>CM020511.1:3892500-4492500 GCA_009823395.1 Thamnaconus septentrionalis | reverse complement strand
TGCTGCAGGGAGTGGGTGGAGGGTAACAAGCAGTGGATACAAGCAGTATCCAGTGCAGTTTCAACAAGAACTGAAGTAATTCAGCTGGAGGAGTTACTGGACACAAAGATACAGCAGAGGCAGGCCAGAGAAACAGGAATCTGCCCCATCCGCAGGGAGCTCTACTCCCAGTGCTTTGGTAAGGAGCCGTCTGGAAATGGAGGCCGACAAATATACATGCTGAGCCACACAGCAGCGGCTTAATTTTTATGGACATGACCACAAAATCACTCGCGTGTCTGATCCTGCTTCTCTACGGAAGACGAGCTGATCAGACAGGTGACCATCAACTGTGCCGAGAGGGGTCTGCTGCTGCTGCGGGTTCGGGATGAGCTCCAGATGACCCTTGCTGCCTACCAGACGCTGTATGAAAGCAGCGTGGCCTTCGGGATGAGGAAGGCGCTGCAGGCTGAGCAGGGCAAGTCTGACATGGAGAAGAGAGTAAGAACATTGAGTTGGCAAGCAGAATTTCAAACTGTCAAAAAGAAAAAGATTGGCCAAAAGTTGCAGTTGAGTCTGGTGTACAGATGTGTTTTCTTCCATCAGGTGTCCAGTAGAGGGCGCCATTCATTTCTGAGCGAGGGTTAAACTAGGATGACGGGAGCTCTTTTGGCTCTAAATCTGGTACAAGCTCCCTTTTCCTTGTTATGACATGTCTAGATTGTGGATCTGGAGAGTGAGAGAGAGGAACTAAAGAAGCAGCTGGACGAGCAAAGAGCAAAATGTGAGGCCATTGAGAAGCGAGAGAACGAGAAGCAACAGCTGGAGGAAAAGAAGCACAACGAAGAAATCCAGTTCCTGAAGGCAACCAACCAGCAGCTCAAGGTCACGAAAGCTGTCCAACACACACATCAACATCGCTGATCATCGCGTTGCCCATCCTAACATCTTGACATTCTTCTCATTATTCAGGCCCAGCTGGAAGGGATCTTCACACTAAAGAAGTAACTGTTGTTTTTGTTGTCTTGTGGTCTGGATTATTTCTTGATCCTTTACTTTATTAAATTTTATTTTTGTCATCTCTCGTGCCGTACGGTCTCTATTTTGTTGTTCCCGTTGTGTCTTTTGATTTGTGTGTTTTGTCTAGTCAACTTCAGATGTTTGGATGTTTTTGCCCCCATTAACATATTCAAGTGTGAGAGGTTCTCCCTCCACACCATCTGGTCTCAGAAAAATAAGAGAAATGACTAATAAAGTCAGTTATAGAACACTTTGGGTGTTGGCTCGGGTTAAAACATTAACATTAAAATACGTGTAGATGTAAATGGGTTTTTCTTCTGATTTCAGGCCAAAATGCTACTATTTCTGAGATTTAAATATACAATATTTCACATAAAAACTTCTTTTAACGTTGTGTTTACAGACTCTATAGACTGAATCAGCATAAACACTTCTAGAAGGTAGAGACACTTGTTTGAAAGCATTGGTAATGTGAAGTCTGCATAGAACCTGACCAGTACTGAGTGTTTTTCCACTCAAGGCCTGGGCAGTGTGTGTTGCTTTGTATTTTGAGATGTCTAAAGAACAGATAAACAAAATCTTTTTGTAATCTCTATCCCAGTTTACTCTGAGGGATTGGTTATTAATCCGACATGTCTAAACACAGAGACCTGTTTGATATCAGGCAGCAAACACGACATGAGTGGTAAAGTATTCAAAAATATATTTAAATGAGTATTCTCTGCGAAACCCAGTAAGGAGTCCTCCAATTATTTTAGATACACCGGTCACAAGAACAATAGAACAACAAATTTTACAATTTAAAACATTTTCCATGACCAATATTCCGCTACGGGCGAAGAATATTGACTCAGAACTGGTTTCTAAACCTTTATTCAAATGTGCTTGTATTAAAATTGCTGACCTTCTCCAATATCACTGTGACGGCAAAGGAAAGAAAGACTTGCTCCTCCAGAGTCCACAGCTGCATTTTGAGGAATTTCATCCAAAACAATTGTGAAATCAAAGAAAAACATTCCGAGAAAACAGACTGAATTCTGGGATTAAAGTCAAATCAGAGCCATAATTATTTGGATTAGAGAAGGAATTGTAAATGATTGCAGAATTCTAAGAACCTCACAGAAGACGAGGAGGCACGAGAGAAAAGTCAGAATTCTAATTCTGAACAATCAGAACTCCAGAAACAGTTCCTCTTCTTAAATCCATAGCTTTATTTTTTTCCTTACTCAAAAAACCCACAATGATACCACCGCTTGAGACGCTGTTAAAATACGACAATCCATTTGTGATTAGCAGGACCACTGATACAAAGTCAGCAAAGGTCTATCAGATGATAACAATTATTCTCACTCACTTTATATTATAATACCCACAGTTCTTAAAAACAACTTCACATCATTATACTTTATTACAATTGAGCATGAAAATTACATTATGACAACATTTTTTTTTTTTTATAACAGAGGCGTCCTCTGAGTTCCAGTCCTCCAAAGAAAGAACAGGCGTCGCCCGTCCCACCAGCACCCAAAGTCAAGTCATCTCAGGCTGACGCCAAAAAGCAGGAAAACCAGGACATCCTAAATTCAATCCTACCTCCCAGGTATCACTAACATGCTTCGCAGTGTTATTTATTTATTTATTTATTTTGAACGCACCCTTAAATACAATCACTTCAGGGAGTGGGTGGAGGACAACCAGCTGTACATCCAGCAGGTGTCCAGCGCAGTGTCCACGCGAGCAGATGTCATTCACCTGGAGGAACTACTGGACACAAAGATACAGCAGAGGCAGGCCAGAGAAACGGGAATCTGCCCCATCCGCCGGGAGCTCTACTCCCAGTGCTTCGGTAAGGAGCGGCCTCCTGGTGGTGGAGTAGTAGTAATCCTCCACCTGAGCGATGCCCTCTGACCCGCAGCGTGTCGCTGACTCTTTGACAAAGAAAAGCATCGCAGTGACCGGTCGGCCACACGTCTGATCCCGCTTCTCTTTCTCCACGAAAGACGAGCTGATCAGACAGGTGACCATCAACTGTGCCGAGAGGGGTCTGCTGCTGCTGCGGGTTCGAGACGAGATCCAGATGACCCTGGCTGCCTACCAGACGCTGTACGAAAGCAGCGTGGCCTTCGGGATGAGGAAGGCGCTGCAGGCTGAGCAGGGCAAGTCTGACATGGAGAAGAGAGT
This sequence comes from Thamnaconus septentrionalis, assembly GCA_009823395.1. Lineage (NCBI taxonomy): Eukaryota > Metazoa > Chordata > Actinopteri > Tetraodontiformes > Monacanthidae > Thamnaconus > Thamnaconus septentrionalis. The sequence continues at coordinate 4,489,320 of CM020511.1, read as the reverse complement.
GAGTGAAATCAGGTTTATCTGATGACGTATGACGGCGTGCAGCAGTAGAAAAGGCCAAAGGCAGCTGAAGATGTGGAACGATCATCTGAAGCGGCGTTTTATTTCTAAACCCCCGCTATCCAGCAGGGGTCGCCATTCACCCTTGAGTTACCATTAAACTTCTGATACGCGGAGGCGAACCAAAGTGCTGCCATGTCGGCTTCGGTGTCTTTTTAGATCGCTGACCTGGAGACCGAGAGAGCGGAGCTGAAGAAGCAGCTGGACGAGCAGAGGGCGAAATGCGACGCCATCGAGAAGCGCGAGAACGAGAAGCGACAGGTGGAGGAGAAGAAGCACAACGAGGAGATCCAGTTCCTCAAGACCACCAACCAGCAGCTCAAGGTAAAGGCAGCGGAATGAAACTCAGGCCAAGTCGTTGGTAAAAGTGCCTTTCCCGCCTTATTGTTTTTTTATTTATTTATTTATTTTTTAATCGACGCATCTTCTCTGTCTTGCAGGCTCAGCTCGAAGGCATCATCACGCCAAAGAAATAACCAGCAGTGGTAGTTGTTTATTTCTTTTCCGCTGGCAGTGAAAACTGGCCATGGACGTGGATCTTTTTTATGCGGGTGACGCAGGTCTGAGACCAGACGACAGCAACGTCAACTTCTCAGCTGAGTCAAGCTGGAACCCGAGGTGGCGACCGACACAAGTGACTCGCTTGGATCCAGACCCCCCCCTCTCTCTCTGGCAATAATTGAAAGGAAGTTTCTGAACTGTTGTAAATAAATATAAATATATTTTTAATCTCCTTGATCTCGCTTTGAATTTGTGTCCCTGCAAACTGAGAGTCAGACAAAGAAGTGATGGTTCAGAGGAGTTCCAGGTGTTGCAGGAATGTCAGAGGAAAATTAGAACCATCAGCCAAAATTTAGACGACATACGATTATGATTTGAGATACAGTTCGTCGAACATATGATGGCAGTGTGGCTGAGCCAGCCTCCCATTTATTTTGGGGATAAAAAGAAAAAAACTTCAATTAATGAAATACGTTTCCTTTGATTTTATTGAATAACGTATCTCTTATAAACTAAACATACTAGAATATAATATACTAGAAGCCTGTGAGTTTGTTGAGTCCCAGGATATTGAAACTTTTGCTAAATAAAGATATTTCTCTTTAAAACATGTTTACTCAAACAAAAGGAAGTGGCATTTGAAAAGGCCATCTTTTAAAAATGTAAAAAATTATGTATGTCTCATTTGTACATTGTACAGAATGAGTCAGAAGGTCAAATGACATTGAGGTTCTGAAAACAACTAAATAAACAGGCTTATTAAATATCAAACAAATTATCCATAGCCAAACCAGATGTGCTGGAGTTTGCACAGTTCTTAAACTTATTAGCTATTTGGGCACAAAAAATATAGAAAAAAATACTTTCTTTGTCATCCAGACTGTGATTTAACTTTTCGTGCCACTAAATAATGGCATAAACTCTCACAAAATGAAAGAAATTAATTTGTGAGCGCTGCAAAGCCAAATGTTCTGCACCAATTAAATTGTTCACACAGCCCCATCTAATCCCTGGGGATTTCCTGCAACCTGGACACAGAGTTATAATGAGGCCAAGAACTCCGGTCACACCAACTGCACTTCTACTGCTTGTCATGGTCCATCAACTCGCATACAGCAGGTCTTCTGGTTCTCCTTGTGCCAGAGTTTCTCAAACCCTCCCTGCAGGAACTGTTAGTTCCTATTCCCTGTGGGGTGAACACAAGAGTGGCACTCGGACTCAGCACAATTGAACGTCTCCTGTTTACAAAAAACACAAATCTGTGCCAGCTTGACAATTAAGTCACCTTTTTAATTGTTTTCTTACAGCAACACGTGAGCGGTACAGTTTTATCAAAATACTGTAGATTCCTCTTGAACATCAAGAGAGCTTAAAATCAATACATGATGAGGGACGTGTCGTTGGGAAAGAGTTCAACAGGATGAGGAATCAAGCGTTCGCTGACGCCTCGGAAGCTTTCATTAAAATATGTCATTCTGACAGACTTAAATCTGATTATTTATTTGTTGTCCTGGTCTAGTGCTTCGGTCGTTTCGCCTTCTGGCTTTCTGACTTGGGGGCCGCCATCTTCTTGTCCCTGTTCTTGTTTTTCACGTTGTGCGTTTCGTAATAGCGAGCGCCGACTTTCTTCACCTTCTGGGACCGGTCCATGGCTCGTTTCTGTTGAGGAAAACAGTCAAATGAATAAACAGGCCGCACTCTGATCCCAACTCCCGTTCAACCCGCGTGATGGAACATGACTTATTGTGACGTATCGACCCGGAGGGCTGTTTGACGTCAGGGAGGCGGCGCTTGCATACCTGTTTAGATGTCAGCCGCGCTGTTTGCTTTGATTTCCCCTCCTGCTCTGCTTCTCTCTTCTTACCCCTCTGCTTTGCAGCTACCATTCAAACAAAGATTAAGAAATTTGAGGCGAGCGCACAAACAGACACAGACGCCAATATATGTCATATCATATTCCCGAGGCTTATGAGAAAGCACCGGACACATGCGGAGTGTTTGCATGCGCATGCTTTTCATTTACCACGGAACTGTGTTACATTCTTTGAGAATCTTTTTTCTCTTCGCTCGGCATCGTAAAAAAGCCAATGCAAATGTAGATTTATTACCTTTATGCTGCGCTTGCTTCGCTACTGCAGCTTGTTTACTCTTGATGTCTGTGAACACTTTTTCAGAAAGTGCCTTAGGTATCCTGTCCAAAAGAACAAAGCATGTGATTTATGAGCAAGTAAAGAAAACATTTGACTTTTCATGCGATGCGCTCAAATGGACAGTAATTAAGTTATGGTGAGTGACTGCAGAGCTGGCACGTTATTCACTCTGTGGGCTCAACAAGAGCAGATGTAGTTTGAAAGAACCAAAACGACATGCGGGAGTTACGAAAGCGGCCTGCGACCAGACCAAACTGATGACTACTGAGTTCAGGGGCTCAACGTCTGGCTGGCGCGCACAGCTTTGTTCTCTGCCCGCAATCACAGCAAATCAGACAATAAACAAATGAAAGATGGTGAGGTTTAGGTGTGACGAACCGGATTGCGGAGAAGTGTTTGCTTTTGGCCCGCTCCAGAAACTGCTTGTACTTGGAGATCTTCTCGTCCAGGTCCCGGATCACCTGGCGTGAACTCTTCTGGCTCGCTCCCTTGCCAGGGTCAGGTTTGGACTCCATCATCTCCTCGCCAGCCGCCTCGCCATCAGCCGCGTCCTCCTGCTGCTGCTGCTGCTCTTCCTCCTCCTCCTCCCCGCCGGCTTCCTCGTCGTCCGATCCCGAGAAGTCTGACACATCAAGGTCAGGCATCTCCACGGGAACCAAGTCCTCCTCCGTGAACTCGGGTGCCACGTAGATCTTGCCAAAATTCTGTCGAACGTTAGCCAGGATCTTCTGGACCTGCTCCTTCTGTCTCTTTTGTTGTTCCTCTGAGTTAGTGTCTGCGCCGCTCGACTGCTCTTCCTGCTTATTCTCAGCTGCGAGTGAGGGACCTTCAGCGGCTAATGGCTCCTTGTCCTATTGTAAATAAAGTAACAAAGCCAGGATCAAACACTGGGCACACGTGACTGGGGTGAGTTCACATCTGCTTGTTTTCACGCACACTTTGAAGGAGTGAATCTTTGAAAACTTTTAGGCTCAATTGCAGTATTCATTTAGTAGTTTTTCAACTTTTGATTTGACAGAAAAATGAATGCATCAACTAAAGTCAAAGTCTTACTGATGCGAAATGACTGCGTCCTTCCATTCCAACAACAACAGACGCGTGTCGACTTTGGAAAACCTTCCCAAAAGTTTTTCTAACCCCGGCCACAGTAACAACTTGCTGAGCTGTACGTGTCCATGGTGACTATTTGATTTGACCAGTTGTCGCTTATACTGCAAATTGGCTTTAGGATAAGATAAAAAAAAAAACAACAACAACTGGCCATTGCTGGGAAGACTGAGTCATTACAACAACTTACCTCTAAATCCCCTTCTGGCCCCGGAGGTTTCACGAAAAATGGAATGCGTCCCCTCTGCCAGTCGTTCAACACCATTTTCGACACAGTGGACAGATCCGGTTCTCCGCCCTGTGCGATATCACAGACACATTACTTCACACTACAACTTTGATTAGAGGATTATTATTCAACTGTCCCATTGCCGGTAAAATTGGAGCTGGGGTCATTTGGAGGGGTATCACACTTTGGTGCAGGATTATTTTTCTGCACCGAACAGTTAACAAAGCCCAACTGGAAATACCGGTCGGCGCGAGAGGGAAAGTCTGCCGTTAATTAATCTGCACAATTATGCTACGCACAGCTGTTACCGGGCCCAAAGCAAGTAAATCAGCACTTGGATGCACTATGTTGTTGTTTGTGCACCTTTGTGTGATATCGCATGTGAAATCCTCACAGCAAAGTCACGAGAATATTATTCAGTCCAACACATTACCCGCTGCAGTGAGGTGAATTTATTTGACTGGCAGAGAGCCTGTTAGTCCGGTGCTTTAGTTCACACAAGCGTGCCATTATGCTGATTACCACGTTCCCTTCAGTATCATTTTTCATTACTGCCCTGTGCTGTGTGAGAATCGATCAACTTGGAGGATAAATTCTGAACTATACGAAGAGCGTCCGAACCTTCAAAAGTTTCCCCGTGCGGAACGCTAGCTTCTCAAGAAAGTCCTCAGCCGAGCTCCAAGTCGGGATGTGGTAGGTCTTCTGAATGTATTCTGGCTTTGCACGCTCCAGCACAGCGCCAATGTGCTCCTCTGGGTTTCTGATCTTCTCCACTTGAACCTTGAGGAGGGAAAACGGCACCAAATTAAAAAGATACGAGCGTGCAACTTTTGCGCAGCCTGGCCAAACATTCTGATATGAGGCAAAATTGGATCAATAACAATATGATTATTATATTTTTATTGCTTCTGAGTGGTCTGAGAGGTACAACTGGAATTAGGTCCACCTTCGTTTTTATTGGAATGGCAGCAGGAGTTTACAAGACAGGTTGAGCGGACAGAAGAAAACCAGGCTTACCACTCCTTTTAGCACAATATCAGATTCGCTGTCTTCGGAAGGGTACACGACGCCAGGACAATCGATTAGGAAGATGCGCCTCATCAAAGTGATGTACTGCCACACCTAAAAAGTAAAAAAAAAGGAGAGTTCAAACCTTATCCAACATTGAAGGCAGACGAGCCAACTATGACCAGAAAAACAATGAAAAACAGAAGAATTCTTTAATAGCACGCGGGTTTTGGCCCTGTGTCGTATTTAACGTATTAAATGGAATATACTGAGACACTCGGAGCATTTTTATGTAAAGTTGCACATGGTTTTCGGCGAAGAGGCATATTGTCTTCATTTGAGAGACTGAGCACAGACAGCTTCTTCGCATGGTGCAGCGGTACTCAGCAAGATAGATGATCTTGTGGTAGACTACTGCTGTAAGTGGGCAAGAGCCGAAACAAAAGCGGTCTGGCCCCGGTATGCTCTCCACGTGGCCGTCTATTAACTCAGATTTACACTGGACAAAGACGTAGCCGTGACACTAAACAGAAAATGTTTCAATTAGAAGGTTTCAAGCGAAAAAAAAAGAAAAGTCATCCCGAGCGCAGTGTCATCAGCTATAGATTAACACTGCCATGAGACAAATTAAAGGAAGCTTGTGAAAAGAGGGACAAATGGACAGGAAACAGGGATTAAAAATAAAATTTCTCTTGGCACATTAATAACCTGGGTTTTAAATCTGAAAGCCCACTCATCCATCTTGACGACGACTTGCAGGAAGTATTTTTCATGGAGACAAACAGACAGGAAACTGGAATAAAAAATGTCCCTTGCTCTAGTCTCAGTAAGTTTGTCCATCCATCATGACGCCGTCTAATTGTAAGCAATACTCAAATTCCTTTGAGGTACCCCCCCCAGAGAAAGATGAAGGCGCTACCCCCTGCGCTACACGTCTCTGGGTTGTGGCGCAAAAAAAGTAGCGTCTCTTTTTTTTCCCCAGACGGGACCGTTGGCAGGAGTTATGAAGCGCAGCAGTGCAGCGTCACTTGCCACAGGGCAGCTCCAGGCAACCGCTGCTGCCCCTCAAATCTAGTAGGGAACCTGGAGCTGCAGCAGCTAATGGCATAAAAGCAATGTGAGCAGTCTGCTTTCAATAAATGCAATAGTAGCTTCATCCAACCAGCTTCCAAGTTTTTTTTCCCCTTTGTATTATTTGTTTGAAGGTGCCTCCTCTCTACAGACTTGTTACCAGATGGATACATAAAATAAATAAAACGGACTTAGGAAATGATACATCTGGAATGCCAGAATAATCAAGTGTAGTTTACCGAGGAAATCCAAAGAACGCCTTGAATGCTGCCAAAAAAGTGTGATAAGGAAGTTTATTTTCTGTTCCTGTCATGCAACAAAGAGCATCTCTCCTTCGTCCGAGACTTATCGTTCACAGGGACCGTAACCATATCGTGAGAGTCCGAGACATGAGCTGAAACAAAAAGAGAGTTGGCCACAGACCCATCTGATTCACTGGATAGGTGCGTGAAAAAAACATTATTCCCTCGCGTGTCTTATTTTAGGTTCACGGCTTTGGCACGCACCAACGCGAAGGGAAAGATTTTCTTTTCCCCTTATTTCGCCTTGACCCTGCTTTGGACAGGTTTTCAGACCTCGGTGTTCATTTCCAAACTGGATAAAAAGCCCCAGAGAGAGGAAATTAAAGCTGAAAACTCTTGTTGAAGTTCATTTGTTTCTCCAAGCCCAGCACAGATCCACTGTTGTATAGAAGAACCTGCAGCCCAACGCCTCTGTTGACGCATCCATCAACACTAACGGAGAGACTGGACAGTTTCCACTCATCAGGGCCTCCTCACTTGCAACAGTTTTACATTTAGTGCTTTTATCGGGTTCTTTTGTACACCGTTTATTGGGATCTAGCGGCAATTGTGCAATTCATTTTGTTCATGTATTACACAAAGATTCATTCTTCGTGAATGTTACCTTTGTCTCTCCAGCGATCGGCGCCACATTGCAGACCTTTTTCGAGCGCAGCGTGTTGATGATGGAACTCTTTCCCACGTTGGGGTAGCCAATGAAGCCCACGCTGATCTGTTTCTTATCTGTGTGGAGCTGTCAGAGGCAGACAACAGAAGGCAGACAGAAGGAGAAAACTTCAGTAGCTATCCTACAACACAAAACATTCTGGAAAGTATTACTACAAGTACAGACCCAACTTGAAAACAGAGTTTACCCAAATTTTGATTTTGCCCATTTACTACCTGCCCCACAAGTCCGTGAAGGCTCCAGGTTTGCTTTCTACTCAACAAGGATAGAGTTTTTCAGCAGTTGGTCACAATACGTTTTTACTGTATTTGCAAGGGTAGAATCCTTACAGTTATATGTGATTACCCTTAAAATTAAATTTTGGCTGAACTGTCCTTGAAGCACCTGAAAAATCCTCCAAAACATCCCATAAAGTTCAACCATGTTAATCAACATTTATTTTTAACATTTGTCTGGCATTTTGAAGGACAAATATCTCACGCAGAACTAAAAGTAATAACAGTATTTCAGCCTGACCTTTAAATATCTTTGAGGAGCCAAATATATAAAAATACTTTGGTTATTAGAAGTCTGTGGCTGAGCTTCAAGGCAAAAGGGGGAATCGTGTTTGGGTTCTCTCTCGTGCTTACCTTGCCAAACTGCCTGAGCAGCTGGATGAGGGAGCCCTTACCAAACGAGTTGGTGAGGCTGGCGTGGAAGGCCAAAGTGGGATAATCTTGGGACAAAACAGCCACCCAACGTTTCTGATCGGGAAATTGGAGAAAAGGTCAGTCCCAAGACTCGACATTACAAAGGGACAAAGGTCACACCTTGTAATCAAAGAGGAAAAAGCAGATTTCATACCGTGACCCAAGTGGGAATGAGGTCACACTTGTTTAGAACAAAGATGAGATGTTTCCACGATTTCTCCTTTTTCAAGTACGACTCAATGGTCTGGGAACGCGTCCCCATGGGATCCCGGGCATCCAGCACTTGGATGATGACATCAGATGAGTCGATCACCTTTCAGAGGAAAATAGTCATTGCTTGAAAATGACTGTGGATGTAACTGCGTTGTCAATTTCACATTATCGCTGTGAAATTGGATTCATAAGCCTCTGTGCTGTCATGGACGTGATGATTTCAAAAAATAGGACTTCCTAAGTGCAGTTTAAGGGCAGTGAAGGACAGCAACAAGAAGTGGAGACCACAGCAGGCGATGGCCCTGGCTTGGACCTCATGCGTACATCAAATAAATATAGGAAAATCAAAAAATAAATTAAATTAAAGTGCAACTGAAAAGGATGAACAGAGTGAGTTCAATATTTACTAAATACAGTATGTTATTTTTTCTTTTAGATATTCTCTCATTAAATATAGCATCATAGAGTACAAAGATTTTCATATCCTTACATCCATAAAAATGACTTTGTTTACCTTATAAAGTTCTCCCCAGATCCTCTTGGACTGACCCTTTTTGAAAATTTCCTCACGAACTTCATCTCTGGCAAAGCAAGACGATGGGAAAAGTGGAATTAAGTGACCCATTTTGAAAGAAGAGAATTATTCTTCAATTAATCAAAATGAGAGGCAAACATTTCTTTACCTGACCCCTGTGTCCTCAGTGACCAGGTCTTTGTCTTTGTCTGCATCGTAGCTCTGTGCTGAGGCCTCAGCCTGCTCGAGGAGGTCCTTCACATCGCCCACCATGAGACTGGGCCTCTTTCTCTGAGCCTTGGGCCCAAATGTGGTCTCAAATCCCTCTGTGTCTAGAATGTGCACCTTTGAATTCTGCAGGTACACAGGCAGCAAAATGGATGCCGCTTAAGGCTGACAAATGACATTCGACAGGAACCTCTGGCAGGTTTGCTAATCCATGTAAATGCAAATTCCATACAAGAATCAATGTCTCAGTTACTGACTTCAATATGCAAACTCAAAATAAACTAAATCAACCAGTTTTTTTCTCTTTCTTTTGCCATTTAACACCCACATTCAATAACATTCAACAAATTTAAATAAAAAAAAATGTAATGAGAATAAACAGTTAGGATATGTATTATAATGACATCGGGAGAACCGGTATGTTGAAAGAACATGAGAACAACTGACTGGCGAGAACTTAACAGTAGAGCACCAAGACCTGACTGAGGATGGAAGTCAGGGTGGAAAACACTCATAGCTTTACTTGCTCAGCATGGTTAAAAAATTAAAAAAACAACAACCAAAAAACAAAAAAACGAAAAACCTTTCCAAGACTTATAATCCTCTTCTAAGCCTTCATACTTACATGTGCTTTAACTCGATCGTGCAAAAGGGACATTGGAAGTTTGCTTTGTCTCATCACCACACGATACGGATCCTTTTGCACGGCGCCCATCTCCTCCTGGAACTTCTGAAGAGACGACTGCTTGATCACGCGGGTATTTGCTGAAATAGAGAGTGGGACATTGCTTAAGTCGGACCTGTTGGGTTTCCAGTACATAACAGGTGAATAACTTCTTCTCACACTTGCTCATTAGTTTCGTCATGTCTGTGTGTACTAGTATACTGTGTGTTACTAGTGCAAACAATAAATATATTTTTGATGCCAGGAAACTAATCTGATACAAACTGGACTAATCAAAAAGAGATGGTGGTTCCATTGAAGACTATAAATAATACTGGGTAATAAAAATATTTGCAAAGCTCTTTTAGAATTTTTGATTGAAAACATGTTGGTTTAGTCATTTCTGATTTACTACCGGGCAGCAGTCTAGTGATGCGATTTTCTTGGTTGGGATTCTAACATGCTGGCGAGACAATAAAGGTGCCGATCCAAGTGCCTTGGTAACAATGAAAGTTGATTTTCATCTCCTCAGATTCCGCTGATATGATTTTTATTTTATTTTTTAAAATAGCTGCTCCGTAAATTTTTAAGATGATCATGGTGTACTGTGGGTATGTGAAGGCATTTCGTAAGCATGGAATAATGCAATCATTTTCCAATAATATCTTTAGCACACCTTTTCACTTACCGAACCATTTGATGTTTGGTTCTACTCTAGCAACAGTCCCAGGAGCCACAGTGGACTGAAACTGCAGGGGTTTAATGACTTTTCCACGGTCATTGCTGGAAGGAGAAGATCAATGTCAGGGCTGATGTAGCACCGATTAGTAAAACATTAGTCAAACGCTCATTTCGTCACAGCAGTGACCAAATACTTCGTTTATTTACCATCTTTGTTTTTGTCTGTACATATTCAGACGCTTAATTGTGGCTCGGTCCCTCATGTTGGTGCCACCTGCACCCTTGGGTCGGTCTGTAAGAATTATGAGGCAATTTTGAGAGATGCACACAGAATAACATTTCCTTATGTAGCTTTAGCATCTAAGCTTTAAAACTAAAAACTAGGGACTGGCTGTTATAATAACGAGCAGTGTCAACTTCAAGACGCCCGACTACAGACAGAGTACGTGTCAGTCGAGAAAAGAAAACAATGAGCTGTGTGACTCGAACATACATACTTTGCAAACTCTCTACAAACGTTCTATATCTGTAAGAGCTCAGCTATTAAAAGAGAGAAGCTGTACACGTTCCAAGGAGGGAAAAACAACAACATTAGCGCTCATTAGCAATAGCTGTAAACAAACGGCAAAGCTAGTGGAGTGTTAGCTTACCGGGGTTGCTGCTGGACGCCGAGGGGTTAATGGAGCTCTTCCCCTTAAACCGAGGCTTCACCATTTTGACTGATTAGTGGGCAAAGCCTCCTACTTGGCGAAACAATAACGTCAACACCGATATCTCGAAAAAACAAGAGATATGTCTGTTCTGCCGTCTGCTGAAAACGGCACACAAGGCACGTGTTGAGATGGCAAAACCGGAAAGAACGTCATCAGAAGAGCGACAACGACGTCAACCAATCAGGGAGTTTCAGTATGATTCCTTGCGATGCTCGGTTAAAAAAAATCTAACAGGAGTTTAAGTTAGAAAATGAACAAAAAGCAGAGGTTTGGTTTTGTTATCAAACTAAGAATATTATCAATTGCAATACATTTTCATAAAAGATTAAGTAAATCTACCGATGTAATCTGTGTATTTAACCAAAATTCTTTCTTGTATCAAAACAACTTGTAGGTCCATTCTACTGATTGGAACATGGCGTTGTAAATGTTTAAAAGCAAAACAAGACAAAACAAAACAAACCCCGCAATACCTGAACATTTTTATTTATTTATTTATTTATTTACTTTTGTTTACAGGTAATTGGGTTCTTCCAATTTTGGCGAATCAATATAACTTGTTGTACCCCTTTATCCCAGTAGAGGGGGCAACACCGTTTCTCTTTGGACTTCACCATACGCCTACGCACCCCGCTAAGTGTCCACGGTCTGCTGTGTACATTAATGGCCTCGCCTGGCTCTGGTTGCCTTTTAACTGCATAATGAGGCTCATGGAGTTTATGTGACCTGAATGTACTTGCATGTTACAAGGGGTGAATGAGTCAACATAGTATTTTAAAGCGAATATAAAAGTCTACGGTGAGAATAATGAGGGGATAAGCCTTTATAAGTTGTCAATTCATGTATTTGGATGCTTTTAAGCTAATGCCCCTGTTTAGATTTTTAAATGTTGATTTAAACCATATTTTCTCTCTGGTAGAAGTCTGTAAAAGAGAAGACATTGCTTGTAAAGTTACATGCAGGTGCTTTTATGTTGCGTTGAGTTTTCTGTTTTGTTTTGTTTTTTTCAAGATGAGCAAGATAAACTCCAAGAAAATTATTGTTTTCACAAATGCAGTGATGATTTAGGCTGGAAGTTTGGCAGTTTGTGATAATGCTGCCCTCAGAAGCTATATAGTATGTTATACAAGTGTGGATTAGTGCCGAGGTAGCCAAGTACGTAGAAATGGTTTGGATTTGAGCCCGTGCAGGATTTGGTTTATACAGCAGGGAACCTGAGGAATGTTCTCTGTTTATTTTCATACAGATGAAATTTGAACTGACTGCGTCAGTAAGACACAGATTTTTTTTATTTTATTATTATTTTTTTAATGGAAGTCATATTTAAGGTAAAAAACACATATATTGTGATGACAAAGGCACTGTTAAGGCTCAACTGAGAAATATATAAAAACAAAATCTTAAAATCAAATTTCATTTTTATCAAAATTTTCCGTACTTTGTTTTCTTCTTGCAGAAATCAACACTATTTAAACCCAGGCTATGATGGTGCAGACAGAGCTTGTGGCTTCGCCCAAATTCTTACCATCGTTTCCCTGAGCCATGGCCATTTTTCACTCTCATTTCTCAACAGAGCCCTCTGATTTGGCAAGACAATGGCTACACACAATGTCAGGATCCCATGCTGAGCCTTGAAGAGGCTTGTTTTAAAACATGCACCCAATCGTTGCCTTCTCGTGTCTTTCAGCGCCTGATTCGTCCTGTTTAGCACACAATAAATTTTCGTCCTAGAAACCCTTTGAAATCCAGTACATGTATATTAGAGGCTGTTTGAAAAGCTTTTCTGGCTGCTGGTCGATTCACTTTATGGCCAGCGACTGCAATGGAGATTAATTTATGAAAGTTGGTTTTGCGTCATAAAAAAGTAAAGTCTCAGTGTAATGTGAGATCTGGTCTGGGTCTGGCTTGTATGAAAAAAAATTAAATGAGAAGAAAAGTGTGTGTAGGGAGGGGGGAGGTGCAGTGAGGGGGTGAACACTATACCACTATTATTTGTTCTGTATGTCATTTGGCTACAATAATGATTGGACAGGCCTAATCTTTATACACTAGATACATTAAAAAAAACATTTTGTAAGAATAGTCATTATAACAATGATATAACAACAAAAACAGCAGTAGACAAAAACAAGGCTTTCGAGCACTTGTGAAACTACATGTTTCTTGCTCTTGTTCTTACAATAAAGATTTTCATTTGAATTTGCTTCCCAGGGAAAATAAAAAAAAACTATATAAAACATGATATCACAAGCTCACTGCTCTGAGAGCCACAACACTATACCTCTCAGGTTTGGGGAGCAATTGTGTTTAACAGCACACAATTTGGTTTTATGCTTGACTTTTATGGAGCTATATAACATTAGAGTGGCTTAAAAACAAAGCAACCATCGGGTTCTTTGCTGCCCATCTGATCTAGAGGCTGTTGAGGAGTCAAGATAGGTGTTTATTTGAGGAGGCCCATTATTAAAAATGGCAGTTCCCATATCTCAGGCTGGTGACGTTAAGAGAGACGTATTGGCGGATAAACCCCCCCCAGCCCAATCAATCAGGCCAACAGAACACAAGGATATAAGTATCTCCTTCCACAGTTTCTTACTTGCAACACATTCCAAACTGAAATCCTGACAGGATGCTGGCTGTGTGAACAATTGACACATTCCTCCAAACTGATTAATGGCCCGAAAGGCATCAAAAACAGCATTTAGAAGAAAACAAAAAACAAAACCATATGTATATATCTTGGAACCAGGCAATACATAAAAAATGGCACCCCCTGGAAGGGATGGGTAAAGGAGAGATTTTCAGTCATGTTTGTACACGCGAGCGCGAGCGCACACACACACACACACACACACACACACAAACATATATACATATATACACACAAATATAGATATATATGCACATGTATAATCATTTGTTAGTATTTCTTTTAACAGAGAAAAATGGAAGAACAAAATAAAATCAAGAAAAAAAGCAACAATAAGAGTGTGGGTTTTAAAAAAAAACAGGGAATCCTAACAAGCTGACAACATTGAGACATTTACTAGGTTATAAAACCACAGCATATGAAAAACAGGCCCAGTTTCATCTGAAATGATAGAACTAAGCTAATACTTCCTGGCAGTGGAAAAGAAAGGCAGGACTTATAAACATTTGTGCTATCTTCAATCCCCAGTGGGAAGTAACAAATGCAAAGAGTTCCTGTTGGAACGAGAAAGAAGGCAAGAAAGAAAAATGAAATTTAGAAAAAGAGGACAGATGAGTTTCGTGTGACAGACGCAGGTTAACGAGTCAGAAGCAATGCTTTTAGGCTCCCCATGACGGCTTCTGTGAATCTGCGCCTTTGTGGATAATATTTCAGACTGGCTCACTTGCGATGTCTCTGCTCTGAGTCAAATTTGGAACACCAGCTCGATGATGGAGCACAGCCTCCCGCCCGGCCTGACTAAACAAAAAGAGAAAAATTGACGAAGGCCCGAAGGTCGAACCTCCCTGGAACTTCGCGGCTGAGAGTGCTTGCAGTGGGACGTCAGAGCCCTTGACAGCTTATCTTGGGAGGAGGGGGAGTGTAGGGGGGCTACTGATGGCAGGCGGTCCCTGAAATGTCACTAGCCATTCCATCAAAGTGTGTGTGTTCGTACAATCAAGTGGAAATTAGTTGAGTTCCTGACCATCACTGTCTATGAAAACGTTCTGTTTGAGCAGGTTCGAGGGGGCTCATTTTCAGCCCACATATTAATGGTCCCATCTTACATCTAGTTTTAGAGGTGTCAATCGCATAGGAAAGTAATGAGTTCAAGGCCTGTGTGTTTCAGCAAACAAGACTTTCATACAGATGATGGATGCAAATGAAGTGCTGACTTGGCTTAATTTATTTCTGGAAGCTTCTTTGACAGGCTGGAGACAAATATAGCAACATTATTAAGTGACTTTTTCAGCATGCGGTTACTTTGATGAGACGTTTTGCTTGGTCTGCAAAAGATCTCGAAATTACAATGGATTTTGCCAAAGTCCAGATGATAATATTTGATCATTATTTCAAGATTTGTGATAACAATAAAATAAGTAATATGATCATCTTGTGTAACCTTGGCATTTAATAAGTTCCGACCCAGGGTCATGGTTATTTTCAGAAACATCTCTAATACTGCCAAAAGGCACGCAAACATAGAAAAAAAGAAGAGTGATTGATAAGAAAAAAATGAGTATAACAATATCTCTGCAACTGAAGGTGGGCTCCACCTTGTCGCTCCTCAGTCGTCCAGGTCATTGTAGCATTGGAGAGTGAAGAAAAATGCACCTGGACCTGGTTCAACATCCCGCTGTGTTAGCTGTGATGCACGTTACCCTGCAGTGTAAGTGGTGATAGAGAATGGATGCATACTAGTAATCGATGAGTATAGTAATCATTGGAGTGCATGTAAGAGCAATATTAAATAATGAACAAAATAATAACCAACTTCTACAACAAAACATGAAATTTAAGCCGTAACATTCCTTGTATTTGCACTGAGGTGCCCGTTAAGCCAACCGGTGGCTTTGATTCAATAACCTTTCAGAGAGTGAGTGATATAACATTTTAGAATCTCTGACAGGCAGTGTGGATTAGAAGTTATTTTCGCTTGTTAAGTTCAGCAGATTTATTTGAACTGCTTTCCCAGAGCTTTGGAATTATGAAAACAAAAAGCTTCTAAGTAATATTATAAATGGTCAAACAGGCAGTCTCCTAAAATAAGAAGAAAATGATAATAATAAACAACTATTTACTGTTACTTTGTGAGCACTCATTGTTTCAAGAGAACTAGCAACCGCAGTTGGAGACAAGATGTCCAAACACACATAACCAGCGTCCGAGAGGTCTGCCGTGTCAACAGATGTTTGGCAAAAATACATTGTGCAGATTTCGTTTAACAGACTCTCAGCAGGATGCTGCCCATAGTAAAAGCTGATCACAACTTTCGACAGTAAAGAGTTTCCTTCATAGCAAAGAGTATACATGTCAGTTAAAATCATTGTTATTTTGTTCACAATTGCACGACACATCACAGAGGAATGTCTATAGACGGAGGCATTTGGTAATCCATCAGATCAGTATTTCAGTTGTTAGTTGGTGGATTGATCAATATACATTCTTCTTCTTCTTCTTCTTCTTCTTCTTCTTATTATTATTATTAACACATTAGTTAGTTAATTAAGTAGGTCTTGATGAGTAACTTACTTGTCATTATAAATTAATTCAGTCAGTACAGTTGCCAAGTCAAATGAGCAGTTTTTAGTCAATAGTTGTTTGACTACATCCATGCATCTTATTTTTTCCATTTCTTGACAGTCTTGTTCGCAAGGCAGAAAAAAAGCTCTAGTGAAAGGGCGGCAGAGGGATTATCCTCCCCTCATGTACACAACTGACAACTTCCACTTTCAAACTAGAGTTAACCTGCACTAACCTTAAACTGGGCTGACAAACGTAAACCCAGGCAAATGTAACCTTGAGGTTTTTGACTGTCAGTGGCCCCTCATATTGAGGAGGTCACAGAAAAGGAAATCATCCCTCACACTCTGTCTGCCAAGATCTTTTGAGTGAATGCACACGTGCGTGTTCAATGATGAATGAACTATTCCACGTTTAAACTGTAAAAGAAAAAAAAAAATAGCATTGATAATTAGACAGAGAGACTGAAGCCAGGTGTGCAATGTCTCTCTTTCAGGCAGCAGTGGAGCCAGAGGATGATAAGACTCTTCGTAGAGTCCACAAGAAAATCCGAGAGTCTGATAAAGTATCAGGCACTTGCCCAGGGAAATCATTAATCATTCAAGCCAACATGTACGATTACACTCCAGCCGACCACAGACATTAATCTAGGAGATGTTTTAAACCTTGGGGGTCCAGTGTGACCAGTTGCTGGAGGGAAATCATATTTTTTAAAAGTGATATTTTAGGCTTTGGTCAACAAATGACCGAAAAACTCCCACCGGAGTTAGGTATTATCTTGAAACACCTTAATATCACATGTTTTGCAATGAATTGCTGAACAATTGGACACTTTTCTGGCTAGTATGTCAAAGTTTTGAGATTGGCAGAATTTCCCTCCTGTTCCTGGACAAGCTTATCAAGTATGAAATCTTTATGAGTCATTTTTCAATTTAAGCATTCATCTGAATTGGACACAACCAAATACTATTCTTTGAGAAGGAGAAGGGAGCCTCTGTGATAAAAAGCAGGAAGCAGTTGCAAGTTTGTAAATGAACAATGAATTTGATCCTGTGAACTCTAATGGTGACCGTGTTGTGAGGGGGTGGACCACGTGTCACCGTTTAAACATCGGCAAAGGGTGGCACCCCTTATCAATAAACAAATCATCAATCATCAATACATGTGAAATAGAGCTCATTGATACAGTATATGCAGCATTTGGTCAGATCGATCAGATATTACTGCTTTGTCCATAATTCCACTTTTCCCTGCTCAAGCAAGTAAATATTTATGACCGGGCTTGTTTTCACAGCGATAAAACTGCAAGTCTCAGGAAAGGGATTTAAAAAAAATGTCTGCTTGCATTAAGGCAAAAGAAACAATACAATAGAAAGAATGAAGGGAGAATCCTGAAATCCTGAAGATAAAATGTTGGAACATGTTGTTATTCAAGATTGGGTGTAATGTGTTTCACCGGTGCCCAATATCTCCTGTGTTTATTTATTTATTTATTTTTACCAAACCTGACTTTCGCATTTGTTTAGCTGACGGCCCCAATTTAGTCAGAGCGTTCACACCACATCAATCACAGCACAATCTGTTGGCCAGGACCCTCATGCTGCGCTCTAAGAGAAGTTATCCCAGGAGCGCTAATCTGTGTCACGTAAACCACCAATTGTGGTGGTGGAGATAAGCAAAAGCAAGGTGGAAATTCTATTTTGAAGTGTTCTCGGAGAGAACTTTAAACCCTCTGAACTTGGCTCACTAATCACTTTTCAAACAAAACAGACAACTATGACAGAATTTGCAATAGTTGCAATGAGGGCATCGTGAAAAAGATCTGATTATTAGAAGTATGAAGCATCTCTATTATTAATTCAAAGCAATTGGCTGTCTTTGGCAAAGCCACTGCCAAGCCTCCAGGTGACGGTAATAACTTAATGCACTGTATGGACATATCGGGTTTTACAAGAAGTCGTTTGAAACCATTTTTTTTTTCCACTTTTGGTACATGTTTTGCCTGATAAGATGGGTATCACACAGGAAACATCTGGAAACTGTTACCTGGAAAAGGGCTAAAAGGTTTAAATAACCTCTATTTGAAGGGATTAAAGAAAGACCCAGTAAACTACGACACATGACCTGACAGAAAAAAGCGAAAAAAACAAACAAAAAAAAAAACAGTCTTGAGTCTTACATTGTGCAATGTCTACAACAAGAACTGTTCAATCAACTTATGCTATAATTTCTGCCAAATACAATAATCATAACCTTTAAGTCTGTGGCACGTTTCATACATCAAATGCAGCTTAAGAATTTTACCACAAAGAAATAACAAGCATAGCTTCTTAAAAGTAAATAGATGACAAGCAAGTCAAAACAGCCACAGACATAGTCCTCGAGCAGGAGTGCCATTAAATGTGAGTAATAGTAGCAAGGTTTAAATATAATGAAAAATAATGACGTTACGAGTTAATTGGCATCATAAAATGAATGGAAAAAACATATTTTAAGAGGAAGAGTGCAAATGAGGTTTAGGCCTGCATCAGATTGGAGGCAAAATTTTCCGAACAACGAATTAAAAAAAAAAGAAAAACAAAAAAGGGTCCCAGTCTATGGGACCATCACTGGCCGCATTGTGATAATATCTTTTTTAAGATACTTCATGGAACAATCTTAACAAAGTTTAATATCTTTATTACTAGAATCCCTTAAATGGCTGGGCCTTGCAGCTTGGGTTTGACTGATTTACTTGGTGTTCGGTCCACATAACAACAAACAATGAGAAACAACCTCAGGCATGGCTAAATTCTTGTATTTAGGGTAGTTAGGATATTTTAAGGGCTGTAATTTTCACCTATTTTTTTTTTTACAGGATTTTCTCCCTTCCCTAATATTCAGCTTCTGGTCTCATTTGGGTCTCGTTTTGTTCTGGTTTAGATCTCTTTGGTCTTTATTGTTTTTCAATAAAAGCACACCACTTTGTGAGGACGCGGACTGAGATCACCCTTTTCCAAGGTTTGTGTAAGAACGTTAATACTGACTCAAGCAATCTGGACAACCGCAGTAACCACACCAAGGTCGGTCCTTTTTATTGAGTCAAGTGAGACCATGTCGCCGTAACACAATACATGACCATTTACAAAAAAGTAATCCTATTTTTCTGTCCCATTACATGTGGCTCAAAAGAACAAACATTTCTGTTTGAGCTGAGTACAAGCGTTCTTTCTGTCTGCAGCATTTGGAATGACCCTAAAGACACAAATCTGTCATGTTTTATTTTATAGTGGTCCTCAAAGGTCCAAAAGAAGATGCAGTCTGTACTTCTGCGGGAGGTGTGCAGCACATTCTCACACAGACTACAAAAAAGACGGCCTTTGTGTGTCTGTCGTTTGCAAGTTGGCTAATTTGGACAAAAAGGCTCAGCAAATGCCTCTTGTTAAAGTAAAAAAATCAGAGTGTCTCCCCATTCCGTAAGAATGCAGGTCAGCCCGTGATATCCCACAGAACGGTAAAATAATGACCCTGTGATTGAAAACGTATGCCTAGGTTCAGAATGTACTGAACGTGTTTGGTTGCCGCTCAAGAACTTTGCTCGGAGAGACTGGCAGCTGGTTCTGTCTTTTGTTGATCCAAGACAAACACACTCCGCTCGCTCCATAGGCCAGAAGAGGGGTGTCATGGGGTTCAGGATTTGCACCATGTCTGTGCATCTGGTCGGCAGCAACAGCCTTACCTTGCTAACACAGAATGTTCCCGCAGACTTGATTTGAGCGCCAGTAACTGGATTGTAGCTGTGCCATGATGTAAACCTGGGGGTGGGGGAAGGGGCTCACTTGAGAATTGAGAGCTGCACGGCGAGTTCCAGGGGGACCGTGTGCGTCAACAAACCTCTCCACTTGAATTGCGACAGTGTTTCACCGGAGGTGGGCACCGACACCACACTCTCCCATGCTTCTTTTTTTTCTCTTCTTCTTTTTTTTTCTTCCCGTGTCTCATCAAGGCAGCTTGTCTCTAACATTTATCTACTGCCCTTTCAATTAGATAAGGACAACAGAGAGGCCTGGCCGCACAGTGGCCTGCGTCACTTCAAGGCTACGGTTGCTGCTACTGAGGTCATGCCATGAAAGAGAAATGGGGCACTACTGTTTCCCCTGGAGCACTCTGAAACACAACTGATTACACTGGGCGATCTGTCCAAGGAGCCCTGCTCAAGGAGGATCCAGGGCAGCCCCGGAGACCACCTGCAACTTCTCTTGGCACCAGACGTCGGCCGGTGAAGGGATGAGAGGCTTTGAGAAAAGAGGCACAGAGGGACCGTTACGGTCTTTCCCTTCCTGAGCCTCGTGAGAACACGGGCTCTTTGAGAGAGGAGACCCCTTCTGCTTTCAATGTGATGTTTTGTCAGCATTCAGTGTCACACTCAGATGTAACGTTTCCTTGGCTTTATTCAGAGCATGGTGGTAGGTACGGCAGGACCCCCATGTGAGTTGGATTAGGGAGTAAGAAGAACCTGGCAAAGGAGGACACTCTAAAGTCAGAAAAATTAAATCCATATATCAAACTAATGTCCCACACATGTAGCAAATACAGTTATGGTATGACTGGATATATAATTGGAAAAAATTTCAAGATATTGATTTTATCTTATTCTGTTCTTTGAATCCATGTTTTTCAACCCAATCTCTTTGGTATGCTTTTATTTCTGCCAGCGAGTTGGAGGACCGGGACGTAGCGCATGTTCCTTGTGATCTGCAAATGCATCTATTCACAAATTGATATTCCAAGCACACACACACACACACACGCACACACACACACACACACACACACACACACACACACACACACACACACACACACACACACACACACACACAATATTATGCACATATGGTAGGAGTGTACATATTCCTTACATGGCCGTGACAAATCCATCGTCCGTGCTCTATTTAAACCATGCCAAACCATTAAACAACATGCTGATTTCATCATGTGGTAAGATACATTGTTCGTTTGCCTGCGGGACAACTGTACTCACCCGTTTCCAGGCAGAGTTCACTCCAGAGTGAAGCTGAAGTTGTGCTACAGACAAACATGTGACACTTGTATCCAGGCGTGAAAAACAGCTCCTTAAGGAATTGCTCACA
Organism: Thamnaconus septentrionalis; assembly: GCA_009823395.1. NCBI lineage: Eukaryota > Metazoa > Chordata > Actinopteri > Tetraodontiformes > Monacanthidae > Thamnaconus > Thamnaconus septentrionalis. The sequence goes on along the minus strand of CM020511.1, from coordinate 4,468,182 downwards.
TTCAATTTTCTTGTTTTTTTGTCGTTTTAATTGCATTCATCCATGAAGTTGCCCAAGACAGTGAACTAGGTTTCAGAAATTGAACACCAGCAAAATGCTTATTATCGCCCTGTGCGACCAATAAAAACAGACATTAGGATGTTTGTTTCCAGCAACCCAGGCTATTAACGATCTACTCCACGTTATTGCAAGATGTGATATTGCTCCCCCACGCAGGCCACTACAGTTCAACTATGTTACCTTGTAAGAACAAACCGCCCCAGGATGAGGGTTTCTTTGGCATTGCTTACAAGGCTGTGGTTTGTTTACCAAAGTACTATCGTGTTCCTGCCATTCCTGATTCTTAGGTTCTGGCTCCAAAAGGGACCATAAAAACAAAGACCCCACCTTTACGCCTCTTGTTTCTTGCCTTCCACTGGAGAGGAGTGACAATGGGATCATGACTGACCAGGATCATTAACTCAATGGCGCACATTTGCTGACGACTAGTGAGTCTGACGCCGACGTTAAGCCAGTTCCCACCACTGACAACAGCAACAGACGCCGACCTTTTCTGTGCCGCAGAATGGTTTCGCGAAAAGACATCAAAGCAAATGACATCTGTGAACTAGCTAGCTAGCATACTAGCTAGCTTGTGGGTTTAATGTCTGGCAAGTCATGTGACCAGAGACAAGTGTCTTGGCTTGTGGTGGCAGGCCACAAACAACTTTCAAAATGACAGTTAAAAAAAGTGTGATAAAACATATAAATAAAATTTATTGAAAAAACATTTACTATTTCTGTGTAGCAGTGTAGCGAGTGACCCCGGAAAAGGAAGCAGGGCTCACTGGATTACAGCACACACCAAAATGACAATAGGGCATAGCCGCAAAACCTTATTACAATGTGTACCAGTTCATTTGGCAAACAATGACTGTCAAAACCACATATCTCTAGTTTCCATCACCGTCGCTAAAGGACACACAGCCAATCAAGCCTCACACTAGTGATGGGACTTGGCTAAGACACATATCTGAACATCCCTCAGCTTCTTTTCTTTCTTTCTTTATTTGAAAGGGACAATACACATTAATGAACATCATTATGTGAATAAAGATGTAACTGTGTCGGAGTTACCAAGCCTGCTAATTTACATCCGTAATCCCTCAATTTAACTCGGTGCGTTGAATCCTCCGATCTATAAAGTCCTTCAGATCTCATTCCACCATATTAGGGCGTTGGCCAGGTAGCATTCAATCAAGGGTGTCAAGGGACACCAGTAACCCAGATCTGTTACGTGAGTGTTCCGTGTAGTGATCCAGACTTGTCTTTTCAAGTAAACTTTATTTCACAAAGCGCTAAATCACTTTCAATTTGAGTCCTGCACTCAGCTGTCATAGAGTCTTGCTTCTTTAAGGACTGGGTCCACTGACTTCATGGCTTCTGAAAACTCGCACATCACCTGCCAGGGAGACACAGAGAATGCAGCAGTATCTTGCATACAATTTTAAGAGCAGTGCTGTGAAAATAAGTAGTCTTATATGTTATGTCAGGCTCTGCTGCTCATACTACTGAAGAGTAACCATCACCTTCACGTTACTCTTCTTCCTGATGATCTAATGACAAAGTTACAGGGAACACTCACCCACCTGAACCTGCTGGGAGCCTGTTCTCCGAAAGTAAATAGTTTGAAATACACACAACAAGTAAGTGAGGAGTGAGGTTGTGTCTTCAATGCCCAAACTGACATAAAAGCTATTTTAATTGTCCTTTAGAAATAAAACAGAATTGATTGCATATTTTAGGGACATTGACAAAGATTTCTTTTCAGTAAAGAATGAAATAATCCTCCATAGATGAATGCAATCAAATGAAAGGCTTGAATTAAATTAGGTATTTAAGTGTGTGGCCAAATGGAAATTGCTGGTTGTGGTTTAAATTTTTTCATTAACCCCGTCTTGCTGCCAGCAGCGTTTTATTACAAATGTGAAATTAAGAGGTTTTCAAAAACAATCTAATCTAATCTAATTTCTGTCATGCATGGCTTCAGATGAGGTCTCTAAAAATGTGCAAAAACAGCTGTACCTGTGCGGGGCGGATGGGTGGGGGTAGATTAGGCAGCCTTTTTGGTGGTGGGCAAACTATGGCCCGGTGGTCATATGCGGCCCGTTAAGCTATTTAATCCAGCCCGCCGAACTTGAAGAATAGCAGTAATAAAATAGCTGCATTTCATAATTTTTTCAGTGTTTCAAGAGTCATTTCAATAAAAAGCGAAAAACCGTGGGGCTTCAAAGACAAATTTTGTTGTAATGCTTTGTTCATTTTCAATAGACATTACAGCATGTTTTCTACTCATCTCATATTATCTATTTTTTCTCCTATGAGGTAGGTCAACAAAACATTCCGTCCATCTGCTGCTGGTCCGGCTCAAATTTTAGAACCCATTGTGGTCCAAGTTTGCCCACCTCTGCCTAAGGGGGAGATTAGCTCTCCCTGCATATGGTGAGAAAACCTAAAACTGAATGGCCTGCTTGATCAACCTGTTGAATTCATGGTAATAGTAATGACAATAGTCTGAGATTGCTCTAAAATAATTAGCAGTACGACTCTTGTTCCCCTGCCATGAGCTATATGAGGTCTAACATATTGGCCTCAACAAGAAGCTTTATGATGAAAAGCGAAATGGCGTCTGTCTCCAGGAGAAACTAAACCTGAACCTGAAGGAATGTGCTAGACAGAGTTTCTGTGGTGCGGATCGGAACCCAGACACGCAGAGTATTGTCAAGGGATTATTAGTTTCCCATGTTGTCCTTATGTTCTTCAATCCCTCCGCCGCTTTTCTTGCAGCACACGTCTTTGTGCCTCGCTCCACTCCCCTGGGACTTCTGAGCTGTGAAAAATTTGGTTCTGCTTCTTAAATATCCACATTTGTTAAATCGGTGACTCGGCGTGCGCACCGGCTGGTTTGACCTCTCGATCGGCTGCAGAGGAAATCGTCGGTGGTTCATGGCTGCGAATGGGAGCTGGAATGCATCACTGACCTTAAAACTTGAGGGCGCGGTTTTCTGCAGGGGAGGCAGCAGTTTTGGCATCGAGACCAGGCCCAGGCCAACCATAACAGCCTCTCCACAGCGGGCCCGAGGACCTGTAAATTAGACAAGCTCCCTCCGGTCAGCCGACTTTTGATGTATTGACTGAAGCAATCTAATGGTTGTTCTCAAATTTGAAATTGCCCAGAGCCCCAATAAATTTCTGCTCCCAGTTTTGGTGTTACTGAGGTCAAACCGCCTTCGTTCCCTTCGCCGTGTCTGCCTGCATGACATGGACAAATGAAGACACTCTGCTCACCCCTGTGTTGTTGTACACTGGGGTAGCGTTGCGCTGAAACCTTCCCAATTCCTGAGTCTAGTGGCCTTTTTATGGGCTCTTTCATGCCTCACCTACTTCTAAAAACATTCCATCATTTGTGCGCCATTAAATTTGGTGCTCATGGTTGTGCGATTTCTCAGATCACTTTTCCAGTTTCCCAGTCTCGGACGCAAATTTGACAAATTTGTGACGCATTTTCGTCAATGTGGTCGGCAGGTATGTTGGAGGCGAACTTGAGATCAGCGCAAGCTTTGCAAAAGACTTTTACTGACCATCTCGTCAGCACAAACACTCTGTCTATCTGTCTGCTGCTTTTATGATATGTTTAGGCAATATAAGGAAATACAACTGGCACCATTAGGAGGTAAGGACATATCCATATTGTTCTGTCAATATTTTATGTTTTTTTAAATGACTGGATTATTATCGTTTGATTGAATTTAAAAGCAAAGATCACCTTTGCAGAAATGTTTAAATGGAAAACCTGACAATCACAACTTTATCATTCACATCCTAATATTCAGTTATTAATGTTCATTTAAAAAACATATATATATATATATATATATATATATATATATATTTACACACATAGATAAATATATAAACAAACACACATATAAATATGCATTAAAAAAAATATATATATATATACAAACACACATATATTTAAATTAAATGCGCTTCTGCAACAATGACCAAAAAGCTGAGCTGGTCTCACCCTCAGTCAGATCCATGTCCAAAGTCACATGTGCAGATGTGAACCGACTGCTGCCGGACTGCAGAGTGTCTCAGTTACTGCTGCAGAGTTAGGTTTGGTACGGCGTCCGAATAGTTGGTTCCCTGATCATTAGTCCATTGGCTGAAATATTTGTGTTTGCAGAAGGGAAAGAAAAGGTAAAATAAGCAAATTGTTTTCTCTTCATTCTCTCTACTACCACTTGAGCAAAGTTTCAGAGCACATGGTCCAACGCCCAGGTTTTTTTTTTTTTTACTCTTCATTTAGACGCCAGTGGAGCATTCTTGCACAACTATCTTCAAATGCTCTATAATCATGAAGGACCGCATATTCAGCCCTTTGTTTGTAGACCAGTGGAGGCAGTTGGTTTTAGTATCCTTAGCTGCTAAAACTGGCCCTCTGTTGTGTCTACACCCTTTTGCAGAGGACATAAACAAGACATAGCTGGTCGTGTTTTTGCGTGCACGTCAGGGAGAATATCTCAAAGGCCCGATTACCACAATTGTGTTGTGTTGTGTTTTGTAATTTCTGGCGTTGACAGGTCGGGAACACAGATTATTCATGGAAAACATTGGAAAACTGTTAACGCTGTTTTACACCACAGACAACGGACGGGCATTTTCGCATAACTGTGCACTTACAATGTCGGACACCTGCTGTGCGGGGGAAGTGCACAAAGGGAAACACACAAGAGCTCTTTCTTTTTGCTGTTGCCTGAGGAGATCCCACGACGGCCGCATCCCCAATTTGTTCTTGGTAAACGGCTGGCAAACAGGTTGTGTGACTGGGCCCGTGTGAGAATACTTTCTGGAATGGTGTCATTGGAGATGTCAGAGTTGTCTTCCACTATTATAAACAGACACTGCTCAACCGCAACATTAAAACCACAGGCAGATGCAGTGAATAATACAGATTGTCTCGTTAAAGTGGACGCCCTGCAGACTGAGTACGCGATATGGATTTAGAAGCAACAACTAATAGGATTTCGCAGTGCAATTATGCACCCCTGACGTGCCAGGTTTTTGACCTCATTGACCAGCTGAAAGAGGGTAAAATTTGGGCATATTATAGCTTCTTGGGTTTGATAGGTAAAACAAGGGCAGAGCATGTGCTCACGACTCTTTTCCTCAAGTGCGATGAAAGCTTTATTTATTGGGCTTTGAATAAAATGTCGGTCTTGCATGCTTCCAATTCATCATCTGTTCCCATCTCTTGCAAAAATTTGTTTGTTTTGGAGTGTCTTCTATTGGGGCCCCTCCAATTCTAGCACACGATCGCAAGTATGTGCGAGAGACAGGTGAAGGGGTCCCATCAGATTTGTTTAAAGACGTGATATCTGTTTTATTGAATCTGTTTTTCACACTTGCAGGCTGAGCAGCTGGACCAAGGAAACGAAAAGAACCAAAATAAACTAAATAGCCAGACACTGTTGCTCTCAGCTTCTGTTTCAATTCATTTTTTCTCTGACTTTATATGCACGCACCAAAGCATTCAGCCCGTCTAGAAGTGGGGGGGCAGAAATTTGGAGAGAAGATGAGGAAAAAAAATTTGAATCAATCAATCAATAAATAATAGAATCATATTATCTTTTAAATATTATTATGGAATATGGTCTAATTATAGGGCAACACGGTGGTGCAGTAATTAGCACTGTTGCGTCACAGCAAGAGAGTTGTAGATTTCTATCCGGGCCTGGGGCCTCTCTGTGTGGAGTTGACATGTTCTCCCTGTCTGGGTTCTCGACGGGTTCTCGACTCCTTCCACAGAACAAAAACACGCCTGTGAGGTGAATTGGAAACTCTAAATTGACCGTAGGTGTGTGTGTGTGTGCAAGTGCAAATGCTTGTTTGTCTCTCTTTGTGGCTGCCATGGATGGATAATCTAATAATTAATCATTATTATTAAATATAACTTATAATAATATATCATATCAGTCAAAAACATCGTACATGGCGTTGTGTGTGTGTGGCGTGCCGCTGTGCGACATTTATCAAGGTGATTTGCTCCTGAAGCTAGCCCAGGTATTTCAAAATTGGCTGGTGCGTGACAAAGACACTAAACGAACAGACAGACAACCCAACCCAGCTATGGAAGACACTGCTACATAAAAACCTATGAATTGACCAACTAAAGTTAGAAAATATGAGGCAGCATACATTAAATATGGCTTTACAGACAAATGTAACGATTATTGAATAGCAAATAAAAGTAAGATTTTTGTTGTTTGTTTACATATTTTGTATCATTTCTGTTGGTTTGCAAAGGGGTCCCCAGCAGCTAATGTTGTTTGGGAAGCCATAGAAAAGTCTGGGAACCTCTGGCACAGAAGACGGACACCCCGTTTAATCATTCTCTTTGTTACATGTCAGTTTATTCTAGTGTTTTCCTTTACAAATTATTAGATATGCAACTTCATTTTGATAGACACAGCAATATTTTAGTAGGACAGAAAATGTGTAATATGCATCAAAACAAAATTGTGCTTCCTTCTCATTGTGATTGATTGATTGACTGATAAATACTTTCATGATCTCCAAGAGAACTTTGCGTTTACAGCAGCTCGACAAGGGAAGATAAAAGTGCAGTAAGGAGGCATGCAAGGTTTAAACTATATAAAAGAGATATAAAGTACAATAAAAAGCAAAATAAAAATAATACAAATCAAAAGAGTCAAGATAAAAATGGACATTTCCTATATATACAATAACGTTGCGCATAGTGACAGTGTGTAGCATATAGTAGTGCAAAGGGCAGTTTGTACATGCTTAAGAGACCTCATATAGATGTGTGTGATAAAGCGCGTGTGTGTTCTTAGGCACATATTGTTAGTGTGCAGTGAGTCCAGGGTTCCTACCGATGAGTATTAAAGAGCCGTATGGCATCGGGGAGGAATGAGTTCCTCAGTCTGTCCGGATAGTGGAGCAGGATAGTGACAGCAGTCTGTCACTGAAGCTGCTCCTCTGCCTGGAGGTGGCGCTGGGCAGCAGATGATGTGGAATCCACATCATCCACATGCGTTTTGAATTCCTATAACCACTTAACACTGATCAATTGTAATGCAAAATTGGTGTGATGAGCTCATTAAGCATTAAACCTCATAGACAGGTAATTCTCTTTGACTCTCCTATGAAGAGTGGCAACATGGAGATGGTGCAGATGGTGTTCCTTTGTATTATTTAAAACACACAAGAAGAAGCTGTACGGGACAGTGATGCGGATGAAGCACTTTCAGAGTCGCTTGAACAAACACATTTGGGGGCATCGTGCATGACAGCGAGATAACGCGACAATCCAAAGGATGGACATCCTAACCCTCGGCAAAATTTGGTGGAGGTTCCATCGTGCGGTCGGGCTGTGTCAACAACATCAGCAGATTCTTGAGAATAAGATCCAAGAATCTGTCACAAAATTGAAGTCACGCTGGCGGCTTGATAGGTCAACAAGACAAAGACGCAAACGCTGCTCAAAAACTGCTCAGGGATTCGTGCAGAGGATCAAGTACAACGTTCTGGAATGGCCATCCAAGTGCCCAGACATGAATATCATTGAAAATCTGTGGGACGATTTGAAGCAGTCTGTCCATGCTTGGAAGCCATCAAGCCTGACTGAACTGGAGATGTGTTGTAAGGAGGAATAGTCCAAAATAGCTTCATCCAGGATCCAGACACTCTTCAAAGCAATAGGAAGCGTCTGAAGGCTGTTATTTCTGCAAAAGGATCTTCCGCTAAATACGTATGTGATTTTTCTGTTGGGGTGCTTAAATTTATGCATGTGTCCAATATTTTACATTTTTTTGTTAATCCAATAAACTTCATTTCACTACTGAAATACTACTGTGTCCTTCAGTTATTTGCAGATGTAGAAAATCCAAGTACCCAGTGATTTATAAATGAAAATAATGGAATTTGTCAGGGGTGCCCAACATTTTAATACGTTGTATACCACCATTGCTGCAATATCTAACAAAAAAAAAAAGTTAAAACACAAACACATTTGTTTTCTCGGTTGCAGGTTGAAAGATTTAATGCCCACAAAGGATTGTCAAAGGAAAGGAAAGTCATGTGATCTTTGAAGACCTCCTCTGGACGAGACCGGGCTGAAATCCACATACTTTGTCCTCTTATATCTCTCGCACGCACACACACCCACACACATCACAAATAAATCTCAAATTCTGTCTCTGCTGCTTTAATAACGCTGAGATGAAATACTCAACAGCTAATTAATAGAGTGCCTCCAAGGAAAAATAAAAAATAAAAATCAAAGTTTCAGAGTGATTATAATGTTGACTTTATGATAGGGCCAGATGTCCGTAAATGTCGGAAGATCCCAAAATGTTATAATTTACAAGCATCTCAGTGTTTGTACCAGGATGCTGGTAATCCCTCCAAGTCCTCATTAAACAATTTTGTTTCTCCCAGAACCCAAAAATATCAACATGGTCACATGAAAGGATAGAATAGCGGATCCCCTAAAGTCTTGCATGAACTTGAAAATATTAACATGTGTGCAAAACACTGCTGAAAAAAATAATTCTAACAGAACAACAATTAATAAACAAATCAATGTGAAACAAATTAGATTCCAGAAAGTCAAGCCGTCGCTAATTTCCATTCATGTCTTTCTGTGAAAGACATGAGCTCCAAGGCTTTCTGTTGCACAAAAATCACAAAGCCTTTCATTAGAAAGCACGTGAGTTTCAAAATAAAGCCCCGGTCAGGGCATTTTCTTGATTTTATGATGATCCCCTGAATCCAATGAGCGACTGTTTTTGATGTTTACACCTGTGCAGCAGCACAAGCTATTGCCATCCACTCTCATGGACGTCTTATGTGTTTCACTTTGAATTGACACAAATGTGATGGGACATAAGCGTGCAGGAGTTTTTGTACATGTGCACCCAATTTTCTTTAAAAATTCCTCGCAGAAAGGCTCAAAAGGTTCAAGTGACAGACAGCCAGGTTGAAAACATGATTTTATTTTGTAGGATTTTGATTTGTTTTTGTTTTTGGTAAAACTACAATGCGCAACAATTGAGGAAAACAACAAATAAGAACATAAAAGAAAAAAAAATCTATTAACTGGATGCTGCTGTTTGAAAGAAGAGGCAGCGTCATTCCAATGACTGGCACCAAAGACGAATCCCAGAATGTGTTTCAGGATGAAATATTCCTCTTTCAAGAAAGAAAAATCTATTTTGGTGCAGAACATTGGGAGTGAGTTGGCCAAAGTTTAAATTTGCCTGAAGCTGCTGACAGGTGAGATTTTTTATCACAGCTCTTCTGCCCCACCAGCTCATTGCTCTGGATTTGATGGAAGCAGAATTTGGCAGAAGTGACGCGCCAGGACGATCACGCTAATCGTTTGAACGGCCCCGCACTATTCCAGCATGGGCGATGGACTCGCGGGAGAAATATTTTTAAAGTGACAATCAATTTAAGCTCTCATATACTCGCTGATGAAGAAAATGAGGTTCAACAGTGCTCACATTTTGAAGATGGGTTGAAACCAGGACAGCACAAAATGCCAAGGCCAATTTTAAACAGATGCAAGTGCGTATGATTCATACTCCATAGATGTATTCAGATTTTATCTATTAAATCCATACGACACGCAACTATTTCTGTCTTGCAACCGAACAGTTCCAGGACATCTGAACCTTGGCTTGTCTCAATATGGGCTGAGACAAGTGATCATTTTGTCGGCGCGTTTATTATATCCAACGACTACTAACTACTGTAAAATGGTCCAATGCCTAATTTCAGCCCGTTACTTGTTGAAATGCATCCAGGGGGAGAAAAGGCTACATCTGGAACTGTGTATCCGACTGGCTTGCCCTCTGGTCTATCTAGTCAAGAGCGCTGCTGCGATGATGCATTTTTCACAAATCAAAGCTTGGCCTGTTATTCAAACAATTTCCCTTGGAAATACAATCATAGAACTAAAACAAGAATTCTATTATTTTATTTTTAAAAAATATTTATCTAAGAATCAGAAACACAAATCGGTGGTGTCATGAGCAGTGAAATGATAACAGGCTGCATTGCTCAGATGACTCTAGCCCCCTTTCAACAAACTGTCTGGACTAATAAAACTGCCTCAAACCACTTGGTGAAGAGACACCTGTCTGATGCTGGTGAGAGGAACAGTCGGACGCGACTGGCTTGGCAACTGGACTTGGTTCTTGAGACGTACGAATGAATGCTGGACAAACAAAACAGACTTTGGAGTAAAAAGTTGGGCTCATTCTCCCATCGAAAGTTTCTTCACCTAAGACTAGAGCTGTGCTGCCTCATACAGTAATTAGCCAAAAAAACTTTACTTGGGAAACTCTTCAAATGTGACTCGGCAGGACAGAACAGGACAAATGAGACATGACACAACCTGGACACAAGACAAAGGGAAAGGTGAACATGACACAAAACCTAACCAACTTTTTTCTTTACAACAGCAAAAGAAATGAAGACTTCAATCAAAAGTTCAAATCAAACAGTGAAATAAGGAGGCAAAATTGAAATGATGAATTGATTGATTAGCATGAAACAAGATTAGTCAAATCCAAAAGCAAAACCACAAAAATTAAATAAAAAAATGACCAAGAACAAAACATGTGCACATATGGTTGGATACTGTCATATCCAACCATATGTTGCCACGGTGCATCGCTTTGCCAAATAAGGTGAAGTTATTAAGAAAGACGGTGGAGCTGATACGAAAGAAGGTGGGGTTGTTCCATTTCCGATAATACATTTTTGTTTATTTTCTGTACTTCCATTGAAACTCTTCAGAATAACACAATTTTGCAAATAACAAAAGCCTATAATAGAAAATAGTCACAGGTAGATTGGGGCTGAGCCCGACGAAAGCCTGGCTCCAACTTTGAGCCAGTCTCTCGCAAGGGCGAAAGACCCTGTTGTTTCTGGAATGTTTCTTTTTCTTCTTCTTGTTCTTCTTTCCATTCTTTCCACACACCTTCCCATTAGACCTGATATATCTAATGGTAACACAAAGTGAATCTATGTGGGTATGCTAAGCTGTTTCTTCGTTTCCTGCATGAAAAAAAACTATCAGGAGAACTTCAGCAAACTACACACGGTAGTGACTGATGTGATGTACAACTCCTGGGGCCTATACGTGAGTTCAGACAAACACACACACACCCCCTTTCAGCTTCACATGTTAATAATGACCTCATTAGCCTCCAGATGAGAAAAACACACCAGACTTGCGGGGATGTTTGGGAAAGGTTGAAATAACACCGGGCTCCCCCACACGAGCAGGACGGCCGGCGTGATTAACATGCGGGTCGGTTCCAGAACAGCTGTGGAAAGCAAACGATGGGTGAGTGCGTTTTGAAGCCCGAAAAAATGTTTATGGAGTTTAAATCAGGCGATTAACTCGAACCCCTCCCCCACGCCCCAACCTTGGGTTTGCCCTCGTGATCTCCGTCACTCCAGCAACCTGACGTCCACTGGCAGTTGTGTTCGTGGCCGTGCAATAACAAAGGCTTTGCGACGTGCTTGATAACTAATGTGATATCAATGCGTGACTTCTGCAGTCATCCACTTTTAGGGTCGTTTTCCCCGTTGGCTGTCTTTTATTTTGAAAATGGCAAAGAGAGCTATCTATCTATTTTATTATCCATATAAAATAAAGATATTCAAATTTTTCCCCCAAATCTGGCGCGTCAAGACGGTGGGTGTCAGAGTTCGGACGCACTGGAAGATGCAACTAAGTCCTCTGCGACATCCGAGAACATCTGTGCTGTGCAAAAATGGGAAAAATATTGGGATTGGTTGAAACACACAATATCAAAACAGGATTATTTCCAGATTACGCCAGCATAAACAGATGAGCCTATATGTCAGGACAAATCTCTCTCAGCTGCAGTTTATCTAAAAGTGAAACCGTCATTAGTGGCTCCGTCCATGTGCGCGTTGCACTGAGCCAATCAATCCATTTTGTTCCGGGAAAGACGCTTGGAGCGAATTTTGTCATATGCAGCAGTCGGGGAACATCAAGGAACAACACTTTTTGGCATGACCTTTATCTGAAAGTTCCCACCACAGCCAATAGTGCGTCAGTGCAGGAAATTTGTTTCTAACATCCTCTCTGAAAACTGTTATTTGGTTGAGTGAGTCATCAAGAGCAGTTAATAAGACGTATTATTTTGTTATTGTGAGTTTTGGGATTTCAAATGGAATAACACCGGAATGCTGAAATAAAGCCACACATGTTTTTTTTCTTCTTTTTGTTGTTGTTGTCATTTTCACTTACTCAATTGAAATTCCAGGAAAGAGTGGGCCAGCCTGACGCACAAACAGACACTCACATGCACACTTCCGCGGAGTGACTTCTGTGTAAGTGGCTCACTCATCCTGATATTATGTTGCTATATAAACATCTGAGAAAGATAATTGATTCACTGTCACTTGCTAGTTGGGAGTTGGGAAATTCAAACATCCAGTTTTTGTACCCGTTTCTCCCTCACTTGGGGTCGGAGGCTTATCCCAGCTGTCAAGGTTGAAGGCGGGGCTTACACCCTGGACAAGTTGCATGTTCATTGCAGCACTATATAGGAAGACAAACAACCATTCAAACTCGTACACTCGCCTATGGACAATTTGGAGTTCTGAGTTCACCTCGCATGAACCCGGAGTGAACCCATGCAGGCACAGGGAGAACGTGCAAACTATCTACACAACGAGGCCCCAGGCCCGGGATCGAACCCATGACAAGGCTAACCACAGCACCACTATGACCACCATGAGAAATGAATTAATGAATACAAACCATTCTTAAAAAAAAATAAAAAAATTCATGTTTTAAATCAATACAGCAACCATTTCCCTACAGTTTAGTCCTTTCTACTATGAACTGTGTCCTCGATAAAGAATAAAACTAATGCGAGAACTTTTTTGTTCTCCCATTATTTCAACTCTTGCTCCGAAATTTTGAAACGCTCTTGTGCTATGTGTCACCATGAGTAATCTGAACACAACAACACACTCATGCACGTGTCTGTGACCCTCGCAAGTACAGACTGTGACAAACGCCACAGATTTGCGGTGCCTCCAAGTGAGGAACTAAACGGACTGAATGTCTGGAATCTGAGCAGCAGCCAGCAGCACACTTCACACTCCGTTCGCTTGCTTCTCTTTATGCATCAAATGTGATTAGCTGAGCCTTTTGCGGTTTTGCATAAAATCCCTCAGCACTACTGTTTTATGTTCTGCTGGCTCAGATAAATCATCTTTCTGCACACCTGCCAGAGCGCAACTGCTTTATGGCGTTGACCTCCATGACCGTGTTCCTCCCTGAAATACCTTCGCCTTTGCTTAGTCACCGTGCGGGTGCAAGCTCGTAATGCCTCGTTCTGCCCTACTTAGCGATAAATTCAAGTTGGGAAGACTGGCCTGTTGCTCCTCACAAAGGTTTCGACTGCAACTTCTCACTGCAATAGTGATATTCCTTCGGAGTTTCCTGCAAAAAAGTGTCATATATTTCTTCCTTCACTCTTTGGTACCTAAACGCACAACTAGCTTGTCATGGTGCATTTCCTCACCATACTCATATTAATTTATGCAACAACTGCGCAATACGTTGTTATGTTTTTAATGTGCTTCAACACTAAGTAATGTTAAGTTGTGTCAGGACAGTTTTTTTTTTTTTTTTTAATGATTTCGTACTAACTAATTTTAGAGAAAATTAACTGGAATCAGGTGAAAGTCAGATTACAATTTAATCACAAACATTGTTCCTGGTAAAATCAAAGCAGGCTGGATTTATAGGAGCTTTAGGGTTGGGAAATTAAAAGTGCAAGGTTGAAATTGTTTGAAGAGGTGAAGACCTGGATGTAGTGTTGAAACCATTAAGTTGTTATCCTTTTCACTTTAAAGCCATTTGGTGCCGTGGCACATGTGGTTACCAGTGCTTGTCCAGCGGTTCAGAGACCTGTAATGACCGCTAGAGAAAGCAAACAAGCCTTCCAAAGTGATTTTACAACATCCTGAAGGTTTTGCTCTCCTGCTGCACTGATAATGTCTCCAGGGTGTGGCTGACACGGCTGTTACCTCGCTGTTTACAGGGTGAAATACTTCCAGTGGCAAAGAGAAATGGACCCATAGTCAGAAGGTTGCATGTGTACTGTATGAGTGCGTGCGCACACACACACACGCACCCACAAACACACATACACACACACACACACACACACAATTTACATACATATATACATACATACGTACGTATATAGCATTGATATATAGCATTGGAGCATTGGTATGAAATTATTTGTGCATAAAGACCCTCTACAAGATATGTGCTAGCATACTGATATTTAACAAGCTTTTGCCTACAGTGCCAAAGTTTTACAGCAGGCTCCTTCAAACATCTGTTGCCGGCCTGCCGCAGACCTCTCTTACTCTCTGGCTCAATGATGCTGTGCCTCAAATCTTTATGACATTACTGTCTTTCACCTGGTCTGAGCTAGCATTGGCTAATACCCTGAAAGAAAACCTTATCTTTGCAGTAACTCGGATCAGACGCACCAAGATCACATTGCAGATGAGAACTCGGAATCCTTTGTAGTGACTAAACGGAATTTGTTTACTCTGGGATGTTTCTCTTAGTTGCAATTTTAGGGTATGCAGCTCACCTGTATCAAATATTCCCAGAATAAAACACAAGGTTTTGGTGCCATCCAAGAAGATCTTTCAAAGAGGGAATTCAAAAATAAATACGATACCTCTGAAATAACACTTTCACATCTGTTTCTGCCTCCCTGTTGTGTATGTAAAGACGTTCTTTAACAGAAACGGCACTCTGGTTTTGGAGACTCAGCGTTATTTATTTGCACCGGGATCATTCCTTTTTTTTCTGGGGGGGGATTTAGTTATTAAAACTATTCACGTTTCCTCTTTAAAGTGACAATGACATTTGTGCATCCGTTCCAAGTTAGCACATGCCCTGTGTGAACACCTAGGTGATGTTCCATTAGAACACCAATGTGGCAAACACATGTTGGCAGAGCAAACTCATACCAACAGTAAATCTTCAAGCCAGTCTGAAAGCTGAGGAAAGTCCATCCCTCATTTGGGCTGATTCAAGAATTTAGAAAATATGATTTAAAATGCTTATACCATCAAATCAGTCCTTAAAGAGACATGCGTTGGTCCGGCAGATCCTCAAAAATCATCTCCTTCAGTTGAAATAAATAACAGAGAACATCTCATTACACTGGGTAAATATGAAAGCTGACATTGGTGAGGCTGTTTATCACCCACAGACCTCTGAGGGTCACAGTCACGACCCTGATGGCACGGCGAACAACATCAGTTCCTCAGGGCCAGAGTGCCACAGTGCCACGTCATAAAACTGCTGAGGACGCAGGCCACAGAATGTGACTGAGGACCGAAGGCATCCACCTGACCTCAAAGTGCCACAGATTCAATAACAGATTACAAACTGTCGGGAGGTGTTGGCACAAGAGAGTTTACTTTGTCTGGAGCAATGTTTGAGTCGGCTCTGTGGCTCAGAGGATGTCCACATGAATTCCAAGAAACTCTGTTTTTGAAATCATAGACAATTTTTTCTTTTACTGTTTGGATTACTCAAATTAGTTCAGTGTATGGCAGTGACAAACAACAGAATTGAATTACTCTATTTAAAACAGAAGTGTGTTTTTAATGAGTTAAATATTATTAGAAATGCAGTTGGGTTTGGATAGGAGACAATTTGCGTGCAGCAGATAGATCTGATGAAACTGAATTAATGACGTAAACTTTAAATATCTGTGTTTTTAAGAGCATAATATTTACCGAAACTTAAAAGAAAAGGGATTTTGGCTCATTCTGCTTATACTCAGTAACATGAATGCAGTGTGTCATTATTTTCATGCATCAAGAGTATAGTTTTTTGTGTATTTAAGGGTACATATACAGTATAAACTAATATGCTTCAGACCTGAAGGCGATGTCAAATGTAAAATAAATAAATAAATGTAATATCTATTTATCTATATATATATATATATATATATATATATATATATATATATATATATATATATGAGACTGTGCTCAACAAATGATCTTGAAATGGCTCAATGGCCAGAATATGGTCAGATTAAAGGAAAAGTGCAAATGGAGACACAGACCACTTATGTCACTGTTGATGTGCAACAAGGCTCAGTTTTAGAACTCACACTAATCACGTTCTAGACTAATGGTGTGTTTGTGTGTGTGTGTGTGTGTGTGTGTGTGTGTGTGTGTGATTGTCCATCACTGTTGTCAGTTTTTTACACTGCCAGTTTTTCACTCTGCCATTTCTATTTTTAAAAGTCTGCAGTCTCTGTAATTTTCAAGCTGTTCTGTCGCAGTTGCGCAATCTCACGGAACAAGAGGAAAGTGCCAGCTGATCTTCATCTGTTCCATACACCCGAGGTGCCCCTTGCAAGTTTGTAGTCTGTTATAAATTCCTTGGCATCGTCGCAGATGAAATTCTGTCTTTGAGGTCCCATAATTAACATGTTTCAATAGTAGAAAAAAAAACTGCAATTAAAAGTAGGATTGCTCTTTATTTCTTTCTTTTTGGGAGGGGGGAGTCTTGTTTTTCGTTCACTGCCAACAAACAAACTGGTTGTTGCCACCTGTTAAGCTAAATTATGATAACACGGCTTGCACATGCACACCTACCACGTCTTCCCAGATGTTTGATGCTGTTTATCGTGAGGCACCAGGATTTATTGTGGATTGCTTGAATTTTCACTTTGCATTTTCTGTCAGCTAGTTCTCATCATGAAGACTAAAGCACTGGCATGACTTCATGAACAGATGACTGCTGCATTGTGTGTGTGCCGTCGCAGTCTTGATCTCAGACCTTTTCTTATCCTCAGTGTTCTGTGTATAGCTTGACCAATTTTCCTCGTCTGCTCCTTCAGAGTGTGCAACACTTTTATTCATTGAGATCTATCTTACCAGATGACAGACTACTGTTCAGGAAACAGCATACTGTTCATATGCTTAGAAATACACTTTTTGATGCATTTAGCCAGATTCTCCTTTGACCTCACACTGCTCGGACCTGGAGAAACTAGAGCTAATCAACCAGGAACTCAGCAATACCATGCTGCCAGTAGGCAGACCGTTACTCCATGCTTCTGGTCTGCCAGACACACATATAGATATTTTCAGGCAAAGAACTATTCATTAGTTTCCAAAACAATCTATGGACCCTGATTGTCTCCTACACAAGAGGTACAAGTACCTTCAAGGACCTCAAACAGTTCATGGCATCCTGATCAGAGCCAATAATCCAAAATGAAAAGGCTTGACTGTGACAGAAGGACTGGGTTCATTTTTGCAATCCGTGCAAAAAAAGTAGTCAAACTACAGCCACATCCCCGACTGAGCCTTCTATCCACACTTCTTCCCTCGGACATAGGATCTCCTCCAAAGCGCTGGAGGAGTTATGGCCACTTGACGTGCTGCCATTCAATGAGGAAAATGTGCTAACCCAGTCAACCTAAGACGAGAGTGATCGCCCTCCATTCGTGTTGACGGATTAAGTGCTTTTGCGACGCCACGCCACAAATCCGCACGATAAACATGCTCCAGTGCATATTCCAAAAAGAGTCATGCCAAACCTCAGAAGCACCAAAAGACGGGTCGTCACGGACCATTGGCAGGTCCAGGCTTGGAGAACAGTGAGGTAGAAGAAGTTTGACAAACTCAGCACTCAAGTTAGAGTTGACTGGTAAAAGACTTGCTCACGATCGTTCCCTGATCCTTTTCCTGATCTGCCCATGCACAGACAAGATATGTGTCCGTGTTCTCCCTTCCGCCTCAACTCTCAGCTGAGAGTCATTTCACAAAGCAAAACCATGCACTTTCGTGCCTGAACAGCCCCATTAAAGAAAATGATTGCGCTAAAAGCCAGTTGTCTGAAACCATGTTTTGGCAGAGGCACAAGGAGCACAGTTTGGAAGTACGAAACCGTAATTGCCAGGATGATGAGAATTACATGCTATGATAATTTGTGATCTCAAAGCAAAGTTTCTGGTTCGTTGTATGAAATGTGTCTCACACACACACATATATATATACACACACACACACACACACACACACACACACATATATGTGTATGTATATGTGTATGTTAAACATTTTCTTGCTACATGCTAGAACGTTCCATCTAAACTCATAATTCTTTTTGGAAAAAAACAAAACTAGACAAAGTTGGTGCCAAGTCACCTTTGAATGGCCTTTTACTTTGGGGTAGGGTGGTTTTAATGTCACAGCTAGACACGACTGACATCTGTAAGTCTTTTTCTGACCATTTCACACATTCACAGTCGTAAACCTATCGTTATTAATCCGCTAGTTTCTTTCTAAATTGGCTCATCCACACTTTACCCTGGAGGCATTAAACAGACCATAACTGGCCTTGGCTTTCGGGCTGCTGCAGAAATCAGGACCTCAAGGAGTCGACTGTGCAATATTTGCATGCACAGGCATGTTTGGACCGATACAAAAAGGCTGTGTTGCTGTGTTTTAGGGCTCCCCTGTGCGTTTCTTGGCAGGAAGTGGGAGCCTTTGTGACCTAACAGGCTGTCAGCGTGATTTAGGAAGATGGTTTAAGAAGAAAGTCCAACTGGCTTGTTTACTGTTGCCACTTGTCATTTTCTTTTGAAGATTAAAATGGTAGCACAATGATGGCATTTCCAAAAGGAATCATAGCATTTCTCTGTGTACGTGTGTGTGTTTTCTGCATCATAAAAATTAGTTCAAGTTAATTTGGAACAATACACCCGGCACATCGTAATACCCAGTCATAAAGAACAGTCTCCTACAGCATTTCCTGCTGTTCACACACACAAAAAATCAACAAACTGCTTGCTCTTTAATTTAATTCTCACTATAATATACTTTAGCTGTAGTGGAATAGTTTTGGTCCAGAGGTTCATTCCATTGTAATACTGTTGGAAGATATCAATCACAGAAGTTGAGAGTTGCTGTTGCTGCTTGCAGTTGGATAAGACGATGACGGAATGTTTCTGATGTCGATTGTGGGCACTTCATTATTGAAAAAGACAACACAATATCAGTTCAGCCTTTTTGTTTGCACTTTTGTTTTAATCTTTTTGATTTTATTATATTTTACTTTCCAGACATTGCCTTTGACAGATCCAAACCTGGAACTGCTTTTTCCCTTTTAAACAAGAATCAGATTTAACCTTGCTGGGGCAGCTGGATCGCTCGAATTTCAGCTATGAAATCAAGATCGTTTGTCTTGCCAACCACCACCAGGCATCTTTTTTTAATATGTCTGAATTTTCTGCAGATTCAGTAACCAGCCGGTATCCTTTATGGATGACGAGGTGGAATTTTCTATGACAGAGTTATAGCAAGGACAAAAGGTAGAAGTGAATTGTTCCAGGATGAGGATGAAAACAAGGGCGGATGCTAGCAGTTTAAGCAGAAATTGGTAGATTTCTTAAAAATCGTTAATAATTCATAAGTAAGAAACATCACGGATGGCCTTTCTTAGTGGTCTTCAATGACCAACTTTGGGAAGAATCCAGGTAAAATTGAGGAAGCTGTTGCCTTGACCAGCTAACAGTACAAAGCTTCAAGCAGGCTAAACAAGCTCTAACAAACCTGATCTGTCTGCCCGAATGTGATAGACTAAAGTTTCGCTCAATTGCACTCGAAGTTTTGCCTCCCCTAACACTTTTTATGGGCTCTTTACCAAATGGATAAACTAAACAAATCCCAATTGTTTAGGAAATGTTCCATCTGGCGTGCTAGATTAAATCCGGCTGAGAGGAAAAATAGAGAAAATAGAAAGTTGAGTGTGCAACCTTTCAAAGAAATTGTTGGAAAATAAAAACATATATACAATATTTTTTCCGAATGTTTAATGTTGTAAAAAGGAGAGGTTTATCTAAAAAAAAAAAAAAAAAAGTTTAAAAAAGAATTAATAAAACTTTGACATGCCCTGATGTTTTTGTTTTTTTAATCGTTGGTTGTTGTCTGATTTGATTGAAACGGCAAAGACGGATTATGAGAGTGTGCGGAGGAGACTTGCCGCTGAACAGCAACACTTTCAGGAGTCCACCGCAGGTTTTTCATCTCTCAGTGAGAATCTGAAGGGCGGGGCCTGTCATGCCCGCTGCCAGTGGTGCAGTTTGGATGCACATATCACGACGGTGTAACTGTATGTACCCGTATTGGATGCAGTTCGGCGCCTCAAAAGTGGATTCAAGAAGCAACAACTCCGAGGGGGGAAAACATCAGCGCGCACAGACGTCATAAGAAGAAGAAAAAAAAAAAGTCAGAGTGACTGAAGTCACCAGGATATTTTATTGGTACTTTTTTGTTGTTGTAGCTTTTTATTTTTATTATGATTTTTTTTTTTTTGCCTCGTTTTTGAGTGATATCCAAGCTTGCACTGGAGGCATCACCCGAATCCCGCCGCCGCCTTCACGCCTGTTCAAAGTGTGTGACAAACGTGTGAGACGCGCCATGTCTCTTTAGGTGATGACAGATTGGTTGCATAGAAGTTTTTTCTTCTTTTTTTTCTCTCTCTTTGTAGGAGGAGTCGTTTATGGTCCAGAAAATATCGGATTTTCCCTTTATAAAAAAAGGAAATTGACACTCCATTGAGCAATTTTATTCGTGGAGCAGGCAGCACAGGTGGGTCATTCTCTTATTAAGCTCATGCAGAGTCATTGTACCAAACTTTTATAATAGTAAATTGTAAACGTGGTTGAACTTTCTCTTCTAACACGGGTTTTATATTAAAATAAGAAATAATAATTGTCTTCACTGTTGTTGTCGTCGTCAACAATAATAAACTAGGTGTTGTCAATAAAATAATTATTAGCTGCTAACGACTGTGATTGTGGTAACTTAAATTAAATCATCTGTAATATAGTTTATTAAATTATGATTATTATTGTTATTTTATTTTATTTTTATTTTTTTTTAACTTTAATTATACAATTGTCCGCGCTCTACCTTTCAGCAATTAAAAACAAACTCGATTTGGACAGAGAATTTCGGGACCAATAATGCTTTTTATTTCCGTCGCTCTCATTCGCGTGCACACAGTCAAACTTGAAGCGCGCCAAAGGTTTGTTCTCCTCGTGCTGGGTCAGGGCGAGCTCGAGAGCAGGAGGGGGGGACAAGAAAAAGAAAAACTCGGGACGCTGACGTGACAGCGGAGATGCTGGGTGGAGGACAGACAGGTGGGGATCTGCGTCTGATCTTTTATTATTATTTTTTTTCCCCTGAAGAGAGGAGCGCAGCGGCGCGCGCTCAGCTCTAATCCAGCATGGTGTGCGAGCCCGAGTGAAACAAAGCTGAGCTGTGCTCAACTGAGCTGTACAAGATCAATCCCCCTGACTCTCGGAGCTGTACAGGCTTTAGGCCCAGATGACAAAACTTAGAGGGGAATCTGCTGGTATTTTGATTGAAGGGAGAGAGAGACAGAGAGGCCCAGGTGCTCTCTCTCTCTCTCTCTCTCTCTCTCTCTCTCTCTCTCACTCTCTTTGTGTGTGTATTTAAACCTCTGCACATTTGACCTTTCCCCTGCCTGAACCCTTCGTGCAGCGGCAGAGGGAGAGGAAATTTTGACTAAAACGGCAGCTGTGGCCGCCGCCGCTGTGTTTGGTCATGCGTTTCTTCACACTTTGCGGAAGGCTGAACGGGGTAGGTCCAGGCGAGGTTTTTTTTTTTGTGATCTACAGATGTGGATTAAGGTGCCGAAAGCATGTGTGTGTACATTACGGTGATGACTCATCAACGGCTGCCTTTCTGATGTCTCATCTGTTTTGGTTCTCTATAGCGGCCAGAAGCAGCGGGGGGATCTGATGTGTTGTCCCAGATCAGCTGGAGAACACAGAGTTGAGTCGACGCAAAGGCAGTGAGTTTGCAAGCAGATAAATTTGTGGTATCAAAGTCTTGGGAAAAAACTGATCCGTTTTGGGATGGGGGAAGCAGAAAGCAGCTTTTTTCCCCCCTCGATAACTGCGAGACGTCGCCCTTCGACATCTCTGATTGATCCAGTGTGAGGAAACGTTAACGTGCGAGCTCTCGATAAAAATCTGGGAAGGTCGGGGTGGTTTTTTTTTTCTGCCTGCCTGCCTGCCTGCTGTTGCCGCTGAAGTTGCCAGGCCTCTTATCTCCTTCCCACTTTTGCGTGTAATGGGCGCTCTCGGGACACATGCCGCACGTGTTAACGATCTTTCGTTCAGCCCTTAAAAATGTGTCAGAGAGACACACAAGCCGCAGGCACGGCTGAGTCCGTCCGTCAGGGCTGAGCTCAGCCCAGCGGGCTCTGCCAATTCCCAGCGCGGAAGCTCCCTTTCACGCCATTTGAATAATTGATGGATCAAACTTTATTCGCAAAGGAGGCAAATTGAATCTCCTGACTATTTGATGAGCGGGCTTTGGTTTCATCTGGCTCCACTGGTGCTGTGTGGGGGAAACAGAGCAGAGAGAGACACAAGGTCGCTGAGACGCAGGTGCCCTGAGAAGCAACGCGGCTCCCTTGTTTCTTTTCTCCCCCTCCCCTACCCCCGACGTTGCATGTTAGAAGAAAGCCTCCCCTAAGTCTAAGACAATCGGCTTTCACACCAAGTTAACAGCCTGATCCTGTCTCTTATCTCCCTGCTGCGCGAGAACAAATATGGATGGGCTGAGGTGGGCTTTTGGCAGGACGCAGCGAGTCGTGGGAGTGCTTGTGTTATGAAAGTCTCTGGCACATGTCTTGAGTTACTCAGTTGCTGGAAAGGTTGCGCTCGTCGGCGATCCAGAGACTTTTGCATGTCCCCTTTTCTCCAATCATCACTCTCTCAAGTAACCAACAGGTGCTGGGGATGACTGGCTGAGCCACTCTTTTGGCCCGTCCCTGTAAATATGCTTTTTGGCCAAGGGGTGGTCACTGACTTTGTGAGTCATTGAGTGCTAAGGAGTAAATAAACCAACTGGGGGAAACGAGTGTTCCAGATTCGGTCTGAGGATGCAAAGTACTGTCCTCTGTCTGGTGGTGGAGACAGTCCCGTCAAACCTCAGGAGATCAGAAACAGAAGAGCCCTTTGAAAAAAGAAAGAAAGAAGGAAAACAAAAGGAGAAAAGAGGTGAAAGTTATGCACATCGTGCATCTGTTGTTGTTTCTGACCGACTGAGCTTCTTTTGGTGGAGGCCTCAATTTTTTTTAACCACTTACAATTTCGAGAACTATTTCACTCTTTTTTTATAATGAAAAATGGTGTAAACTTTCCCACAATATGATAGTTTTATTTTTATTTTTGTCTTTGTGATGCGCAATCTGGATTTCCTTCCCTCATTAGCGTGAGTGAGAATAATAATCCAAAAGTCGTTTCATCATCCCCCTCTCTCCACCATCAAGCGGAACGGTATTTTGAAATACTTTGATTCCACTCGGCCTAAAGAAGTACGCTGAAAGCTGAAATGATTCCCCCCGTCCCCCTTTTTTGATTTATCCCTTCATAACAAAACAAAGAAAGCACTGTTGCTCGCCACAAGGTTTCGACGCACCAAATGGCATTGTGCTTTTGTGTGATTCAGAGCCACAACTGACTTGGCGGCCAAATATGGTCCTATTTTTCTTTATTGAGCTGCGCGGGAGGACCTCCCATTGCTGAGATCTTTAACATGTTCTTCGTGTCCTCTTCACACAAGAGCTGTAAATACAGGCAAGGTGGGACAAAATCTGAGGAGGATCTTGGCAGCGGAGCGCGAAGCCTGCAAGCCTGTGTCGCACTTCCGAGAGCGTTGACGCCACTGTGTATTTTAGGGATCAACATTTCCAATTTACTCTTTGGATTAAACAGCGGTCAGAAACGTTCTTTGGCATTGCGTAACCTCTCCCGCTGATGGCAAACTGTGCAGTTTCTTTAAATCACCCAAATTGACTTTATTAGTATTTCTGTGGAATAATGCCAGCGTGATGCTGGCATTATAACCCAGCATTTATATTTTAGTTGAACAAAAAAACAATAAGATGTAGTTTGACTTTTATACCTGATGCTGTAACTGTTTTGGTCTTGTTTCCGTGAAGATGCTCGGAAACTAGGCGAGATTTGCCAAGAGAAAACGGCTTGAAACACACAACCCTAATAAACTGGAAAGTGCTGCCCACTCCTGTTCTAATTCAGCCATGGTATAACGTGTGAGTTACTTGAACAAAACTTTATCACCCTGGTTCATGGCCAGGTTAGCTCTAAACCAACCTTTTGTGCTTTTGTCTTTATTTTTTCCTTGGTATTTCCACTGAGCCGAACTAAGAGAGCTCATTGGATTCTAAACAGAGAGGCAAATGAAAATAATGAAAGGTTGTTTTTGAACTCCATATCTTCTTGTAAACCTTTCCCCCTCCTCCCCTCTCCCTTTTCTCTCTGGCCGATACAGAGTCAAGAACTTGCATCCACCCACCCCCATGCCCACACCCCGTCCATCCTCAAGCCCCTGTTTTAGTGCCTCCTACAAGCATCTCTAATAAGACACATGCTCCTAAACACAGCCGCTCACTGATAACCAGCCCGCCACAAACAGTGGGTTCCACACTTTGCCAGCCAGCCCACCCCGAGCTTCATGGGTTGAACCACCACAATTTCGATCTCCTTTCCATTCACTCCTCCTCCTCCGCCTCCTCTTCATCCTCCTCCCCCTCCTCCTCCTCCACACAAGCCCTCTCCATGCTCCAGCCCTGCTCCAGCTACTCCCCTCTGCCAGAGCTCCCACCACCGTGATGCCTCGTTGTGCCTCGGGCTCGCTCGGACTGGACTCGACCACAGCCATCACACTTCGCTTCAGAGAGCCTCCAACGCCGAAGCCACGAGAGTGAAGGAGTAGAAGAGGGCAAGCAGGGGAAGGGAGGGAGAGGGAGAGGGAGAGACGCGGCGAAGAGCACAGCAACAGGGGAGGAAGAAGTAAGAAGGAGACAGAGGAGTGGGGTCATCCTTGGCCCGCAGCGGAGGTGCGTTCACCTGCCCTGGAGAGGAAGGGCCCCTCTCACACCCACCTGTTACGTCCGGTCGCAGGGGTCTGCCCCTGCACGGCCGAGGAAGGTCAGCCAGGACTATGCAGCTGGGACTGGTGGCGCTGGCGATGATTTTTCTCAGCTCCATGGGTCACGGCGATGCTCTCAAGCTCTCCAAGGCGCGGAGGCTGCGACGGGGTGAGTTGTTTCCTCCACTGCTGCCGCTCGGACTTATTTTTTAATTTCTTTCTCTCTCTCACTCTCAGTGGTTTTATCCATCTGCCGCACCGCTGGTTCTCGTCTTCGCTGTCCGACTCGCTGCGGTTGGGTGTCTCGTAAACATTTAACAAGCAAAGTAAAGATAACGTTTTGTTTATTTTCTCGTCGTTCTTATTTGTTTTTTCCAGCCGGGAGGGTCGGCATGGGAAGGGAGTCCTTAAGATGTGCTCATAATTTACAGCGTATGGCTCGTCTTTCATCCCTCTCCAATTTACTGTAGGTAAAACTTTTTTTTTTAAACGGGTATTAAATGGGCTTGTTTATACAGGGCTTTTTGACGGATTTGCCTGCAAAGCCATCACTATTTTTGTGCCCGGCTCGCTGGCACGTGATGGTGTGAGTACCTGACAGAGCCTAAAATCTCCGTCGGACCACGCTGCCGGTGTTGTTGCAGGCATTTTCCCCCGAAACCCTCGTGCAAACCTGCAAAGAAGGGGCTCAAGGAGACAGGCACGGGGTTGCATGGGGTTGCATGTCTGCAATTTAGGTCACTCACTATATTCATGAGCGCCGGGCCACGCATGCCGTAGCTGTCTTGATGAGACTCCTTACCCCGCAGCCGTGGTGGAAGCGGTTCACGATTTTAACACCTCCGATTTTCACAGCGACAGATTGAACGTGTGCCGGCGACATACATTCCAGACTTCCCCTCTTGTCGCACCTTATGACAGGACTAAACTACTGTCCTCTATTCTTGTTTTTCGCCTCATGGTAACTACATCACAGCAGAGACATTCTCAGCGGTCTTCCCTCCGCCAATGGACTGTTTTAAATACTCCATCAGCATTAAGTCAGTGGTGGGAGACGACACCTGGTCACTGTGGCTCCACTGGGAATCACCCACGATAATCTGTTAATGGGAGAAACCCTTTCAATGCTTTTGCTATTCTGATACTCTGTTATCTCTTGGACGGTGGGTCGGAAAAGGATCAAGACGTGACGGGACATATATTAGGTGAATGCCTTCTAGAAAGAGAATGCAAACTATACCTGCAAGATTATACAATGTTTGGCTCAATGAAATGCACCGTCTGCAGAGGATCTGCACCTATAGGTTCTCGGTAAGGCTTCCTGACGCTCAAACAATTTTCTGACTAACCCCACCAGTGGCCCGGCCCAACACTAGCTGACTAATTTGACTGGCTCCTGGGCTGTTGTCAGCAACCAATTACCGTGGATTTCCCTGAAAGAAAATCTGTTAACGATCTGCAGCAAGCATTTCTGAAGTAAACAGTGAGTGAATGTTCCAAAAGAGGCAGTTTGGCCTGGCCCCCGGTCAGAGTAAGCTCCGAGCACTAACCCCCACCGTTGGAGTGTTAACGTGCTAGACGGTTTATAGCTGGAGGTGTGCAGATACCAGCCAAGTACTAACGTTCCCTGATGTTGTTCACATGGATATAAAGTCGTCGCATACCTCTCTTTTATTCTCTTGTTGAAATAGATATCTTGGATTGAAGCCCTTGTCTTTTTGTTTCGAGGTGTTCCGTTTCGCTGCCCACCCACCACGTCATAACCATTCCTGTTTCTGTTTGAACAGCCAGTCCTGAGACGCCACAAACTTGCCCCAAAGGCTGTGACCGGTGCTCTGAGTACAACGGTTGCATCAGATGCAAGCCCAAGCTCTTCATCTTCCTGGAGCGCAATGACATTCGTCAGATAGGCGTGTGCCTCGCCTCCTGCCCCATGGGATACTTTGGCATGAGGAATCCAGAAGGAAACAACAGATGCACGCGTGAGTTCTGCTGCTCTTGTACACAGTGGGCACGTCAAATTTATGCACACACACACCCACACGCACACACATCTGATGTCCTCCAGACACGTGCGGTCTCCAGCTACTTGCTGGCCAACTTTACATGGCTGATGTCAGGTCAGGCCCCGAGTATAAACTTATCTGGACGACTGTTAGTTGAGGCGCATTTCGTTCTCCTGTTTTCTTGTGTGCAATCGAGGCAATCAAAGCTGCCTCAGCCAGGGTTGCCCAACAGATCAAAACATGCTCGTTGCTTCAGTCACGCAGTTGTTTCTATTAATCAGCGTGCGCTCAAGGACAATTACTGAGCAAAACAGCTGAAACTTCACCACTGCACTGTCGGAGATTTATGATAGAGTTTCGCAAATGTCTGGAGGTGTGGGGTGGGGTGGGTGGTAGGAAATGTGTGTTCTGTGGAATGTTCATCACTTTTGTTTTAGGTGGCAGTTCATTTTGTTTTGCTTTAATACGGTATTTTAAACGCTTTTAAAATGCTGTTTAAAATACTGAGCACACACACACACTGGACTTCTGTTTGAGCAAAGAATGTTGCCCTTTAATGCCCTTTATTTGGGAAGCTGTACATTGCTGGTTCATTAAACCCTCTTGCGTGCCTGCTCGACATGAGCCTGGATGGCAAGTGAAAGTCCTTGGCAGCAGGTTGGGAGGCTGCACCTTATGATTTCCAGCGTTTCCAAGCTCATTAAATGCTCTCCCCGGGCCCGCACAGGGGCTCTGTAAAGCTTTCATATGTTATTTTGGCTTTAAGTTTAATTTCACACCTGCGCATTAGTGACTGGTGTCTGTTGCCACTAATGTGCAAGGAAATTGTCTCAAAATCCTGTAAAAGTATTTTCTGAAAAAATCGTCTCCAGGAATTCAGTTTGAACTGCTCTTAATTCAACATTACAGGCAACTTTAACTCATTTTGAAGGTAGGTAATAGGAGGACCACACTCATGGTGCTTAGTGAGCTCACTCGGTGGCACCAGTCCCGTGCTTTTAGCCAAGGGCTGCCAGCGCTTCTGTCTGTTGTCTGTTAGCCTTTTACGTGTGGGCAGAAAACAGGATTGGAACACAACCCCAGTGAAAACATTTCTAATCCGTTGTTGTTTGCCTGATTTTGCAAAAGTATGTCTGTGTTTCTCAGTTGGCTCCTAATGAGTGACGATCATGCCAGGACACAGTACATGTTTCATGTTTACACGCTGTGGTTATTACATGTTATTTATTCCAGTGCATCTTTACTTGGTGGGAGCAAAGGACAAAGGGTTCGCTCCAAATTAGAATGTTTAAACTTTCTCTTGATATTCTTTGCACGGTTTCAACGGTCATATCAACCAAGACATATCAATAAAAGCCGTCACCATCTGACACGTTGTTCTTCTCGGCGCTTGATAAATGTCTCTCGGAACATCACTTATAAAGGTTTACAGCTATTTTATTTTCATGCCAAATTCAAAATTACGTACTTGCACAGATTTAGAACACACATATATTGAAAATTACATATATTACATATGTTTATACTAGTCTGTCATTGACAAAAACAAAGATTTGTCAGGCAGATACGTTGTGTGGTTAGCAGCCTTGATGACTTTGTCCTATTTTCTCAAAAAAAAACAAAAAACAAAACAAGTAAAAGGTGGGAGCTCTAATTGCCCTAATTGCTATAATTGGACCGTGAGGATTTTGGGGTGGTACAACAAAAAACAGCTAATTGAATTTTAGCAATTCTGCTGTGGTGTTGCATCCAGGCCAGTTGAAAACCATGACGAGGCCTTTCAGGTTTATTGGGCCGGTAACAATCTTGGATGTGCTGTTGTCGTATGTAGTAAAGTATGCACATGTGGTGTTTATTACGCAGGTGTCACATGCCAGCAATCACTCAACGCTTCCACATTTGACTCTTTAAACGAGTCCCTTAAATTGAGCCTCAGTAAGCATGAACGTCACGGTAAAGAGGCACTTATCTTTGCGATCTTTGTGAGGGCTGAGGTGTCCAAGTTGTGACACAAAAGAGTTTAATTTTTATCATATTGAATTTTTGCATGAATTTTTGGGCCCCAATAATGAGTACGGTCCAATGTAGTTGCAACACAGTAATTGGGAACAGCAAGTAAGATCCCAGTCAGGACCTGGTGCTGTGGATGGAACTGTTTTGGCTCTGGAGTCTTTACCTTGAGT
This sequence comes from Thamnaconus septentrionalis, assembly GCA_009823395.1. NCBI lineage: Eukaryota > Metazoa > Chordata > Actinopteri > Tetraodontiformes > Monacanthidae > Thamnaconus > Thamnaconus septentrionalis. The sequence continues at coordinate 4,438,865 of CM020511.1, read as the reverse complement.
ACAAGAATGCAGCAAGTCCGGATTTGACTGTACTTGCAACTAAGCAAATGTTGGCAAGAAATTCACAGGTCCTGTTTGCAAGGGAGTGCCTTTAAAGTTGAAACCAAAGCTTTTGGGAGTCTTCTAGGATGTCTGGTTTTTATCCTTCAGTGTTTGTAAACATTCAAAAGTCAAGACATTGTTTGTGTGACTGGAAAGATGAACATTTTAATGAGTCTGAGGTGTGGAGGAACCCATGTTTCACAAAAAATATAAGAAAAAACATCCATATAATGCATTTTTGATTGTTTTTATTCAGACTTACTTCCAAAGAAACAATTGTGTTGGTGTTACTTGAGGCTCTTATTGTTTAATTACCAACATTTCTTGGTAAATAAAAAGCTACAATTTGTTTCTCTCAGGAGAACGATTTGCACATTTATAGGTGAAAACAAATTATGCACTGGTATTAAAGTAGCAGGTAGTATTTTTTTGTTGTTGTTGTTTTCTTGGACACACTTTTCTCCAAACCTAATTTAACGTTGACTGACTCGACCATGGAACTTTTATTCTCTCTCTTGTCTCCCCTGTCTCTTTCAGAATGTAAAATAGAAAATTGTGAAGCCTGTTTCAATCGCAATTTTTGCACGAAATGTAAGGAGGGCTTGTATTCACACAGAGGGCGATGTTACATCACTTGCCCACCAGATCAGCGCACCGCCAATGACACCATGGAGTGTATCGGTACGTGACCTTAAACCTTTCAACTGTCTGGGTATTATTTTAGAGTCAACATACTTTATGAAAGTAAAAAGTAAATGATAGCCTCTCTATTTGCTTCAATCCAAAACACTTTTTCTCCTCCCCCTCAAGGTCAGCGTGCCTCAGAATGCGAACTGGGCGAGTGGAGCCAGTGGAGTACCTGCATGAAGAAGAACAAAACATGTGGCTTCAGAAAAGGATCCCAGTCACGGTTCCGTGGGCCCCTTCTGCAGGTCCACAGCCCAGACACCACCTCCCCTGCCTCTGTGCCCTCGCAAACTTGCTCTCCACAGACAGAGAGGAGGAAGTGCACAGTGACCAAGATACCTTGTGCGAGAGGTAAGAGGGTGACCAGCGACATTCAGTAGTAGCCGCTAATCCAAGGTGACCGCACCGACCGCAGGCGAGTGTGAACCGAGAGGAACATGCTCTGTGCGGAATGCCTCCGACTTTTAACGCAATGTCTGGTGGGACCGTTTCTCAACATCCCCCGGGGCTGTCGTTCCTGCCAGTATGTCTGTGACCCACGGTGTGTTGGTCGGGTTTGGTTTGGCCGAGCTCGCAGAAGGATACAGAATATCTTGACTTCTCAGCATGTAAACAGAAAAACTCAGCCCAGGAGCCAAGCAGTTTGAAGGGCATGCGTTGCGCACTGCGGAGCTGGACGGCGATCAAAGCCGGAGAGAGCTATTTGTCCGAAAGACCAGTGTAGCGTGAGGTTTACACATCCATGACATGGCTTGCTCGGGTTCTGTTAATCCACGCTGCTGCTCGCTCAACCGACGGGTTAGCAGTCCCTTACCCCTGTCAATAAATATCATCAAATCAATCAAAAAGAAAAAAAAGGACGACTCCTACTTGGCATCAGTCGTGGCTCAACCTATTAACTGTCAAGTCTTGCAAATTAGTACAGAGTTAACGGAGCGTATCCATTGGAGAGAAAAATGACAGAATTTTTTTGAGTCATTTGCAAGTTTCTTTGCTACTAAATGTCACTAATTTGATACACACATGAGACAACTACACCCGGTCCAGTGGTACATACTGCTTTCAATGTACGGTTAAAACACGCGGTGGATTTTTACAGTACGTTGAGTTGCACAACGAAGTTCCGAATGCCGCCGGCAGCCAGCGCAGATGTACATGTCGCGGATTATATGCCTTGATATATGTGAATAAACACAGGGTAAACTTTCACATTCGAGTGCCACCCGCCAATTTGGAACTTTTCATTCAGCGCCATTGTCTCAAGTGCAGAACATAATCTCTGCAAAGTCCCACCATGTAGATGTGCGGTCATGCCTTGCGGTAAGAATGCGGGTGGGATTTGCAATTAGTCAGTCAGCAGCGGGCCGTACATGGGACTGACTGCGACAGCATAATTCGAAAGTTTTGGTTTTGACTTTCGGATTTGTTTTTTCTTCCCCCCATTTGTTTTGGTTTGGGGGATTAGGTTTTGTTATTTTATTTTGCCGTTCTTTCCATTTGTGTCACGTCTGACCTCACGCACATTGTGTCATCTGCCGCCTTGCACTTCTTGTAAAGGAGCTCTGAATGCCTGCCCCACCTTAATTGGTTTCACCTGTAGATTTTTCCCTACAGTTTAATCATTGGTGTAAGTGGATCGTGGATCTGGTTCGATTGTTTTTTTCTTTGATACTGACTTTTCTCATAAGGCCACCAGTTTCCAGCTTTTGGAGACTGGGTTTGGCAGTTTTGGAGAATTTGGCCATCGCCCCTCCATCTGGCTCCTATTCTGTAACTTGCCTGGCCTATTCTCGACAGTATCAGCTTGTTTTTAAATGGATCTAGCAAATTTGTTTTACCGCCAAAATGGAAGGTCACAGCAGCTGAAGGCTTGACTGGAAAAATTCCTCCTAAGACCTACTTAGAGAGAACTTTTGATGTCGATGGAAAGACGGTGGACATGCTGCGCTAACTTCAATCCTGCACTTTCAGTGAGCCCTTGCTTCCTTAAACTTTCTAGTCAACCAACAACAAGCCTGCAATGCCTCATGCAACCTTTAGTCCCTGAGCAGCTTACAGTTACAGACTTGCTAGGCACCTGCCTGACCCATGTTGTTGTTTTTTCTGCAAGAATTCAGCAAAGATCACAGCTACCTGCATCCTACTGGTCAACACACCTTGTCACTACTTGCTTCCGATTGGCTACTACTCATCGTCTCTCCCCCTAACCCAATCAGCAGCAAGTTGGAGTGGAGTCTTTGCTGAACTGAGTTGCAGGAAGAAAAAAAACATGCTAATGTGGTTGTTGGTATGCTGGCGCATTAACATTTTACTTTTTTAGAATCTCCAAAAAATTAAATGCCACAGTGTTCCCATGTCCTGTGCTGCCGCTAATCCCCAAACCTGTTTTGTCTAAGAACAGAGTCCATGCTGCTGTCTTGGGTTCTGGAACTGCCACACCCCACAAGTGTCAGTGGCAGCAAGTCAGTGACAGCAAGACAGTGACACCGTGGTACGGCATCTTTTTAAAATATGTGCTGCGGCCTCACTACCCGCATCCTGTGCAGCAACAGCTCCTATTTTACAAGCTCCTTTTATTGCAGCAGTTCAGAGACCTTTCTTATGGTGGCTGAGAGCTGCAAATGCGCTGCAAACGCGCTGTAAATGTGCTGCAAACACAGAAACACGCCGGAAGAGACAAACGCTGCAATTTCACAAAACAAAATGGAAGTGCAAAAAGCCACTAGGGGCACCAAACCGAGGGATTGACCAACCCTGCGGGATCAGTTCCTCTTTAAAGCGAGAAAAAGGTGTATTTCTCTATTCATTTTGGTAGAGATGGAAGAAGTTGAATTAAAGGGTTCACTTCGCCTTTAGCAACATTATTGGAAACTAAACAATCTACGTAGCTAAAGTTAGTGAGCTGGTATTCGTTATTTTATTTTTTCATTGTTGTCGTGTCCATTTTGAAGAGAAGTTAAAATGAAGCGGGAACACAGAAAACACGAATCAAACACCAATTCAAGTCACTGAAAGTTGAAAGTTGAAGAAATGTTGCTCATCTAGGAATGTTTAATGATCACATTATATCATAACACAGAAGCATTTCGCATCCACATAAGTAAATATTTCTTTTTATGTTTTTCGTGCAAAGTTTGGCAACAGTCAAACTAAAGTACCATTATCCGTTAACCAATGCAACAACTTTCCAGGAGACCCAGGGGTTGTGATTGTATTTAACGGTGGTTGGAGATCAGTTATTTTCCAATTATGTTTTAAAAGGGGAAATGTACGCTTTTATTCAACTTCTTCCACTACTACCAAAATGAACACAGAGAAACACATCGTTCGCTCGGTTTAAAGAGGGACCGGTCCTGCAGAGTTGGTCAATCCCTCGGTTTGGTGCCCCTAGTGTCCTGGTGCACTTTCGTTTTGTTTTGTGAATTTGCAGCGTTTCTCTCTTGCAAGCGCATTTCTGTGTTTGCAGCGGGTTTGCACCTCTCGGCCACTGTACTTTCTCCAGCGCGTGCCCCTCGCTGTTGATGCTTGCTCAGACCTCAGAATTGGCTCCTGAGGCTCTTTGGTCTTCAGTTTACAAGGCTTTAAACCAGCATAGCAGCTGAGACTTCTCTGAAAATCCAAAGAAAGTTACTGCACAACATGAGCTGTATGTCACAATGCTATTATTTTCATTAAAAATAGTTTAAAGCTCACAGGAGCTTCCTCTTCCTGGTACTGTTCTATTATTATTCATTTCAAAGCATCTTAGGGCAGTCGCTTCCTGCTCTTGTACCTCCAACTATTTGTCCTGTAAGGAAACTGAAAATCATTATAGTTGCCATCTCTTGGATGTTGCCAAGATGGATAAGAAAATCTTTTAAAACATTTTAAAGTCTGATCTCTGCCTTATCAACCAAAGGCCATGTCATTTTACACTAAAGCTCAACCGTGTATGTGCTCCACCAGCGGACTCGGCATCTGGCTCCTGTTATTTGACTTCAGCGGTACACTTGTGACAATGAGAAATGAGAAGCAAATTCACCCTTTGCGATGCCTGCACGAAGGAAAGACTTGCAGCCTCGCATTTCCAAAGCATAATAAACACTGAAATATTATAAACTGCCGGCTAAAAAAAAAAAAGCCTTTTTTTTTCAGTCATGAAGGAAAGTAAGGTCATGACGGAAGGACAGGGTGTGTGTGAGGTATCAGCCAATGAGTCACTAAGGCCTTGTGCGTTTAGGTTTGGTTCCCTAATACCTTATATATAAAAGATTATAACACATGCTTTACAGTTGCTGTTTTACAAAGGGCTGTATTTTTCCCTCCCACAGCAATTCACTGGTGACGGCGCCCTGATCGGTGAGCACGTTTAGCGCAGCTGTCGATCCCTCTGTCGGAGTTTGGCCGTTTAACTGGCAATTTAAAAACACAGGGGGCAGACGCTGTTGAACATTAGTGATTTAATGGCCTCACGCTTGGTGTTGATTTGACTGCATTTTTTCACCCGCCCTCCCCCTCCCCCTGCCCTCCCTTTGATGATGCTTCACAAAAAAAAGGGCCTCACGCGAAAGGCAGAATTTGCTGCATGTGTTATTGCATTTGTCAGGCAAAACTGTTTAGCTTGGATGGCGGAGGAAGTTCAATCAAGGCTGTCATAAAAGTGATGGAGCCCCCACCGACCCCCCACCCCCGAGCTCTCCCGCCCCTCTTCTGGCTCCATTAGTGATTTGTTAGAGTGGTAATTAAGTCCTTCCACAGAGAGCCCATCAGCTCAGATGCTGCTGCGTTTGTGTGTGTGTGTGTGTGTTTAGACCCTTTACTTTACCACCATTCATTTATTGAAACTTCCACCACTCAGTTTTGAAGCGCTTTGTTTGAATGGTGCCTATAAATGTTCAGACATCGTGAAGTGACTCAGAGTGCGCAAACGGGCAAACACGTCGTCTCCCTCTCCTATTTTTAGCCAACCTGTCAACGGACATCAGCGGCGTTGTTTAAATGGTTTTGACACTAATGTCTCTTAAAAATCCGTCACTTCATCTTGTGTACATCTGTGCGGGACTCTACCTCTTAGTTTTCAGTCGCAGGGATTAAAAAAAGAAAAAGAGAAAAAAGAAACTGTGACTTCGCGCGGGCCTGCGGTGGATAAATGTTTTCGTGTCGGGGCCTGCACTCGTTTAGCAACGTGGTCCCACTTCATCACCGTAATGTTTTTTTTTTTCTTTTTTCACGAGCTGGTGGCAGGAGTGTGTTTCCTGGTGAAGTTGGGGAATTCTGGCAAATTTTTGTGATTAATACTTTTTTGCTATCTCTCAGAGTTGTGCACTTAAACCAAAGACATAACTGTTTGTACAACAAGTTTAAAAAAGAAAGAAAAAAAAACGAAATGCTGCCGGGGGAAAATAAACACAGACCCACGGTTATTATTGCATAGCAGCAGAAAACCATGGTGGCGCCATAAACCCTGCCTTGTCAGCTGCGAGGAGGGAACACTGTCCAGCGTTTGGCATGCGTTCACTCCATTTCCAGGATGTGCAGAGACTCTCGGCGCACGAGTTCATAACAAACATTCTGCGCTGTAACTACACTCCCTCGCATATACAAAACCAAATACTGCGAGCGCTGCCTTAACAATAGCCACCCAACAACAAAAACAAATCCCATTTCCACTTGACAACAGCTTTTGTGCGTCCTTCGGGCCATTACTTGGCCTGTCACAGTGTTTATGTCATTATGTTATGAAGTGCTACCTACTGATTTGTCGTAAGGACTCTCCCGAGTGCTCTTGCAGTTTTGGGTTTTTTTGGTTGGCGCATGGTGCATTTTTAATTAGGACAGTTGGGTTCATTTATCACCTCCCCTGCCCCCCGGAACGGGTGATGTGCCACCTTGTACAGCAGCTGCGTCACTCAGATTTTCAGATTTCAACAGTGAAACCGTGCTCGTCTATCTTTCCAAACTCCGACTAAATCTCCAACCTTTCAGCCATCTTGCTTGTCCACCCATTACACAGTCAGCTTTTACAGATGAAGAGGCAGCAGGTTGTGATGAAATCAAATCAAAATGACTGATGACATCGTAGAGCGTCATCCTGTCATTGTGGTTCGAAAAAATCCATTCTTCTTCATTTCTTTTGTTTGCTCTGCTTTTCAGAAAAAAAACACGCTAAAAGTAATGTGCCTTTGTGATGTCACAAGGGGCAGCAGGATGTGAGAGTCACAATAAAGGGCCATTAAATGCTAATAATTCATTTCTGGGTCTTGTACACAATGAAGGAAATCATATTTGCTTTTAACTCTCATTTCAGAGAAGAAGAACAAAGGAGACCGGCAGGACGATAGAGGCGGCAGAGACAGGGAGAACACACGCCGACGAGGGGGAGGAGGCGATGGAGGAGGAGGTGGAGGGGGTGGCGGTGGTGGAGTAGGTGGAGGTGGCGGTGGTGGAGGAGGAGGAGGAAGGCTTAGGAGAAGAAAAGGCCAAAGCCAGACGACCGCAGTTCCCAGCATCACCACCACTTCTGTCTCCTAAAAGTCCACCGCCTGCTGGAATTGGGGCTGAGTGAAAAAAATAAACTAACTTAAAAAAAAAATAAAATAAAAAAATAAAAAAAAGACGACTCCTCAGTGAAGGGTTGGATGATGAAGGAATGGATTCGTGCTGCTAATACGTTGTGAAGATGACGAACAGAAGAGGCGGCGGACTGCTGCGAGGCTCGAAGGCTTTTTCATGAACAGATGAACACATGTGGAAGACGCTGGTGTCCCAGGGACATTCGGACAAACTTTGTCCATTTTGAGGCATCAACGCTGAACTTCAAAAGCTGCTGAAGCGTTTGAAGCGCCTGAGAATTTGGCACCGAATGCTTTGTGTGTCAAAGACTGACATACGTCTCCTCTTTTCGGCTAAAAAGCACGTCCGTGTGTTCCAAATGTGTTGGAGCCGAAATTCCGATAATGAGAGGAGATTCGTCGCTCGGCTCCAGCCCCATTTGATCTGCCTGTCATGTCTTCAAATTTTTCTTTTTTTTCCCAGAGGTGGCAGATGGACTGTTTTGTTTAAAAAAAAAAAAAAAAAAAAAAAAAAGCCCCTTAAGTATGTGATGTAAGGACAATGAATTATAATGAGCCCTTATACTTCCTGATCTAAGATGAAGCAAAAAGAAAAAGAAAAAAGAAAGGCACTGGAATTCAGGACAGATGGTCTTTATTATTTTTGAGGAAGGGAATACCGACGCGACAAGCAAAGAGAGGAGGGTAACTGAAAGCTCAGATTATATCCTTTTCACACAATTTTGGACAAACTTGTTCGTCATCTCATATAATATGTTGGTATTTCAAAAACATCAAAAAAAGGAAAAAACAAACAAAACAAGTATTTGCATGTTGCATGTACGCATCTTTGTGCATGTGAACCTGTGTGAGTGTGCGTGCGTGCGTGTCCGTGCATTCATGTGAAGTGTGGCCGCTTTTTTTGTTTTGTTTTGTTTTTTTTGCTTTTTTATGTATTTCTGCACAAAATCAAAAAAAGTCTCGATTGCACATATTTGTTCATGTGGGTTGCGTGGACTGAAGGGGACTGGTTGAACGAAGGAGCAGATGGAAACGCACAAAGATATAATGTATATGCAGTATCTACAAGCCCACATCCAATCATCAGTCAGCTGCTCAGTTATCGCATCCGCCTGCCGCAGGCTCTCTGGGTTTTTGCACAACTATCACCTTTCCCCTCCCTATTTGCTGGGATTTTAACGACAGTTTATAGCATCTTACACGTTTATACCCCAGTTTATTACAGCCACAAAAGTCTTTTGTTATTAAACATCATTTTCCGTTGGTCTTTTTTGCTTTACACAAGTTGCAGGTTTGAGGAGAAGCCACATACTACATTACTCGTTCATACTATGAATTATGATACTGAATATGTCTGTTTTCATCAAACAAAAGAAGTATTAAGTCTCATCATGTATAGCTTATTCTGTGAAAGCTTAAATAAACTTCAAACGAAGCTGAGAAAAACAAAAACTTTTGCCACATGCTGGTTTTGATATGATGTTGTATTTTGGTGAGAAGGGTTTTTCCCTCATTTTCAGCCCAAACCCTTCAAAGTGTAGCCTCAGCATAAATTGTACATGTTAATGCAAAATTCAAGTTTTTCACAAAGACTTAGAATCCCTTAAAACTCGAGTTTGGACTTTTGTGTCACCAAAGCTACAAAAAAGCTAAAAGTCTGCTGGATTTATGATGCAGGAAACATGAGAGGTTATAAAATCACAGTGGTTTCAAACGAATGCTGGGTTTAGCTGGAGCCATGTAGATGACAGCAGTGAAGACGAGAGTGAACGGCCTCAGTGCACCAGAAAAGATAACATTTAAAACCACGATGATGGGAACGAACAAAGCCGACACTGCAGCAGCAAAAGAAATTCAGTTGAGATTATATAAAACATCACTTGCATGGATTTTATGACCATTTAACCAGGTCAGATTGTGTTCTGCCATAATGTCATTATGGATGCATGGAAGACATTTTTGTCTTTAAAAAAAAAAAAAAAAAAAAAAAACTAGGTCCATTAATCTCAAATTGCATCAATTGAGAATTAAGAGAAGGTAATGGCATTCCTACACCTTTAGCTTTTTGTCTGGATTTTGTTTAGGATTTAAAGAGAGAGAAAAAAACGGCATGATGACAGAAGAAGACGGTCAGACGGTCGCTCCCAGTCGCCGGCCAAATGCTGGCGTCTGGGCAAAGGTTAAAACAGGAATAAAAGCTAATTGTGTGTCATAGCCGGGAAAGGGGGAATTGGGTTGGGAGGGGGGGGAGGGGGGGTTACCAGGCCTTGGCCCCGCAACAAAACAGCCGTTTCTCATTACATAGAGGGAGGGCAGTCCCAGTGGCAGAGCACACACCATAAATTACACATTCATTGCTCTTCCTGGCCGTAAATTCTTAAGCCTGGCCCCCACTGGCCAGAGCCAGCGCCTCACCTACTGCTCCCTTCATCCCAAACCTGTTGAAACTGAACTGTACGCCTCCTTCTGGATTCGGCGACATCCATGGGATCGACTGATTTTCAGTACCTGCAGCTTCAGGATGGTCATTCAGGGGAGGGGCAATGCATCATCACAGAAGATCAAATCCAAGTCTGCTGGGCGTACACAAAGACCCGATGCAAAATGATACGAAACTAGAGTCTTGTGTCACACTTTGATGGACTTGCGCGTCTATAAATGCACATGCACACACACAGACTCTATAGGCCCCGAGCAAATCTGCCGCTCAAGCTTTTGTTGTATGATCCAAAAATGCAATTTAAGGCTACTTCGGCTCCTTTTTTCTCTGGCAGTCTGCACAAGTCTGAGCCAGCTCATGCAACTTTAGGCAGGAGCGCCTGACCAGTACCTGAGCGTGGGCGGAGTCAAGGTTGCAAGGCGAACCGAAGGTCCTTGGACGTTTTTTGTGCCTCCCGTGTAACCATAGGATTTACTTTTTGTATTAACCATGGTTTTGTTTTGTTTTGTGCAAGACATTTTAGTTGGGCTTAGAATGATTTTGTTTGACTTGTATCAAAACACTGTCCTAGAAGAGAAAATTAACCACTGGCGTTTTTCCTAAGGTGAATTTCCTTGTTAGGTGAATATCCAACGTCACCAGAGGAAACCTGAGCATCTAGGGCAGTCCAGAAGAGTGTGATCCACATGGATTCGATGGTTTTCCGATGGCCCCTCTATTCTTTATTATTAACCTTTTTCACCTGGGCTACATTAGGTTAAATGGCATTGTCCTTTTCACAAATTTTAGATAAAAAAAAAATGTTTTCAGTCTATATGAACCAGCAGGATGTGTGCATTTTTTTGTGTTACAGCTGGAAATTCTAATGCAGGTTTCTTGCTCTGAGAGTCAAATGTTTGAAAAAAAAGAACAAAAATTGAAAAATCCTAAGTTTGATCATGTACAAGTCATGAAATCCAACTTGAGCAATTATTCATGCACATAACAACATTGCCTCCTGCAGAATATGAGAAAAAAAAATCCTTCATCATCATCATCAGCAGCATCATCATCATCATCATCATCCTCATCATCCAGGTAAAATTCATAGGAAGGTTTGAGGTTGATGCCACTGCATTCTTCGTCAGCAGCCACTGCCAGGATCCGCTGTGGAGCTCCTCCCTCCCCACAGAGTGTTTAACAGCTTTCAAAGATTAGCTGCCTGTTGGAGACGTCCTGTCAAGTCCCATTGATGCCTGACAATTTCCATCTTTAGAATTGCAGAACCTTCCTCTTGGTATGGCTCAAGATCTGAGGCTTTCAATCTGGAAATCCACAAAGAAAATTTGGCTGTGCATCAACAGGCTGCACATCATTGTCAGCTTAAAGCTTTGAGAAAAAGGAGAAAAAAAAACCATTAAAACACAGCTTGGAGCTGCTAAATCTCAATAACGAAAGCATCCCATGTTTCCAAGACGGTCGACAGCCTGTCTGGGCACCTGGGAAAGGACTACACCTAATGGAACCTGATGCTTGGGGTTTAACTCACATTGTGTGGATGTGATATAAGTCACGTTAAGTTTGTGCAGTGCAGGCAAAATGAGCAGACTGGGGTTTTGCCGTCTGTGCCAGATGTCCAGCACGAGATCTTGAAATTTCAGCGGTCTGTTACCAGAGGGTTGCTGAACGGTAGGAATTCCCGGGCAGAAAGGAGAGCAGGTCTTTTCTTTGTTTTCACTGAGCAAGTGGAAAAGCCGAGGTATGCACGGGACAAGCAGCACACCTAATGAGATTGAGCCGCGATTTACGAAGCCTAATTTAACCCAAATGTGCCTGCAGAAAAGGGTCAGGGACTCCCGACACAGGATGAGGCTGTCAGAGTTTAGGCCGACACGTGATATGTACCGCCATCTTTTGGATAAAGGCAGTACTACGTTGACGGGGAAGTCGAACGTCCAAAAAGTCAAAATGTCATTTTTGTCAGTGGACCCCTTAGAAATGAGAAAAGACAACCACATACTTAAAAACAATAAAAATAAAATAAAAACCAACCAAACCGAACAAACCAACCAAACAGAAAATGTGCGGCAAAACGTAAACTTGTGGAAAATAATGGTGTTCTTAGCCAATTTTTTCCGGTGGTTGTAAACTAACGATTGAATATGCCTGATATTTGAGTGTTTAAATAATAAAGTGAGCAACGCAGTGGCTTCGTACCATTCCAATGTAAAGGTTTAGTAATGAACAAGGCATGTTTCATAATCAGAGGCTGGGTTCCAAAAGTACTGATGCTGGGATGTGCCAACTATACTAAATTGATTCAGACAGATGATAGATGGTAGTGAGAGGATTTTTAATTCATGTTTTGGTTTTTTTAAAACAAACAAACAAACAAACAAGCATCAGTTTGTTAATAAAACACCACTAGAGGGCAGCATACACAACGAAAAAAAAACGTTTTTTATTACGCACGATAAAGATCGGTATTACCTACAACTATGTAGTATAGTAAATAGAGCATTTTGAACAGAGAACAGTTGAGATTTCTTAATATGTTTGAAAGCAACAATTCTCATTACCTAACTGTCTAGCTTTTATAAGTTCATTGAAGGTGTTTATTTGTAATACAATAAATACAATGCATTTGCTTCAAAGTTGAATCTCTTAACTTTAATTAGTGCAGTTTACTGCTCTCTTCTTGTGCAACATTTAATTTTTTTTGTCCCGACCCTGGCCTTGCGCGTATTACTTTATATGAATACAAGTAGACAATTTAACAACACTGTGGGTTACACATTATTTGTGCCCAGGGAGTATCAGTTCCATTTTTGCTTGGGTCTGTTAATCCTTTCAGCATTGCCATTTTCCTTCACAACCTCCACTGGCCCCCAAGGTAGAAAAGTGATCAGCGCCATTTGCGGTTTCCCATCAGCAGCACTGGCTCCTGTGCCCTCCTCCCCCTCCTCTGCCCAAACAATCGTCTTAGGACCAGTAAACCCTGGACCAAACTCGGCTGTTGTTGTCTTCATCTCTGAAAGTGTTTTACACCCTCCTGATTACAGTTACCTTCAGTCCAACGATTCATTTATTTATATATTTTTTTTTTTACAAGTTTGTTTATATGCTGTAAACCTGCGCCTCCAACCCCTTAAAAGGAGCAAATGGCTGTGCAAGTGTTCAGAAATCAATGCTGGCTTTGTCTTAGTGTTGTGGACCAGACAGAACACACACTTTGACTGTAATGAAGCAGAAGCAGAGGGTTAAAAAAAAAAAGGGAGGTAAAGTTTAATAAAGGTAACATTCTGCCTCCTGCTTTTGCCATCACTGGGCTTTTTTCTGCACTGGTTTCAGCTTCCACCCTGAAGTTTGCTATGACAGCATTTCCCAGAATACTTTAAGGAGTCACAAGAACAACAATCAGACAAAATATGCAACCAACATGTATGTGTCATGTGTGAAATTCCTCCATGAGAATTTCCCACATTGTTGCACAGACACATTAATAAGCTGCTTTTGTCACCTCTACGAAACAACATGTGACCCATGTTGAGAATTAATGAAATAATGATTTGAAAACATGTTTTTAATTTATTTTTTGTTTTGTTTTCAAATCTAAATGCGGTATTTCAGTTACCAGCGTGGCATCTACTGCAGATTTAAGAACAAGAAGCGACTGTTCAACACAGGGTTCTTCCACTTTTCTGCCTCGTGCCACTGCGGTTTGCAGGCCTCCTGCGTTAAAAGCGCAGCGTGGACTTGCACGCGGCCCGCACTTGCAGTTATCATCAGTCTTCTTCAGCACAGGAGGCATTTTAATTGAGTTGGGATGCCTCTGAACCCTGAACTCAACACAAAAAAACCCCTGGGCCCTGTTTTCCTGCAGAGAGCTGCTTAGTGCGCTGCAGTACGAGAGCTTCCCACAGGCGAGCACATCCACTTGACCTCAGATGGGAGTGAATGGCAAGGACGGCAGCTCAGGCCAAACCACAGAGGCAGACTCCCAACTTTGCCAACGAGCACCAGACCTTTGGATGTCAGCTTGGGACACAGATGGATGCTGTTTTTTTCTCTCCGCCTTCTCTCCCTTCCGCCGTAAGGGCACAGCTGCTCCTCCGTGCTCGCGCACAACTTGTACTCCAGCAGAAGGAAGACAAACAGATTTACCTCAGCAGTAAAAAGGAGAGACTTCTTCTTACTCCTCCTCCTCGTCATCATCATAGCTCTGGGAATAACCAGCTGCTTTGTTGGGCTTCTGTGCACTATTAACCTGTCTGGAAATGATAGTCAAGGCTGATGATTAACACATGAGTGTTTTTTTTTTTTTTTTGCGATTTTACAGGGACAAAGCACAGCTGAGGCTGATTTCAGTTGTTAAGAGAAAAAAAATGTCTTTTGGGAGGATTTTGTGTTCATAACACAGATAAACTAACCGCAAAACCTCATAGATGGATCAGGAAGCACGTGTTTCCAACACCTTTATGATTTATCTCAGTTCTCCAACTGGTGAATAGCCCACGGAAAGTGTTTGTCTTCCATCTTCTACAACTTCTGTTGAGGTGGAGTGGAGACAGCAACTAAGCAGGGCATTTTTGGTGCAAAACTATGACACCTGGTGGTGAAATAATATCAGTTATAGCCCCTTTAAACAAAGCTCTTGCCAAGACAAGTCAGGAGTAAAGCATTTAGCTTGTTCTTTGTCTTCCTGTGAAAACACTACAATTTATTTTCATTAAAGCACCCAGGCTAATCCTAAAAGCAGCAACTATGCTTGCAATCACTTCCTGTATTTTTCTTCCTTGTCTTTACCAGGCATTTTAAAGGGCAGTGGTCTCCTCCAGCACTCATCACAGGTTTTTAAAAAGAAGCTGATTGGTGATGGAATCCCAAACGTTATGCTGGACGGTTCGAGCCTTCCAGACGGACACATGAGATTTCAGAACAGAAATATTAGCGATCCGGCTCCAGCGCAGGGCTAGCTATTCCTGGGTCAGACGTCAAGACTAATGCACACGCTCCGGAGATTACAATGATTGTAAGCAGGGCGGATCTTTCATATCCTACTGTAATCTGGAGTTTGTCATATCGCAGTTAACATTAACAGGCTGTTTCATTCCGCATCGGCTTGTTTTACAGCTCATCCGGCAGCAAGACGCACATTTAGGCAGTCAGCGAAGAATTTTGAACGCTCAATAAGTGTGATGATCTGACGTTTGAGGCTAACCTACGTTTAGACGAATGCACTCTGTCAACTGAGCCGTCAGCAGAGTGACACAAAACGTATGGCCCTGCTTGAGCTTCACTTTTTGACAGCGCTGATTTTCCACATTGGAAACTGGGAGCAGTTCAAGTTCGAAGACTGTGAAAGAGATCAGCTTGCAGGTGTTTCATGTTGAGAAACAAAAACAAAAAATAAGCGCGGAGGAAGACGATACATGATATTTTTCTGATTTGTTCTGGACCGCAGCGTTATTAGAGCGTGAAACCGAATGAAGCAAAGCACAAATACTTTCAAACTCCGATACCAAAAAAAGGGAAATAGAGAGACTCAAATTTTCTAGGATTATATCTTAGATATCAGGCATCCCACATAAGGTGTACTTAAAAATATCGCAGATTCTACTTGCGATGAACTGTTGAGTTTAAAGCAGACTAATCCAGTTTATTCTGGCCACTCGGTGTGAAGATATCCATCCATCCCATTTTTTCAAGGGTTAAATTAAATTTGTGCACCACATCGTCAGGGCATCTTCCCCCTTAATGCGCGTCTAAGTGAGGTGAAATTGCTGTCAATCCAAGTATTTGATTTTGCAATTAAAACCAGTCCTTTACGAACAAAGATGACCGCAGCTTTGGGGGATAAATTAATCGTGTGTGATTCCTTCTGACGTGACTCAATCACACACACACACACACAGACACATACACACACGAGACAATGAGCCAAGTGACGTGCGCGGCGGGGAGGGCAGTAGCTCCTCTCAGCACGTCTGCTTGTGAGCCTCGGTTGCGTCACTGCTGATAACTAAACTTGAGTCACACGCACTCACACATTTCCAGTTACACTCTCTGTTTTTCCATTTGGAACGGAGTTGCTCTGCCAGAGAGTCAAAGTCCCCGGAGCCTTAACTGACTCTTAGATGCAAAGTGTGCGCAAAAAAAGAGCGAGATCGGGGGAATAATTTAGCCTCCTGCAGGGTCGGAAAGTCACCAATGAAAAGGCCAAATTCTTTTGGGGGAAGAGGGAGGAGCCTTTCTGCTGTAATCCCACAGGTATTAAGTGAAAATTGGCTTAAGCCAAACTGACTCCATGGGACAGTTCAGCCTTTCCACTGTCGCCCGGCAGCCACATTCATGTAGACCATTCTAGTGTCATGTGAACCAGATGCATGTGCTGCTGGTTGTGGTGCTGTAGTTGATATTTAGAGTAGAATGTCACCGTCTCTAGACAAACGGAACTGCTGCGTTTTCTGGACACTTAAATGAGACCACATGCATTTTGTTTATTTTTTTTGTTTGGCACTTGGCTACACACGACCACCATTGAGAGAAATAGTTCCTTTGTGACACTCAAGTTTTGTCACCGGGGACATCAGGGTGATTTACACATGCCAGGGTTCAATTTGAACTATTTCTTTGATGGCGGTGACAAAACTGAAACACATCCACAATGTGCTGCCTTGTGCCCGGGGCTCAACTTTTAGTCATGGAGCTAGAATTTCCCAAAATTTGAGATTTATTCCCGTTGGTGGAAAGAAAAAAAATCAGAAAAAAAATTCCCCCGATTGCACAAATGTGACGCCTCACTGAGATCAAACACCGAATAGAAGGCCTGCTCTTTTCTATTTGCTCTGAGATCCCCTGAACTGTGAAGACGGGAGCGGGTGACACACCCTCTATTTATAGACTCTGGTCACACATGCATGTGCGTTTCCCAATCAGCAATTTGTGTGTGAGTCGCTCTCACCAGGTGTGCCAGCTGCTCCCATTGCAGCATCAACACATTCAGTTTACTGAGAAAAGTGTTGTGAATTTAAAAAAAGAAAACAAACACTATTGAATCTAGTGAAATTAATTCAAAAATATGATGACAACTCATTCTTTATTCTTTTTTTCTGTCCCTGAAAAACAGAACGAAGGAATTCTATCATTTGTACAATTTGGGAAATATGGGCCACGGCAGACTGAGATGTTAGTGCGAACAGTAACATTATAAGTGACTCATGTTTCTGTTGCAATTGTCTAGACGTCGAGCGGGACGTGACCTCAGATTCCAGAAACACTCACAGCTGTTGGTCTGAGCCTGATTCAGGTGACCTGTTTTCGCTGCTCAGCAAATAAAACACAACAAAATTGTTCAGTTATCTCCTGGCAGCTGCTACCATTGTTACTGTTATATTTTAACAACATTCCGAGACGATCACAAGAACAGCACCTAAAATAGAAACATCAACTGACTGTTGGACGGATAAGACAGATCATCAGGAATTAAAGTGTGAAATCAAATCTTTGGGTTAACCTTAAAGTTCATTTAGATCCTGAGCTAGAGGATAAACTGTGCATTGACGGCAGTGCGTTAAATCAAGTGATGACAAAAATCCAATGGGATAAAAAAAAATATTGTCTCTGATTTTCGATTATGATTCATGCCTGCTGATTGGTTATAATTTTCTAGATTGGTTC
Organism: Thamnaconus septentrionalis; assembly: GCA_009823395.1. Taxonomy (NCBI): domain Eukaryota; kingdom Metazoa; phylum Chordata; class Actinopteri; order Tetraodontiformes; family Monacanthidae; genus Thamnaconus; species Thamnaconus septentrionalis. Next base: position 4,421,486 of record CM020511.1, on the reverse strand, counting down.
TGAAGTGAGTGGTCACATCACAAATGGTGATGAATTTCATCTGCTGCTCCAGGTCTAATTAAACACTCAGGTGTGCGGCTGCTTTATCAGGTGTGACTTACAGCCAAAGGTGGCATTCATTCAGGCTGATTGCACTGAGTCTCGCTGCTGCAAATAAAAAGCGGTTGTTTTGTATGTGCTAGTAACATAAGAGTGTTAAAGATTGACATTTTTCTGTTTGCCAAAATTCATTTTGCACAGTATGAGACATTTTCAACGGACTTTTTAATGGACTTTGACACTGTTGGTTTTTGATAAATTTTACATTTTACTTTATGTTTGTATTTTGGGTTGAAAATATGTCCATGACCTTCTCTTCCCCTAGAGCATAGGTGTCAAACTGTGGCCCGCGGACCAAGTTTGGCCTCCAGCGTCATTATATTTGCCCCGTGAGGCAATACCAAATGACGACTTCAGCTGTTCCGCCAGTATTGTACAGCATGCACATGTACCAGCATGTACCGCTAAAACTACAAATCCCAGAATGCTCCGCTGGTATTTTGGCACATCAATCAGGACAGAATCCATAAACACCCTCTCGTCTGTTGACAGTAGTCAACTTGTTTGGGTCCATATGAAAAGGTTCATTGTTACATCTGATATCGGGAGGAAGACTTTTTCAATTAATATGACCTGCGACTTTGTCCAAGCTTCAAATTTTGGCCCACTGTGTATTTGAGTTTGACAGCCCTGCCCTAGAGGGTCTTTAAACCCACTCACCAGTCTGCAGTCCCTGAAGATTTCACACTTCCTCGGCCTCCACCGCCACCCCGTCTGCTACCTCTGGATGTGCCTTTGGCTTTGTTTGGCTTTGTTTGCCTTCGACAGTCTGGCCTGGACATCCTGTCTGCTGCCTCCATCGCCCGTGCATGCACACACCTCGGTGTATTTGAACAAACACTTCTTGATGTTTGCAGCAACGTGTCAAAGTCGGCACTGGGACTCGACCACTTTTCAAGGGTATTTTTTGTTGTTGACACATCCATGACGGTGTCAGCGATGAATGGTTTGACACTCTCACTATGAAGAACCAAGGAGCTATTTGAAATTCCTTATTGGTTATATTACATTTCAACTTCCTCTGACAGCAGTCCTGCTGCACCGCGTTGCACTACTGATGCTTAGCGTTCCTTATTAATTCTCATTTTCACATCTGCCTGTCACAATAAATTATCCATACGCTTCACCGATCTACTACTGCTCTGTTTACAGCCTGCTGCATAAGTGGTGGCCCTTGAAAAAAAACCGAATGCTTTGCTGCATGCTAGTGCCATCATGCCACCATATGACCAGATCAATCGGGACCGTTTTCAAAAATCAGACCTAGCCGCAAGGAAATTGGTAAAATAACCATTTTTAAATCAATTTTTTTGTCGTACCTCCTTCTTAAAGAGACTGCGAGACAATTCTCTGACCTTGTTTGGTTTTTCTGGAACTTGCACTGCAATATAGCGACGACAAAACAACACAAAGGAGGATCAAGTGAGAAAAGAACTGCAGTTTTACCAACTCACCTCCCTCCAATAAACCCACATATTGGTCCATGTGTGGAGCCCCCCCCCCCACACACACACACACCCCCGAACCCCCTTTCTCACCCCCCACCAGTGAAAGTGGAGCAAGTCCAGATGTGAACATCCTCCTTTCCCTGCCTTCGCTCGCTCGCTCCCTCCCTCTTCCACTCCCTCCCTCCCTTCTCCGCAAAGGCCTACGAGTTTTCCATTTCCTTTTTTGGTGAAAAAATCTCGAACGGGGGCAGGGAGAAGGACATTTCACCAGCGCCGACAGGAGAGAGAGAGAGAGAGAGAGAGAGAGAGAGAGAGAGAGAGAGAGAGAGAGAGAGAGAGAGAGAGAGAGAGAGAGAGAGAGAGAGAGAGAGAGAGAGAGAGAGAGAGAGAGAGACTTTGGCAGCTTGTGCGTGTGCGCTTCATCACGGGGATGAAACAGTCGACTCAGCATAAACAGTGGCGCGCGCAGTATATACACGCGCACGGTGAAATGTGTGCACCCGCTCCCTCCTCCTCTCCTCTCGCCGTCCCACGCGGCACAGAAAAAAAGCGGCTGAAAAACCCTGCAGTCACTCACTCGCACGGGTTTTTTTTTTTTTTTTAAACTTCTTTTTCGATCGAGTCTTTCTCGCACGCGTTCGTGCAGTTTTCTCCGCGCGCTTCTCGCGGGTGCTGATCTTTCCTAGAAACACTTAAAGGCAGCAGATACCCCACTGACCCCCCCCCCCCTTTTGGAGAATAAACACCCGAAAGTTATGACCTCGTAAATATGCGATGGAAATTTGGTTCACTTCGCCCGCAAAACGCAAACAAAGTGTAAAACACGGCCGGGGGCAGAAGATGGGTCAGTGTAAATTTATTTAATAAGCCTTCACAATAAAAACTTAACATTTAGCCATATCATCTCTTTACAGTAAGTTTCCATACTGCTCTCCTGACTTGCGTGGCGCACTTTTCTTTACATGTATATTTTTGCCAACTCTGACTCACCAGCATCAAAGCCGTAATAAAGAAACATAGGAATTTTGATAAACATTTTCATAAACGAGTTAGAACAGAGGAAAAAAAAAAAGACCAAAAAACAACAACAACAACACAAACTGCGCTGAAAGCCACAGAATATTAAAGGTTGAGGTGAGTCTCTTCCGACGTTGACATGCTCTTGCAGTACACAGTGGTATTTGGTTTCTTTGGTTTATAAATGCCGGCTCTTGGAGCAACAGTGATTAAAAGAACAAAAGTATTGCAAACAATTAAAAAAAGACGGTAACGGAAAGGAAGTTTACGTAAAAAAATAAGTGACAATGCAAGGAGTTCAACATAAGCAGATACATAAAAGAAAGAAAGGAAAAAGTGGTCTGTGTCTTTCTTAAACTGTGTTATCATGTGCACGTAACATGGTAGCAGGAAAATACCTCAATCAAAGTGCAAATGACTTCATGGATTATCACTACCTTGCAAATGTTCTTCTTGCATTAATGTTTTTTTTCTCCTTTTTTTTTTTAGCATATTGCAACATAAAACTGCAGTTATAAGAGCGTTACAACAGTACCTTTAAGTTTAAAAAAAAACACACTGTAAGGTTCTGCGTCTTTTCTGTTGTCTGACCTCCACGTTTGGGCAAAAAACAAACAAAAAACAGCACAAAAAAACATAACACACAACAACAAAGTGACTCAAGTTTAGAACGTTAATTTGGTTCAGCTGTTCATAGCGAGATTCACTATTTTAAGGCACTCGAAAAAATGTTTTGTATTTATACAGAATGGTGAAAACGTTGGTCACGCTTTTAAAGGTCCAATATTATCCAAAATATATGTTACCAATGATTTCCAACTGTGTAATGTGTCTAGAGACCCTGCTTTACTACTTTGGCTCTGCTCTTCTGAAAGTGTATGTCTTCCAGGTGAGTCAGCCAGCATTGTTTGTTCAACAGAGCTCGAGTGACTTTTAGCAGGAAAGCTACAACCCAGCGTCCTTGCAGGAGGCTGCAAACAGAGGGCTAACTACTATTAGTTATATGGGACCTTTAAACACTGTAAAAGTAGGATTTGGCTTGTCACTGTATGGAATTCTGAACACTGACTGAGGGCGGAGCTGATCCCTCTGTGTGGAAACAAACCTGAGAGGCAGCATTTTCTCTTTCTTCCTTTCTTTCTTTCTTTCTTTTGCCTGCCTTACCAACTTTGGTAACGACCCAAAGGGGTTCTTAAAAATGCTGTGACGAAGGGTGGAAGTTGGAAGACGATGACGATGACAGCGGCGGGCGACCCTCTCTATAGGTTGCTGTTGCATTCTCGGCACAGGATCCTGTCGCCGTCTGGGAAGAAGCCGGCGCCCACCAGCGAGACGGAGCACTGGGAGCAGGTGAAGCACGGCTGGTGCCACTGGCGATCCTCGAATGAGATGTACTTTCCGCCTCCGAAGCCTGGGTGACGCGGGGGAAAAAAAAAGAAAATCTGAATCAGAATCAGAATAAACTTTATTGCTCCCCAAGGAGACATCGTCAGAAGCGGGAAAAAAAAGAAAATCATGTTTGCAAAGGGGCGTGGCCTCGCCTGTGATTGGTTTGGTGCAGGCCTCGCACTTCTTGGCGTACAGGCTGCCGAAGCACTTGAGGCAGTAGGGGCTGTCGTCCCGGGAGGTGAAGTGCTGACCCGCCAGCTGCATTTTACAGTGGGTGCACACGAAGCACTCCCGGTGCCACGGCTCGTCCCGATAGGTCACGCCCCCCTTGGACAGGGTCTGAGGGTGAGACGGGTCAAAGGTCAGTTCATCTCGGGGGGGGGGACTGATTTAACTGTGCAACACTCAACTTCTGCAGTGTTTTCTGACTGGGTTGCAGTTTCAATGAGACGTAACTCTGAGGAGTTTTGCTAGAATCCGCAAACAAAGGGCGACATTTTTTTTTTGAATAATAAAAAAAAGGGGGAATCTCTGAGCCGTCACGGCTCTACCGACCTTTTTACAGCGTGTGCACCGAGGGGCGAACTTGTCCTCATAGCAGGCCACGCAGTAGTGCTCGTCCTTGTCGGGAATGAAGGACTTGGAGCCAATCGGCTGCTCGCAGCTGTGACAGATGAAGCAGCCCTCGTGCCATGTCGAGCCTGCATACTCCAGCTTCCTCGTGCCTGATGGGGGAGGAACGGGGGAGAGCGTGAGTGGAAGAGAGGAAGGAAGGCGCAGCAGAAAGAAACGTCTTGCAGGAGGAGGAATCACTTCTGTCCTGTCCTTCTGAAGGTTTAAAAGCCATTTGAAGGTCGCTTTGGTCCTTCCTGCAGTAGATTTTCGCACGGAGATGGTGCTGTTTCTGCACCGTTTCGCCTACACAGCTGTTTTTGTCATCGCCAGATGAATTTACTCAAGACTGGCAGGGAAACAAGAGAAATGCAGCTGTCTGTGTGTATTATTTTCTATTACACTCGCGTGGATATCACTTGATTTTTTTTTTTTTGCACATGCAAATGCAAAAAAAGAAGGACAAGACACAGCCCCTCCCTCCCATCCCCCCTCTGCTTCTCTTTAAAAAGCAACCTGCTGCTCAGAGCTATAGAGCGATAAATATTTATCCCTGGCCAATTAAAACCCCTTCAAATTTTAAATGAAGCATCAAACAAAACGCTTAAAAAGGGGGAGAGAGAAAAAGAAGTGAGTCATAAAGAAAAAGGCCACAACAAAATAACATCCTGTGTGACGCACTTCCATCAAAGGAGATCCTCTTCAAATCCTCCGGCATGGCTTTGATATTAGGTTACTCTGCCCCTCGACCCCTCCCCCCCATGAATAAACAAGCAAATTCCATTTTTGCAGGTGTGGATCTGTAAAGACGTGGCTGCTGTCTTTTTGTCAGACAATTAGGAAAAAAAAAAAAAAAATCATTTTAATTTTTGTTCAAAGGGCTACTTGTGTATCTCTGTGGCCTTGAAGCAATTTCCCACTTTTCACCGCTGCAGCTTTCAGAAGCTCTTCTTCTTTGTCCTGACTTGCTACAATGTGAGGCAAAATGTGTGACCTCCCGAGAAGCCGCGGCGCCGCCTGCAGCATGAGCGAATGGAAAAAACTGAGGAAAGGCTCTGGGTGCTCGCTGTGTCACGAGGGCCAGAGAGTCACTGGAACAACTGACTTGCTCCTTATCTCCTTATAACATCGGGCTCTTGGCAGCCCCGCAGCTGTCTGCAGATCTGGCTCGCAGTCAGCGAGTGCAGCACAGTGGCAATTACTGCGTCGCGTTCAGACCTGGCCGCTGCCCAGTCATCATGTGAATTATTAATAATGCTGAAAAAAACACCCTTCCTCTGCGATTTGTCACATTATCTTTTCTTTTTGTCCCTGACGGCTGGAATCCACGCTGTCATCATTTTCCAGCGTCATCTGCCGATGCGTCTTGAAATCGGATTTGTGCTGTACATGGAAAGTAAAGTGCGGGCGATGGAACTAATGTTTAGTGGGTAAGTGGAGTACCATAATATATGACACTGTCAAATGCATTACGTGCAACTTGCAGAATTTTATGCCGCGCTCTGGGCGTCTTACTTCATTTACCCTTTATCAGATATCTCCTTATACTTTTTGTCATGCAATCACACTGCTATTCCCGTGACTTGTGTCTTTTGGGAAAAAAACAAAACAAACAACATCCCTCAAAGGTCCCACATAATAATGCAAAACTCACTGCACTATTACAGATGCACACACCATTTCTGCACAAAATGTGATGCCAGAAGGCGCTGAGCCAATCCCCAGGCTCACAGTTCTCCCCAGGTGCAATACACCTGTGGATACTGTGATGGTCATAATATACCTAGAACAAGTTACTTTTAAACAACTTTAAAAAAAACAAACAAAAAAAGTCAACTTAACGTCAGAGGATCAATGTTTAGGGTGTTTTTACTGTTCTCTAATGTAAAAATTGGTCACATTGGACCCTCAACATTATTTAAGGGTTAAATGATGTGTTCCTTACACATTTTTAAATGTGAAATTTAGGTTCTCAGGAAAAATCGCCGCTTATCAATTCGTTGTTAATCGATTGATAAGGTCAATCAAACATCAATTAAACGATTAATGAATTAATCGACAATTTGCATCCCTCGTCCAAACAAAAAACATTAGTTTTTGCAGGAGGCTGTAAACAGAGGGCTAAATCTGCTGTTTTCTGGAGATCTGCAGAGGTTAAGCTCCACCACTTGGGCCCATAATAAAGGTGACAACATGGGACCTTTAAGAAAACAGACATTCACACGGCACAGACAGGACAGCCTCAACACCCTCCAAGCCAAGCTCTACCTGGCATGACGATCTTGTCGCAGGCCACACACTTGGAGGAGAACTCGTTGCAGTAGCAGTCGTTGCACAGCAGGGCGTCCTCCTGGCTGGTGAATGGCTCGTCGGCCAGCGAGCGGTCGCAGCGGAAACAGCGGAAGCAGTGCTCGTGGTAGTGCCGGTCCTCATAGAAGAGCTCCTGGCGGAGGGACGGAACACAAGCAAGAGGTCCGACGGTCATTTCATGGAGCGATAACAGAATGAGATGGTGCTAGTTAAGCACGATGGAGCCTCTTCGGGTTCTGGTGGCATGTTTTAGATCAAGACCGGCAGCCAGGATTTTTAGAGGACAGTCAAAATGCATTGAAAGACAGTAAGTTCACAAGTTTGCTTGCTTTATTCATCCTTGTTGGCAGCCTCAGCTAGACAAGCGACAAAGATCTACACTGCGCCTCGCTCTGCGAGCCCCGTTAAGTCGTGCGCGTCAGTCATAATGAACCGGCTGAGCGTTTTCCAAAAAGTGTGTGTGTGGCGGGAGGGGTGGGGGGGAAGTCATTTGAACTTGTTTGCGGAGAAGCAGCGAGACGTTCCCTCACGCTGAGGCTTTCGAAATTGCAGCCTGTTGGCTATGGACTAAGTGGAAATTGCCTGTATAATTGTTTGCTAAATTAGCCTTTGCCGTGCCTTGCCTCACAAAAATATAGAGAGAGTGCGCCTCATTTAGCGCGAGCTATGCGCCATTAGTATGACATAGCTTCTGGTTTGGCGGCAATCAGGGTCTGCATGCGGCGGCGGGGGAATGAAATGGCTTGAAGCTCTTCGGCGGCAGATATTTAATGAGCTCTGGAGTTTGTTTTATACGAAAAATGTGAGCAGTGGATCTGGCGGTGGGCGCCCGCTCACCCTTGCGTCGTGGCCAATCAGCTCCTTGCACTCGTCGCAGGTGTTGGAGAAGAGGCTGTCGTAGCAGGGGATGCAGTAGGGGCTGTCGTCGGATTGGATGTACTTGCGGCCGTACAGGGACTCCTTGCAGTTGTCGCAGTCGAAGCGGTCGGCCATGGCTGCACTCTGGAAGACAGAGACGAGGGGTCGAGTCAGTTGAGGAGGGGGGGTTCTGGGGGAGGGGATGAGACCATCAGCAAGTGGGAGAAAAAGGGTGATTGCTCGACACTTTGCGATTGTGAAATGCACAGACATTTTCTAATGATAGATAGATGATAGACAGACAGACAGACAGACAGACAGACGGCAACCTGAGAAATTCCACATGTAACCATTCTGGAGAAGATTTGGACTGAAGGATCGTCTGCGGTTGCTGCAGACTGCAACATATTAAAAAAAACAGAAAGAAAAAAAAATCTCACATGGCTCAAGCGTCACCACAAACTATCTTTTTTTTTTTTTTTTTTTTTTTTAAACCAATATCCCTTGCTGCTTCCTGGCCAGAACAAACCATAGGGGAGGGAGACGGGAGGATGGAGGCGGGGCAGAGAAGAGGGAACGGAAGCCGTCACTGCACTGTGTCTCAGACGTCCTTCCTGTCACACATCTGCAATGGCGAGATTACTTATATCGGCGTGCAGCTCACACATCTCGGGCAGTTAAACACCTTTAAACATTTATTTTCAGAAATTTCCCCATCCGAGCGAAAACTCGGACCACCAACAGACACGGCGGAGGAGGGGATGTATACGCAGGCACTTGAAGTTGTTTAACGTGCCTAACAAGTGCCTTTCCTCTAATATACAGATGGAGCTAGATTATTGTATATATATATACATGCGTGAATTTTTTTTAACCACATTTCAAACTTAAGTCTTTTTGTCCCTTTTACTAACCCATAGCCATCCCATCTGGCTGATTTCTGGTAAGAAATACTTTTCATTTCATTCAAACCGCGATTAATCGCAGTTAACCATGAAGATTCCAATAATCCTTTGACAGATATATATATATATATGTGTGTATATACCATGAAGATTCCAATAATCCTTTGACAGCTATATATATATATGTGTATATATATATATATATATATATATATATATATATATATATATATATATATATATATATATATATATATATATATATATATATATATATATATATATGTGTGTAGAGAGAGAGATACGCATATATAGATAGATTAAATACATATTTTTTTTTTTTTTGCAGGTGAACTGCGCACATTTTTGGTTTAAAAAATGTGCTGCACGCCTTTTGATCATGACAGAGCACACAACTGAGTGAGCGAGCAACGTTCTGAGAGTGTTATGGCAACAACACCAGGCTGCCAAAAGCACCACAGCACCACTAGAGTCATGTCTGGCAAAAGGCTGCGCGATTCATTTCCGCCAGCCAGCAATAACAGTCACTTCTAATGTATGCAGATCAATCAGGCTTCAAACTGGATCTGCTCTGCCTTTCATACACACACGCACACACATGCACACACACACAAACACACACAAGCACATGCCTAATGTGAGCACAAAAAAAATCAAACAGGTGATGAAGGTGCCAAATCACACAGGATCCGTCATGAAAGAAAACTTTAAGCCCAGACTCTCAGATTTCATCCGTCTGGCCCTCCCGTCAGACAAAAGCTCTTAATGAGTCGGGGTGAGAAAGTCAAGATCTGACAGCTCTCACCTGCTCACGTTCTTCATATTCGAGTGGGCGGAAGAAAAGAGCGTGCACGCCTCTTGAACACGGAGCTCCGACTCTAACTCCTGGTCCAATCACTGGAGGGTCACAGTTCTAGTCGTGTCTATGGATTACATCAAGACGCGATGCCTGTGCCAACGGGTCTGTGCATGCTGCCCTGGCTTTCCGCGGATGAGGATGAGACGAGGCACGATTCATGAAACTGAGAGAAGAAGCCAGTGGTTTAGCCCTTTGGGAAATTTGGGGCTGCCTTGAAGAATTTGTACATTTCAAATGTCTGGCTTTATTGATGAAAAGCTGGAGAAAGAGGGTCACTAAGCTGTGTGGGGTGGGAGGAAGTAAAACTATTGTCCAACAAAATTTGAACATCCTAATGCAAATGTTTTGGAACTCCGCAGTTCTCCAACGTGCTTTCCTTGAGTGTTCTGAAGGACTTGCCAGCAGGTGAGAGTTTAGAAACTGGAAAACTCACAACTCGGGACAAAACTGGATGCTTTCCAAAGCCTGAGATACACGAGCGGATGTTTGAGCTCGAGTTCTGGAAGTGTTTCTGGTTCAGCGTGAGACCCAGTTTTACTATCTGCTCAACTGACCAGCTCACCGCCTCAAATCAACTCCTGGTTCCACGGACGCTCACAGCGATGACGTCAGCGCCAACCGAACGCCCCACTCCACCACGCCCCCTCCCCCCGAGGCGACACACTAAGACGTGACTGCATGCAAGATAGCGCCAACGGTCGGACCCGGTGTTTCTCTTTGTATCAACCTCTGCTCGTGAAAGTTTCCTAGCGAGAGCTCCGGTGACTAAGAGCTCCAATCTGGGTTAATGACATTCCAAAATACCAGAGCTGTGACTGAATTCTGCCCCCATGGGAAAAGAGTGGGCATCAAGGAAATGACTGGCGATGCCTCCGCTTGGACTCGCGTCCAGATTTATTGTACCTCCTACAGAGTCGGGGGATCTCTGTTTAACATCAAGCGACGCTAAACAACCTAGCAGGAATTCGCCCAGGCACATACATTGGAAGCAGCTATATGGGTCAGCGCGAATGTCCTTATCTGGTTTTGCAAACCGTTGTGCAACTGCCAACGACTGGGGAGCCGTGGAGTCGGAAGAGGAGGCGGGACGTAGGGGAAAGTGGCTCACGGCTTGCGGCGCTAACATGGCCGCGTTTGATATTCGCACTGGTGGCGACTTCCAAATGAGTGATGTAATCCCAAGGACTGTTAAAATAGCCATAGACAGGCTGAATCTGGCAGGCCTGAGACAGAACCAGAGGAAAACATTCAACTGAAGCCCACGCCCCAGATGTGGAGACGTTCCCAGTCAGAGCTGATGATGAAAAGAACAGAAACCCAATGGGTTCAGTTTGGAGATTTTCTGAGGGCGAAAATCCTTTCATACAGATCTGAAAAACTGATGTTTGCTATTTGAGCATGTGAGCTGGGTGGGCTGGTGTGACTCTCCAGCGTCACTGCTGGGCTTAAAAAAAAGGATTTAGACCTTGTTTTTGCACATCCGACAAGAAGATAGCGGAAGAATGCCAAGGCTGTTCGCCCCATTAGCCATTACTGATGTCCCCGATTGGCACCGGGGGTGAAGTTCAGGGCCAATTGTGAGGCAGCGGCACGGAGCTGCGGACCAATGCGAGCCAGTCCTGCTGTTGCCGGGGGACCCGGTCACGGCTGCCAGGCGGACAGCCAGGCAGAGACCCTGTCCGGTCCGCTCCCACAGGCATGACCCTAATCCCCAGCCAAAACTCTGCTCACGCTCTACTGGACTCCAAATGAACAGCGTGTTGGAAACCAGAATTCCAGGTCTTCCCACCCTTTGCTGCTGTTTTCACTAATTTGTTTTCAATTAATTTGATTGTATTCAATGACATGTCATTTATACACTGGTGGCCACAAAGTTGGAATAAATCTTTGTTACCTGTCTTTTATTGTGCCAAATAGATGTTATGCATGAATTAATTTCACCCAGGTAAGTGGGACACGTAATGGCATAATTGCACCTGGTCAGAGGTGACTATTGGTGTATTTAAGTAGTAATGTGTAAGACTTAAATATCAAATATTAATAGAGGTTTGTGTCTGAAATCTTTGTAACGCACATTGTATTTCAATAAAGGAGCCACTTGTAAAGATGCAGCAACATTGCATACATTTGGACAATTTTTAATCACAACATCGAACTTGATATAAGCAAAATAACGGCAGATTTTTTTTTTATTAACTTGCAGTTTGCTTTCTTCACATTACATCTTGGCACAGCTCTGCATTTTGGCACAGGTCTGCTAACAACATAACTCCAAAAGAGTATCCAACAAGTTTTTAAATTCTACTTTCGATCAAAGGGGAGGAATGTCACTTTGTCTGGACTAATAACAGAAAAAATAATATGAAATATGTTTTTTTTTTCTTTTGGCTATTTGTCAAGAAAAGTTGATGTGCTGTGACAGTGTGTGAGTCAGTGCGGCTGGAGGAAGGTTAACGAAAACAGCCTTGAGACCACAGCGAGTGAAATGACACCAATTATACACAGCACATCAGTCCACCGATGCTCAGTTGTGGCCGTAGACACAGCGGGGACAATGCATTACTTGCAGCATAAATATGATGGAAAATGTCAACGTTCACGGTTAGCTTACAAGCACATGGTAACGTTTTGTCAAACAAAGAGTTCAACGTTTCTGGCCTCCAGTTTGGTGTGTAAAATTGAATGAAACATTTATTTCAAGCGTTGCAGATTTTCCAGTCCGCGGCTGTCGTTGTGGGGACGGTTCGTTTTACTTTCCCCTTTGAAAAAAACAAAAATGAAAAAAATAAAGGAGAAGCAGCATTTTTTTGTGGCAAAGATGCTGTGGGAAGGGTTATAGGATAATGACATATCTGCAGGAAAAATATAGTCACTGTGTGGAAGTGAAGTGGTGTAACTGCAGCCACCCTGATAAGACGAGGGGAAGCACCCAAGACTGTCGACGTCGCTGCTCTTAACTGCTCCTAACATTGGTGTATAAACTTAATTTCTTTTTGTTAATGGAAATCTTAATTTCAACAAGCCAGGGTTTTACTTGAAAGAGAAAGGTTGCCTGATTTTTTTTTGGCAGCAAAGACCCAAAGGCAGTCGAGAGGAAGCAATGTGTTAAAACCTTTGAGCAGCCGCGACTCTTCATCCTCCCCAGCAGGTTCCAGACAGCTGAGAGGTGGAAATCAAACAGTAGGGCAAGACAAAGGAGAGTAAAGACGTGTCGTGAAACATTCAGTTGCAAGTGAATAGTGGAGTAGGAAGCTAACCCTGACAATCGTAAATCAAATTAAAGGAAAGAGAAAAAAACTGAAAAAAAAAGACTGGCTGAGTATAAACATATAGCATTACACTGCCCTGCGTATGGTGGCAGGACATCATCCAGACTGCAACGCTTCTGGCCGGCTTTTAGGCAGAGAAATAGAGCAGAGCACGGCCGCTCTACTATATAATTTAAAGGAGCTTGTAGAGAATATCAAACAAGCCCAGTGTCTGAAGCACACTTCACCAAAGATCATTTGCGTCTCCGTTCATTGGCCACTTGAAACTAGCCTTCAGAGTCTGAGCTTGTTTATCCCAAGGCCTCATTACCGAGGACCCTCCTTTGGGGGCGGGGGTGTGCTCACGTACAAAGAAAAAAAAAATCTGAATCATGAATTGCACGAGGCAGTTTAATAGTTCAGAACTTACGCTAACGCCGCAGTTACAGAGGGGTTACGACCAGGGTCTTCAAGGGCCTGGAAACAGTGAAGGGGAGCGAAGTGGAACACCAGCTGGAGCATTTCCACAACCCCTGTGGGTGTGGCACGCATCCCTCTGGGAAAGAGCCCATAGAAAGTGTTTCAGAGGGGGAGGGCAAAAGTTGAAGGTGAGTGAGAGCGACCAGTTTTTTTTTTTGTTTTTTTTTTACTGCGCTAGCCTCGTAGCGACTCGTATCAGAAATCTTGCCAAAGCCAGTCAGTGGTACCTATTTTAAAATATACCCCCAGTTGTGGAAGCACCCACTCAAATCTCTTACAACTCCTATTAGCTCTTTCTTCCTAGTTTTCTGTGTTTACTTCTGGAACAGTTGCCTCTCGCTCTCGTCCCTCCAGCCTCTTTTAGGCTACAGAAAACCTCTGGGATTCACTCGAACTTAAACGCCGAATGCAAGGTGGGCGCACCAAATTTCAAAAACCTGAGCAATGCAGCCGTTATGCAAAGGTTAACAAGACCAACATATTCCCTGAGAGGAGTCACTCCAGACCCCGATGACATGGCTGTGAGTAACCATGCGTCATTATCTTGGAAGCGTCCAGAGTTTTGTGTGGAAGTAGGGCTGTGCGATTAATCAATTTTAAATCAATTTCTTAGGTTAAAAAAAAAGAAAAATGTTAAAATTGATTCTCCTCTTGCATGCTTCCTGGCTTTGTGCCTCGACAAAATGTGAAAGTTTTGCACTTTATTCATTCAACGTTGTTCATGATGATAGAAAAACTTTTTATTTTTGAAGTGAAGTTTGGTGAAAGGCAGTTAAGGCTGTCACTTTATCTACACAGGGATTCATTTGTATTCGGTTCTTAAATTTTCACTTTATTCCCAAATAACGGAATGTCATCTTTGTTTCTGAAGAACATGTTCATTTTCAAGTGAAGTTTGGTGAAAGTGAGGTTCTCACTTCATTAATCCCAAGGGATTCATCTTTGTTTGGTCAAGAAGACTATAAATGTTGCCACTTTACTAAACCCAAGGAGGCTTTAAAGTATCTTTCAGTTGCACTTCATTCCCAAATGCGAAATTTGTTTGCTATTTTTCTTTAAAAATAAAGACAAAATATTTGAAATAATTTGTCCGATTGTAGTAGTAGTCCATTGTTGTAGTTTTACCAAAAAAATTGAAATTGAAATTGAAAATTGAGTTTTCAGAGAAAAAAAATCATGACTTTATTTTTGTCCAAAGCTGCCCAGCCCTACGTAGAAGACGCGTTAATTTGTTTTTGTGTGGTTTCATTCGTGGTGGAGACCTGATGTTTAGCGATCTGCAGGACATACAGTGGGACACTGGATCTTATCACAACTGCTGAGGTGGGCTTTTTGCAAACGCGTGCCTGTTAAAACAAGTCTCACAACGACTGGTTAGTCTGGAGACCACTTTGAAGAAGAAATAAAGGGCCATGGCAGTGGTCTGAGAGCACCTGAGACCACTACTACGGCAGGTCAGACTCCACAATGAAGTCCAGGCTGCAGGACCAGACACTGCAGCGCAAAACCCTGTTATTGTCCAAGAGCGTTTAAACACCGCCTGGCGCAGAGTGGGAGGCGACAGAGGAGGCAAATGAAAGCCAACATCATAAACAGAAAGGACGAAAATGACTACCTGCAGGGGAAAATGTCACCGGGTACCTTTGTAATTTGTCCCCTTCTTGGTAAGTTTTAATGACCATGCGAGGGCCCCATGTCTTTTAATATTAGCCTTGATTCCCCTGGGCAGTGTTAGAGGAGAGCCGGCAGCGGGTCTGAGCCGGGGCCGCACGTCAAAATCCCCCGAGCCGAATTACCAAAAAGGAGGATACGGTGATTTGAGCACGTA
Organism: Thamnaconus septentrionalis; assembly: GCA_009823395.1. Taxonomy (NCBI): domain Eukaryota; kingdom Metazoa; phylum Chordata; class Actinopteri; order Tetraodontiformes; family Monacanthidae; genus Thamnaconus; species Thamnaconus septentrionalis. The sequence goes on along the minus strand of CM020511.1, from coordinate 4,406,412 downwards.
CAAAAAGACAAATAAAAGCGCGACGCAACCCGCCGCTGACGTATGCTCGGTTATTTAAAACGGGAATTTGTCACGAGCCGACAGTTTCTTGGCACAGGGAGCGATGAGCGCCGAGCTTCATGGGGATATGGATAGGGGAGAAAAAAAGGAGAGAGTCTTAGTTAAAAGACAGCTGGGACTGTGCGTTGCCCGACTCTGTCCCCAAACGCTCCGCAGAGCTCCGCCGACAACAAACAATAACATCACAATTACGCTAAATCACACAGTATCGTCCCAACCACTGCGAGCAGAAGGAGGGAAGTGAGGAATGAGCCTGAAATGTATTTTTACATCGCTGAGCGAGGATGGCCAAAGGACTACATTTTTGGCATAGATCTGTCTTCCCTTGAGAAGAAGAAGAAGAAAAAAAAACCACGCTGCCATACATTAGAGCTTCACATCTGGTTTGAATTGAGAAAAGTATGCAGTCAACTCCTGTGTGCCAGTGGACGTTGTGGAGAGTCACTGGCTGGAGCGCACAAGCCAAGACTGACTTTTCTCTCTTTCTCTGCGTGCCAGCGTTTTCCGGAAAGAGTTTAAAAGGCTGGCTTGACATTGGAAGGGAAAAAAAAAACAAGGTAAGCAAATCTCGCAATCAAGCAAGACAACGGGGGGAAAAATAAGGATGTGTGACAGTCGACGAGCTGTAGATGTTGGGTGGTGAAAAATGAGGGAAGATCTGAAGTGGCCGGAGTGCTGCAAAGTCATAACTCAGCAGTGGGATTAAAAGCTGCTGTCTGCCGAGCGGAACTGTACAGTGACACATAAACAAAGGTCCTGAAAGATGGCAAGGTAATTTTTCTTGAAAAAAAAAAAAAAAAGGCACATTTTCAGGGGCCCCAAAGGTGCCTCGGTGCTGTGCTGTTGCCGCCAGTTGTAGGATAAATAAGTGAAGTGGGTGAAGCTGCTTTAAGGCCGCTGTACCACCATATGAAAGGAAGAGTATATGATTTCTCTTTAAACAAACATGGTCATTAATCCCGGGGACCCCTTTACTCCAAAAGTTTCCCAGGGCAGATTCGTGCCCAAAAATGGCTTTACTAAGACCTCATCCTGGTGCTCCGATTCAGTCCCGTCCATGTGATCTAAGAGGGTGAAGAACACTTTGAAAAAGGAGCCCCTCCACTGGCTGGTGGCAACTCATTGCTGTTTTGAAACTGTGTTTGGCAGAGGGGAGCAACGTTTGGTGTTAAAGACACTAATTCTGAAGACATTTCAGGCCCTGTGAGGTTGGGACTTTAGAAATTGCCAATCAAGACAAAATATTGCACAAATACGTGACTCAAATTCCATTTAAGAAAGAAAAAGGAAAACCCTACAACAAGTGCTTCATACCCCAAAAAAACAAAGCTTCAGAATGACTCTTACACATCGGGCCATTTCGCAAAAATTCTGTCAACATAAGCTTGCCTGGTCACGTACATGCATGCCGACACTACTACAAGAGTGCCCAAACTGTCTGACGGTAAAAACTGGCATTAAGGGGCTAGAATATAATTCTGCCGAATAAAAATGTGAAATTATGCAAAAGGAAAAACAGATTTTGCAGAGCCCCGGGCATTCTTAATGGCACACAGACGGCATTACGACTTGTGCGGCTGCAGAGCAGCGCTCACTCAAGCCACGGGCCCCGAAGAGACGTGTGCATCGTGAGGTCAGCGCCGTTTTACTTGCATGTTAGATGATTCAGTGACTGGTTTGTGGGCCCCTGGAGAGGAAGTCGTTTCTGCAGGACAAACCTCCACAGCGGGAATAGAAAGAGCCCCCTGTCTGATGCAATATCTTCACTAGTGAGGCAAATATAAACGCGTCGTCCCTTTCAACGTTGGACCTTTGTTGGCAAAAAGCGTGTCTTCTTTTCAATAAAGCAAATGTCTTCACACCACCGGAAGCCAGAGTTTTAAAGGTCAATTTAACAAGATCTGATCTTCTCAAGTCCTTATTTGGATTTAAGACACATGCTGTGGAGCTTTTGCTGCCGAGTCGACTGTGAAATCTGATCCTGGAGGGTATCGGGATGATTTTTTGCTTTTGCCACAGAAGGGAGTCAGTCTTTCTGCTATGGCTAAGTGTCTCTTTTGTTGGACTTTGCCGCTTGTTTACTGTGTTTCGACCTTTACTCAAACCCAAACATAGCCAGACGCCTGTTTTTAGCATTGCCCTTCAGTTAGATTAAACAGAAAGTTTTTTTTTTTTTAACAGAGCGAAGTGAGCAAATTCTGCATGAATTTGGGCTGCTTCCAATCCATTTTCAAAAAGATTAAGTAACCGTGCAGTTTTATGCCACGTCGATCGCTATCACTTCAAACGCTGCCAAAAAAAAACCCCAACAAAAAGCAGTGAGTCAAGCAATCTGGATAATAACGACAGCAGCAAACATCGTGTTTACTCCAACATATCCAGACCGACGCTGTTTACACACATACCCTGGTGGTTATTAGCAACCCACAGGGGCAGAAACGCCGAGGCTAACCGTGAAACCGACGAGGGCAAAATGGCTCCCACACGACGGCCCGTTCCCAGGTGGTCCCGCTAATGCTGCTGAGTCAGCGCAACTGGCCCCGACATCAAGGAGCAGGTTAAGGTTTCAAAGGCCGCACACTCAGCAATCCACAGCCACAACTCAACTGTGTGCAAATCTTCTCTCTTTCTTTTTTTTTTTAACAATTTATCCTGACTTGCGGCTCGTGGCTGCCATTATGGCACCTGACCCTGAGGTGAACGCCTGGGTGAGGGGGGTTATTTTTAAGCACCCGTCCCAGCCTCCCAAGACGTGAATATTCAAGCGAGTTGTTTCCAGCAGGTGGATCCGGGGCGGCAAAAGGTCTTCGGCTGGTGTTGATGATGCACGAGGAACAACTCGCATACTTGACGACTCTCGAATAAATTTCACCCGGTGGACACATTGAAGCGAAACACTACGCCTTCCTTGTCCCTCTTTAGTCCTGGTAACCCGGACGAGTTGCTTTCAAGAAAAGACAAGCAAGCATTACGTTAGCCTCGAAAATCGAGGGGCGGCAAGCCAAGTGTGAAAATGGCTGGGATGAATATCCCAGAAGTCATTTCCAGTACATGCAGCCATTTCTCTCCCTCCCTCCCTCTGTCCCTCCCCTGCTCAGGCACATCGCCATGGCACCGTGTAAACACTGTCCTCATCCCCCTGCACTGTAAACCTTCTGGCAGTAACGTTTAGCTCTTGTTTCATCCTATGCTGATTGAGGGCAAACACAACCCTGCACTTTATTACGCTGCGGCGACGCGAGAGTTCACCGGCCGTGGCGCTCAGATCGCTGACCCTCCGTGGTGAACTCGGATACTCCGTTATTACGGCGGCCAACGTTGCCAATCCCGGTTGAATCCAGCCTCTGCCCAACTTCACACACCTAAAATGCCCCCTTGCAACCCGTTGATATGTTTTTACCATCTTGTATGAGCTCAAAGGGCTCGGAATAGATGTGCCGATGCCAATGACGCGCAAAACATCCCTGTGCAAAATCAATCTGCCATTAAAAAAATGTTTCCTTCCTTCACCCTGCACGGTGCAAACAGAGGGCAAGTTGACGTCTTGCCGGGCAACAACCCCTAACATTAAGTTTGAGAGTGAGCGCGCGCACACGCACACCGCTTCTTCCTGTTACACCAAAGGGATATCTCTGGGACTTCTCAGGGACGGTCACACACATTTGCAAACAGCAAGTCACCGTGAAAAATGTGGAGGCTTTTTAATGTCAAAACAAAGCGACACACTCCTGCAAAAAGGCTAAGTCGTTAAAAAAAAAAAAAAACGGCGGGCACGTGCCTGGCTTAAGGCGATGCACGGGAATGCGGGAGGGCAAGGAGCTCAGGGTAGATCACACAAAATAATAAACACGGCTGTGAGGTGGTGGTGGGGGGGGTGGAGGAACACCGGGCGACTCGTGCAGGAAGCGCAGACACTGTGTTTAGTTTGTTTGGGTCTCTTTGCAGGGACTTCCCCTTCAGGTTTAATTGCCTGCCACATTGGCAATCCCGAGCTTTATTTTCTCTTTCTTCTGCAGCCATAACGCTGATAAGATCAAACAATCTCACGTATTTAGGAAACGTGTTTCAGGCAAAGTGGAGGGATGTTGGTTTTAGCAAGCCAGACGTATTGAATGGACGGCGAATTCAAACAGGAGTGGCTCACTGGGACTGGCTACTGCCGAGCTCCTCTCGGCCCTCGCCCCACCCCGACAGCCTCCTCGTGAGTGAAACAAAGGGTGGAATCTAAACTCAGTCAAACAATGATGTCACCATCGGTAGGACTACTGGAGAAAGAGAGAGAAAGAGAGAGAGAGAGAGAGAGATGAAAAATGATTTTCCATCGAGGCATTGCTGGAGATACTGTAAAGCTCCCCCACACAATTCTGCATACTGCAGCAAAAAAGAAAACTATTTGGTCTCGGTGCCAGTAGGAACATATCTCTCTTGACCCACTTTTTATAAACACAAAAGCGGGACCACCTACTTTTCCTCTTTCTCACTCTCCCTGTTTGCTATGACCTCTGAAATGGTTACTAAGGAGTGAGTCACATGTCCACGGCTACACTGACAGCTCGTTTTTGTCATCATTTTTTTCTTTTTCTTTTCTTTTTTTCAATCGCAAGTTGAGAACCAAACACCCGCTGATGAATTGCCACATAATCAGGAAGCACATATGTGAGCGGTACACTTGTGGAAGGCTGGCGACCCGGGGGTCATTAATTCCCCGTCGCCTCGCTGTCAGGAGAATGTGCTGGCCTGAAATGCAGCAGGCCGGCCGTGTGGCAGGAGCGAGCTCACTTCAAAGGTGTCCATAAATCATGCTGCCACACATCCCAGGACTACCTCCAGCCTTCTTGTCCTCCAGTCTTCTGCACGTCTACACACATTTTCATTTTTTTCCAGAAGCATTTCTCAAGCCACGTTGAGATGGTGACTACCAATGGTTGCAGGTAAGATCCATAAACTGAAAATAAGGTGGCAAAAACAGGGACCGAAATAGAGACAAATACATACAAACAATATAACGCCAGCTCAGTAATCAACTATCCTACTTGAAAACATTGGACATTCGGCCAGAAGGTTGTATGATCAAAAGAAGAGCTTAATCTTTACTGTTTCAGGGCCATCAGCAATAAGCTGCCATGTAAAATAAATGTCAAAGCACAGCAAAAGTATTAATTTGTATATGCATTTGATGTGAAAACATGTGAGCTTTTTTGCCCCTTTAATCGTTGAGTCCTGCAAGTGCATATATATCATAAAGATAGTGACAATGATATTAAGATATAAGATAACTGCTGTATTTTGTTCACATCGAGACAAATTAAAATAGTTGCCCGCATTTAGGTAAGGGATTTACCTGGGAATTATTCAAATTTCAGTTGCAAGTTCAAATGTCCAGGTCACAGAACTAGTGGCCAGTTCCTTGACTTTGCCAGCAGAGCCCCGCAATCGGTCAAGGCCTTTATCTTACCGCCGTTGCAGGCCTGCAATCTCTTTATCATGCAGCCATGCAAAACACCATTCGTCTTCCCCACTTTAATTCATTACCGCCGATAAAATGCGTTGCAGCGGCCGTGTTTGTTAAATGGGCGAGAGGACGTGCAACGAGTCGCTTTGGTAAGCACAGATAACGGTGGCTGAATGATGTTGCTCCACAAGAAAACCTGACTATCTCCCAGAAATCTGTTAGCCAGATTCTAGTCTGGCCGAGAGTCTGACCGTTTTTTTTTTGTCTCCTTCAAAAAGTGGCAAGTTTCACCTCAAGCAACGCAGGATGGGTGCTGAACACGAAGGAGACAACATGAAAGGGCACAAGGTACTAGTCATCATGGCTCCAAAGCCTTTTCATCCGTCAAGCCACATCTAAGTACTTGTCTCCCCTTGTGCATGTTAAAAGGTTTATGCGGCTTTACGTTGAAGCAGCAGTGTCCACTGACGCTGGTAAAAAAAAAACGTTAAAAGTTACGATGCATCTACTGCCCACAATCCTGTGCTTGGACAAATCACTTCATGTATGACATGGTGAGATGAACAGACGGTCATTCAGCACGAATTCCCATTCTAAAGGAGACATTTTCCTTAATTTGGTCTTCGGCAACCATTGAACAGTATGTGCTCAATTGTGTTTGAAGAAGCAGGGGGAGTGGAGGGGAGCAGAGAGGGTACTGAATACTCCCCCAGTTAAGTCATAATGCTTGTGTCATTGGCCCTCGAATGCGCTTTGCTCACCGTCTGGCCTCCATTTTACCCATTGATCTAATTTCCATTGGCCAATGCTGGATGTGGTTCTGTTTGAAGCTGAATTTCTAGGCCCATTAAAGCGCTGACGGAATTGCAAACGCATGGCGGGCCGCGGGACGATGTCAAGGAGAGAACAACCGAGTGATGCTTTCCAGACGTTCGAGTGGGTAAGGTTGCAGCAAACGCAAGGTTAAAGTTGTGAGCGCCGTTTAGTCAGGTGGGGAAAATCCACAGGCGTCTTCCATGCTGGTGCTAATGAGCTCCTTACATCCGATTACCTTCTTACTTCTGGCCTTCATTGTGTCTTCAATGTCACAGCACTTCAACTTTGATTGGTTATGCGTGCAGCAGTTTAAGCCAATTTGCCAAACCTGGTGCCGTAGATGTGGTATCCTTGTACATAATTGCTAACAATGCGGGCGATGGACCACCACTGTAGGTGGTCGGGCAAAATGCCTTGAACATACACCTCACATCAAGACCCCTGCTAATGTGGCTGTGTATCTGTCACATAATTCATCCAATATCACAGAGAGGGTTACATTTCTACGATATAACTGCAAAGAACCAATTAAGCAAATACCTTCCACACTGTCGTAAACTTCCACTGGTGATTGGCATCTTTATTTTGTGCAGAAGGCCTGCTGTTTTCTCAGTGATGTTCCAGGTGATAAAAGGTCTCGACCCGCAGTCCTAACTCCCTTTAGGCAGAAGCATGCATACATTTCCTTTCAAGCCAAAGCTGCCATGGATATGGGGTGGGTCCAAACTAAAGTCAGAGCAGGGTAATGTCTTGAATGAGCTTGTTAACACGTGTAGTTAAAAGCCAGGAAATGGTCCTTGTGTGATGCGTTACACATGTAGGAAATAGACTGGGTGAATCGAGAAGAGTACAAGAAGCAGCAACGCGACCGCAGATGTTGGCAGATCAAGTAGCTGGTTCATTTATCATGAGAACTCCCCCCTGTTCTCATTCCAGCTACCTGGATATGATGCTATGGAGTGATTAGGTAAATCCTCGACAGGAAAAACAGGTTTAGACCATTTGTGTCCATAATTTTCCTCTGAGGAAGCTTTCAGAAATTTTCTGGGAAACACTGCAAGCATGAAAGGGGCTGTAAGTCTCATTTCCTGCACCATCTGTATGTATATAGTGTTACCGCGAAAAATGCTGTGGTTCGAATGAATCCATGTCCTTCACAGCTGTTGAACACAAACATGACTCGGGCATGCAATGACGTATATCTATATTTATGTAAGGTTTTTTTTTTTTTTTTTAATGTAAACTGTGCTTGTATGGTTGCATCATTGCACTGCATTTCTATATGTCATGTTTAAATTCTTTCTTTTGTTCAATTTGTACAGTCATGAGACATTTAACAGAATAGATTTTTTTTTTTTACTGATTTATGTAAGACAGTGTTTTCCCACCATGTGAAAATAGTTGGAAAGTGAAGTCATACTGTGGTCCCAACTTTTAATTAAAACAGGATTGAATAATCAAAGTTTTTTTTTTTTTTTTTTTTAAGTTGAATTGACTTGCCATTTCATTTATTTAAGGTCTAAAATGATTCAAAAATGCATGTATCTCCAAAACTCACAAGAATGTTTGAGCTTGGTCGCAACCTAACTTCAACGACAAAGATGCAGAAGAAGAAACAAAAGAACTAGCCCTGCAAGCAGGATTGAGCGGGACTGAGCCGCCGCGCCGACGCCGACCCCGATGACCCCGACCGCCTGCAATTGCCCCCGTCCTCTGCCGCCGACGCCCGGCGACTGATGAGACAAACACGTGGATGTTTGAATGACGTCTGTACGACTTCCCTAAAGGAAACTGCAGCCATTTATGTGTGTTAAAAAAGAGGGAGAGATAGAGAAAGGCGTTTTTTGCAACCTTGGACACCTAAGCTTAGAACTCAGCCATTTCGGCGTCTACATGAAAGATACTAGTATCATCTTTTAGCTAGGCTGTGCTGCAGTTAAATGTCTGTTGTTATGGGGCGTTGTTCAATCACAAGCCAGCATTTATGACTGACATGTTTTAATAGCCTTTGATCATGTTCTGTCTGCCAGTTGAGGAAAAAAAAAAAAAAATGAATGTTACGCAATCAGTGTCCTTTATAGTGGATCTTGCATTGTCAAAGCCGATCCAATGTTCTAACTATATCCATAAATATGAAGAGTTATGAGTTAGAGTCTGGTTGGAGGGCCGTTGCACGAAAACGGTTGGAAAAAGCAAAAATGTTTTTGATGATTCTTTGTAATGAAGGTCCAGACTATGTCTTACTGAATTTTCAAGCCCGTTGGACTTGCGCTTTCTGAGCCTTATGATTTTAATTTGAAAACCAAACAAGTGGGAATAACTCACTTCCTGTTTGTCGGGGGACAAAGGTTAGAGGTGCAAAATGTCGGGCTTGAAGAGACGAACGCGTGGGTGTTTTCCCCATCTTTTTTCGACCTTCCTAGTGGAAGCTAGGGCCATTTTTAATTAGTGGCCAATTGTAGTTGGACGCCTCTTGGGGGCGCACGAAAACGGTTGGAAAAATCACTTTTTTTTTTGATGATTCTTTGTAATGGACGTCCAGTCTATGTCATACTGAATTTTCAAGCCCGTCGGACTTGGCGCTTTCTGAGCCTTGTGCTTTAATGTGAAAACGAAAAGTGGGAATAACTCACTCCCTGTTTGTCGGGCGACATAGGTTAGAGCGTACGAAATGTCGGGCTTGAAGAGACGAACGCGTGGGTGTTTCCCCCATCTTTTTTCGACCTTCCTAGTGGTAGCTAGGGCCTTTTGTAATTTTTGGACAATTGTAGTTGGACCCTCTAGGGGCGCTAGAAGTGGAATTTTGCCTATTTGTCTTCATTTTCTTTCATTGTGTACCAGTTTCTACCTCCATACCGAATTTGGTGAGTTTTGGAGCATGTTTTGTAAATAATAAGAATAAACATAGCAAAAACAATAGGGTCTTTCGCCATTGCGAAAGACCAGTTCGTTTCGAACTGGTCTTCCGCTGGCTCAGTCCCTAATTAGAGAGTAGCTATTGCTGCAAAGCCTTTGGTATCTTTTGAGACTGGACCAACCCAGTTGATTATACTAAAATAACAAAGGAAAGCAGCAGCGGTATTCTCTGGCACAGGAGGCCTGTGAATCATTTGCTAATTATGTCTAACGTAAAAGCTCCGATCTCCCTCTGGAATGGGTTATGTCCTATTACTACAAACATCCTGTGCTCAAAAACGATCTGCTGGTCGTGAACACACTGTCAAACACAAATAGTGCTTGGCTGCAATGATCTCATTGCACCACTTCTCAAGAACATACATTGCACAAGGTGAACGAAAGCCAACGCTGGGGGCTGTGCTGAGTCACAACATGTTCCTTCATTTGTTGCGATGCGAGCAAATGGTTTCTATGCAATAAACAAAGCTTTTCCTTGAAAGAGAAGCGGCGCGCACAAGCAAGCAGAAAGGATGTCACTCGTCTCTCAGTATGCTCCTCTGCAACGGAGGCGCACATGTCCAGTCAGTAACGGCGTGTTTGAGTCGCTTCTCTCTCCATCGCGCCCCTCATTTGTTTCTTAATGGCGACTGAAGACGGCAAGGAACCCCTCCTTAGGCCCTTGTAACTGCCTGCAAATCACCATCATCTGCTAACGTCCTTTTATAGCCAGAGCAGGGACATTTTCTGCCATTTATGGCTTCTCCAAAGCGCCTTAAGTGAGCCGGTCAGTAATTCACGAAAGGTAGGACTGGGTGGGGAGAAGGAAAAAAAAGAGGCCAGGACACATCCTTTCCCGCTCCTACTACTATTTAGCGTAACGGTGACAGCTGTACAAATTTGTGCCAAAGTGTACCACAGCAGTGCCAAGTGTTCTCTTGTCAGCGTCTTGACATAAATCCACACTTCAGCGTATGTAGCAATTCTGGCCTGCCTCAGCCTGCCTCTGCCGTAAAACGCCATCCACTGTCTCTCTCCGACAGAACCGTCGACGAGAAAGTGAGAGGGTGAGACAAATGGCGTGTCCCAAGTTGCATACTTTTGTACAAAGTACCTAATACTTTGCTCGCATAAGAGCACAAAGTGCGTTCCCAGAAAGAAGTATGTGGAAGTATGTGAAAACCCCTGAACAAAAATGGTCCAAGAACTGGGTGGAACGATGGACACTTCAACAAATGTTGGTGGAAAGTACTGAAACACATGTTGGAAATCGTTAGAAAGTAGTAGAAGAAGAGGATAAGTGCAAAACACAGTTTGGGCCAACACTATCTGCGTGACATAAAAATGAGTGCACCACAAAATAAGTCTACTCTATTAAAATGTGATCCAGAACACAGCTAGAGTGAGTGCGCCTGTGTGTGTGTACCTGAATACTTCTCAGAAACAAAACAGAGATGGTGTTACAATCTGGAGTGCTCGGCTAGTTTTCGTCAGGCAACGCAGGCATGCTAACAGTGTTTACTTCCCACTCCTGCTCACAGCCGCCCTACCAAATAAACAGCCGTGCGTTTTATCAGCGACAAGATAAAACACATCTAATCTCAACAAGTAACAGCCTCTCCGTGCATTCCCAACAAGTCAAGCCGTTCCGGTTCATCCACAGAGGATTGTGCAACAGCGGGAGCACCGACACCTTGCCGCACGCCCGCGCCCTCATGAGTATACATTCCCCCCGCCATCATAACACAGCCTTGGGTAAATCTTTGCACATGAAGGTGCCAGGGCTTTTTTAGTGTTTGGAAAGCAATCAGCACTAATGCAGCTGGCATCACGGTGGGCTGAAGTTAGTGGCCATATAAAGACAAAACTAGCGCGGCAGCTGAAAGGGGGGGGGCTTGGGTGGGGGGCTGTTGAGGGTGATGTTACAGTAGTGGCACGGCGGAACAAACAATGCACGAATACACTGCCAAGGCTGATTTGCCTTTCCAAGACATCTGCTGTGAGAACAGAGCCCCCGCTGGCCTGGCATGTTGGGGGAAAAAAGCTCTGTTAATGGCCAACTCTCTGGTGATTGCAGTGTTTCAATTGGGTGACTTTTTTTTTTGTCTCTCTCTTTTTTTTTCTTTTTTTTTTAGCATTGCAAGCCTTTTTAAGCCTTATTTGATACCTGCTGCTGCTGCATATCACTGGTCAGAAATGCTTTCCACAAGGACTTAAAGTGGATGTGAAACACAAAACATAGTTATCATATTTTTAAAAAGGTCTCCCACCCTCAAAAGATTACATATGTTATCACACAGATGGCAAAAGGTATTTCTTTTGCCATTTTCTTTTGTTTAAGTTTAGCTGTTAAACCAGTGGGTGGCGCCATTGCTATTGTGTGGGCGGACGGGAAAAGGAGCCAAGACAAAAATGAAAAATGGAGGTATGTCAAACTCATTTTATAACGTAACAGACCAGTGACAAGACCTGGTTGGAGAGACGGTTCCTTTCTGATAGTGTTTTACTCATGACTGTATTATGACTGGTGTCTAACACGATTCCCAATTCAAACTGAATTAAGTTGTCAGTTTACATCAATATCAGCTATTATAATTACACAAACAGGGACATTTAATTAGTTTGAAGCTTTGCCAGAAGCCATAATAATTACAGTTAGTAGATCAGGTTTCCCTCACTACCTGTTTGGCTTTTGCCAAGTCCTTCATCTATTCTATTAATGTTTAAAGGAATGTAAAATCCAAATATTGGACTATAATCCACACGCCCACACAACCATTAGTAATACAAATACATCATACACGTCACTTCAAGAGTTGTGAACAAATTGCACCTTGCTCCAGGACATGAAATTGATTCATCTCATGGATTCTAGCGGATTTTTTAACATCCTGACGTCACTTGCCCGGGTGCTGGTGACGGCCAGATTGCCGGTAGGGCATTTATATATGTCACTGATGGAACGCTGTCCTGCTCCATCATGCCATGGCAACAGGAAGAAATCTCATCTCTAGCCAAGTTTCACACAGTAATCGAATTAGCAGCCTCAGATTAACTTCAGCAAAGTAATGTTCCTTGGTGTACCTCAATACGATGGTTTGAGATGCTAGACGCACTTCTTGCGTCATCAATGAGACATATGTGCATTGCAGGAGGCCTGGTGCGGCATTAAATGCCACCATTCAGTGACGCCAATGCGCACCTTGATCCACGTGTGACGAGTTCGGATGGAATCACGGTGTTACAGATTCTCCAAAACGGTGCATGCCACTCGCCTCGGCTGGCACACCTACCTTCAGGCGAAGGTGCAGGAAAACAGTCATCTTGATGACTCATTTGTCGTCAACTTAGGCTCGTAACATCACATAATCTTATGACGAAGCGGTGAACCTACAGTGTTCCACAACCTCTCTCGAACAACAACATCTGTTCGAGAGAGACACGTAAAGCGGGGAAAAGAAAAGGTAAAAACTGAAGTGTTTTTGTTTTAAGAAATACCTTTATTAACTAAAGGGGTGAAATGGAGGAGACCGAGTGGAGGGCTGGCCAAAGGAAAGGAGTGGCACAACCTTGTGTAGCATGTAATTACTTTGTATTAAACTGCTCAGTGTGCAGTTCGAAGGGATCTCCAAATTCTGTGCGGACAATTTGGTCTTTCCTTTGAAAACAGAACTTCCTTTGACAGCGGCAGGTAAGTGGCGGGTACGAACCTGTAATTGTACACCTCGACGATGTAATTACCCCATTAACACAGAGTCAGTTACCTTTAATACCCCTCCGCCGCCTATATAAAGTTTGTGCTGTCCTTGCATAAAACCCTGTGCGTAGCGTGGGGGAGAGAGTGATGGTCAAGACAGGGGAAGTGAAGAAAAGAGTGAGACGGAGGCTAGATCACCTCCCACAGGGGCCCTTGGCTGAAAAGATCGGGTTTCAGACCTCTACCAACAGAGGAGGAAGGCTTCCTCACAATAAGACCACCGCACCTGGGCATCCCGAGACAGGAAGCCTGGAAGAACTTCCCTTCTTTACGGAGCTCACACACACACACACACACACACACACACACACACACACACACACACAGCTGTGCTGCCAGCCACAAGACAAAAAAAGGGGGGTATGTGAATGCCATGGAGACGCAGAGACAACAAACCAAACTGAGAATCACAACTCTCACTAATAAAGTTCAATAAACTGAATGAAAGCTGGATGCCAGACAGGTTGTGTTAACACCAAAGCAGCAGGAATTCCAATTTCCCCTTTTGGTCTCACATGTAATACAGATGTGAGGTTTCTTTCTTTCTTTCTTTTTTAAAAAAGAAAAGAAAAGAAAAATCAGTCCAAGGAGCTTAAATGCTGGATTGGATTTGCATTGTTTAATTCTGGTTGGAACCACATGAATAAAAGGCAAGAAAACAAGGTATGCACCCTTAATAGATGTGCTGGAATGTACATGGTCATGTACAGTTTAACGAGAAAAAGAACAACGGCCAGTTTGTGATTTTGGCAAAAGCCGAAGACATCTTGGAGGATGGTGATTGTTTTTTTTGTCGTTGAAATGCGAAAAAGAGTTGTAAATTAACAAGTGAGGAACCAATGAAAAGCTTTCACATGAAATCACAGCTGCAGCCCAAAATTCGTACTTCTGTGAGTAAACTTTGAATTGTGCTAACGCCCCAGTGCAGTGCACTCATTTTCTGCAGCACCAGTCTTGACATGGGTTGTGTCATCCCCAGGTCGCACACTGGTGACAAAGTCTGTTTATTTAACTGACCCTTCGTCTACAGTACACAGGCTGTAAGGAGAACAATTTGTCAGGAACAAGCATGCTAGCTGGTTCGTACTAACTTCAGCTATCTAGTTAGCCTGGCTAATGCAATCACCTTGTGAGTCCGCTGCGCTCTTGCATATTTCTCGGACTGAATGCATTTTGAACACCTCAGGTCTTGCACAGAGCACAATGGTTACACTCTGCAGTCCAACTCCAACAATCTGCTTCTTTCCCCTACACACCCACTTTGGGGGAGACGGATGGCTGCAAAAACGTCTAAGACGAGTGCTCCAACAGCACAAATCAAACTTGTGCTCCCCATCAACCTGCAAACACTTGACCAAGAGCTCACCACCGTTATCGTCACGGCGCTGTTTTCAAACAATGCCAGCCTATAAAAGCCAGCCGCAAACCAGTCCAAGTCATTTCGCCGCAGTCCCACTGCAGTTTAAAGCTGGCCGGGCTCAAACCGCCGTGCGGGCCTAACCTTTGGAAAACACTGAGACCTCCAAAGAATGTGGCCATGGTCAATGAAACAGAGAGGGAGAGAGGAAGACGAAAGGGCCAAACAAATACGTCGTACATCCCGCGGGCTCGTGAAGGCAACCTTCCCAGATGCTAAATGGGACATAATGACTGGCTTTTGGCTGGGGCTATTTTCTGCTGGCTATTGTGACAAACGGTTTGTATAAAAACAACCTGTCAGCGGTGAGCAGCGCGATGCCAGCGGAGGCCAGAGTCGCTGAGGTGTCACTTCTCAGGGGACGGACAGGAAATTGATGCCTCTGACTGTAAACGAGAGTGTTGCACTTTATTAGAAAAGTTCCATGAGGTCGCTCTGACTTAAAGCGCCTTCACACACACGTTCATTGTGTTTTGCCTGTGGATTATTTCTCCCCGGCCCCAAATCTCAACATCGATTTATGAAGAACAGCAATGTTTTAAAAATATATCTATATATAAAAACCCTGCAAACATCAGGACTTTGTGTTTCATTCCTGGAGCCCAGTGTGGGGGACTTCAAAGCTCATGAGTGACTTTCTCAGAAGTTAGTTAAACGCCATAAACGGAGCCAAAAGGAGCGGCTCCATGGAGATACACTGGCCACATGGACAGAAACATCAAAATTAATAAAGTTGCTCTGTTCATGCATAATTGATCTGAGAGGATATGAGTTTTGTGAGCATGTTTGTTTTTTTATTTTGACATCACAAAAGCCTACAGTATATGGATGATTTCATTTTAAGTGTTCAAGCCGACTGCTGCTTGTAAACGAAGAGTGACTATGATGACGATAACAACGGGGGCAGGACCTTCCTTATCTTCATCTGGGAACTGTGTGTCAGACGCTCTCAAAATGTTTCTTCCCCCCTGTTGTCTGTGAAGGTGTGGCGGAATCAAGCCTCAGCTGGATCCAAGACAAAGCAAAAAAAAAAAAACAAAAAAACAACAACAAAAGACAAAAGAAAAAACATTTTTGTGATTCCTTGTTGCATACTGTAAAGACCAAATGTCTTCATCTCTGTTCTGTCATGCCACAACAAAATCATTAGGAAGAAAAAGGGGAAGAAAAAAAAGCTTCTAAGACTCTGATCAAAGTTTCCCTTTGGGCCAGTCCCACCGCTGCTCCTTCCCACAGTGCCCACTGCACCCAGATGGCGCAAGACCAGCGTCATGAGGATGACACCGCCGCCGCCGTGCACTGTGATGCCATGATGACGATCCAAAACAAACCTTGAAGCTGCTTCCCCGACACGCCCTTTCCAGACGCAACTGCCATGTGCCACTTCCTGCCGCCCAGGAACAGGCCAGTTCCTGGGCAGGTGGAGGGGGGAGGAGTGTGGGGTTAGGGGGGGGGTTAGGGGTCGCTCCCCCAGCTGGGAGCTCCCCGGTGACGCAGCAGTTGTTCCCTAATCCTTCCTGTTCACAGATCAATGGGCCGTAGAGTCCGAGGCTCAGCTCAGCTCAGCTCAGCCCAGCCGCTGGCCAGGTGTCGCTCACCTCAGTTTGGCCGCCTTAACTTTGTGATAATTACACCATAGTGGCAGCGTGACACTGTGATCACAGGAAAAGAACAGGGGGGGGCACAGACAAAGAGAGACGGGCAGAGAGAAAGTTCAGACCACCACCACCTAGCTGCTGGTCGTGACAGGAAGTGGGTCCCCCTCTAGCCGGAGCTGCGCTTGCAGGCCTCCCCACCAGGCAGGCAGGCAGGCAGGCAGGGACAGTGTTTGGCCAAAGGTGTGAATTCTTTCAGGCTTGTCACAGAGTCAAGTGTGTTAATACACACACACACACACACACACACACACACACACACTGATTTAGCGACTGCATCAGTCACGTCCCACACAAAGCTAATAATACTTATTAAACAGAAGGCAATTATTGACTTTACAAGTGATAATAATGCATCATAAGCCATGAATATTAGGGTCCGCGCAGCTGTACAACTTATTTTCGACCACCCTGTCAAGTCTTGCTGCTGAACTCGGCTTCATTGTCTCCTCGAGTCATTCATTCTTACTTTAAAAGTCTTCAGCCACCGTCTTTCCTGCCTTCAAGGACGGTTTCCTTCCCCCCTTCTTTAAGTGCACCATGTAAGTTTTGCCCACTGATTGAAACTCTCTTTCAACTCTGATCCGATCCGAGTTCGGAGCGGTGACAGCGCGAGGCGTCATGAAAACTTTGAGGTGGATGTGGATGTGTGTGTGGATGTGTGTGTTTTAAAAATAGGAAAAAGTCCTACCAGCGGGGATGTCTGGACGTGTGGAGGCAACTGTTGTAGCGGCACTTTCTTCTTCTTCTTCTTCTTCTTCTTCTTCTTCTTCTTCTTCTTCTTCTTCTTCTTCTTCTTTCCCTCCTTCTACCCCTGCTTCTTCTTCTTCCGCTGCCCGGGCTGCCTGGCTTCAGATGCGGGCTGACTGAGGTCGTGGCTCGGCTCGCTCCTCCGGCGGCTCCTGGAGCTTCTCGCCTCCGGCTGCAAAGCTTCTCTGTCGGGCCTGACAGCAGCCAAATCTGTGCGGTGTGTGCGGAGTGATGCGGCTCGCCGGCTACATTTGTGCTACTACTGAGGAAGTTGCGTGTGTGGGTCACGAGATCCCGCCCAGCCTGCCCGCAACACAAGAGGCATTCCTCCCCTCTCCCTCCCTCCCTCTCTCTCTCTTTCTCTCTCCCTTCCTCCCCCTCCTCCCTCCCTTCCAGGCATCAGAGGGAAGTGTGGACAGCAGCAGGGGATGACGGGAGATGACTGTATTTGTGACACACAGTGAAAGTCGAGTCGGATATCATTCCTTTTAAACTTTATCAGTGGTAGAATAACACGTTTTGGACTGTCATGAATGTTGCCTTGCAGACGTCAAATGTAATGGGGAATCCTATAGGGGGACGTTTCTCTGTGACAAATGTCTGCTGTGGCATAACCATACATTTTATTTTGTGTGGACCACTGAAAGAACATTGGATGGGGTCACCCCCCCCCCAGAAAAAAATAAACCTTAAACCCTAAAGCTGCTTTAACTGAAAGAGAAAACAAACAACAGACAATGAGAAAAATTATGCCTTTATTTTTGATTTTAACATTATGTCTTACAAAGACGATGCCTGCAAAAAGGGCCATATGTTCAGTGAAGAGTGGAGGCTGTGCTCAACAGTAAGGACAAGGCCGTTCGTCATCCTGAACTGTTCCGCTTCACATTGCAGAATTTAGTTTAGCCAGTGTTTTAGCAAAAAACGCTGGGCCAGGTAAAAAGTCTGTGAGTTGACCTCACCGTCAGAACCAGTGAAACCCACCTCCTCCGCATTGTTGTGGTTGCCGAGGACTGTTTGGATCAATCAAACGGCAAGCTAAACACATACAACAAGTCAGCAATACCTACTTTTATTATTTCTTTCCACATGTGGCTTTTAATGAATGTAACAAATAAAATACTGGCTGCTGGTTTCAACGTCAGCATCACAGGCTCTGCAGTATGACACACAGGCTCCTTGGAAAACCATGAGATTCGAGAGGCTTGCGTCCACTCATCACAGGATAAGTGGAGGTATCGTTCCTCCCATATTTATGTAGAAATTAGATGAAGCAACAGCTGACTGTGAGTGCTGTTAAGAAAACTTGACATAAATTTAAATTCAATTCATCAAAACTTTTAAATCAAGATGCTGACGTACCCGTTTGCCATATGACAAACACTCTGCCTGTGATCATCAAATGATGTAACATCACTGGCCATTGGCCGACAGTATCGCTGCCCAGATTACCAATTCATTCATGGAACAAAATTCTTTGGTGACGCTACCAGCCAAATGAGCTTGACTCAACTGAAATTATTGCTTTGAAATATTCAGGATGTATATTTTGGCAACAAAGAATAAGCTAAGGCCTGTGCAGCAATAGGAAATAAGTGGATTTGATTTGTGTTTTACTGTTACAACAGGCATATAATCCTACAAAAAGCAAGAACTATAGCCACCGACTGGAGTTTTGGTTCTTTGCACCTATCCGTCCTTCCTCTGCATGACTGTGCAGTTTGGCTCTGTGACCATGGTGTTCAGGATGCTGTGGCAGTTCTCTGAGTGGGTTTCTGACTTGTAAGAGGCTGTTTTTCTCCGCCTGGTAATAAAAATAGCTTCTGAGAGCACGGCCTAGATGCATGTGCCCCGTGGTAACCTTGTTTTGATATGACACCATACATATTGAAGCTGATTTGATCTGATTGATCTGATTTGACTTTAATATGCAGCTAAATAGCAGTCATAACATTGGCACGGCTGAAGGTTTTTTCTCTTTTCACTGCTGTTCTTTAATGCAACGCTTTGACTGCTGTGAGGCTGCGCTAAACACACCTAGACAGGCAGGCTGGAGGACGTTGGCAGCCTTCAGACTTCCACACCACCTTCAGCCTGTGTCACTCGTGGACTCTGATCCTTCACACCTATCTGACGTCACAGAAAATGGGTTCATTGCCAGTCGCGCAGTCATGACTCAACAATTGGGAACTGCTGTCTTGTCCTGGGATGATTTCTTAGTATTCTCAGATGAGTCATATGCGGTTGTACCTTTGCCTTTTCCAGTGCAGCAACGGGTGGGAGGGACAAAACTCTGCTGAAAATTAATGAACTGTTGCTGCATTGTTACCACATCCAATAGTCTCTCCCTGGAGCCTTATCTGTTGCAACTCAAAAAGAAAATCACCAGAGTTGGAATAACGTAAGATCTTTTTTTTCTTTTCTTTTTTTTGTACTATTTGTTTTTTTGGTTAGATGATAGTGGAACTGTAGTGATGTGGAATTTCCAGGGAAGTTTCAGGAAATCAACCCTTAAAATACGTGATGCAAGCATGGCGTTGACAAAAGTGCAAAGAGAGAACATAATGACTTAAAAACAAGAAGTGCACAGTTATAATTTTAAATCATTATTCCATCATTGATCTCATCCTTAGTTGGGCATGTATATACAGTAGTCAGCCTGGTACATTTAATCAAACCTTCACTTTTTGGCATGACAGCCTGAACATGTGACTCAGTATCGAGTTCCTGCGGCAACAGAGACACCACTGGTGTTTCAAGGTTTCCCACGACCCCCATAATTGGAAATCCTAATTTTACACACAGCGGGGCGTGGGCCTGTCACACTGCGTGCAACAAATTAGAGGAGAGACGCTTGTCAATTCCTGGTGATGACTCCCGTGCTGCTCTTTTATTCACTTAATCCCTCCATAAAACACCCCTATTGTAGCAGTAAAAAACAAGTAAACTGCTTAATGGAGGACAACTGAGTAAATTTACAGTAGCTTCACAGAAAGGGTGTGTGTGTGTGTGTGTGTGTGTGTGTGTTTGTGCATTAAAGGTAATCAAATGTTCTCTTGATATTTCCATCAACTGTGGATAGTAACACAATTTAAGTGTTTGGTGAGTGACGACTTGACTGTCATGCTCTGCGTAAATGAAATTTCGCTGAAAAACACTGTGCGGTTTTGGAACATCTGAGCGAAACACTAATGAGAATCACTGCCCTCAACAGCAGGCTAACTGAGCGTGAAATGCATCCAACGTTCCAGACTAGTGTCGCCAGCACGTTAAACCCTTCAACACTTGTTGTGAGTTCAATCTAGGCAACTCCAACCAGCCGTTGATCAGTTTTGCATCTATCTTTTAAGTTCAATCCTTTTTCCATGTCTTTTTTTTTTTTTTTTTTTACAGTATATCCCAACTCCAGGGCATAAACACCCTGAAGTTTTACAGAAAAAAAAGCACCGTCCGTTGACTCTGTCAGTTGCGATTGGCTTTGGCTCCTCACAATGGCACAATTACAAGAATACGCAACAAACACATGTTATCAGGGAAATTAAGTATTAGAATACAAGCTGTTTTGATTTAGAGGATGATAAAAGGCAGTGCTTGAGGCCATGTGCAGTTTTAAACAAAACCCTTGATACGTCAAGCAGCCACTCAACTGAGTAGATTATTCTCGTGACACAGATGGCAGGCGCCACTTAGAATACAATTTCCCCTCATTGGAAACCAGTTCGCTTCTCATACTTGAGCCCTTGGCCCTAACACTTCAAACCTCAAGAGACAGTACCAACTGCACCTGCATTTTCCGGTTTGGTTTTTAATTCGTGATTGAGTCACCGATGTGGAGTGTCATTGTGGAAATTCAAGTCAATATCTGGAGGGAAGATTACGAATAAAAGCAGTATTTGGCTTTTTTGCTCAAGCACAAGTGAGTGAACACTGTAAATATACTTCCAAGTAAAGGGTGTTACCATTTCTCACTAAGTCAAAAAGTCAGGAACAGTTTCCCACTACTGCTTATTTCTATCATTGTGGTAGATGATAGTGGAAAAATAAAAACAAAAAATGCAAATAAGTTACATACACCACCCCCTTCTCTATCATCTGCCTCACTGATTATCGCTCAGAATTCAGGGCAACTGCAACAAAAGCATCGGAGGAACTTCTGCCGTGTGCATATTTCAGCTGGGCTGGCCCCCCGATGTCTTGCTGCAGATGAGGACCAACCATGGTCAGCCGAGACATACCAGAGGCGTGAGCTCACACCCCGCGTAGCAATCTTGCAAAATGTCAGCAGTGTTATTTTTACAGGGTCACATTAGAAAACCAAATGGATGTGCATCTGCCCCCACAAGGGCATTCCACTGCCGCTGACCCTGAGCAAACCCGTGTACGCCTCTTTGTGCACCATCGCAGCAGCTTGTTACGAGCCCCCTTGTCTCCAGAGTAGTATTTACCCCTGCCACAACTCAGCGGGCATTTGCTTGTAATGTGAAATGCTGCTGTAAATTAAACAGCAAGGTGCCAAGTACGCGAGAAATTAGACATTTAAACCGAAAAAGCATGCTTGCTCTCTGTGTTTGCCTTGTTAAACACATTAGCGGGATGGATCCGGTGAGATGCGAGGGCCTGAAACTATAGAAATGAGGGTTCTGGGCCATCAGGCAGATAAACAAGCCTGTGACATAATGTGGAAACACTGATCCCACCGATAGTTCTAATGACCCGCAAGCATTCTGCACAGCGTGCAAATCTCACACGTATAAGAAAAATTCCTTGCGGTTGCCGA
Source organism: Thamnaconus septentrionalis (assembly GCA_009823395.1). Lineage (NCBI taxonomy): Eukaryota > Metazoa > Chordata > Actinopteri > Tetraodontiformes > Monacanthidae > Thamnaconus > Thamnaconus septentrionalis. Next base: position 4,384,833 of record CM020511.1, on the reverse strand, counting down.
GGGGAAAATGAGCTGCCGTTTGGGGGATAATTGTGGAGTATCAATCCGTCTTACAACCTCTTTTCACATCCACAACGAGTTGAGAGAATGGCTAAGATTACGGCACTGGTGCCGCTGCGGCTTTGTCTTTGTCTATCTTGCGACCAAAATATCATGTTAGAGTGGAGAGCCTTTTTTTTTGCCAAGACTGTTGACCTCCTGCTCTCGCCGCTGCATGTTTTTCCTCTGGAAATCAAGGGTGTAAAGCACAACACACACCAATACTGACTTTACAAAGAGAAAAAGAAAATCATTCCTCTCTGGACAAAATCCCTTCTATGCTCTTTTGTTCTGGACATGAACCAAAGCAAACGCTTGGAATCTGAACAAAAAACAACAATTGAGTGTGTCCACGTTAAAAAGACGTACACTTGTTGACATTAAGTGTTAACTGTTTTATTAGTTATGCAGTTTGGGAAATTAAATTCCTTGTTGTAGTGACCAATATCATTTCATGTAAACTATTAAGAGTGGAACTGAAACTGATACAGATAGCAGCAATAAGATAACCCTCATTTGTTTTGAAGACAACAGTGTGCCAGGCAAGTCTTGTGTTGACTTGAAAAGGCAGCCATCAAAACCATTGTCTTGATTGTATAATCCCATGAAATATCACAGTGCCAAAAAAAAACAAAACCCCAAAAAAAAACCCAGCAACATCAGGACTGTTGAGTAATTAATGGCTAAAATGTCAGTGTATTACAGTCCATTCATTTGTTCAAGTTCATTGAGTTGATACCCATTTATTGTGGTTGGGTAAATGCAGAGAAAAATAGTACAAAAAACACTTGAACGGAGGGAATTTTTTAAAAACAGATTTATGTGAATAATTAGCCCAAAACTAAACATGTCAGTGTGCAGCTTCTGTGAATGTTTAGTGCTACTGCCTATATGATAATGGAGCAAATTTGACCAGTAGACAGGCGAACTACCCTATATTTCCCCCTGGCGAAAATGGTGAAAATTCTACATCTTTACACCCCTGGGAAGTAAATCTATTTAAAAGTTACATTTTATGAGTATGATAGCTTTTTCCTATTAGCATGTGATACGATATTAATGTGTTGGAACGGTAAATGTACAAAATTTCGTTCTGGAATGTACCGTTCCATGAGGTTTCGCGCTGCGTGTGTTTAAAATACGTTCAACTCCGCCATCTTCTGGTCTTTACACGATTCTACAAGGTGTTGCGTTAAATCAAAATGTCAAGAACATTATTTATTTATTTTTTTAATCACACATACACGAAAACAAATGCTAGTTATTAAATAACAATAATAGTTTTGTAATTACACTAATATTGTTTTTTTGTTTTATTCAAAACGCATTTTTGAAAATAAATTCCAACAGGAAACACACACCGGAAGTGGCCGAAACCCTCGTGTGTTTCAAGAAGGTGGCACTGAAGCTGTTCCTTGTTGTTTCACATGAGTACGTGATTGCGGAAAAGCGGCTCAGCAGCTATTTTGACCATTCCAATTTTTTTTTCTTTAGCTTAAAGACCATTGTCACGATGTCGTCCTTCCGGAAGGCGTTAAAATCCCGACAGAAGAACCATCACGAAAGATCTCAGGTGACTGTTTCAGTGTTTGGCTAGCTAGCATGTTAGCTTTCTAGCCTGATGTACAGTTTGGAGAGTCCCAGAAAAGTGACAGTGATATATTTTCCATCACCAAGCGAACGAGCGACGTTTTACAGTGCTTGATAATTGCATCACCATTATGCTGAATAGTATTTTGACTCCACTCTTATTCGTTCAGCCTGTTTCCAGGAAACACCTGGGTTTACTCGAGAAAAAGAAAGACTACAAACTTCGCGCAGAGTGAGTATAAATCGTTTCTCGTCTAATCCTGAATTTGTAATCTTATAGACTCAAATCTGTACCAACTATGTTTGAAGTTGGGAGGACCCCTTGGGAGGACCCCTTGTGTTTTATTGTTGTCGTTGCCCCCTACAGTGATTACCACAGGAAGCAAAACACCCTTTCTGCTCTGCGAAAGAAGGCCTTGGAAAAGAACCCTGATGAGTTTTACTACAAGATGATTAGCTCCCAACTACAGGTAAAAGCGGCATCTCCATCAGACCAGCGTTATGGGTAAACATCAGAAATGTTTGTTCATTCGCAGAAAAATCGTGATGTTGTGTGCCCTTGCTGACAGGATGGAGTTCACGTAGCGAAAAAGGCTGAAGGGGAGGTCGTGGTGACAGAAGAGCAGAAGAAATTGATGAGAACGCAGGACATTAAATATGTTGAGATGAAAAGAGTGGCAGAGGCCAACGTGAGTATATGTAATGGCATAGAATTAACTGTGCTGGGTTCAAATCTTTGTTGAATTGTTATATGAAAGACAGTTTATTAATAGATGTGTCTACCGTTAGGTTATCTTCTGTTATGTAACACTGACACAGTGACATTTTTTGTAAACTGCAAGTAAGCACATTGAAGTTGTAGTCACTTGGTGAGGTTGTTTTTTGCAATTGCAAATTGCAAAGAAACAACCTCAATTGCAAAATACGTCATTTTCTGTTAGAAAATTGAGAGGCTGAAAGGGGAGCTCCATCTTCTGGATACAGACACCGGTGCAAAAAACAAGCACACCTTCTTCGTGGATTCCAAAAAACAAGGCAAGACGACCTCCCCCACCAGTTGTTTAAACAACCATATGAAATTTTGCGCAAATTTTGTTTTTAATGCCTGGAGGTTTGCTTTTTATTTTCTCAGTGCAGTCATTCAACCTGGCAAAACACCTCAACACTGCGCCTGAGCTGGTGCATCGAGCGTACAACCGACCAACTCTGGAAACTTTGGAGACAAAGAGCATCCAGGGATCTGTGGACCCAAAAAGTTTAAAGGTATGCGTGCGAGTGTGCCAAAGGTGGTTTACTCCCAAGTACTTGGCTCAAAGACTAAAATATAAAAAACCCTTGTTTTGGATGCACATGATGACTCAGATCTCTTTCTTTTTCCTCTTGCAAACTGTAGAAGATGGCGACAATGAGGAAACACCTGTACAAGAACCTCAGCCAGAGGATTGACAGAGAAAGGAAAATGTTTGTTATCTCACAAAAGATTCAGACTCGCAAAGACATTCAGGTGAGGAGCAGAGCAGCGTCTCAGCCCCAAGGTTAAACTGACTCTGTGTTTGCTCTGTGGTCCACAACCTCTTTTTATTTTGTGCCTCAGGACAAGACGAAGAAGGTGAAGGTGAAGAACGAGACGGCCAATTCTGCAGCTATTTACAAGTTTGAGGCTAGAAGAAAACGCTGAGACATTTGAGACTGCAGAGGCAGTCACTCTGACACAGAGGCCACGCCCACCACAGAGACATTTCTCCTTTTTCAGATTGTTTTGTACATATTTATCAAAGACTCCTAGTTTGTTTTCAATAAATATCAGAATTCAAGTGTGTGCCTTTTGATGATATTCATGGTAAACAGAACAAAAATTTGTTTTTTGTTTTTTTTTAACAAATAAATGTACGACTGTTCTCACACTGTGTTAAAAAAGAAATGCATCACATAGTTCTACGAAAAAAGCAAGAGGTTTTTCAAGCCAACTGACAAAATGCATTAAAAACATGACTGCACATCTGGATAAGGCCAGAGAGTGTCAGTGTTCCAGCAGCAGACTGCATTTCAACCCTTTGCCAGTAAGTGGCATTAGTGCGCTTTGTTGCGACTGAACTGTGTCTGTCAAAACGCTTTAAAAGTAGGTTGAACTACACGCCACGAAACTGACCCAACCTTGAGCTCCACAGTTTGTTCCTCATAATATCTTCTGTTTGGTCTTACCGATGGGCTCTGACCGTGTATGTGTGTCTTGAACACCTTCCTGTTCTCACACTGAGCACCTGAACCGCTCGCTGGCATTTCAAAGCTGTCACAGCCGACTGCCAAGTTCCATTTCAAAGGCTTTGGCTCTCGACTGAACAGGTTCCTCCTCTGCCAGAGTCGAAAGGACAAAACTTTGGCATCCCAACAGCTGAGTGTGAATAAGTGGGATGCATCCAGGTCGTCACCTCGTCAATCAGACAGCTCTAGAAGTTGCAAATTAGGTGGTTGCAGCACATTTTGTAAAGTCATTATATAAATCAAAGAAATTATCAATGACCCTTTTTTTCATGTCTTTCTTGGCATCAGGACCTATAATAACTGGAATGTTAATGCATTTTCTGAATGTCATTGTTTGAATGCTACTTTATTTTCAGGCACACCAAGCAAATTTTCTTCAGTATGAACATGCAAAAATATAAAGACTGTCAATATAGTGCAGAAAAATAAAAGAAGAGGATTTATCAGTTTGTGATAATGTCACAAATGTTTTATATTTATGCATTTTAACAGCAATGCTGAAGCTACACTTTTAAACTTAAATTTAAATCAATAAGCCGACCAGTATTGAGGATCATCACAGTTGTTGTTTTGTTAATATTTCCTTTTTTAAAGACTAAACAGGAGCTTACAGGTGTCCAGGTTAAGAGGTGATGTTGGATGAATCAAGTGCCAATACAACAGTTTATATTCTATAAATGTCAGGATCAGGCTGCAAGCGAGAACCTTTTGACTGCTCCTCATCATATGTCACAGCCGTGCTGCAGACACAGCTGCCGCTAATATCATCAAAAACAATTTAGGTGTCAGTTAGCGAGCCCTGACTGTAATAGAAGTATTGTCGATGCTCGCTCATTAGCTCACTTTAATCAAAATTACCCATTATTAATTTTATTAGTTGCAGCTGTGCCGGTTACAAAGCCGAGTCTGCTGAAGAGCTCCCCTGAGAAGCAGGCGGAGCTGTTGCTGCTCTCTCCTTTACTTGTGCCTCCTTACTTTTTGATTTCACCTTCTTTTCTTTTAGTTTCCAACCAATCCAGGGGGTGCAAGTGTTGCACAAACTGCGGCAGCTTAGCTGAAATCAGCCACAATTTTATTCATTAAAGTTGGTGCAGCCCTTCTTGCCATGAACTGGCAACCTGTCACCGCTGCCATTGGGCCCAGTCAGAAAGGCAGAAAGTTTGTCCGTTTCCTGCTTATCAATCTCGCACTCACATTGCTGACATTTTTCTGCCGTTGTGTAACTTCTTTCTGGCATGTGGCTCTTCTGACCTATCAGGAAATATCCTTATTAATATTCCTTATTTTAATTAGGAAAAATGTATCATTTTAATTGGCACTAAATCAACGGATCACTCCAAAAGAACCACAACCGCAGGCAGTTTGTGCTTTTCCTTCTGCCAATATACTTGTATTTGCACACAGGCAGTACTGATACACTATATGTGGACAACCCCCCCCGACCGCCGCCACCACCACCCCGCTCCCCGTTGGCCAATAGCCTGGAACAGACAGGTACCTGGCGGCCGGCGGCAGATCACAGTGACCCGGGTTTGATTGATCACAGCGGTGGCAGAAGCTTCATAAACAGAACCAATCCATCAGAATCTCTAGCACACCGTCGGAGGGGAGGAGAGGAAATCGGGGCCCTGAGTGCAGAAATGTCACATGAACAAGTGTGAGGTGGTGAGACCAGTGGAGACGGGACCAGAGGCCTTGGCCCGAACACTGCTGACCAGAGTGGAATGGAGCCAAAACCTCAGGAAGGGACAGAATGTTGGCCAGTGTCCACCTGGGTCTGCTGCTCTCATTAAAGGGTCTCATGTAATACCCTCTTGTTGTTTTCTTTTTTTTACCCTGAACTCCAGTGGACGAGACTTTTTAAATCAAATATCTAAAAAAAAGTCTGTACATCTCCAGGAAATGGCATATTTAGCCCTCTGTTTGCAGTTTGCGACAGTGGAAGTGATCATTTGCTGGACGCTTCCAGCAGTTTGGAAGGGGATGAGAAGTAAGGCACTCTCTGCGGGCAGAGCCAACCTCTGGAAGAGTTATCAGTGCCCTCTCTGACATCACAAAGGGGTGATTTCCAAAACTGAGTGCCTGAGTACACATCTTCTGTGAAGAGTGAAGTGGGCAAAAGAAGAAAAGGATGGACTTTTCTCATGTTTGTGCAGGAGCGACACATAAAATGTTTGTTTTCAAAAAACAATTAGAAAACAAATGTATAATTTTGATAATTGGGTAGAACATGTATTTAAATTTATTGTATTAAACAATAATTTAATATCATCAAATTTGTCGGAACGATAGAGTGACAATAAATCCATGGCAATATAATTATTTGGGTGGACCAATATTTGTTTCTTTATTTGCAGTAGGAATGCTGTGCATTTTTTTTTTAAATATGTCTGTAACAAGGTAGGATGCAGGAAGTAGAGTAAGGGGAAGTGACATCACACAAGAGGAAGGAGGAAGGAAGTTATAAATCAGAGACACCTGTGCTGACTAAAAAAGCAGGAAATTCAAACAAAGAAGACAAAAAGAGCTGAAGCAGAACCAAAGAAAAGTGAGAAGTGAGATAAGGAGAAAAAGGATAACTAACCTGGATGTGGATTAAAAGAAATTGCAACGACCGGAGTGAACTAGAGGTGGACCTGACAACCAGTGTCTTGGAGGAGGAAGAAAAGGGATCTCCCTGGAACAGGCAAACCTGTTCGGAACCCCAAAACCCTTCCTTGGACCGGGTCAAAGGCCACTCTCCTCTCCCTCAGCTAAGTTCTTCCACCTCCTTATTCTCCAGGCTTCTCCACCTGGCTGCTGTCGTTACATGCTCTCTTGCTTCTTCATCATCCTCCCTCTCTGACTACACTCACTCACACACTCACACACTCACACACACACCCTACACACACACACACACCCACATTCATGAACTGAACTGAACAGGACTACACACACACACACACACACACACACCACATTCATGAACTGGTCTGAACTGGAATCTACCTGACCACACACCCTCACATACATATTATAAGGACTTATTTGAATATTTTGGAGTTTTGATCGCTGAGATTTTGATTGCTTGTGTTTTTTTTCAGGAAATTTGGGTTTGTATAAATGTTTGTTTGTTGATGAATATTTTTTGAGAAAGTGGCTATGAATCTCGCCGTTTATGTTGTAATGAATTTCGTTGTATCTTAAATCACCCTTACCTTGCAAACTTACTTTTGGTTTTCTTATTTGTGTAAATTTTGTAGGGAGTATAATAATCATAAGCCGGGTGTTCTCTCCACACCTTCCTCCATAAAAATAATATCTATCCAAAGAGTTAAAGTTATATTATGACAGAGTGAATCCTGTCTGGCGCCCAACACGTTTTATATAGGTTTGGAGAGACGTGCTCCGCTACACGTCTGTGGTCAATAGTTCTAGTATTATTTTATTGGCTGTAGTTAACCTACGTCATGGAAGTCCACCATGAAGCCAACAAGGCCGATAAGCTTCCTTCGTGGCATCATCACGCTGGACCATCACTGCCAGAATTGTGTTGCCCCCAGTGGGAGAAATAACCAGTGTCTGACGTCTTTGGCCGACTTTTCTTCCTCCCGGTCGCCCTTCCCCTCCGCTACTGCGTCACACTCCTGGGAGAGCGTGCAAGTCTCGGAACCCTCAGGCCCCCGTGCCTATGAGCGGACGGGGGTGGAGGTCGCCGAGGGGAGGCCCCCGGGGGGCGGAGGGGGTCAAAACTGTATGTGCGCACTTCCGGGACCCCTATCTCAGTGTGCGAGTGCAGCACAGACGGACCACTGTTCCTCCTCAAGCTGTCCTTTCATTACAACCCCCCACACCCCACCCCCCTCTCTCCTCAACCCCACCCCACCCCTCCGCCGGCAACAGGAGGGTGCAGGGGCAGGGCTCAGGGGCGGGCGGGGCGGTGGTGGGGGGCACCTTCTGATTTTAAAGATATAGACAGGCATTTCTCTATTGTCCAAAAGCCTCGTAATTCATCTGATGGGCCACCCCCCCCCAAACTGCAACCCCTCCACTGTCACCCTGTTCAACATCAGCGCAAGTCGACGGCCCCCCAAGAGCCTCTCCGAGGAACGCTCGCTCTGAGCGGATCGCTATGTGGCAGCCGCACAGCTGTGGGCTATGACACTGACCCCTGCGTGTAGTTTTTACTGTTGGGAGCGTAAAAAGTGCAGCCTGGTTAAGAGGCCGCACCGCGCACAATGGATCTTTGTCGAGTCACAAAACATATAGCGGAAAAGTGGGAAGTGACATTTTGCTAAAAAAAAACAAAAAAAACCCCACCGTATTTTCCATCTCGATATCCATCTGCTTTATTCTGTGCATTTTTGAACAGCACAATACAGGCAATGTATCACTTAGAGTGAAGCAGAACAAATGAGACGCTGTATTTTTATATCTTGAAGGATCTGTATTTTTCATTCAAATTGGATGTTTGTACCAGCGTTTCTCTCACGAGCACCACTTTGATCAGACAACAAATTTCTGTCATACGGTTCTCACAATATATTTCTCACGTGATCTGGAATTTTTCTGGCGGATGATTATTCATTTGTAACGTGACTTTTTTTTTTTTTTAAATAATTAGAGTGGCTACGATTTCATTTAATAGATTTTAACTAAACAGAAAACCAACTACCCATAATAAATCAGAATTTGTCTTGCCAGGCCCCAGTGTAAAAAACCTTGAACAACTAATTGTCAAAAGAAAGAAAAAAAAAAACACTTCACTGATCTGGAGAAAAACATATTCAGTGCTCCAGCTCTTCCAAAGAAAATGTTTTTAACTTCTGTATCAAAAAAATGTTTTGTTGGACCTTCTGCACAAGCCTGTCTGATGAGGCAGAAAGACCTCGTGGCTGGGGTTTTAAGTTGTCACTAACCTAGGGGGAGTATCAGTGCACTCTGTGACATCACAAAGGGTTGATTTTCAGAATGGCCTGTTTCAGCATGAAACAAAGCATGAAATATTGGAGCAAGCAACAGAGGTGAAGGATGGATTTTTTTCATTGCTAGGTTGTTCACAGGCAGGACGTCGCTGGTGAAACAGATTAAGTGTAATAATAAAAAAAAAAAGCAGCAGTGTGCATGTTCACACGCACGCTTCTACACTTTGTTCATCAAAAAACCACAATTACGGCGTCTCCACCCACCTCGTTCGCCGGGCGCCGCTCGGCCCCGCGTGCTGCGGAGCCTGGCGTCGCAGGCGCCGAGGTTAAGGATGCTTCAGGACGGCGCGAATCGATCCACCCCAATTATGGGGAAGCTGGCGAACGGAGCAGGGGGACGGGGGGTGGAGACGCAGCGGTCGGTGGGGGGGTGGAGGAGGAACAGAGAGGTTGCCTGGGGACTGTGTGTGAAGGAGGAGTGTTTGGAAATGCCAGGGGTGAGGTGGGTGAGAGGGATCAGAGGTAGTCTTTATCTTTGGGATCCCTCCACTGCCTTAACTCGGGAGCTGGTTGTCACAGGGGCATTTGAAGTAGTGGATGGAGAGAGGAGGGACAGGGGTGGGGGTGGGGGACTCAGCGGTGGAGGTGGGGGAGGGAAATCTTTACAGCCTTGACAGTGCCCCTGACGCTTGTGTGTGTGTGTGTGTGTGTTTTTTGTGCATCGCCCGTGTGACTATTTGGATGTGTGTGTGTGTGTGTGTGTGTGTGTGTGTGTGTGTGTGTGTCTAAAGGTGGAGGGATCAGGGCTACAGAGGGTTTGGTGGTGGTGGTGGGGGTCTATGAGGTCCCTGCCATGATTTAGGCGTCCATGCAAATTTAATCAATTTGAGTACTTCTCACCAGCCAGCGCTCATTAGTGGCAATTTTCAAAAAAAAATAAAAAAAAGTAGAGGGCTCTGAAATCCCCACCTCAACACACACACACACACACACACACACGCTGCATGGCACCTCAGACCTAAAGGGGGGTGTCTCTGTGGGGAGAGGGGCACCCAGGGGGAGGTGTGTGTGTGTGTGTGTGTGTGTGTGTGTGTGTGTGTGTGTGTGTGTGTGTGTGTGTGTGTTGAGCGGGGCGTGGAGGGCACCCATCTGCCCTGGTATTACTGTCAGTCCATCATTCAGGGGGAACGCCAGTCGCACGCCTCGGGGACGTGTTCATTACACTTTAACTAGCGGATCTGTCCTTGTCTCGCAGCCTCCCCGTGTCATTGTCTGCCTTCACATTGCGTGCGTGTGTGTGTATTTATGCATGCGTCCGCTTGCATCACAAGTGAGCAACATCCCCCACCCCCACCCCTCTACTGTAGCGTGTCGCGAGACTGGATCTCACCAACATTTTTCTCAAGTTTCCCCCGACGCGTCCATCATGCAACAGAAGAAATTGATTATTAACTCATTTCTTTTATTCCAGCAAACACTCTTGTTGCCTCTGTTGTTCCCTGGTTACTTCTCCTGATATTACCAGTGACAATGCGCGATGAGAGATACTTTTTTTTTTTTTTTTTCGCGTGCACTCATCTTCCCCAGATCTGAGCGTGTGCGAGTCTGTCATTATGTGTGTGTGTGTGGGCGTGTGTAGGGGGACAGTGCTTGTGCGTGGTTATCCTCGGTGATTGCAGCAATCAGATGGGGGTGGTGGTGGTGGTGGTGGTGGGGGTGTTAATCAGAGTTTGTTCGTCAGTGGCCTGATGAGGGGCGACGAGGGCCGCTGATTATAATGCGACGCTTCAATCGGTCTCCGCGCCGACGACGGAGACAAACCGCCAAGAGAATCATTATCATGCCTCGCACTTATCCCCACCCGCCCGATCCCACCCACCACCACCACCACCACCACCACCACTACTCCCCAGTACACTTTTGGAACAGCGGCACAGTGTAAACAAACAAGCAAGAAAAAAAAACCACACACTTCACTTCACGCCTCTGCCGAGCTCGACTATTGTTCGGCGGGATGTTTTCATTCCAGGGGACACAATGGAAAAAGGGGAGCCTTGTATATCACTATTTAGGTGTCAGCGTCGGCCTTATTGAATAATGGCGGGGTTGAGGAGGTTGAGGGGGTTGAGGGGGATGGGTGAGGGGTGTCTGGGGTTAGAGGGGAGAAGAGATGCAGTGGAGAAAAAGATTTGGGGGAGGAGGATGAGGAGGAGGGGGTGCAAATGTGACATCATGGTTTATCGTCCTGTCTTGTCACAGACAGGCCTGCGTAAACCCCCCCACCACCACCATCACCATCACCCAAATCATTTAGGGTGTGTGCGTGGAAGAATCGGTGGTGGTGGTGGCAGCAATCGCTGATGCTATTATGGCTGCCTCATCAGCCAAGTCCCTACAAGGGCTGATACAAATTAATTAACCTAATTAGGGGCTGCGATTGCGGGTGTGATTATAGGGGCTGGAAGAGGGAGGGATGGAGGGATTTTGCAGCGAGGGATGGCTCATGGTGCTGGTGATGGGGGGGTGGGGGTGGGGGAGGGTTGGGGATGGGGGTGCGCTGGCAGCCAGGGCCCAGGCGATGATGAGCTGGGAGGTGTGGGAGACGAGCCAAGATGCTCTGCATGGCTAATGAGGGAGTCGAGCAGTCGCTTCCCTCCGTCTCCGCGCCTCCTTTCTGGGAGTTTTATTCTCCCTGTTTCCATCTTTGACCTCTGGCCCTGCTTTGCTAGTCTAAAGCGTCTTTTGCCACAATTAAATCGAATCACTGGATATCCTCTATTGGATTAATTAACATTCAGTTTCGTACTGTTTTGTTCATGTGCTTGTGTTTTCATGGTTTAGTAATGATGGGTTACAATAATAGCATTCATTTGGATTGGATTTGGATTTTCCGACTTGTCCAGGGTGTCGCCCTGCCTTCGCCCTATGACAGCTGGAAGAGGCTCAGACCCCTGTCACCCCGAGCTCAGTAAGAAGCGGGTATTGAAAATGGATGGATGGATGATTTGGGTTTTGATTAGATTCTTCAGGAAAACATTCAAATCACATCTAACTTTATTTATATAGCACTTGTCATACAAATGATATACAAAATGAAATGCAGAAACATACAACAAAATCCCTTCCTCATAGACCCCCCCCCCCCTCCCATGCACACACACATATACACACCTGCCCACACACACAGTAAATTCTGTGCAATCTCATCAACAGCATACTTAGCCCTCTGTTTGCAGCCTCCCGGAAAATGCTCCAAATCGGATTCTTGCTGAAACTGATCTGTTGTAGGACCGCACAACGTGTCGCATCTGTCGCTTGCCCCTTTTGTGATGTCACAAAGGGATGATTTTTTTGGGAACTGAATGTTTTTGGCAGCACGCCAGCCCAAAAAAGTGCTGCATAAGAGACAAAAGGTGAATTCATTTTGAGTTCACTGACAGGCTACAAAACACCAATGCATCTGATTTTCCCTTTCAAGACAGTCCATTCCCTCCAACAACCAGTGAGAAGCCATCTCTGTCTTGCGACTGAGAATTTCCCAACTTTTTTCGGTACCATTTGTAGATGAAGATCGCAGCTCCAGAATAACTTGAAGTCTGTTGGTGTTCTGTGTCTCCCAGCTGCAGCAGGATGCGGCGCATCATCTGCCCATTGTTCACTTTAACTGCACTACACACAAGTAACGGCAGTAACCCCCTGGGGAGGCATCGTCTCTCTCTTTCTCTCTCATGCACGCACACGCACACGCACGCACGCACGCACGCACACACACACACACACACACACACACAGACTTCCACCGCGTCTCATCCCTTCGTCTGCACAGCCAATCACGGCGCTCGCAGCACACTGCAAGTTTTCCTCTTTCCCCTCACTTCCCCCGAACACTCCAGAGGAGGCGATATTCAAATCTCCTATTTGTATTGGAAACAGAACAAAGATTATCTTCAGACCCAAGCGAAAGGACGTGTTTTCTCGCCAGCATCAGCAATTCTAATGTTTCTAATGAGTTGTGGGGAGAAGGCGAGTGACTGCAAGCAGGTATTACAAATCTTAGGTGAAGAAAACAAACGAAATAAACAGAAAAAAAAAATCACACGGATAGAAAAACCCCCCACAAAAGTCCAATTGTGGATGCCCCGGGTTCCTAAAAGTGCAGCTACTGTCCGCTGATTGCAATGTCACCTCTGAATATTGCCGCTGTCTGCCATATCAAGTGGATCGTGGCATATGATTTCCAAGATTGCGCCTCCAGCTTCCTGTCTCTGTCTTCCTCTCCGTCTGGCTCAGCCCTCCCTCTCACCGCCCGCCTGCTCCTGCCTCAGTATCAGTTACGGCCGTGTGATTAGGAAGCCGCTACCACACAGCAATAGAGGGGTGTTTGTATCGCTATTCTTATCTGGGAAAAAAAGCCTTTTTCTGTTTCCCCTCATCCAAAAAAAAAAAAAAAAAAAAACCCTCCATTGAAATTTGCTGCACAGCTCCTTTTTATATAGAGAATATTTGCAAGTTTAAAGCTTAAAAAGGGGCTGGAGTACGTATGAGATTCAGGAACAAATCTGTATTTTTTACTTTACAGGTGGTTGATATAAATGGAAATGCAAACGTAGAGCGAATTTGTGGCTTTCCCCCCAATTTTCCAGAGCATTTCAGTTTCCTCCCGTCTCATTCTGATATGAAACAGCTTTACTAGTCAAAACCGATTCAGTTTTATCCGCTTGAACAATTTCACTTCTAAACAACCGTGTGTCTCTTGCATCTTTACAGTGGAAAATCACCTGCCACACAGAAAGTTATCTTTTTTTTTTCTTAACTAGTTTTAGCGAGCTACTTTTTTTTTTTTTTTTTTATTTTTGGGTCAAATAAAAGAAGTCCCTGTATTAACTGATCTTGGAATATTAAAAAACTTGCATTACTCTGACTTGCATTCATGATATATTTAGGATGCAAATAATTGAGTCACACCGTCTGTACTTATTGTACGTTTGATTACTTAATTTGAATTCCTAAAACAGACTGAGGCATTTTGCACGGTGATGGCATTAGCATTTGTATTCGTGTGCACACAAACAGGGAGCAAGGCTCTTTGGGATAGGTGATGCTCAAGTTAAAGAAGTGTGTGTGTGTGTGTGTGTGTGTGTGTGTGTGTGTGTGTGTGTGTGTGTGTGTGTGTGTGTGTGTAAGTGTGTGTGTGTGTGTGTGTGTGTGTGAGCGAGAGGAGACTGAGCGATTACCCGGGCCTGTGAGAAGCCCCTGTCTCTGGGCTCCACTCCCGCTTCGCTGATAAGCGTGAGGCCTGTCAGAGGGAAGGTAAATACGGCACTTAAGGATTCCTCCCTCATTTTGTGGTCACACTTACACTTTAATTAAAGACAGAGAAAGAGAACAAGGGGGAGCGATAGCGCCGCAATGAGCCGATGCTATCAGACGGCGGCGCCGGGCAGGCAGGTAGAGCCTGCTGGGAGATGCACCCGACGATATCTGGCCGCTGTCCAACCGCGCGCACACGTCGCGCGTGTGCAAAAAAGAGGCAGAGGACAATACAGTACAAATTCCAGCATGTGTGTGTGCGTGCACGGCACGGCACGGGCGCAGTGTTTGTTTGCAGGCGTGTGCATGTGCGGCTCTTTACGTCGCTCTCCCCGGCTAAACAGCTGTAGCGAGGCTGCTATCAGATATTTATAAGCGGCTCATGAATATGGATGGGCAGCAAGATGGGACTGATGTTTGTCCTCTAAGAGGGGATGAAAGGAGAATGTGCTCCGCTCCCTCAGAGACCCAGTCGGGGAACGGCAGCGCCGAATTGGGAGTAAGGCAGAGATTAGGCTGGGTGCTGCTGGTTTGGGACAGATGGCAAAATGTAATGAAATGTGATTTGGATACTCGAGGCAAATAGTTTCCCACATGGATTTCTAAATTTAAAAACTGTGGTGAAGTGGGCCTATTATGGCTCTCATCCCAGCGAATGTGAGTTCCCACCAAATCCTTTACATATTTCCCGTTTCCTCAGCTGCTTTAATTGTGAAAATTTTGTCATGTAGTTTGTGAAATTAGATTGACCGCCAAAGACAAAAAAAAATCTTGAACCAAAGCTAATCCTGCATTATTCATTAATTTTAATTGCTTAATTGAAATTAGATTAAAGTGTCTTCAGGATTTTCTATTCAGTCTTTATGGTATAAGTCTGCTGTATTACAGTCTGCAATGTTGTTGTCACATGTCCACATGTCATCTTTAGTTGTCCATCTGTTTTTGTATTACACTGAAGAGTTGAAATGTTAGAACCGTGCAACGTCTCCATGTACATACTTTTTGTGTGTGTGTTTTCACACTCAAACTATCGTCTGTTTCACTGTTACATGTGAGTGTGGGCCAACAGCACCACCAACACCAACAAAAACAACATCTTGCTTTCTTGAATTCTGGGCATCATAGAACGCACCACCACTAAGGCCGCGTTCAGACTGCCAGCCAAAATCCGATTTTTAGCCCATCCAGATTGAAACCGGATGGCTCTTTCGTAGTCTGAACAGTCACAAATCACATGAAATCCCATTATTGCATCTCAATGTGAACAGCCCCAAACACACCGATGGGTTTGACTGTCCGTGACGTCACTCTACACGACGCAAGACCCAATGAGACAGACCAGAGGGCGCCATTCCAGGTGCGGAGTTGTAATGGAGCAGACAGAAGAAGTAGAAACAGCAGCAGTCGCTGGACAGAGGAGGAAAGTCATTGCCTCCTCAGTGTGTGGGGAGATACTGTAGCTCCATTCAAGCCAAGCTCCAGGCCATGTATCGCTGTCGCAATTATATGACGTCACACACTACACGCTTACGCTGGACGACGCCTCTGCTCCGACGTTGGTGCTACAGCAACCTGTCAGATGGGTCAATAATGTGGCCCAGTCTGAACAGAGCCAAATCCCATTTGGACACTTAAAACTAAAAAACAATGTGGACAGTCAGCCCTAAAAATCTGATTTGGGAAGGAATCTGATTTGAATCAAATTCGCCTGCAGTCTGAACACAACCTAAGTCCATTTGCATCATGAAAGTTTTGGAGAGTGCACTTTCTAACCGGAAATGAAGTCCATCTCTTTGCCCACTAACCCAAAATGAAACATGACGCAAAAGAAAATTTCCTCGCTATTGTCACACTGAATAACGGGCGTCCTTGTCCGCTGCTGTCACTCCACTTTCAAAAGCGGACTTTCAAAAACGTGCATTCCCGGCCGGAGCATCCACGAGTTGAGGTCACTGCGTCGCAGATTCGTAATCGGGGAGAGAGAAGAGACGGTGAGCACGGGGGGCTGTGCTGTGCCACGACGCACATGGCAATGGTAATCACCGAATCACGTCTCTCGGAGCTAATATGCGGGCGCTAAGCAACCTGTACATGCATTAGACCTCCCCAATTACCATAATGGGCTGTTTTTTAATACGGCTAATAGGCTGGCACGACCTTGCCCATTCACTCAGCAGGTACCTGCAACCCGGCCAATGTAAATCAACTTATTTGGAGACTAAATGACCATTAGGGGAGTTTTAGCTGTTACTGCGGGTATGTGAATGCGAACAGATGGATGGATGGACAGCGGAAGGAACGTTTGAGAGCAAAAAGACCACGAGATGAGAGGGTGGAAAAGGCTGAAAGGATGATTTGTGCAGAAAAAAAATCTAATGACTGTTTGGCAGGGGAGCGTTTTTGACC
Source organism: Thamnaconus septentrionalis (assembly GCA_009823395.1). Lineage (NCBI taxonomy): Eukaryota > Metazoa > Chordata > Actinopteri > Tetraodontiformes > Monacanthidae > Thamnaconus > Thamnaconus septentrionalis. Next base: position 4,368,319 of record CM020511.1, on the reverse strand, counting down.
AAACAACCCCCCTGGAAGTGGGCCGTGGGCACGACCGGGAAGTGCGTCAGCGTAGGTTGCGAGAGTGGTAGCGAGAGGGCGGCCGGGGCCGAGGAGGAGGAGGAGAAGGGGCAGAATCTGAAAAATGTGCCTGCGCAAAAAACCCCGGGGGGTTAACATTTTAGTTTTCTCTGAGCCTTTGTGGCGGTGGACAAATGATCCCAGGAGTCGGACAATAATGTTTTTATGAGACTCAAAATGTTGAGCTCAACAAGGTCATTGTGGGAGTGTAAATGGCCAACACGTGGCCGGGCATGAACTCCGGCGGCCTGGCAGTCGGTCCGTGGGCCCAGAAGAGGAGAGGAGAGACGGGGAGGTGAGGGGAGGAGGTGGGAGGAGTTCAGAGTCTCACCCCTCTGGCTTCCTCCAACAAGGCCCGCGCTTTGTTCTTAAGAGAGACAAGAGCCACTCAGAACATGAAGTACCTTGACGGCCGCGCGGCAGCCATGACTGGGTCTTGTAAACCGGGCCAAGGGAGATAATGTTTCGCTGTCGCTGGTCCGAGCCCGCGTGCCCACGCCTCGGCATCGGCCGAACAATAACCCCATCCTACTTCAGACAAGAACCCTTTTTCTCCTGCTCCCTCCCGGGGACATGTTGGACTTTTACTGTCGGTCACTCCTCTGTTGTGTTTGCTTCCGAGTGTGTGTGTGTGTGTCTGTCTGTGTCTGCGTGCGTGCGCGAGAGGGAGAAAGTGTGTGGGAGGGAGCCCAGTGATTTATCTCTTTGTTGCGCAAAGGATAAAAGGCTTCACTGTCGCCCGTCCGTCCAGTTTACTGTCAATTAAAATTAAAGAAGTGGGGCTCTTGTGCTGCGAGGGCTCTTTGTAGGCTTGATTGTAATAAAGGGTGAGAAACATTGGGAATCAAAGACGACACATACAACAGAGCACTAAGGGCAGATTTAAAATGTCAAAGGAAGGAAGAAAAACAATTTTGTTTTGTTTTTTACACCCTTTTAAAAATCCAAAAGTCACATTAACCAACGGGACTTTTAACTCGATGATACATTTAAAGTCTCACTATTTGCTTTTTCTACATTAAAATTGCAGTTCAATGAAATTTTTCACGATTTGTCGACTTTGAACACTCAGCACCCCTGACACAGAACACACAAGTTCCCCCACCTGGCCTCCTATTGGCCGACAGGACTTTTGGTTGCCTGCCCTGCACCTCCTGATGAGAGCACACCTGTCAGCACTGCCCCTCCATTCTTGGATCATTGTGTAGTAAATACCGACTGCTTCTCCTCCCAATATCTTTATCTTTCATTGCAATCATTATTGTACGGTGGACTTGTACAATCACACTGTGAGCTTTTAGTGTCAGTCACAAAACCGCTTCTGAGTCTTCAATCCCTTCAACCCGGCATTGACTTTTTCGGCCGCTTGAGCAGAAGGTGAACAGGACGGGGCTGAAAAACAAAGGGGAAGGGGGAGGAGGGGGAGGCGGGGGAGGTGGTCAGCCTCATCTTGTCCGGTGGTCAGGTGGTGAATGGACGCGTGTCCCTCTGCAGCCTCAGCTCCATCGTCCCCGGGGCTGCGTGTCTGCTTGTTAAAAGGCCACAAGCACCTGACAGCCGATCAATAGATCAATCATAACATTTCCACTTCAAATCGCTCATTCCGACTTGCTAGCCAAAGTGTTTTTCGGCCTTCAGCGCCTGCGTTTTGGGCCTTTGGAAATCTTTTTTTTTTTTTAAAGACATGCCCCATGTTCTCAGTGACTCGCTGAGACAACCAAAAGTCGCAGCTATATTTACCAAGCAGAGGATGACTGAAGTCCCGGCGGGAGAGAGAGTCACAGTCGATTGAAAGGGGGATGGGGGGGGGGGGGCACCCAACAAAGAGGGTGCATTGTCTCCGGTCCTCTCGTCTCCTCCACCATGTTGAATTCCGGCCATTCAAGCGGCTGCAGTGCGTAGGAAAGGCCTCCGACGCGTTTCCCCGTCACCATCACAACAGCTGCCATTCATCAGGCTGCGCTGGCTGCAGGGACATCTGCGCCACAGCTAGTGTGAGCCCCTCCCCATCCCTTCTACACACACACACACACACACACACACACCAAACTTCTTCAGCTAAATGCCAAAGGAGCAGAACCAGAAGGGCACCAGAGGTGGCCGTTGTCGACGTACGTCGCCCATTTGTGGCACTCTGTGAATGGGACCCAAGGGTTTGTGTGTGTGTGTGTGCGTGTGCGTGTGCGTGTGTGCGCGTGCGGTGGGTGCTGACGAAGCCACGGGTTTTCAACCACGGCGAGCGAGTGACCGCCTGGCATTCCACGCAGGCTTGCTGCACCACAGTGACGTGGGTGGGCCAGGTGACCTTTGATCCCTGGCCGGGCCTTGCTCATGTGTGCCCATTGTGTTATAGATTGTGTATCAGTTTCGCACATCTGCAGGGTATGGATCCGGGAGTGTTCTGTGCGAGTTTTGCAGCTATGGCGTCAGAAGGAGGGTGAGAAATGTGGTGGATTTTGAATGAACTGGGTTGATGTGTGAATGGGGAGGATGGCTGATTATGCTCTGTGACAATGAAGCACACCAAAGTATTCCTTGGTCTCATCCATTAAGAAAATGACCCAAATAATATCAAATAATATCACATTTTATAAACTTGCCTATATATGTTGCCTTGCCAACTACACTGTTTTTGTTTTCCTTTTTTTTTGGTACAATTCTTTGTTTCTTCCTATTTAAATGCAGCAGTGGTCACGTTTGACCAGATGCAATAACTACATTACTACAAATATTCTATTCCAGCCTAATGTGAAACACATAATTTGTGCACCTGCTGTTTATTTATTGTGTACTAGATAAAAATACAGATCTTTCCCCCCGATAATAATTCTGTATATGTATCAAACTCCGCCAATAAATGAACTCTATTAACTTTATTTACCACAGTTAAATCCTCCTGCACTTCCCTCGCCACACCCACTAACTTTTCAACACAACAGTGCACTTTTTTTTCTTTTTTTTTTTTTTTAAAATCTTGTTTCAAGCTCGTAACCTTCACTTCGTCTTCTTCTTCTACGGTTTTATTACAGCCATATTCTGGTACTCTGTCTGCTCCGCCATCTGCTGACAGAACCAGTGTAGTATATCCTCTCCAACCACTTGATGGAACGCGCCTCATTTGCATGTGTTTTCTTTCCTGCTTTTGCTGCAGTTTCAAAAGAATTTCTTCGTGCTGACATGAAGACTTGGCTTCAGCGGAGGGAATCGCTCATGGTTCTAGTTCTCTGTCATTGTAGGAAATTCACAAGAATAAAATGCAGTTTTATTTCGAGCGTGTAGGCTCAAAATCCCTCGTGCGTGCCGCGGGAAGGTTAGTCCTAGTGAAAATCTTCAGTCCGGCTGTGCTCCATGCGGGCTCCTCCGCTGGTATTTCACACCACCCAGCGCTGGGCGGCAAAACACATGGGCTTGTTGGATAAACATCCCGCACGGAGTAGGAGCCCAGAGCGGCGCTGTTATTGTTGCCGCTTAATGCCACGCAGCCAGCATTGTTGTTTGGCAGCAATCAACACATACATATGTAATAAAGCTGAGAGGCAGCGGGACAATACGGCCCATTGTGAACGGCAAACCCGGAATGGCGCACAGACCCACAACCGTCAAGGTTGGAGCCAACGCTTAGCATCGCAAGTGTTCTACAGGACGAGAATGGAAATATATACATATGTATATATACATTTATACATTTGATATCGCAGGCCAAAATTATTGACCTGCGATAATTTTTGGTTGAAATAACCTCAAATTTTCACAGGATGTTTAATGTTTTATGTTTGTTGTGTTTTCAGGTTGAGCCATGCCGTTCACTCCCAAAGAGAGGTCATTTTACGTCTTGGAATATGCTCGCACGCGCGCACACACACACACACACACACACACACACACACACACACACACACACACACACACACATATTTATGTGCAAAGTTGGTGTTGACAAATGTGATTGGTCCTCCACAGAGACTTACCTAACATTTGTCACTCTCTCCGCTAGGAACCATCTGTTGAGACTGTTGGCATTTTTGTGAAGGGTGAGGGCTGATGGATGGTGATGAGGGTTCAATGAAGGGGAAGGACAAGAGGTGATGAGACATTTTGGAGTGACTGCAGGGACGCGGTAGATGTTCTCTTTGAGGGCTTCGGGATCTTTGAGTGTGTGTGTGCGCGTGTGTGTGTGCGTGGGTGCAGGGGCGCACGTCTAAGGGCAGCCATCGATGACTGTGTCAGGGGTGAGTGATAACCGTGGTCTTTTCAGCACCAGGGGGCGGGTCAGGCGGCCGTGATGAATGGCTGGCAGTCCGGACCCGTTCTTCACGCTGCTTTCCAGGCCCGTGTCTGGAAGTCTGAGCCAGGGTTGGGGGAGGGTCTGGGTTGGCTGCTGGGCTGGTTTGGGGTGAAGATTTGTGGAGCTCATAAGGCATTATTCATTATTTATGTTTCAGTTCATATTTAGAATAACTGCTGAGCACCTCGGATAACGTGCATATTAGAACTGATAACATCTTTGCACAAGATCTGATCTATTGAAATAATTTAAATTTAATGTCACGCAGGGATCATTGAATTATCGTATACTGTGTAAATTTTGGAATTGTTGATTCGACATTGTACAGAAGGTATAATTATCGCACAATAACAATAATTACATACATCTGGCAGCACAAACCAGCTGGTGACTTAAACAAACATCTGATATATTTCAAATGATTTTATACTGTAATTCATCTAGATTTGACGACAATAAAAATCAATTCACAAAGAGGCTTTTAATTAGATTTTTGTATTGTGATAACTGTAGGGCAAATCTAAGAATATTTTTCCACATCCATGCAGTACATATAGTTAAAACTGTTGATATTATAACAGTTGATATTAGAAAGGCATTCGACATTTTTAAACAACAACAAAAAAAGAACATTTCAAATCATCTTCATTTCAGCTTCTTTAAATTCAGACTAGGTGATATTGGTGCTAGTGAAGGTCTTTTTGCCTTCTTATAATTATGCTTAACTTGAGCTCAATCCCACAACTTTTACCAAAACAGAATTCTGCTGACTCCTCCGCGTTTGAAGCAAACAGACTTTGGTTGGCGGAGGCCAAGAACGCAAGCCAGAAATATTTACAAGAAAGCTGACATTGCCAGTGCATTTCTCTCTCTGCAGTGGCCAGAGTTTTAAAGTTTTATCCAGAGAAATTATACGGGTTTCTGCTCAGCAACTTCTGAAGCTGCTGAAAGTTTACAAGTAACACCAGTTCCGCCGGCCGTTTTGGAATCAGGTTTTGTTGCTTAAAATTCAAGAATTCCTGGAACTCCACCGACAAAGCCGGTGTTAGTCAGTTCAAACTATTTTAAAACTCCCGTCAAAATCATCCATCTTTCTTCCCTGCCCAACATCCCTCACAATCTTACCCAAGAAAAGCTCATATTCTTTTGCCAAGTTTGCAGACTTCTTCCTCCCACGCCTTCATTTCTTCACCAGTTTTACTCCACAATAAAGGGGCGCAAATGGAAAAGGCCTCGTCGTGTTTCATTTTTACAGGTTCAACCAAGGAAGGGGCAGATTTAGGGTTTAAAGATTTGAGGTCGGGCTCCCACGGGTTGCATTCCCCTTTATTAATTTAGCTCCATCTCTGTGTCTCTCCCGTACCTCCATCAGATTAAAACAGTTCTCTTCGGTTACACCGCCACAGCTCACCTACACCATCTAAACCCTGCAAACCCTGCACAGTACACACATACTGTGTGTAAACAAAGCAGAATTGACCGTGTGTATGTGAGACAGCCATCGTTGTGTGTGTGTGTGTGTGTGTGTGTGTGTTTTTTTTATTTCTTTTTTTGTAGACGCAGGCTTTTCCACGGCCAGCCTGCCGTTTGAAGGCTGTGTGGACACTGAGAGGCTGCTGCCTCAGGCCCCGGCAGACTTACAGAGGAGAAGACAGCCACCAATACCCCAGAGAGTCACTACAGTAACCTGCCTGGTGTTGTTTCTCAATCTTCAAACGGCGGCGCAGAGAAACAGAGGGAGGGAGAGAGCGAGAGGGGAGAGAGGAGCGGCAGCGGCGGCAGCAAAGGGGCCAGTGAAAGAGCGCAGGACCTTCGCACAGCCAGCCTCGCTAATTGACGGCTGCAGGGAGTAGGAGGAGATAAGAAAGCCACCAGACCGTGCGCTCGCGCTTTGAAAATGGCACATTCAAATGTCCATTCACCGTAATGTATGCACATGGCACAGATTTCAGAGATTATCCCGTTCCAAATCTCCTTCCTCATCTTTTTAATGCTGACATACCTTTGGTCCGTCTCCCCTCCTTCTGTTCGTACCTCATAAAACAAATCCTGCAGGCACATGCAGAATTTGTTTTCTTCTACTTCATCTTCTTCTTTGCTTTTTCTTGAAAAAAAAAAAAAAAAATCTGAATGCAACGTGCGTACATGGGGGCGCAAGTCTGGAGAAAAGAGCCTAATTTGCTGCTTTGTCACCGGTTTGGTAATGGCAAACCAAAGGGCCTAGGGCCACTATTTAATTGCTTTGGCTGTGTGCGCTAGGAAAAAAAAAAAAGGTGCCACACCAATTAATCCCCTGGATGGCGCCGTGTCCTGTCCTGCTCTCGTACCCCCTGGTGGAGCTCCCATGCAGGGGAAGAGGTGGGCGGAGGAGAGGCGCATGGGATGGGAACCCCCTGCCAACAATGGGTACCAAATCTGAACCCCTGCGCTCCCGCATCGCCACCATCCCCCTCCTCAACATCAATGGACCTTTCATCTGTATATGCAAATAATGCACACACGCACAGGCACATGCACAGGAACGGGTGATTATGCAGCCCCATCACTCATATTTGAATTACGTGATGTTGTACAAACCAAGATTTTGTTGCTCTCCCTATTGCGGTAAATACAGAGCAGTTCTGCAACTTCATTTTCTTCAGGATCTCACTTGAGCCTGTTTGTCACTTTAAAACTAGCCACCCTGAAGTATATTTACGAGCCTTTAAAAAGCGTAATACCTGTTTCATAGCTGCTGCGTATGTGCAGGTTGGAGTGGGTTTAGGTTGGAGGGAAAAAAAACAACCACGCCTCACCTGCAAAAGAAAAAACCAAAAAACAAACAATATAGATAATTCACAATAATTGTAGTAGGAGATCTGGCTGTCAAGTCAAATAGAAATGTGACATTTTAAATGAAACAAGGACAGGTCAAGACAAAGATGGAAAAATGTGCAGTAGGTGTAGCATTAGTTCTTTGCTATAGTTTATAGTTGCAGCATCTGCCACTTTCACTCGGCTTCTAAATCCGTATTATCGCACAGAATCATGGGCACACTTGGACTCATGGTAACAGTAATTCCCTTTAAACTGCTTTACCTTGGTTGAAAAAAAAAACAACTCATTTTGCCAACAGCGTGTTGTGTCAATGGCAGGGGTGCCAATCCGCCAGTTACTAGTCAACGTCTTGATACCAAAATGCTTCAGAAGATTTTGAACAGTTTTGGCAGGTGTTAAAAGCAGAACAAAATTCACAGAAAAAGATAAATAAATTGTAAAAAAAAAAATATATATATTGTAATCTGACAACTTCAAACATCAACTCTTTACCTTCAGTGTCACCTTCAAACATCACCTGCACAGTCAAAAGCTGCTCGGCCAGTGTGTTGAGAGGAGCACATGATGGCTGTAGGCTGAGCAGCAGGTGGACAAATATGAATAGAGGAGCAGATTCAAAGGCAATAAAGCAAGTGGAGATAAATGTTTGTTTGGCTCCTCGCACAGGGAGGAAGAGGAGGAGGAGAAGGAGGAAGAGGAGGAAAAACAGGAAGAGAAAGTGGTGGAGGAGTTGGACGTGGTGGAGAAGGAGGACAAGGAGAAGGAGTAGAAGAGGTTGAGGAAGAACAGGAGGAAGAAGAAGAAAAAGAGAATCAGTGATGGAGGAGGAGAAGGAAGAGGGGGGCAGGGAGGAGGTGAAGGAGGAGGTGGAGGAAGAGAAGGGGGGAGACGAGGAGGAGGATGAGGAGGAAGAACAGGAAGAGGAGGAGGTGGAGGACAAGCAGAGGGGGTGATGGAAGAGGAGGAGGAGGACTGTGGGTGGATGTAGCATCTGGCTGATATGCAGCCGTGTGCTGAGGCGATGAGGCGCCTCCGGCCCAGGAGGAGGTAGGGGAAGTGAGCTTGGGGTGGGGAGGGGTTTGAGGGGAGAGGGGGGACTGCCTGCACAGCCAAAAAGACAGACAGCGACAACAATGGCGTCCCGTTGTCATTTTTACAACGACGGCGACGGGACACTTAAAGAAAAAACTCCTCAAAACAACTCCTTCCCTCTCTGAATCTGGCAACAGAACAGAAATTAGGGCCCGATCATGAATAAAGACGAAGCGTCACGTACGGGCGGCGGGGATCACGGCCGCGACAGGTCAGGATGCAGACTGACCTTCCCGCTTATTTAAAAATCAAACGGGGCTGCGGCGGGCGGCCCAGCGGGGGGGCGGAGGTGGAGACCTGGAGAAGCGGCATAAGTGGGGCTGTCTGGGTGCTAATCCATGGGACCGCCGATGACCCTTGACCCCTGAGGGGACACTCGGGGCTGGGCTTTTCCAAAATATGAGCGTATGTATGTGTGTGTGTGTGTGTACGCGCCTGTGTGTGTGTGTGAGTAAAAAAAAAAAAAAAAAAAAGTCTTGGTTTTTCCTCTGCGCTTCAGGCCAACCTTTACAAGCTCCCGCCCCTCTCCTCTGGTAATGATTTATGGGGCAGGGTGCAATCGACACGCGCTCAGCCCTGGGGATGATCCTAAATGGTAGTTTTGACACCATTGAGGGACGGGGTTAAAGGTGATCAATAACAAGCACACCGGAGGAGGGGAGACAGAAGGACGGATGGAGCGGGGAGGAGAAAGGGATGTATGGATGAGCGGGAGGAGGGGAGGGAGGGAGGTAGGGGGGGTGCGGGCGGCTCTTTTTAATTGGCCCCCGCTCATTACTGGAGGTCTTTGTAGACCATTGCCTCTTTTGTTTACGTGCCGGCGTCTGGCTTTAGGGAGCATATGTGTTTATATGGACTCTGGAAGTGTTTGTTCTTTTTTTTTTTGTTGTTTTCGGCTCCTCTTGCAGCTGCTCTCAATGACACCGCTTCAAGATTTGGACTGAAGTTTTTTTGTTTTTTTTTCTTTGGGAAAAAGTCTCTCCCGGCTCCCACTTCCAATTAAGAACCTGACCTTGGAAGCTAAGCCTGCTCATCCATCTTGCCAACTTCAAATAGACGGCGTTTTCATAGATGGTCGTAATTGTTCGTTTATACGTTCCATAGCCATCTTACTGAGTGTGCGAGAGCAAGAAGCAACTGCTCTTAAAAGAACAGAGAAAAGGAATATTCTGCGAGTTGTAAACAATGGCGGCTACAAAAGAATTTAGCATGGATGCGACTGCAGGGGAACTTTCAGATGGAAATAACAATAGTAAAATGCCAATAGCTGCATTTCCATTACCCTTAGAATTGTGCAAAACCTAAATATCACAATAAAAAACTGGTAATGGAAACACCTGAACTTCAAAAAACCTCTGAAATATTGCTAAACGTTTTTTTTACGCTCTCATGAGGTGGTTTTTCAGACTTATCGGTATAGAGGTACATCACAAAAGTGAAATGGAAACACTTTTTTTTTCGCATTTACACGTAACCGAACGTGACTTTTCTTTTTTTTTTTTTTTTTTAACGAGTAATCAAAGAGAAAAAAATATATCAACCATTCTTGAGCAAACAACATTGAAATGCAGATTCATACGAGAAATTTTGGACCTCCGTCCTCCTCAAAGTGGGGTCATGCGAGACGAGATTATGGCTTGCGTGCTTCACACCATTCAATGGAAACACCCGCAAATCGCAATCAGGCTTTGTCGAAATTTTGGAAATATCGCTTTTATTTTGCGAAAAACTGTAATGGAAGTGCAGCTAGTGAAGGGGTTTCTCTGCTGCACTGCCAAGAGTTTAGCTAAACGTCTAAAACTAATGTTGCCCGTTAACTGAGCTGCGGTCCTGGCTCAACCAACAGCGACAAATCTGATGCGATCCACTGATCGGCTCTCCCACTCCACCTTCCAAACTTTTCCTTCTACTTAGAAAACTCTTGCTTGAGACGAATCCAAAGGATTTATGGTGAGCGTTCCACTTTGTCACGCCAGGTAAACAGAGCCGCTAACTCACTCCCCGCTAACCACGCTCATCTCCCATTCCTCCTCCCTCATCCTCCGCTCTCCGCCCTCGTGATGGTTGTCCCTCGTTGACACAGTTGCAGCCACAACACGCGGACCCCGTATCTCCATCAATCGGCGGCCCCTTAATTGCCAACACAAACGGATCAGATGCAAAACTAAACGACTGCTGACAAACGTTGCTGCTTTTCCGTGTGCGACGCCGCCTTCGTCCGCCTCCTTTTCTCTACTGTATCCTCCGGCAGAGAGAGAGAGGGAGGGAGAGACGAGCGGCAGCGTGCTACACCGCCTCTATTTTCCAGCAGCAGACACACACGCACGCACGTGCGCGCACGCACTCCAGCAGTCTTGGAGTATCTCTCAGAAGTGAGCTGATTAGGGCCCAAGACTGGGGACTGCTTTGCCTAATCATACCGCTGCATCCAAATCATCTGTGTACATTTCTAATTACACAGCGGCGCACGGTGTCCTTGAGCACAGTGGCAGGTCTCCATTTCATCTCTGCGCTGTGTCTAGACCCACCCCGCCCCACCACACCCCTCACACACACACACAGGTTTCTTATTTTTTTCCCCCCTCCCTCCATCTCCTCTTTCCTCCTCATCCTTATTTATTTATTTCCATCAGCCTTATCTTTGTTGTTCTTTCAGCCGACTGCGCGGCGAGCGGCGCCGCTCATTTTGCCTCCGCCGATCCGGGGTCCTTTGAACTCGCCGCGGCAGGGCCGGAGCGGAGCCGACCGTCGGGGGTGGTGGTGGGTGGTGCCGGGGCGGGGGTGGGGGTGAGGGTTGTGGGGGGGTTTGGGTGGGTGAGGGCGGGATCATCTTTGATGATGTGTTTATTGTCCTGCTCCAATATGATATCCATTTGAGCGTTTGCGACACGGTGTGGGGGGGATCAGTCATGGGTAAAGGACAACAGCAAAGGCTGGCGTCTGGGTTTTGGGCCACACAAACAACGCGGGGCAGAGCTGGAAGTTCCTCCGCCGCTTGTCTGTGCGTCTCCGCCTCTCCCTGGATTGTCTGGAGCCGCTTTCGCCGTATGCAGAAAGGCGACATGTAGCTGCTCTGCCTATGTGTTTGCGAACTCTGAATAGTCGCTTTTTTTTTTTTTTTCTTTTTCTCACCGGCCCATTTTGAACATCCTTGACGGAGGAAGGCCCTGAGCATCTTGGCGAGCTCTCGGCGAAGATGACCTTCCTATTGTTCGCTGCCGTGTGTGTGTGTCTCTGTCTCCGACGCGAGGCCTTGCCTTTTTTTTTTTTGGCTTTTTCCTTTGGCTCGCCTCTGCTCTCCTCGGCGGTGAACCTTGTTATTGAACGGGCTCCGCTGCAATGCCAGACACTCGACAAAAAAAAAGAAAGAAAAAAAAGCCAGGCTCGAAGGTGAAGTGTTGGGGGACAACCTTTAACATAGGAATGTTGCGTCCTTTTAGGCTCGACAATTAACTTTGCAGACCTTGTGCAGTAGTTTAAAAAGGCCTCCTCGACAGCTGCGCTGTGCCATTTCAAATGTGGCATCCTTAAAAAAAAAAAAGAAAGAAGAAAAACCTCACACTTTTCTGGGCAAGATAAAACCATTTATTTTATAGCTTTGTTTGGTTAGCTCCTTCATACGTCTCCTCGGGCTATTTCCAACCTTTTATCGCACATCCAACAAAAACTGGAGCCACAGATGACGGCTTAATCTGCCCTTTCCCACTGATTTTCTTATTACCTGACACAGCCGTTGTTCAATACCGACCAGCCGCCGCAATTACTCACAATGAAAGAAGGAGAGGGAAAGGAAGGAAAAACGTGAAAATTTGCACTAAGTGCTGCTGCTGCTGCCGCTACATCGCTCCTTCTCTCGTTGCGCGCCACCGGCGGCAACATCTATGCGTTGCCGCCTGCAGGCAAGTTCCCGAGATGTTAGTTCTCCACTCACAGAACTGTTAGTCACACTGACAGACACCTGAGGCAAAATAAAGTGTCCCTCAAAGCCGCGAGAGAAGCGGACGCGCCTCCTCTCTTCTTCAAACCCCCCCCCGTCCCGCCCGAGAGGCGAGGGGATGAAGAGCCGAGGCAGAGTTACTTTCTGAAGACACACTTAAGCCTCCTCGCATATGGGGGCCATACCTTGGAGTCAACATGAAGAGGGGAACCCATATAGCTACAAGGCCCGGTATCATAAATAACACAAGACTTCTCTTCTCCCCGTCTCTGTCTCCTCCAGTTCACTGGCGGAGTGTTTCATATGGTAAATAGGTGTTCACTGTGTGGCCACATTGTTGCCCATCTTTCAAGTGGCTCAGAGGAGAAAACCTTGAGGTAGAGGAAGAGAGGGAATTTTTGATGAAAAAATGCATTATTCTGTTCTTTTTCCAGTCTCGCCCCCAACTCTCCCTTTCCTTCCCCCTCCTCCCACTGCCACTCACTGTGGGAATGGAGTATTTATTACATAAACGGTGGAAGAGGAGGGGAAGAAAGGGAGGGGGGTGGGGGTGGCCCGGCTGGAGGCGGAGGTAGTAATGGAGAGAAGGGAAGCCGCGCGCTCCTTCACCTGTCAGAATGGAAATGGGGGGCGGGAAGGGGGGGGGATTTGATGGAGGAGCGAGCCAAATTCTCCCTCCTCCTCCTCCTCCTCCTCCTCCTCGGAGCAACACGTGGCGACGCGGATGCAGATGCGTCCTGCAACTCCCCTCATTGTAGAGCTTAATTAATGCCAGGTCTGTGTCTTGCTACTGCAGCGAGAAGAAAATAATAATATTAAATATTAAAAAATAAATCTGAATAATTCATAACACAACATAACAAATCAAAGAAGTTTATTGGCCTTAAATGAAATCAATGTGTGTGTTTTCAATTAGATACGCTGCTAAAAATAAACAACATTGTTCTACTAGCTTGTAATTGTTATATATACAATAAGGAGCACCTCCACTTGTAGGAGGGCAAGACCATGGCACCACCACATTTCTACACTAGCTTATTGATCCGCTTGAATACTCATGATTTCACCCTAAAGTCACATCATCATTTGCGTCGCAAAAAAAAATAACACTAGGATTGCTCGCAATATGCTTTCTCACCACTGGATGCAGCTAAATTTTAAGTTGGTTCAAAGGTGTCAATTTGACTTGACAGTCCCCTATTTTCTTTAATTATTATTATAAGTAAGCCTTCATGGGTACATGGGTTTGCTCATAGTAAAAAATGGATGCAACAGATCACAGATGTCTATTGGCCTTAAATACAATCCATATGTGTGTGTTTTTAATTAGATAAGCCACTAAAAATAAATAACATTGTTCCTCCAACTTGTAATTGATATGTATATGCAATAAGGAGCGCGTCCACTTGGAAGAGGGCAAGACCACGAGACCGCCACAGCTCTTTCTGCAGTAGCTCATGGATCATGGATCCGCTTGAATAGTCATGATTTCACCCTGAAGTCACAGCATCATGTGTGTGTCGTCAGAGGAAAAAAAGAATTAACACTAGGATTGCTCGCAATATGCTTTCTCACCACTAGATGCAGCTAAATTTTCCACACTGGGCCTTTAAAGTCTGTTCTAGAATACACAAAAGACCAGAATTTCCAGGCGTCTTACAGTATTTCTTTGCTGAAGATAAAAAAAAAACAAAACAAAAAGAACCCACTGGCATTAGAACACACAGGTGCACTGGCAGGTCCGCAGTGGCCCGGCCAATGTCGCCAATTCCCTCACTGAACCCTTGTTGGGTTGCCCTGGGATGCCTCTCCGTCTCGGTTTGTGCGTCGACTGAAAGGATGTTCGACAGCAAGCCATTAAACGGCTTGTTTCTAATCTCCAAAGCAGCCCTAAATGATTTGGTAAACAGAAATAAAGTCCCTTATTATGTCTCCATATGAAGTGATATCCAAAAAAAGGTCGATGCTTACAGACTCTCGAGTGGCAAGCCGCATCTTTGTACGACACCATCAACAAAAAAACAAAACAAAAAAACCCCACTAGAACCCCGGTAAATTATTCAGCTGCTCCTATTCTTTCTCATAATTGGCTGCATTGTCGTTGTGTTTGTAATGTCATTAATAACAGGCGTCGGCGTATAATACGCTTAATGTTATTTATCTGTTGGCAGATAGCTTGATGCTGCTAATCCTCATTCATTTGCTGTGGATCAATGCAAATCCGCTAGCGTGAGTGAAATCCCCCCACCACACCCCCGCCCCCCACCCAACTCACCCCCCCCCCCGCCCCCCCCCTTCCCCGAGCCGATGGTTCCTAATGTATTTTCCCACCATTAACCAGCCGTAATCCCTGCTAATCATCGCTAATCCACATCTCCTGTGTGACGATACTTCCCTGATGAAGGAGGCATCGGCGGTCTCGCTTAGCGGCCGCGGCGCCGCCGAGAGGCCGGGCCTCCTCCTCCTCCTCCTTCCCCTTCTCCTCCTCCTCCTCCTCATCCTCCGCTGTCCCCCTCCTCCTTCATCCAAGCGACGGGGAGGAGGAACTGGACGACGGACGGGGTGAACTATGGTGATTTCTGGGTCAAATAGCCGGTTTTTGCTGTTTTGCGATGAGTTTGGCTCATGTATTATTGATCGGGCGGCATAATGGAGGTTGTGTCCCTCTATGTGGTACAGAATAAAAAAAATTGCATATCATCAAACACTAACAGTTGGTTCCAGTCACCACAACCTCTCATGGCTGGTCAACTGTGAACGCCTTGTGCTCCTCAGTCTATATTCACTTTGTAGGCCTCTCTGCCTCCCTCTTTCTCTCTCTCTCTCTGTCTCTGTGTGTGTGTGTGTGTGTGTGTGTGTGTGTGTGTATGTTTCAGTCCATTTGTAGCGGCTACGTAGAGCTTCTTTGTGATAATGGGAGTGGACTGATGAACTGGAATAGCATCAAAATGTTTACCTCTGGCTATAAACCATATTAAAAACAAAACTTCTGAAGAATTGACTTCTTGTCTTTCTGTTTCGTTTTTGTATGTGTGTGTGTGTGTGTGTGTGTGTGTGTGTGTGTGTGTGTGTGTGTGTGTGTGTGTGTGTTTGGGAGGGGGGTACTTGTGAGCAAGAGGAAGACGTCTTGTGCACGAGTGCCACTTGATAGAATCATGTTGCCATTGCTGATTGACCCAAAGCAAATCAAGTGCATGTTTTTCGTAGCTTGTTATTTAAAAACATACATAAAAAGAAAACACAGACTTTAATCTGTAGTCGAGTGAAGCTGTGCCACACGTTGTTATTTGAGCAGGTGAAGTTATTTGTCATTTATTATCTTCGGGATGTGAACGATGATGATGATGATTATTATTATTCAAATTGCATGGCATAGTTCTGAGAAGCGACCAGCAGGAGGCGCCTGTGCCCCGCTGTTCTCTCGCTTCGGGTTTCGCTCCTCGCTGTGTGTTTGTCCTCCTGTCCCGCAGTTTGACCACCCCGGTCAGTGCAAAGACACTTTCTTCGTTTGCACGGGAAAACGCAGCAACCAACGCGCAGTTTTCGCGGTGCAACGCTGCATCTTTAGTTCTGATCTGATAAATTAGTTTATCCCAGAAAGTTGCTTCCCTACTTTTTAAAATTTTTTTTTATCATATTGCAGGACAAACTAAGACCGGGGGGGAAAAAATGATGTTACTGGATTTAATAAGAAAATGTGAGCGTTTTATTAAAAGGCACAACTGGGGCGAATGTCCGTCTCCACACAGTGAGCACGGCGGTGTTATTTTGTGGAAACTGACCGATTCACCAAACTTTTTTGGTCGCGTGCTCGTGCTGGACAAACCAGTTTTAAGCGAGCAGTCCCGCAAAACAACAAACGCACAACTATGAGCTATTGCATGTACCTATGAAGGCTTACTTATAATAATAATAATTAAAAAAAAAAAAAAATACATTTGGGGACTGTGCGGTCAAATTGACACTTTTGAGCCAACTTGAAATTTTGCGTTAACCTTTTCCTGCCAATTCCACTCCCTTTTTTTTAAACTAAGGTTTTTGCTTTTGTTGAGAGAAAGCGTCATTACGGTGGAAGGAGTTCAACTTTATTTACTCGGAAATTGTGTCTGTGCGCCTTAATGGAGCTCTGCTTTATCGCGATCCAGTATGCACGATGGTGGAAACAATGTGCATCGCCGGAATTGTTATTATTTTGAATGAGAGGAGGGTGATCTTTCAGAAACACATTTCAAAAACCTCACTCAGTCGAGCTGAATATTTATTTGTATGCGTGTGTGCAGGCTGCCTGAGACAGGCCTCCCACTCCGGGGCCTTGGCATATTCCATGTGTGTTTTCCTTCTCTCTATCTTTGGAGAAGAGACACATTTTCTGTCTTCGCTTCATTTTGTGCCTGTGGCGTTTTTTCTGTCTGAGATCAAAGATTTGTCACAATTTGCCTTTAACACGCTTTAACGTGACAAGTGATGCTCGATGGCTTCTGCGTGGAGGGGGTAAAAAAAAAAAAAAAGAGAAAAGAAATCATCCTACTGAAATTCCAGTGTGTTTGAATTATAAAGAATTACTTAAATGAAAAAGTCACCAAGGCTATATTTAAAATGATGTTCATAAAATGATGGTGATGATGGTGATAATTATTGTAACAGAGAAAACCCACCACTCAATGAAAAGACAGTGATTTGGTATTAATATTGCACAATTTAATACTGCGATTATTACACAAAGATGTGAACAACGTCAGAGACTGTGTGAACTTATCAAGGGGGGCGCGGGGTGCCCGAGGTAAAAAATACTGTTGTCTATTCCCTTAAACAGCACATGTACACAGCTTCTGATTGATACGAGCTACCCCCACCGGTTACATAACGAATCACTGGCTATTTGGACGGAACACACGGTCCCGATGCTCGGCACAGACTGAACAGCACTCAGAACACTTGGTGATCTGCTTTACCTGGTGATGCTACAAAGAGACAGCAACAAAAGGGGGTCGAGTGCTCTCGACCTTAATGAAGACAAAAGACCATTTCTTGTATATATGTTTTATGTAAGTAATAAAATATTACTATAACATAAATATGTGACTTTGCAGTCTACATTTAGCAATCAACATACAACCAATGTAGTAAACAAAACCAAACCAAAATAATAGAAAAATGTACCCACTGCAACATAACCATAAACAGAGCTAAAGAAAAAAAAAGCTCCAAACACGTTTAAGAAATAAATAGATATATATAAATGGTCAGATTCATAAATGAAATCATATTAAAATATCTTCTTGGAATTAGTAAGTGTACAAAACTGCCCGGAAAGAAAACAAAACATAACAAAATAAAACAAAACAAAAACAGTATCTCAGAACAAATACAAGTTTACATATTAGACATATTTACATATTGGAAATAATCCTGGCAACATTTTTCTCTAAAATCCTTTTTTCGTCATTATTATTATTATTATTATTGTTATTATTATCATCATCATCATCATTATTATTTTATCTTAGAGAAAAAAAAAAGTTTCCCTCATCTGCACTGAGGAGAACTACTGTAGGCTTTTGGACTAGTCCAGCACTGAGAAATGTAACGCGTTGGATTTCCTTTCAAGGTGATGAAAAAACAATTTGTAAAGTGAAGTCCCTTCATCGCCTAATCCGTATGGAATTATTATCTTTTCTTTTCCAGCGTTTTATTATAATACAGTCAATATACAGGACAAAGCAAAAACGCTGTGGTCGTGAGCAAATTTAGATTGAACGAAACATCAAAACAGGGAGAAATTTAACAAAATTAAAAAATCATGTACAGGCGTGTTATTCTGACATGGGGCACTGAAGTTTACCTGAGTTTTTGTTACTGTTGGTTTCGTGTTGGACCAATCTGTGTGGAAGATGTTGGGAATTGAGCTGATTAAAGAGGCAGTAAGCAGTGTGAGCTGACAGCGCTCTGTGGTGAGAACCTGTAAACATGGGATTCACTGGGTTTGAGCCTAAAGGAGATGAGCTCCAACTGGCCAATATTTTAGCATTATCAACAAACACAAATGCATTAAAATAACATTAACAGTGAAATAAAAGAAACAAACAAACGTAAGTGCTACATGCAAAGTAAATAATAATTTGAAACGCAATCAACTCCCGTTTCCCCCATTTTAAATAAATTGAAAATATTTTTTAAAATGTTTTTTTTTCTTTAAGATTTGCCCTTTTTAGCGTCTGGAGCTCTTTTGCAAATTTTCGACGTGGTTTTAAGCTGCAAAAAGCTTTTGAACAGGTTATTTTAAGGCATGCACGCTGGACTTGGACGCCCTGCTGCATTCATATACTGAAATGTGTCTGTTAATTATGAGTGTTTTTCTTTTTTTTTTTCTTCTTTTTTTTAGGGTGCCATAGTTTCCATCACGTCTCCACCATCAACTTACCATAAACAAACAAACGACAAATAATATTTAGAGACTGCTCTGATGAGTTACAGTACTTATATAGCAAATCAGGAACAAAATAATAATAATAATAATAATAATAATAATAATTATAATAATGATAATAATATTAAAATCATAAACAGTCGGAAAGAGAGAGACACTGAAGTTAAAGTATTTCCAAACCGAAAACATCACACTGAATAGAACAAAGAAAGTATACACTAATATTCAGAAATCTGGTTAATCATTATAAACCCGAGAAAAAGAAAATCCAAAAATGTTCGTTCAGTAGTTTGGCTTTTCCTCTCCAGTGTTTATTTTTTTCAGCAGTTCACGATGCACCAGGAGGATCTGGCCTCAGTTGCCACCTTCAATTAGTCCCCATTTGAAAAAAAAAAAAAAAAAAAAACAAAGCAAAAAAAACAACAAAAAAACAGCCGTGGGATTTCAAATTTTGAACTTTAAATGCAATGTCTCATCCACATAATTTTGGTAAATAAAGATCTTTGTTTTTTGTCACTTTAAATGCGCACACAATCGGAAATAGAGAATATTTTTGTCTGTTTTTCTACATTTTTTGTGTTAAATCTCGCAACATTTTCTCCCCCTTCTTCTCTCTTGCCATCTATTTCTTGGACAGTGACGATCTCCAAATACTAAGGGCGACAAAAAAAACCCTCATTTGTTCAACTTCTCCGCGTCTCTCTTTTCTTTTACTCACTCAGGAAAAACAAAGAAAAAGGGGGGTGAACTTAAATAGTGTAAACTCCACAGTCCCTCTCCATTTCTTTTCTATCCCCATGCATAAATGCCGGGTTTGTTCATTAAATAAGTCACTGCACAGGACTCTGAAGTGTGCGGTGTAGAGGAGGGGTCTCCGCTTGGGAATATACATCCTCCATGTTCGGATGGGGGACCCCCACGGGCGTCATTCTTTTCTCTTTTTGTCTTCTGTTGCAAAACCAAACGCGCACGACCTCTTTTTCCAACTGCAGCGTGCCGGCTAAAGTGCTGATTTCGTGAGCGGACGGCTTTGGGCATTTCAAGAAATGGTTCTCCAGCGCGCCTTTCACTCCCACTTCGATGGAGGTCCTCTTCTTTCGTTTCCTGCCCTGCGCGGCGATCTTGTCCAAATTGGTGGGGCTGCCCGTGTTCGAGTCTGTCTCCTCCAGCCACTTGTTTAGCAGCGGCTTAAGTTTGCACATGTTCTTGAAGCTGAGCTGCAGCGCCTCGAACCTGCAGATGGTGGTCTGAGAAAAGACGTTCCCGTACAGCGTGCCCAAGGCCAAGCCCACGTCCGCCTGCGTAAAGCCCAGTTTGATCCGCCGCTGCTTGAACTGCTTGGCGAACTGCTCCAGGTCGTCGGAGCTGGGCGCGTCCTCGTCCGAGTGGTCCTGGTGGTGGCTGAACGCCTGCTGGGGCGACTCCATCTGGTTGTCGTGGCTGCCCGAGTCGTCGTGCAGCGGGTCCCGCATGCCGTGGTGCAGGGAGCCCGACTGGGGACTGAGCATCGCGTTGAGGTTTGTGTATCCCGGCTGCGAGTAGACCAGCGACTGGTGGCTGTTGGAGGCGGGCGACAGCGGCGAGAGGTGGTGGGTCGTGGCGGGCGCCCACGAGCCATGGTGGCCGCCCTGCGTCTGCTGGTGCACCAGGTGGGATCTGTGGTGGAAGCCGCTGCTCAGGTCCTCCCGGCTCGCCTGCACGCTGCCTTTGTGCTCCTGCTGCCCGATGTGGGTGCCGCTGGACCAGTCGGTGTTGGAGGTGGGCAGCCACTGGTGGTGCGTCAGGCTCATCGGGTGTCCCGTGTTGGTCGCCGCGAGCCCCTGCAAGTACTCGTGGTGCATCATTTTCTGCACCTCTCGGTAAGTCGTCCCCTGGTGCATCCTATCCGAGTCCGGATGCATGAGCGGGTTGGACGGTAAGGAGTTATTCCGCGGAATATACTGAGCTGTTGTCGCCATGGCTCCTACTTCGAAAACTGACGCTCACTTCGGAGGTCTCCAGGCTTTAGAGCCAAAAAACGCAACAACCTGCTCTGGGAGGTCTTGGGGAAGAGCGAGGACACGCCTCCCTTCCGCTTGTATTGGCTCCTCTCCGACTCGAGCCCACTGGGGACACGTTCAATAGGCGCAGGGGTTTCGGCGCATGGCAGAGCACATTTTACGCACAGGAGGAAAAGATCTCCGCTCTCTCGCTATATGGGGGAAAAAACAACAACAACAACGTATGTTCAACTTATTAAATATCTTTTTTGGGGGGAGTTATCCCCCCCGCCCTCCTCTTAGAACTCCATTCATTCAACCTCACGTAGGTCCGTCCGTATGTCTGTCTGTCTGCCTGCCTGCCTGTCAGCCTTCTGTTCTGCAGTTCTCTCCCCGTTCAGGGTGAACGCAGCAGCAGCAGCAGCAGCAGCAGCAGCAGCAGCAGCAGCAGCAGCAGCAGCAGCAGCAGCAGCAGCAGCAGCAGCAGCAGCAGCAGCAGCAGCAGCAGCGGGGTTTGATTAGGTTTCCCTGAGTTTAGATCGGTTGTTTTGCAAATAACCACGTGGGGGAGTACGGGGATCTTTATGAAGGGACACACACACACACACACACACACACACACACACACCCTCCTCCTCACACACACACACACACACACTTCCAACCGCACTCCTCCGACAGACACGCATACACTCTCGAACACACACGCGCGCACCTCTTCCTCTCCTCTCCTTTTCATAATAGGTCACCGATGATTCTCCTCATCTTAAATAGATTACAAGGCGCGAGGCTCTCCAGCAGCTCTCGCTGCTCTCCCACGCAGCCGCAAATAAGCGCCGTGTCACGAGTCTCGCGTGTGTGTGCGCGCGCGCACGCAGCTGTGTAACGTGTAGCAAATTTCAAAGTATTTGTATTTCTCTCAAAGCCCCCCACACACCTCACACACATACACCGTCTCCTCGCGCCAACCGTCTTGCCCGTGTCATATATTGTCCCTCGGTCATTTTCACTGTTGTATGATGATGATGATGATGATGATGATGATGATGATGATCATCATCATCATCATCACCGCGCCAACAACACTTAAAGTGTAGCTACTTTAGTGACGACGGGGCCGCACTCTGACAAAACGCACTTGTAAGGCAGGTGATAAACGGCGCGCGCAATTTACGCACATCACTCAGCATCTTATTTTCAAATCCTGAAGGCAACGACGGAGCCCTTATCAAGGACTTTAACGCCCCATACCATAATAACCACTTACGGTGTATTATTGTTTTTTTTTTGTTTTTTTTTATGTGACACTGCATGATTTGCACAGATGTTGTGTTTTTTGTTGTTGTTTTTAAATCTTTGGACCTAAACGTGTGTATTCAACTGATTCGGGTGGAGGGAGGGGGGAGTGTATACAAATATATTTTTAAAAAATGGGCTTTATGCTGATGTCATTTACCTTTCCAAGCATTTTTACTCATGCGAGCAGAGAGAGAGAGAGAGAGAGAGAGAGAGAGAGAGAGAGAGAGAGAGAGAGAGAGAGAGAGAGAGAGAGAGAGAGAGAGAGAGAGAGAGAGTTTTCTCTAGAGAGAGAGAGAGAGAGAGAGAGAGAGAGAGAGAGAGAGAGAGAGACCTTGTGTTTTCTCTACCTCCTGGCTCCTTCCAGCTCTCCCGGTTGATCTGATTATTTTTCCCTTCACGTTTTGTCCCAATAGCAAATTACCAATTCTATGAATTGCAAAGCAGCCTCAGAGACGCTGAGGGGTAGAGGGAGAGAGAGAGAGAGAGAGAGAGAGAGAGAGAGAGAGAGAGAGGTAGAGGGAGAGAGAGAAGGGGGAGGAGGGAGTCGGGGGGTGGCGGTAGTAGTGGTGGGAGGGTGGGTGAGGAGGGCTGAGGAGAGGGGATGGGAGGAGATGGGAGGGGGAGGGGGGGCGCCAAGATTGAAAGGGATCTTTGCAAACACAATCACGTTCTTAAATGGAAATGCGGGGCTTTAAACAAATCTTACATCTCTCCCGTTCCATTCGCCTAAAACTCTGCAATCAGGCGCATGTTCCACTCCTTCTAAAACAGCCGCGTTTTTTGGGGGGGATGCTTTCGCTCTTTTTCTGTTTTTGTTTTTTCTTCTTCCGCAGCTGGCGCAACAGTCTCATTTTAATCATTTACCTGAAAGCGGTGTGTGTGTGTGTGAGTGAGAGAGAGAGAGAGAGAGCGTGCGTGTTTTTTTTCCTTCACCCTTTTTTTGTTTTTATCTTTGCCGCGTGTTTGTTTGTGTCATCTCCTGCACTTGCACACACACACACACACACACACACACACACACACACACACACACACGGCTCCAGCGCGCGTCTGCTTACTTTTCTTGCCGCTAACAGGAAAAGAAGACTCAACACACCGGCGCATCATTTTAATCCGGGACTGCATGACTGAGAGGTGAGTTGACTCCTCTCTGCTGCCGCTGCGACCGACCGCGTCCTTGCTTCTGTCTCCAGAGTTAACGGAGTGACGCGCGTGCGTTTGTGCGTATGTGCGAGTGTCTGTACGCGTGCGTGTGTGTGTGTGTGTGTGTGTACGCGTGTGTGTTTGCGAGTGTGCGTGGGCACGCGCGCGAGGGGTCACAGGTGCTCGTCATCATCTCTTGAAAGGCGTGGTTTTTGTCCACCCATCCTTCTTCTATGTATTTTCCTTTTTTTTGGTGGTGGTGGTGGTGGTGGTGGTGGGTTGGGGGGGTGGGATCCTTCGCGTGTCATATCCAACCACTTGATCATTTGTGAAGTTCAATTTTGGGGTGCGTTCTAACATTTTTAAAAGGCAATTCGGCACCATGCGATGACACGCACAATTTCTTTTATCTTTTTTTTTCTTCCTTGAACGACAGAGAAACATTTATTTGCTTTAATTTATGTTGAAATAGAGCAATTAATAGATAATGGAATATTTTTAACTTTAACATTGCTTAGGCTTTTATTTTGTTTTTTTTGGTGATTGTAGGAAAAAGGAAACGGTAAACGGTTGGAAATACCTCACCGGGCCAGTGACAGACGCAGTAAATCTAACACGTCTCGTTAAAAGAATTAAAGGAGAGAGAGAAAAAAAAAATCCCTAGCGCGACATTTGTTCCTGCCTCAGCGTTAAACTCCGGAGAGACCCCGAAGCTGCGGAAGGCACCACAGCTCCCACTTAATGAAGATGCGTTGGTCATTCACTCATTCTTGTCCGCCAGTCTATAAAAAGCAGTGTTGTTTTTTTTTCCCCAAGCGCACAGAACCCGTCTTGTGCTTCGCTCCATGCCAGCGGATGAGTTGCTGGGAGGGCAGCAGGGGAAAGAGGAGAAGGGGGAAAAAAAAGAAGAAAAAAAAGATCCAGATGCTCGTTCGCCCCCTGTTTTATTGCAAAGAATATGGCCTTGTGTGCGCCGAGGTGCATTTTTGCCAGGACGCACTAGGTTTCCATGGTGCGAGCGATGAAAGGGATCACACAGCGACTCGGCGCTGAGTGACAGACCGTACAGGAAAAGCGGCTGGAAATGAGCACGAGATGATGCGTTAAAAAAAATAAAATAAAAATAAAAATAGAAGCAGTGCGAGGGGGGTGAAAAATAAAGGAAGGAATTGCGGGACGTAGCCGGAGTTTGAACCGCAGTGACGAGTGTCCGGGAAGTTGGGTGACTCTTTTATTTGTTGGCTGTGCAGAAGTCATCTTCTGTGATTTTAAGTTTTGCCTTAAGTTAAAGATGCGAAATAAAATACACTTTTTATAAATAAGAAGTTTTTGCGCCCATTTCCGAACTTTGTGTGTATTTTATTTCTCGTTTTGTTTAGTAAGTAAAAAATAGCGTCAATCACCACGGGTTATTTTCCCCCTGCGTAATAATTTAAACAGACGAAGCCACTTGTTAATCTCCCCTGCAGTCTACTTAATATTCAACATCTATTGTCAGGACGCACCTCCACCGACGTCATCGACCCTTCAATTAACCAAGTTATTCCCCCCTCCTCCCTCCCCTCCGCCTCCTCTCCTCCCTGTCACTTTCCTCTCTGCGCTCCTCGCTACTCTGAATGGCAAAACGGAGAAACGATTTAAAACACACAATCTGTCATCAAGTTAAATGTACTTCCAAAAGAAAAAAAATAACATTATAACAAAATAAGAACAAAATAAAAAAAAAAAAAAAAAAAAAATATATATATATTTTTTTTTAGCGTGACGCAGCCTTTCAGCAGACACATAAAGTGTAACAGCGGTTTTATTCGGGTCTGAGTTTAATTCAATTTAGAAATAAAGTCAAGGGGTCATAAAGTTTTATTATTTCCACAGGTGCACCTGAAGTAGACACGCGCCCCCTTCCCCCCCAAAACGGCCTAACGTTAAATATAAGTCTTCCTCAGTTCCGGTGGGAGCACGTCGACCCGCCACGAGCTATGTTTAGATTTTAAAATTCATGTGATGTACCCCCCCCCCTCCCCTTCTTCCCCCCGTCCTCTCTCCTCCCCTCCCCTGCCCCTCCCTCACCCCCTTCAAACAGAGCGAGCGGAATAATATCCACCGACTCATTCAATCAGATAATTGTATTTCGGCTCCATTTAAAAATTATTTTGACAGACATGCGTAATAGTCGCTAAATATGCAGTAGTTAAAAAAAAAAAGAAAAGAAAAGGAAAAAGCTTTCGAGTTTTGAAGGCGGAATCGTCCCGTGCTTTTCAGGTAACTTTTTCCTTTGTAATTTCCCTTTTTTTTTGGCTAATGAACTTGGGCTATTCTGCCAGCATCCCCCTGAGAACGCGGGAAGGGGTTTGTGTGCTGCTGCCCGCCGCCGCCGCTGCTGCTGCTGCTGCTGCTGGTGGGTTTGTGGGGGAGTGGAACCGCTTCTCTTGTGGTAAAAGGTGCGAGTTTCTTGGTCTATCTCTCGGCTAATTAGGCGGGGTCTGAGCGCGCCAGAATGAATATTCATGAAAGGCGCCAGCAATTAGTAGTGGAGAGAGTTCCCAACTTCAATCCCCCAAACAACGCAGCTTGCCGAGGAGGAGCGGGGCCACCGGTGCCCCCTAACACACACACACACACACACACACACCCCTCTCTGCCTCCACTCAAGCACTCTTTTGAGCCTTCACTTACACTCTCAGTTCTTATCAGCCTGTCTCCTGCTCCCATGTTTTCTTTCTTTCCTTTTTTCCCCCCTGTCTTTCTTTTTTTTTTTTCAATGGAGCCACCGACCAAGTGATTTGTCCACTTCATGTTGCGGCTATCAGCTAATCCAATTAGATTCCTCAATAGCAGGTGAAGGGCTGAAGTGGCCGTGGAAGATATTTCTCGTTTGAGTTGACATTTTGTGTGAGCTTTTTTTTTTTTTTTTGTGGGTGTGTGTGTGTGTCAAAGTCACCTTATGACAGAGGAGACAATGACACTTTTAAAAAATATTTTATTGGTCATCGAATAATTCATTAATCGTTAGTTGATTGACCAAATCGATCGATTACCGATTAATTGATCAGCGGCGATTTTTCCTGAGAACCTAAATTTCACAATGAAAAATGTGTAAGGAACACATTATTTAACCCTTAAATATTGTTGAAGGTCCAATGTGACCAATTTTTACATTAGAGAACAGTAAAAACACCCTTAACATTCATTGATCCTCTGACTTTAGGTTGACTTCTAATGGGTCACATTTCAACTTTTTTTTTTTTTAAGTTGTTTAAAAGTAACTTGTTCTAGGTATATTATGACCATCACAGTCTCTACGGGTGAATTGCTCTTTTCTGCCACTACACTGTTATAATGATATTAACTGCCCATGTAAAAAATGTTCAATAAATTACAAATTTAATTTAATCGATTCAATTGTTAATCGACAATTAATCAATAATTGATTCATTGCTGACATCCCTAGTCAGAGGCTTATAGAACGTTTAAAACGTGCGCTGAACTGGACCAGAACCAACGAATAGTGCAATCATTAAAAGAACAAAAATTAAAAAAGTGTAAAAGGAGACTTGAACGTGTTTCAGAACCTTTGTGACAAATTATTTCCTGTGGATTTAAAGATATAAAGAAGATAAAGATGACACAAAGATTCTACTGGTCAGGAGGTCCAGGATAGAGGGAACGGACGAGCGAGGACCACGGCATCCACATGCGGCCGCACGTCCTCCCCCCTAATGGCGCATATCATCCGGCGGCGCGCACTTCCACGCGCGTCAGACCTCACTTTCCCAAATCCCCGACAATTCCGCCGGCCGCCGCTTTTCCACGTCGCCTCCCGTCCCCTAAAGCCTCTCTCCCTGTCTCACTGGCTGGCGCGTCACCCCCGGTGTGAGCCTCAGCCTCAGCCCTGGCGTGGCAGCCGGGCTGACTGTCCATCCGCCAAAAGCGCCAAGGACCCACAATCCCCTGCTTTGAATTCAAGGTGATTCTTATCCCCGACCCCCCTCCCGCCCCCCCCCCCGCCTCCTCCTGCTGCCCCGGCGCGTTTGCCTCTTGCCTTCATAAAGACGTGTTTATGTATGTATGTATGTGCAGAGGGGAACACAGGGAGGTTGTTTTTTTTTTTTCCTCCCTCTTTTTTTTTCTTTCTCCTTTCCAAGGGTTGGGGAGGGGTTGGAGATAAGCAGAGGAATTTGAGGTTGGTGAATATGGATGGGGTCCCTGCTTTTAGAGAGCATCGCTGATAGAGAGGTAAACAGCTCCTGGCCAGGAGAGGGAGGAAGAGGGAGAGATGGAGGTGGAGGTGGAGGTGGAAGCTGATGCATGCGCTGGCATACGTTTGGGGCCTAACTCCACACACGCACACACACACGCACACACACACACACACACACACACACTCTCCTCGGCTGCTATTTGCTCTTCATCTCTGAGAACTATCTGTCATTATTCCCCCTCGTCTGATTCCGCGGCTCACGTGGTCGCGGAGCTTTTTTGCTTTCGTAGGATCACGTGGATTTAAGAAAAAAAACAACAACACAACAACAACTCCCGCGCCGACAATCCCACCTCGCCTCCCAGAAGAAAAAAGGCTCGTGCTATCAGTTGCTCGGAGGATGTGGGTGTTTGCAAACTCGATTTAAGGGCCTGGAAGTTTCTCTAATCCTCTGCGCCTCGACGCTTGCAAGTCTTCGGAGACGTAAAAAAAAATCGGCCCAGGTCAAAGGTCGCGGCGTTGTTTATGTGCATACGGAGCGCCGACAACTGCGCTGTCCTGCATCCCTCCGACTCCACACACCTCCGCTCTGAAGATGATGTCTTGCTTATCGTGCCGTCGACCCATCCTCAGTTTGATTCTTAAAGCCCTTCTCTTCTCTTCTCTTCTCTTCTCTCTCTTCTCTTGTCCTCCCCCTGACAGAGGCGGTGACGGCCGAGCGGCTCGGCAAACACGGAGGCCGCGACCCGAGCAGGACGGAGAGGGAGTGAGTCCACGCGCAACATATTGCTGCAATGTGTGCGGAAACATGTTGCCGGCGGTTCGGTACGCTTTGCTGCCGTCTAGCATCCTTTTCTGGTATTATTGTCTTAAGGAAGTGTGTGTAGACGTGTGCGTGAGTGTGTGTGTGAGAGAGAGAGAGAGACTGGTTTTCAAAGAGAGGACGGGACAATTTAAAGTGTTAGGAATACAGACAGTGTGAGCTCACTGACAACAATGTTAGTGGGTCTAATTTTCTGTTCTTTTCTTTTTTTTTTTGGGACAAAAAATAATTTACTTGAGGAAAAAAGTGGGCAACTTGTAAGGAAGTGGCCCCAGTGCACCAGTATGTTCCCCCACACACACTCACACACACTCACACACACTCAGACGGTTACTTGGGGATTTGCGCTTATTGGATTAACACTGACACTGTTTGTAATGTGCTTTCCGAGCCTGAGACGCTGCTCAATGGCCTCTGAAAGGTCCCTAAAAAATGAATTGAAAATCCACAAATGCAGAAACTTTGCGTTCGTTTGCAGATTCAGATCTGAGCACTGGCTTACACGTCCAGATCTGGATAAAATCAGGGCGTACTTGACGCCTTCTTCTACACACTAGCCAGAGTAGAGACCTTACAGACAACAACAGGCCTGTTACTCATGACCAACTGAGAAAAGTTGCACTGTGTACTTGGCATGCGTTCTCAAAAATGAGATAAACTGAGGGAGCTTGTTGTTCCTAATTCTTTTCCGGGGGGCGTTTTGCTCCACAGGTGAGCCCCCCCGCACCCCCCCTCCCTCTCTCAGGCCCCCCTGACTTTCCTGCGGGGCAGCTGCTGCCGTTTTATCCCACTTGATTGCTCTCTTGGCCACGACACAGCATAGCTTCGCTCTCCCTCGCCTCAAACACACACACACACACCCACTTCAGACATGCACGCACGCACACACACACACACACACACACACACACTCCTGAGAAGTTGCGCGCTAAGGCCCCACTGCAAAGTTATTAATGAGCTGTTTAATTTTAATTAGATAGTAATTCATGTTAATGCCTGCTTAATGGAGCCAAATAATTCCCCTCGGTCACTCGGGGTCTTTATGCTTCGTTTACCAGCCCCTGCAGTTATTCCCTGGCTTTTGTTTTTATATTACGTTTCCAATTTTTTTTTTTTTTCCCAAGCAATGAGTCGATGATGAAATGATAATAGCGAGAAACATATGGGGTGACTGAAGCGTGCGAATGTGTGTTTGTGTGTGTGTGAGAGTGAGGAAGAGAGAGGATAGAGAGAGGGAGAGAAAACGTGTCTTTTGGAGAAGGGAAAAAAAGAAATTCATTAGTTGGCTTCCGGATTTTCTTTTTTTTCAAAATTCATATTTCATTTTCACTTAAGTGGCTGTTTAATCAGCTGTGATAAATGTTGGTCTGCGCGTGAGAAAAGTTGGATTACTGTATCACACACAAACACACACACACACACACACGTAGAGACTCTCCTTGTATGTACAGGCCACTGTATAGCAAATGCCTGAAGTCACACTGAGGAAAAGGTCAAAGTCAGTATTGAGCACTAAGAAGGGTTAAACCCTCAGGTTGAAGTGCAGGTACCAAGACATTTGAGAGAGGTCACGACCTTTAGTTCAGGCCTGGCTTGAGGGGAGGAAAAAAAAAAACTGCAGCTGCCTCTTTAAGCATCAACTGACTGCTGCACCTCCTTCAGGCTTTAAAACACTGCTGAGGCTGTGTTGGAGTGACCACACCTGGCTTGTGTGTGTGTGTGTGTCAGTAGGTAGGCGGCCAGAGGGGTCAGCGCTGTTGAGTCTGTCTCGGTTCTGTCTGGGTGCCTCGGCCGTAACGGGGCACTAAGCTGATTGGCCGAATTGAGTTAGTGGCCTCAGACAGGCTTTTAATTGTTGATTGACCAGTCTGAGTGCTTCCTGGGCCGGGGTCACTGCAGAGAGCAGGCGGCCGGGTCCCCAGGCCCCAGCGGTAATTTCAGCCACACAGACCCCGACTGGCTGAGCCAAGAGATGGAGGTAGAGGGCGGGATACTGCGCCGCGACTTTAAAGGTCCACTGTGGAGGAAGATTTAGCAGAAGGTTGCCAGGTTTGGGCTGAATGTCCTGCCCTGTAGAGAGACATTCCCTCAAAACTCCATCTAGGACGGGATATCGTTAGCCTAATAGCATAGTTGCCTAAGTCATATTTGATTGTTTTCGGAAAACAAGAAAAAACACATTTTTTAGCAAGCACATTGGTAAAGTTAGGCAAATATCACAATTTGGCCAAGGCAATTATGCTATTAGGCTAACGATATGTTTGTGCAATAATCTCTCTCTAACATAAACCATAATCTTATGCTCATGGCCATGATATCAGCTGAGTTTCAGCTGTCAAAAGTTAAACTGCAATCAGAGAATAAGGGCAGCATGATCTTCCCTGCAGAGAGCAGGTGACTGTCGCCAGCAGATCTGGGAAAGGCCTTGGTTCCTGATGTTCCACAAATGAAACGAAAAAATAAATAAATATATAAATAAAATGTATGGCCACAATATCACCTTAACTTCAGTCCTCACATGAAAAAAAGACAATGTGACTCTTGAGGAAGCCAGTGACTTGAGCATCAGTCTTTCTCTCCAGTCCATCTGGGAAAAGCCGCCTTCATATTAATTCATTAATTCCTCTTTCCCGACGTCCCTCTATATTGCACATCTCCTATCAGCAGCAGCAGTGACGTTGCGGTAAAACCGATGAAACTGACAAGATTCACATCCAGTCTGAAAGCAGAAACTCTTTACTGCTAATTGCACTTTGCACTGACGGTGCATAACTTTAAATGTAAAGCATCGCGCACTGGCCCTTTACAGACACAGCAAGCAGCAAGACGGGAAGGAAGCTTTAGGAAAGTTGGAAATTGTTTTTTTTTTTTTTTTTTTTCTTTATCCCACCCCAGCCTTCATTCCCTCAGTGTGAAGTTTGATGGAGGGATTTGCCAGGGGAGCCAAACAAACACGTCGCGGCATCTCGCTCGCCGGCGCTCCGCTGGCTTTGAGGTCGGCAGATTAAGCAGGTTCACTTGTTTACTCCCCGGCAAGAGAAAAAAAAAAAAAATCTCGCCTCCTTCATCTGTTTGACAATTTACAAATTTACTTTGTAGCTGTTCCGTTCGCTCCTTTGCCTTCCTCGCCCCTCCTCACCTGCTACCTTTATCTCTTCCTCTCTCTCTCTCTCTCTCTCTCTCTCTCTCTCTCTCTCTCTCTCTCTCCCCCTTTCAAACCCTTCTTTTCCCCCCTCTTATTCTGCATCGGGGGGCCACAAAAGCCCATTCTGCTGTTTTAGTGGGTTAGCTCTCCTCCCCTCCACCTCCTCCTCCTCCTCCTCCTCCCCCTCCCCCCTCCTCTCGGCTCACAGCAGGTGCCCGTCCTCAGCTAACATTTGTTATCTCTAATCCTGCAGGTTCGGCGCACAAAAAGAGCGTAGTAAACTCTCTCTCAGACCTAATCCCACCACTTCTTTTTTGATGGCGCTCCCCGTGCCCTCCTCTCCTCTTTTCTCCCTTGCTATCTCTCTTTTGGGGCCGCTGCTGTGTGTGTGTGTGTGTGTGTGTGTGTGTGTGACACAGAGAGAGAGATGGGGAGGGGAGGGGCACTTCACTACTTCTCTGATTGCCACATAGCTTTTTATCGCCATGGCCTTCAATTTGGGGGGCAGCTGTTGGTGGTGGGCTTGTCCCTTCTTACCCCCCACTTTTTTTTTAAATATACCTCCAATTCCAACTCTCTCCTTCCTTCCTCCCCCCACTCCTGCTGTCCCACCCACCCCTCCGTCTCTTCCCCCTCTCTGTATCATTTACAGTCATTTTCTGGCAATTAAAATGGAGCGCTGCTGCAGGATTTTCGCCCGCAGTGCAACACTGGCGCGCTGATGAATAATTCTTCACCCTGCAAACTGGAAAGCTAGCCTTTCTTTCATGTCGGCCCCTTTGTTGATTTACCATTAAAACTTACTGCACCGTGCTATGAGTGGAGGCCCAGCTCTGGGGGTGGGGGGTTTGGAGGGGGGTGGGGTGGGGTGGTGGTGGGGGGGGCGGCGGCTAGCAAATAAAAAAAAGGAAAAAGAAAAAGAATAAAAGAAATCTCGACCAAAAAAATGAAAGGTAAAAAAAAAAAATGCGGATGAACCAGATCTGCACATATGCTTCAGGGTCATTTTCTCTTTCAGCCTATAGACTGAGGAAGTGTTTTGAATTTGTGTTTATGGACCAGATTTATGGCCTGACGCGCTTTTTCTTTTCTGTGTCCACCGTCTTGTTGTACACCTCGTAGCTTTTATGTTAATTTTTCTTATCAACGCTTTTCATTACGGGGCTTAGCGGTATTGTGTGAGCGATTAGACAGTCATTCATCTCTGTTTCTCTTTCTCTCGCTCACGCACACACACACAGGGCGGCCGGTGACTGATGTGTGCGCGGGGTGTTGAGGCTGCAGCGACCGGGCGGTGCTGGCATTATGTTAAATGATGTGGCTCTCCAGGCCTGGCGTCGCGCTGTGTCCTGCGAGCAAAGCATCCTGCAGCAGGTCGGCTCGGCAAATACAACCGCGATTGGACGTGAGAGCTAACGCTCCGCGCAATCAGATATTTGCATTAGAAACCTGCAGCTTGTTTTTGCTGTTGTTGTTGTTGTTGTTGTTTTAGCAATCTTTTTGTGTCTTTAATCTGCTGAAAACAACAAATTCACACATGGGATTTAAAAGGCCCATGCAGTGTGTCAGATTTAGCAGCATTTCATGCTAAACAATGTTCATCAGTATGATGTCGCTGGGAAAATCACCAAGTTCGAGCAGACCAGGCTTGGAGGCAACTGCAGATCTGCCGCCTTGCCAGTAGATCTTGTAAAGATGCAACTGCAAAGGCCTGATGTCGGCTAATGAAAACACAACTGTTTTCGGGATTCTAAATAAAATGACATATATGTCTTTTCTGTTCCACTATGGACCCCTTTTAAATGGCCTTTAACATCTTCCCTCTGGCAGAAGTTTTCCGACCTGAGCCGCTAATTAATGATCTGGGCCGTCCGAGGGGGAAACGGCGGCAAAGTCCGGTGAACTCGAACCCAAGTCGGGCCTCAGCTGCCGTGTCATCTGGCTCGCTTGTCAGTTGCACATCCCAGTCGCTGGCAAAAGGAGCTGGAGCATATTGAAGAGCGCAAACATGAGCTCACACTGGCCTGCACACACACACACACACACACACACACACACACACACACACACACACACACACACACACACACACACACACACACAACAGTAGTAGTGGTGGTGGTGGTGAAAAAAGTAAATAAACAAAATGCTGTTTTTCACAGTGTCACACTCACATGGACACAGTCGCACGCTGAAATAATGGTGGCCAAGGGCTCTCGCTCTGCTTCTCTCTGCCTCTCTCTCTCTCTCTCTCACACACACACACACACACACACACACACACACACACACACACACACACACACACACACACACACACCTCTCACTTCATATGTCTCTGAGGCAGAGAGCGTGCTCTGCTCCTCACTGTCTGCTAGATGTGATCACCATCAGCCAGCTGCAGCGGACAGTGCACGGCTCAGCTCGGCTGGCGGCTCTCTCTCGCACGTGCGCGCACGCACTCACACACACACAGGCACACAAGCTTAGCCCCTGTGCCAGAGGATATTACATACGGTGTCTGACACCTCTAAATAACTGTTTACTCTTCCTTGCTGTGTGTGAGTTTGTGTGTGTGTGTGTGAGTGTGTGTGTGTCTGTGTCTATGTGTGTGTAAGACAAAACTCCAGTAAATCAGTTTTTTTTTTTTACTTCCTTCTTTCTTGTCTTTGCCTGTCTTTATGCTTGCCTCTCCAACCCTGTGTGTGCATGAGTGAGTGCATGAGTGTGTGTGTGCATGCGAGTGTGTGTGCGTGTGTCTGAGTGAACTTGAGGGCGGCACTGCGATTTGTCTCCAAAATGATCGTCGCAATTTTTCCTGGCAGCATGTAATTCCTTCAATTAAGTCTCATCTGAACTGTGTCCTCATCGTGTGTGTGTGTGTGTGTGAGAGTGTGAGAGTGTGAAGGAGTTGAGTGCTATAAAATTCTGCTTTGTAATGTTTAAACCAAAGAAAAACACAGAAATAAAGAGGAAATGTGAATGAACTCCCGCGTGTCGAGTGGTTTTTGGTTGTTTTTCGAGGGTTTCGCAGCTTTTCTCAAATAAACAAAGTCTCAACGTTGGTTTCCCGGCATGACTGTCTGCTATCCCGCCGCACAAAGGTCTTCCGGCAAGGCAAGAAATATGAAGCGCGGGCACGTCTGTGTGCGCACCCCTCGAACCCCCCACCCACCCACCCACCCCACCCCCGCCCGCCGCACGCGCACGTATATTTCCCCGCCTCGCAAAGACGTTTTAATAAGATAGAAAAGAAGGGGTACAGTAAATCCTAAATCTGAGCACACCCATCCCGGAGACCCGAGGGTGCCGCGCTGTGATTGACAAGCCTCCTTTCACTGGCGCTGTTGGACTCGGGACGGATTAGGGCCGTCTCGCCCTAAAGGGCCATTGTGGCTCCACGTCTCCCAGCTGCTTCACCACGCTCCCCTCTCCACCCCCCCCCCCTCCAAAAAAAAAAAAAAAAGGCGAGGAGGGGGCCCTCTGCGAGTGTGTCTGCGAATCATTTCGGAGGTGGTGTGCGTGGCATGGGAGGGTGGGGGCGGGGAGGTGGAGGAGGAGGGCGGGGCAGGAGGGCGCCTGACCTTCTGTCTTAATTCTGCTGGAAAACGCTCGCACGTCGCACGTTTTTTTTTTTTTTTTTTTTTTGCCAGAAGTTTCGCTTTGTTCGCCCACCAATGTACGAGGACGTCTCGGACATCACCGCCCAGTTTCCTCCTCATCCTGCTCACAGTGTCTCCGTCTTGCAAAAACATTCCCAATCATCCACTCCCGGATTCAAAAGCAGCCTCTTCCGTGAGTGCGGCGGCGCAGGTGAGGCTCACGTGACGCTAAAAATCCCAGGCGCCCCCCCCTTCAGCTTAGCTTCCCATCAGCCCACTGATTCAGACTTGTGATTATGCGGCTATCTTGAAACCATCCCCCAAAAAAACGTTAACCCCACGTTGGCTGCTGGTTGCAGTCCACTCGATTTTGTTCCATGTTTATAAAGGAGGCTGTGGTCCCACGCCGAGGCTGCTTTCTTTCCCGTCTTTCGCAGGCAGTCAGTTAGAAGGGTCTTTCACGCTGACGATATGTAATTTGGAGGCGAATGCGAAAAAAAACAACAACTGAAAAACCCCCCCAAAAAAACGCTGTTCTGCTAATTGTTTACTGCGACGGTACACAAACAGGAAGACGCAGCGGCGGTGTGACCTTTGCGACTTTCCCGCACGCTTCCCCGGAGTTCCCCCATCCGTTTTCCAAAAAAGAGGCCTTGGCGGGGGAGCGCCCGCCACGGGGGATCCTTTTTGGGGGGCGATGAGAGGCGAGACCCCTGGCGTTAGCGGCGGCGGCGCTGGCACGGCGCTCTGCCAGGATCGGGGGGGAAATGCCAGCGGCCCGCTAACACTTCCTGCTGGGAAGCTCCCGGCCAATTAGAGCGCAGCGGTTAGCGAGCCGCCAGTCTGAAGCGTGAAGGGGGGCACATGTCCCCTCCATTAGCCACATATGACAGGTTTGTTTGTGTTTATTTATTTATCTTTCTTGGCTGGTGTGTGTGTGTGTGTGTGTGTGTGTCGTCCTCTTATCCCTCCGCCTGTTAGCACGCACACACACATTGTTTCAGGTTAAAGGGAGCATATTGTGAACACGCACCCAAAAGCATTTTGCTTCTCAAAGCGTGCGCGACACGATAAGTCCTTGGGGGGGGGGGAGGAGTAGGAGGAGGAGGAGGAGGAGTGTTGGGGTGGTGGTGAGGCTTGATTTGATGTGCGCAATGGGTGAAAAAAGTTGCCCTCCTTCTATCCGTGTCCCTGTCACCCCAGCGGAAAAGGGAGTGGATTGGCGGCGTGCGCGCCCCCGTCTCTCTTCTCCGCCGCTCCGCCTGATGAAAGAGGAGCTATGATCGCTCCGACAACAAAGAGCCCAGCCGCCCGTGTTTGGATGAGGCTCTCCTTTCTTCTCTCCTTCCTCCTCCTCCTCCTCCTCCTCCTCCACGATCTATCCCTCTCTTCCAGCCCCCCTCTGATCTCCCTTACTCTCCCTTTTCCTTCCTCCCCTCCTCTCCTCTCCCTTTGCCTTGCTCTATCTCTCCCGCCGCCCGGCGCCACTCGCCGCCGCCGCCAACGCCGCCCGCCCGCCGCCGCCGCCGTTCTTCGTTAGGGCCTCGGCGATACAATCAGGGGACGGAATTAAAAATCAGAAAGTGTCCTTGTCGGAGAGACACCCCGGATGGCGCACTTTGATGTCTCCTTGGAAATTTGAAATTCATATGTTGTCACACTTCATTTTATCCCCCCTCTCCACCGCCACTGCCACCACCCTCTCTCGCCCCCTCTGCCTCTCTCTCTCTCCCCTCACTCTTTCTCTCACGCTATTTCTCCTTCTGTTTTCCCCTTCCGTCAAGTGCCATCATGTACTATTCAGTTAGAAAGAGGGGAAAACGGAGGGGAAGGAGCGAAGAATGTAAAATGTATTGAACAGGGGTTCTCTGAAAGCCCCCCCTCCCCTCGCCCTCCTGTCTTTTATTTTTCATGCTTTAACTTTAGTGAAGGAGGGCGGGGAGATTGAATGAATCATTTAATTTTCTTCTTGAGTGTAGGTGCAAAGGGTGCGTGGGCTCCGCCGGGTAGATGACAGGGAAGTCGGGGGACGGCAGGACGGGGCGGGAAAACGTGGCGGCGGGGCCACTTTGATGGCGCTTCAGGACGCCTCACCAAGTCAGAGGCGTTTGACAGTGGGGGGAGAAAAAAAAAAGAAGTGTGGCAGAGTGTGCAGCACACACACACTCAGACAGGCTCATAAACTCTCTGGCCTTCTCCCCGGTGGAAACAAACAAACACTGGTGCCGCGCAGCTCCGCACTGCCCCGCCGCCACTTCCTGCAAGCCGTCAGGATGAACGACAGGAAGTCCGGACGTAATCCTGTTAGGATTCCAATAAGAAGCCCGAACGCCAAAAACACGTTCATAAAACACAGCGCGATCTGGAGGGAAATTCCTCTTGAGTAGGACGAGCGGAAACTGGATGGCGTTAATAAACGGAAGCAATTCCAGGAGAAGGGAAGCTGCAGCGGAGCTGCGGACGGAAAAATGAGAGGGGGTCACGTCAGCAAAGTGTGTGACGGGACCCTCCGAAGACAGTTACAAATGGGCGTGAAGGTGGGGCGGCAAGGGGGCTGGGTTGGCGGGGAGGTGGGGGTTGGCGGGGGGGTGGATGAGCGGGACGAGGACGGGAGACGGGAGCGTCCCACCGGTCCCACCGCCGTACCCCAGATTCATCATTAATCACTCCTGCTGAGCCCCTCAGACCTTCCCACAGCTCCTCACTATCCCCGTCTTCCACCTCTAAGACCCTCTCCCCCAGGTGCTGGCAACCCAATCCCCCCCAACCCCCCCGCCCTGCCTCCCTCCATCCCTCCCCCCCGAACCCAAATTAACACCACCCCTCGACACTTGCCCCTCCTCGTAAACGCCGTCTTCTAAAATGTGCCATCAGGAAAAAAAAAGGCACCTGTCTTTGTTTCCACGTCCGCGACCTCGTCCACGCGCCCGCGGCTCTGTTATTTAACTAACACAACCTTTTTTTTTCTGCGCCTGTCCTTTTGTCCTCATGCAAATGTATTTTTAGGTCACTGAAACTGGAGCTTTTTTTTCTGGGAAAACCAGAAGAAGGATTTCCAGGAAACCTCACTTTTTTACCAGCTGCATTTTTGGGGGAATTTCTTTTAGTTTAGTTGATGATCATCTTTTATTTTTTTGTTTTGCTCCTAAATGAGATAACTAGAATAGTGCTCGTTGTTTACATTTATACATCACCAGTGTAATATTTATAGGCAACTCATTATCATGGTCAGCCCTCTGTGGTCCTCCATGCTGTGCAAGTTGCAAGTTTATTTATTTATTTATTTATTTATTTATTTATTTTCTGACTGGCTGATGTGTTTTAATTTTCAGACATTATATTGTGATATCAGTCTTGATTTGGTGCACTTGCAAGATCATCCGAAAACAGTGCCAGTGTG
This sequence comes from Thamnaconus septentrionalis, assembly GCA_009823395.1. Taxonomy (NCBI): domain Eukaryota; kingdom Metazoa; phylum Chordata; class Actinopteri; order Tetraodontiformes; family Monacanthidae; genus Thamnaconus; species Thamnaconus septentrionalis. The sequence continues at coordinate 4,330,109 of CM020511.1, read as the reverse complement.
TGCAGGGACTTTATTCTTTCAAGATGAGTTTTGAAAAACACCCACTAACGCCTGGACTCCTTTCTCTGCGTTGTTGTTATTATTATTATTGTTATTTTTTTTTATCTCACTCCCTGTCCCCCCAATTTTTTCCCCTCTCCATCGGTGAACCCCCCCTCCACACTCACCCACGGTACCACCACTACTTTTGTCTCTCCCCTTCTTTGCTTCTCCCCCGACCCCTCTCCCTTTGTGACAAATGGGTTTTAATAAAAGCTGACAGAGCGATGAAATTAAAGGGGAGCATCCCATGGCCGGCTATAGCTCTAGCCCGAGCGTGGCACTGACATATTTAAAACAGGGCCTTAATTCAGTAGCCTGCACGTGTCTTACATCACCGGGGTTTTACGGCGTTATCAACATCATTATTACTGCCTGACACTGTATTGTTGCAAGGGGAAGAATTAAGAATTATATGTAAAAAGAAAAAGGAAAAAAAAAAGGTTGCAGTTACAACTGGCGCCAGCGGAGGCAGAGCATCCAGTAGCAAACCGAGCCGTCCTGGAGCCAACAGTGACCCTGGCGATAAAACAGTTTATTCCATTGACCCTATTAGCAGATATTAGGCCTCATCTCCCATGCTGCCTCATTACGAGCCCCCCTGCTTTATAAAAAAAAAGAGGGTTGGAGGAGGGGGGGTTGGGATGCAGGAGGTGGTCGGAGACGGAAAGCGAGTGTGCGTCTTTTCTGAGGGAACCCATCCATAAGGAATAACTGACGTGGAGGACTCAGCCACGCCTCGGAGGCGCTCTCCTGACGTTAGAAAGCATTGTTTTGTGGGATTACAGGGTTAGGAGGGGAACCTAATCCCCTAATTTTTAATCTCTCCTGATTCCAGAGGGATGCATAAGAGACCAGGGCTGGAGGGGAGGGGAGGGGCTTCCTGACACAGCTTGGGAAGGTGGGGAGGAGGGGGGGGGGGGGGGTCGAAGGAATAAAAGAAGAGGGGAGGTTTTCTCAACAAAGGGGCATATGATATTATTGGTGGGGGGAGACCCTTTGCTCCGAGGAACCTGTGAGAAAATGGTTTTTAAAGGCCGTGTGTGGGACACGTAGAGGCTGACAACTGGAGAAAAGACACACGCGCTTGTTTTTCAGCGGCAAACAAGCGTTTTGTTTTTTTCCTTGGCTAATAGTGAGAAGTTATAGCTTAGCGTATGTGAGGATGATATGAGATCGAGTGGGGCATCAGAAAGCAGGGATTAGCATTAACGTCGCTCGCAATACGTTTTCTTATCATTAGATGCCACTAAATTCTACAAACCAGGCCTTCACATGTGTCATGTCACCGTGTTTTCCCAGGCGAGCCGCCCCCAAAAAGGATGCCGATCTCTAAATCTGGGAATATCAAAAAGTAAAATCGAGAGTAGAAAAAAAAAAAAACGACGGCGGCTCTTTAAAGCCTTTGAAACGGAAATAATTCCAATCCTATTTGTAGGCTGTGCGCCGCGCAACATTTAAAAAAAAAAGAAGAAGAAGAAGAAGAAGAAAAAAATCGCTCAGTGACAGCGATAACAGATCCTTCTCCCAAAACATTTCTGCTTTGTCATTTCATACCCTCACCGCCGTGTGTCTGGCTGTGTGGATAATTTCTCAGACAGCTTACAGTGACAGGCTTTTGGGACGGAGGGATAAGTTGTCTGGGAGCTCATCCCTATAATCTGTGAAGGATATACAGGGTCTCCCCGGGCGGGATACAGGGACTGTTCACCTGCAGCATTGACAAAATAAGATTAGGAGCTGGACTGGAACCCAAACATTGGCTGTGGGCGGAAATATACATATAGGATGCGTATATATACACACACACACACACACAAAAAAAAATCTCAGAGGGAGAATCTGTTTGAATTTTCTGTGCTGGGAAGCGGCATTATAACGCTTCCTGCAATGGAAATTTTACAATCTAGCTAAAAAAAAAAATGCATGGGGGCTGGAGGAGGTGGGGCTGCACATCAAAACTCCAGCCGGGTTCAACCCAAGGCCTCTTTCAAATGTAAAGTCAAGCCATGAAGCTGGCAGGAAACAGAGCAGAAGGGCCGAGAGCGGGAGGAAAAAAAAAAAGCAAAGAAGAAGAAAGGACGGTGGCCGTGGCCGACGCAGGAGTCGGCGCGTCCATTGACGGGTGGGGGAGGGAGTGGTGGTGGTGGTGGGGGTGGGGTCGGGGGGGCAACCTTGGGCGGCCTCCAGCGTGACTGCGAGCGTGAGTGAGCGACGGGGTCCTGGAGAAGCGCCAGGCGGAGGAGAGGAGCCCCTGTCTGTGCCAGCAGCCGCCACATTCCAATCAGCCACGGATATTTATACTGCGGCCCTAATTGAAAGGTTGGCTCGCGAACCATCTGCATGCAGCCGAGCTCCTGCTTCCAGACACACACACACACACACACACACACACACTGCCACGCTCCCTCTTTAGTGCTGTCCCGGTGCAGACACAGACAGCTTTGACCCGCAGCAGAGGAAAGAAAAAAAAAAGGCCAGACGTGCTGCAGCTGTGTCCACCCTCCGACGTCCCAGAAGGCCGAGAAAATGAGAGGAAATGTGTCTGCATCTTCACGCAAACTTCTCGACACCTTGTGAAAAGGATGCCAGCACAGTAACCTGGTCTCTTTGCTCCGACCGTCAAACCAAACTGACCAATTTAGCCCCGAGAACAACAAAAAAACAAAGCCTAACATCCATCTTATGACGTTACGACGGTAATTATCAGACTGTTCTTTTCATGTAAACATCTGGCTGACAGACTCGGCTGTTGACTTCTAATCCAGAATGACTCCTACCAAGTGAGCCGAGAGAAGTGAAGCCAGTGGTGTTGTGCGGATGAGTTGAGCTGGCAGTTGATACTTTAAACTGATCAAAAATGTTCTTCATACGTGATGAAAACCTCACATCACTAAATACAATTCACATTCCTGTTGTCATACAGCAGTTATTGAGTCTCTATAAAGACTTTTTGGGCACATTTAGAGTAAAAGCACAGCAAGGTTTGTTTTTCTTGGAAACAGTTTGGCAAGATAAACTCGAAGCAATGAGCTGCATCAGATGAACGTGACTTTGTCCTGGTCTAACAGCAGCCTCCCTCACTGCCAATGCCAGCTGACCCACAAGAGCAGGTAAGTGTTCAACTTGTGCAGTTGACTTGAATTATTACTTATTTTAATTCTGTCTCCTTCCACCTTCTGTTCCTCCCCATAGCCACGCAGCTCCGCCGTCCTATGACGCAACCGCTGACTTCACACCACCCTCATTTAATTCTCACCGAATCGATGAATGGAAACACGGCACTCACTTTCATTTCCTTTAAAGCCAACTTTCAAGAAGCCGCCTTAAAACTCACTGAACGGAAACTCAACCCGAGAGACACGAGTGATGCAGCGCTGGCTGGCTGGCTGGCTGGCTGGATCAGGCAGCTAAAGCCACTGATTAATGCACAATTATTGCTGCGTTGCTGTCAGTTGACAGGACGGGCTGATGGAGTTAGCAGCGCTGGTGAGGAGTGTGTTAAAGCTCTCGGCGGGCATCCAGCTGGCCCCTCGCTCATCTCTGGGACGTGGCTCGTCTCCGCCGTGCCAGCTGGCAGCGGAACACACCGTCGTGCTCATTCATGACAGGCATCTCCAGAAAAAAGAAAAAGGAAAAAAAAAAAAAAAAACTTGTGAAAAACACTCGTGATTCTTGAACGGTTGCTTTCAACGAGACGTTTTCGGCGAGGAAAAAAAAAGTGGAGGAGGGGGCGGAAACCCACATGCACACAGAGAAAAAGGAAGGAGAAAAACGCCTTTTCATCAGTTCTAAGCCAAGGACGTTTGGGGCATTTGGGAAAAGTTTATTCAACACGTTCCCAAAAACATTATTCATCTATGTCGTATGTTGAGTGTGATGCCGCACACGTTTAGTTCCACTGATGTGAAGAGGCAGGCAAGAAAGAAGACAACAAAGGCCAAAGCCCTCTCACATGGACGCTATTTATATCCATGTTTTCTATATGTTTAAACAGAAAAAGGCCGGAATTAGGAATCGAATACATACAGGAAAAAGTTTGGTTGTTTTTTTTTTTCTTTGGTTATTACACGAATTGGAGGAACGCGTTATGTTTCCAGAATGTTTTCATTTTGCTGTGGGAGTGGCTCTAAATAATCACATTATCAGTTCAATTGGAAATGTTTCTCAGTTTAACCAAGGCTGTATTTTCAGTGACTATTACTATGATTATTGTTATTTTAGCTGTGTAAACGGTGGGCCAAAAAAAATGCAATACGACCCTCTGAAATGTTTTAGCAGCAAAATGTACACAAACATCATCAAATATTTAGGTCGAATGATCTTTAAGGGACACTCTGGGTGTGAAACTGTTCATTGTAACAGAGTTAAACTGTTTGTGCTATAACCTGCATACATTAACCTTCATCAGCTGCTTTCACGCAGGGAGTTTTGACCCCTGAAATAGCCCCGAAAAAAGTGGAGCAGATACAGAAAAAAAAACAACCCTCCAATAACTTTAAACACTAAACGCACTTCATTTGCCGCTGAAGCTCAGCGCAGCCACGCGTCCGTGGCGTATTTGCATGCCGTTTGGAAATAGGACAGAGTGATGCAACATGTGGACAGTGGAGGCAGCGCCATCCATCCATCCGCTCTGAATCACCGGATTCTTTCGGCTCCTCACCAGGAACCATTGGCACGCGGCTGCGGAATGGGGACGGCCTGCCAAAATGCAAAAGCGTCCTCTGTTCTCCCTTGGCTTTGGCGACGGCGATAAATCAAAAACGCCCAACAACAATTAGCACTCTGTTGACACTCCATTCACATCCAACAGTTGATACAGGAAGTGGGCCAAATGATGCAGAACGCGTCTTATTGTCTTGCCAAGTGCATCTGCCGCCGACACCAGCGGGGATCCGGTCGCTCGTTTGGAATGAAAAAAAAAAAAGTGAAGGGGAAATAAAAAACCGTTTCGCCGACGCGCCGGTGAGCTATTGTATAACAGCGCGTTGGCACACTTACACTACATACGTCCGGCGCGGAAGGGAAGGCACGGGGGACAATTAATCCCTTGATTATATCACTGGTGGAAGGTGAACTCGCGAGCGCACGCCTCTCAGGTCAAACACACAGCAGCGTGTCCTCCTCCTCCTCCTCCTCCTCCTCCTCCTCCTCCTCCTCCTCCTCCTCCTCCTCCTCTTCCTCCTCCTTTACATTCAATGGGTTGAAGGAGTCGCTCAGAGCCATCCGACGCACTTCAATAACAACGGAGATAAACAACACTCATCCGGTCTAATCTCTCCACGGACCAGCCGGCTCAATCAATTAATTACCTAGTGGCTTGCGTTTTCACTACGGGGCATTGGTAATGATCTTTAAATATTAATTTGCCTTTGTCCAGGGACTGATATGAGAGGCAGCCTGCCGTGGGAGGTGAACCTGATGAATCGCCAGAGGAGAGTTTGGGCGAGTTTGGCGGCAAAGAGACAACCCCCCCCCCCCCCCCTCTCCCACACACACACACACACACACACACACACACAACCCTGCTGCATGCACAAGAGATGTAAATAACCTTTTCCGGAAAACTCTCACTGTTGTTGTTGTTGTTGTTGTTTTTTTTACATACCGCCCAGGTCGTTTGTTTCAGAAAATAAATAACAAGTTTGAACAAGTGTTTGTGATTTAAGGTTATTGCTGAAGATCGTTTGGAGGCTGTGTTGTTGTTGCTGTTGTTTGTTTTTGATTCTCGTCCTGTGGGTGGCTGATCTCGGCAAAACTCTTCAAAACCCGCGCGGAGAAAGACCCAACTCAGCCGCTCCCCCGCCATCCACGCGATTGGAGTTGTCATGTGCTCACAATTAATTTGGAATGCGTGTGTTTGAGTTTCCGTTTTTTTTTGTTTTTTTTTTGCAGGTGGAGGGATTATTTATTTTGGAATCACACCCGCGAGTCAAGAAAAGGGAGAAAGAAAACAGAGCCGCGTTAGGAATTTTCGGAGATGTTCTGAGAGCACCGCTGAAGGAATCACACTGCAGCCACAACAACATCCAAGTTGTTGGGAAGCGCGCGGCGTCTTCAGAGGATTGTATCTATCTTCATTTAGGCTGTCTTTGAATAATTAATCCAATACATTTATTTATTACTCCTCACCACTTAGATACCCAGGTGAGTTGAGCTGCTCCTCCCGGGACGGATGCTCAGGGGAGGGGAGAGGAGGGAGTGGAAATTCCTCTCCTCCTTCTCCCCCCTCCTCCATCTCCTGCTCTGCATCAGTGTTTGTAGCCCTGAGCAGAGGAAGCAGCACAAAAAAAAAAAGCAAAAAAAAAGGAGCCAGATTTGGCCTCTGTCCACCCTACCTGCAGAAAAGCCTGCATCAGCATATTTCCAAGTGCTCCAACGGGCCGAAACCTGAACTGGGTGGGGGGGGGGGGATTTCTGCTGCGGCGCTAATTGGCTCATGCATTCTAAAAGGTCTGCTTTCGATTTTTGTTATAATTGGCACAAAGGTATGAAACGTCTGCGTTCGGAGGCGACTTTAATTGTTTTAGAAAACAAAACAAAACAAAACAAAAAAAAAAAAGGCATGGAGAATTGTTTGTCTAATAAAAACGTGAAATGAGGTTGCAAACCTGTTCCGGCGCCGTAATGGCTGCGCACAGTTTCAATATTTGTTAGATCACACATCTTCAATCCTGCCACATGCTGTGATCAAAGACGCCTTTCAACTTCAACTCGTACCGGAAAAGGGGGAGAAGAAGAAGAAAAAGAGGGAAAAAAATATAAAAAGCGGCACATTTGCAAAGAAGCACTCCAAAGTTGTTTCATTTTTTTATTTTTTTTTTGTAAAGCTCTCGCTGGAGAAGATGTGGGTCAACGGCGGCCGCGTGTACACAACAGATCCCACGTGCGCGGCTTGCGCGCCTATCAAAAAAAAAAATAAAAAAAAAGGTGTTGTTTTGTGTGCGTCCGAGCCTTGTTAAAACCCCCTCTCAGCCAAATTTAACATGAAATATCGAATTTCCCTGTGATCTCGCCGTATCTGCCGCTCATCTTAACACCCGACCGGAACTTGACCGCATGCCAAGTTGGAGGTGGGTGGGGTGGGGGGTTGAAAACCAGCGCAAACTAAGGGAAGGGCTTAACAAATTACCACTCGACTGCCAAGTTCCTGCGAGGGAGTGCAGAGGCACGGCGGCTTAGAGGAAAAAGGACTGGAAGCCCCCTGCTAGAGAGAGAGAGAGAGAGAGAGAGAGAGAAGCCCCAGAGGGGGTGAGGGGTGAGTCGGAAGAGGGAACGCCGAGCGAAGGTGGTTGAAAGTGCGTCGAGAGAGAGAGAGAGAGAGAGAGAGAGAGAGAGAGAGAGAGAGAGAGGAAGCGCTGGGTAAAGAAGGAACAAGATAAAGAGGCGGAGGGAGACGGGAAGGAGTGAGAGGCAGAGCGGCGAGAGGACAAAAAAAAAGAAAAAAATGAGGGAACAGAAGAGGCTTGATATGATTTCAATGGAATGTTTGTTGACAGTGCTCCGTGGCCCCGGGGCCCCGGGATAAATGATTGAACACTGCGCCTGTCAAAGCCAGAGGATTTCTGTGGGCTTGTGTTTCCTCTCTGCGCTGCTTTGGCTGGAGGGAAGGTAGCGCTCGGCTAATTGACTCGGAATTAAGCATGAAACGCAACTGAGCGCAGAGCCCTCGTCCTCTGCCACGGCCGGCCTCCCGACCAGAGCGGGGGAGGAGGGGGAGGAGGGGGCTTCCAGCCGGTTTAGGGCTACACTTAGAGAGAGAGAGAGAGAGAGAGAGGGAGAAATACACACATATGTGCTCATGTTGAGATAAAATCAGACGTGCGCAAACACACAAGCCCGGATGCATCCGAGAAGAGGAGGGGAAAAAAAGAAGAGAGGAAAATAAATCAAGATGGATATCAGAGCAGACGGAGCTCTGCTCCATCTGAGTCGTTTAACACTCAACACGCGCACGTACGTACGTCCATTCGTATGCACGCACGTGCACGTGCACGCGGCAGGAGGCGGCACCCAGTTGAGCGAAGGTGCGGCACACGCGGCGCAGGACGGACCGTGGTGACCCGTCCGATGACGAATGGCTCCGCCAGAAAGACCACGGCCGCTCTCTGCCGCGGCTAGCTCCTCGTGCGCGTGCACAGGCTCCTCCACCAAGTTCTCCGACTCTCAACCGCTAAAAGGACATCGGAGGAGGAAGAAAGAAAGAAACAAGCAAAGACAAAACAGCACGAAGTCCAGGAGCGAGAGCCAAACAGGTGGAGGCTCTCCTGGCGGGCCCTTCCTAATTCGCAACGCCGCGCCGGCCGTTAGCACTAAACAAACAGCACCACCTGCTGAAGGCGAGCCGATAACACGGCGCTTTACATCGAGCCTCGCCTCATTAAAAGTTGGAGTCGCGACAAACAGAAGCAACAGGGCTCTGCAGCGGGCGGGCGGGCGAGTGGGGGCGGGGCGACAGAGTGAGAAAGGGGAGGGGCTTTGCAACCTTTGCAGGTTGGCGCGCCGGTGGTCCGGTTGATGGGCTGCGACAAGAACGCTGCTGCGGCGGCGCCGGAGAGGAAGAAAAAAATAGAGGAGAAAAGCAGGTCAGGAAGCCGACCCCGTCCTGCTGACTGTCGACCAATCAGATTTGTCCTCCGCTGTCTTGGAGGTAGAGGAAGGCGGAGGGAGGGTTTTGGGAGTGGGGGTGGGTGGATGAAGAAGATGAGATAAGCGGGGAGGTGGGGGGAAGGTGGAGGCGGATCCCCAGGGTCAATTATTCTGGGAAGGAGGAGCTGGAAAGCAACACTCTGCATCTCATTTGCAAGGCGGAGAAAAAAAAGGTGCACCTGAGCTACCGGGTTAGCGAGCGAGCGGGCGTCCCGCCGCCGCGCCGAGGCAATTAGCGTCTCCTTCTCAGTGACATGTGCTTCTCAGTGTGACGGTGGCCGGGCAGCTGTGGGCCGGGCCAGCTGGCTCAAAGAGGAGGCCGCCACCGCCACCGCCGCGCCTCTCGTCTTCCCACAGAGACTAATTTCAGGTAGGTCGCTTCCTGCTTTTTGGTCGGAGCCCAAACACACACACACACACACACACACACACACACACACACACACACACACACTCTGACGTGTGCACACATGAGCAAATGAGCACGACTACATGAGATATGCAAGTGTGACTTAGTGACAGCCTTGTCCCACACCTGCACAGTAAATAAGTAATGATACGACTACGACTACGACTACTGCTACTGCTAATAATAATAACCATTGTATTACAAGATGCACGTGTGCAAAATCACCGTTGACTTTGTGAAAAGTGTAGGTCATAAACGCCTCACCCACAGTAATGTTATGTAGGGTGATGGCCTACTTAAAGACCACACAGTCTTTCTACCTTTAAGAAATAGTTTCATTTCGTACAAGGAGAGAGGCTAGCTTGCTAGCTCACTAGCTAGCGCAATAAATTTGTGTTTTTTGAGTATGAGAAGGAGAGACGTGCTTCTGCAAGAAGTTGCTGGGCAGGCAAACAACATGAAGATTGCGCATCACCTTTTACATGTCGGTGGTTTGAAACACAGACATTTAAGAACTTTGATAAAAAAGGTTTGTGAGCGCTGAAGCTCAGGCAGAAATTTAGTTCCCTCCATTGACATTAAACGACTGAGGGTGTAAAAAGTTGAATAAAGGGATGGATTTGCCACGTTGCTCACATTGACTTTTAAGAAATGACCTCGTTTGGGGAGGAAGAATGTATTTAATCGATATTGCACTTCCAGCAACTTCACTTTGGGGGTTACTTTGGAGCGAAGGTCAGAGGTCAGGGCAGGGATTGGAAGCCTCGCCGGACCGCCACGATCAATGCGCACTTCGGAGAGCCAGCGCTTAAAAATTCCTCCACAGGTGTCGAGGTGCGCCGATGGAACCGACGCTGCACTTTAGCCGCGCATCTGATTCACCACCACGATTTGGCAGAAACAAACAAAAAAAAAACGACGCCGACGCCGACGATGATGATGATGTGAGAAAAGAAAAGAAGTATTAAAGAAGTAAGTGCTCCTTTATTTTTGTGTTGTTCTGAGCAATATTTTTTCCCCACTTGAGAGTGAAAAAAAGTCACGTAAATTAAAGCGTCACTTCGCTGTTTTCCAACCCAAAAAACCCCCAAAAACCAAAAAACATGAAACATCCAATCAGCTCAGCTGTGCGGTGGAGCCGCTCCGCTTTCATAACTGCAGAACTGCGCGCGCGATGTTTGCCGCTTGCACGCCGCCGTTATCGAGCGCATTACCATGTAATCAACTCATGACCTCGTGTGTGACCCCGTAGCCTCGGGGCAACGCGGCTAGCAAGGCTAACGCGAAGCTAATGAGTGTCATACATTGCATTCGGGGGGGAAAGTCGGAGGAGACGCGCGTTGTGCTCGCTAGCGCGCGCACTCGCTTGCTCCCTTGCGTGCGCGCGCACACACACACACACTCTCCCCGCTCAGGGGAGGCAACACATATTCAGCGGAGCCAACCTTCCGATCACTGCCTCCCATCGCCTCCCCCACCGACTCCCCTCGAGCTCACAATGAGGCCCGGCGTCTCCCTCGGTGGGCAGCCGGCGCTCCGCTCTCCCCTGACCATCGGCCGCTCATCCGAGACAGAAATAGACGTCGCTTTGCTTCCCTGCTCATTCTGCTAGTCAACTCGTGGTTGACACACACTGGATGAGTGACTGGCTCCTCCGGGCTCGCCGCCTCGGCCTGCCGACTTACCGAGGTGCAGTTCCGAGTTGTCGAGCTTGCCACCGCCAAGCGAGGGGGGAGGAAGAGGAGGAGGTAAAGAACAAGGAAAGTTGGTGGTGCAGGAGAGGGAGGGAGGAGGGAGGAGGAGGAGGAGCAGGCAAGAGCGGTGCAGGCTTTTTTAAAATTTTTTTATTTCAAAGCAGCCAGCACATCCTGCGCACACACACACACACACACACACACACACACACACACACACACACACACACACACACAAATACGCACGCTTACAGCAAAGCTAGCCGGCTTCTGACAGTAGCAGAGTTATTACGCCGAGGTGAATATTACCCCCGTGGGACTTCATTTACCTCCAGCATATTCACTGAGTTTCTCTGTGTTTTACGGCTCCTCATAATCCCGGCCAAGCGCGCACATATGCTAGCGCCGCCGCCGCCGCCGCATCGCACACTATTTTTATGTCCATGAGTGTTGTCAGGGTTATTATTGAGATCATTATGGGATGTGGATGGTATTAGGACTTCCCCCACCACCACCACCACCACCACCACCACCAGGTCCACCCTCCTCCCCTCTTCCCAACCCCACCCTCCTTTTCTTGAAAGGTTGCCTGTGAGCTTCCTGTTTGGGCGACTATTTATCAATCGAGCAGTCAATCAAAACACAACACGCACACGCGCGGCCGCCGAGTCTGTCCCGTGTTGTGCGCCGGTAATTCCCCTCTTAGTCTCCAGCCGGTAAAGGTCACTGATGGACTTCTTTTGTTGTGCGACTGAGGTCTCTTTTTCCCATTGTGTTAACAACTCATTAAAAATTGAGCGCGGCGAGGCAGGCAAGGGGACGTTGCATATGTTTGGGAGCATTATTATTATTAAATAATCATGTTTGTCTCCTAAATTGAGAGTGACTCATGCCACAATATCGGTAATTAGATAAATTATTGATTCACCGGCGGGTGGGTGAGAGGATGGTCGGCGGTGGAAATGGAATTGCCAAACCCAATTACCGTCTTTTTCCTCCGAGTGGCCCCATTAGGGTTGTCACTTTGACCACTAAATGGCAGCACTATTAAAAAAAAAAAAAAAAAACAACTTGCGCCCATCCACTTTAATTAATAGTGCAGTGATTAATATTTTAATTGGCCCAGATTAATTACTGCTCGTGGAAAAAAAAAAATAGGAAGATGCGGCGGGGTTCACATCTGTGTGTGTGTGTGTGTGTGTGTGTGTGTGAAATCATATTTGCAACTGGCCTCCTCACACTGACATAAAAACAGGCTCAACACTAAACAGCGAAATAAGGAACATAACGTCAAGTCGGGGACTAGCGTCAATAAAAGCGGCTGAACAGTCAGTTCCGCCATATGTTATTTTTTCATGCTAGGCCTCCAGCATCTACCATTGAACAAACTTGATTTTTTTTTTTTTTATACAGAATTAAGGGAGTGAAAAGTTGCAATGTGTAAAGTCGTAAATAATCACTCTCAAAATTTGATTCTCAATCTGAAATTGCAGATTAGATTCAAACAGCCAGTCAGTGCAACTCAACCTCCGCTTTGCCCCCAAACTGTAAAAGGTCCTCATCAAAACGCACACAGGACCCTGCGCCCATGTACAGTGCGCCTCAATTAAAGACCGCCATCCCTCTTCCTGCTGGCACCAATCAGCCCCCCCACTACCCCCTCCCTCTCTAGAGAGGGCGCCGTGCCTTCCATCGCCGACATGAATAAAACAAGTTGTTATTCTTTTCTAGATAAACACCCTGCGAGTGCCCGCAAACAAGCGAGGGGGAAACGGGGCGTCGAGCTTTGGTTTTCCTCCAGCAACGATGCGGTGGAGACGGGCTCCCCAGACGCTCGCCAGGCGCCGCACAAGTGGTCCGACGCCGTTGCAAAAGTGTCTTGGTTGCCAGAGGCACAGGATGGAACTTCTAAGCACAAACAAAAATCTGCTAAGTACCTAGCGAAGGCGGCGGCGCGTGCCACTTGAACAAAGCGTATTATTCATTCGCTTTGTCAATTCCTTATGTACATGGAATTAATCAAATTCCCCTGTGAGACTGGAGCTGCTGTTTGTTCATTTTGAATCTACAGCCACGACTTTACCGCCAGTAAATGAACCATTAGGAAGCATCACTTTGGCCCAGAGAGAAGGTGCGCGTTAGCCGACGGAAAAGGTTAAGTGCGGCGAAATGAGAGAGGAAATGCGTGCGGACAAATTGAGGAATTAGCAAAACGTGACGGGCGGGCGGGCGGGCGGGCGGGGAGGGTCTCGGAGGACCCGGCGCTGCGGCGGCGAGACCTATTATGGCACATGGCACCCAGCAGCTGGGTGGGTAATTATCATCATGTGTTTAGCCAGGCGCCCTTTATCCTGGCCAACATATATGACTCCTGCTTCAACCACTTAGCCGACACGTTTAGGCTCAACGCCGCCGCCGCCGGTGGGGACGAGCCAGCGGGAGCCGACGCTCATTCTCACCACTGATTTACCCGTAGGTGGCGCCGCTACCTCCGCCGACGTTGGCAATGATGACGTGGGCCTGTGACCCCACAGGGTGGCAGAGTTTGGCACCGCCCCACCCACCGCCGCCACCACCGTCCCTCCGCAGGGGCCGCTGAGACGTCCTTGGGGAAGGTGAGAAAGTGACCCTAGCAAAGATCCAGCTGGAAGCGTCGGGGGCACCAGATGTGGTGCCTTGCACATGTGTGTGTGTGTGTGTGTGTGTGTGTGTGTGTGTTGAGTGGAAGTGTGCGTCTTCCAGCGTCTTCCATGTGCGCCCACTGCCAGCTCGCTATCAAACAGCTGGCTCCCACCATCTGTTACAACATCAGCAGTGCGTGTGTGTGTGTGTGTGTGTGTGTGTGCGCTGGCTGTCGGTGAGGCTCCTACGGCTAGCAGGTCTTTCTCAGTCTGATCCGTAATTAGACGTGCCCACAAAAATGTAATATGAACTGATTAAGAGGGTGGTGGTGGTGGTGGGTGGGGGGCGTGGAGTTATGCTGCGCTGTAAATACGACATGCAACTACTGAGGGAGCCCTTTAAAGTGGGGTCGGGGGAATCAGACACAGACTCTCACTCTTTTTCACTGTCTCTTTTTTTTTTTTTTCCCCCACACATTTCCGACGGACGTAGTGTTAGCTTTTCTTTTCCCTTTTTTTCTCCCCCTTTGGTTGTTAATGGTTCGCTCGGAGCCAGCCCGGAACAGACGAGGGCGAGCGAGGGAGAGAGAGAGAGAGAGAGAGAGAGAGAGAGAGAGAGAGAGAGAGAGAGAGAGAGAGAGAGAGAGAGAGAGACGGATGGGGAGGCCGGGGAGGGTTAGTATGCAAACGCCTCGCCAAAACAAGACACATGAGACACGGACTTCTAGTGTTAATTAGGGAGCCGATATTACAAGATAAATCAGGGATGGAGGGGGGGGGGAGGAGGAGGAGGAGGAGGAGGAGTAGGGAGGGACGGGCAGGCGGGCGGGTGCTGGTGGTGCAGGGCCTGGGGGCAGCCTGTGAGGCAGAGAGGGAAATGATAGGCCGGCTCGCCAGGCGCCCATCAGACCTGCGCCGCGCTCGATCGCGACGGGCCGAGAGAGAGAGAGAGAGAGAGAGAGAGAGAGAGAGAGAGAGAGAGAGAGAGAGAGAGAGAGAGAGAGAGAGAGAGAGAGAGAGAGAGTCCGACCGCTGCCATTGCGCCCCGATTGGGCTTCAAAGTCCGCCGTTAAACACCCCGTCAAGTTCAGCCGGGCTCATCTGTGATGCGTTTTGATCTGTGGACGGCTGGAGTGTGAATCCAAAGAAACAAAAATGCTATCACAGAAGAACCAAGGCCACTGTCACCCCTGGTGGCGCCGGCGAGCATCACAACTCGCTCTGCATTGAAAAACGGCGCGGCTCGGCCGCCCTCCCCGAAATCCCAAGACTTCACGGCGGCAAGAGAGAATAAAACAAAAGTGAGAAAAAAAAAAGTGAGTGATCTGCAATCGAGTGCGGCGCCGCTAATGCGACTGGACCCCGCTGTTCTCCGAGGAAGACGGCGCTGGAGGGAGGGGAGGGGGTGAGTGAGGGGAGGCGGGGGAGGAGTGGGTGAGCACAAACACCAAGGTGGTCGTCGGGTGGGTGGTGGGGGGAGGGGCCAGTGGGAGGTACCGTTCACCCCCAAAACGAGGCAGAAGGTGCGGAAAGGCGGCGGCGCTCTGTGTGGGCCCCATTATTTCTGCTCCCACATTCTCTTCTTCTTCTCCTTCTCCTTCTTCTTCTTCTTCTTCTTCTTCTTCTTCTTCTTCTTCTTCCCCCCCTCCACGTTTTCATTTTTTTTTTTAAAGACGGCGGGATTTTTCCTCCTCCTCCTCCTCCTCCGACATAAAAGTAAACAACGTTGCCTGCAGGCACAATTTTCCCCGGCTACACAATAAAATGTGCGGTGAATTTATGATGGTCATCCATTAGCTCTTACCAAGGAAACATCACCCGTATCTGTCGTCCATCATTATAATAGAGGGTTAATGCACCGAATTTACATAAAAAAGTCATATTGTCTGCATGAATTATTTACACCCTCAGCTGTTTTTTCCAATTTCCCTCTATTTTTCCCCCTTCTCTCCGTCCTCTCTCGTTCGGTTGGCGAGCCGGCCCCCCTCCCCACCCACCCACCCACCCATCTCTCCCGGTCCGGATTCTCCCCGAGAAAATCCGACAGTAAATTCTGCCGCGAGGATGGTCGCGTCGCCGCCGACTCTCCTCATCCTCCCTGTCCGGCTGTCTGTCTTTGTCTGGGACGGTGGGACGGCAGGTCGCTGGAGGGGTGGTGGCAGGGTGGAGGGCGGGGGTAGCGGGATGTTTATGGCCCTCTGGCCGTTATCAAGTCAATCAAGGCTGAAAGTCCTCTAAGTAGCTCCCTGCTTCTCGGCGGCATGGGCACATTTAGGTTGATAAATCTTGAGCGGTGATCAACATCGTGGGGTTCCGGACTCTGAAAGATGAGGACGGCTAAGGCAGGATGGAAAACAATCCGACGTAAGAAAAAAAATAGATTTACCTGACTGTCGTATTGTGAAATTTCCTTTGAACGCAAGGTATGACACTCATTAGCTTTGCGTTAGCCTAGCTAGCCACGTTGCCCCGAGGCTACGGGGTCACACACGAAGTCATGAGTTGAGACAACTGGACTGGTTTAGCCTGGTACCAGTCCAGTTTGCTTGTAAAACCAGTCCAGTTGCCTCAACGTAACCCTTCTACGCTGAGATAACCTGGCTGAGAACCTTCACAGAATTATTTTACGACATAGGAAAAAAAAAAAAATCGCCAAATCCACATTATTCCAGCCTCGTTCCTCAGGCGGGCCTTCAATGCGGGGAATAACGCGGCAGTTTTTTTTTTTTCCCCTGCTGTAAGTGAATCATCCCGGTATCACACCCCTGTAATGACGGCGTGCGCGGCGCTAACAGTTGCCTACCCAGGCCCTGGGGAAAGGGCTCGGTGATTGAGCAATTATGACAAGCTCAATTACTGTCACCGCGTTATCATAGCTAATCCAACTCCTCCGCCATGCTGCGTCTTCCACTGCACTGATCACCCAACATTTTTCACTGTCACCGAGGTGAGGAAGTGACACCGCTCATCCCACCGCCCCCCCCCCCGACCCCCGCCCCACCCCTCCTCTCCCCGCCTCGCTCCGAACACGCTCAGATGAATATGTGGCAAATGTGTCAATCTGCCTGGTTGCCCGTCTGTGTTTTCCCAACTCTCTGCTGAGCGTCAGCGCGATGGATGTCTTCATTTTTTTCTAATTCCCCCTGACAGCGCCGCTGGCGCTCGACGCTAACTTCCAGATGGGCTGCAGGTTTTTTTATTTTTATTTTTTATTTTTGCGAGTCATCTGCTCCCCTGACGTGGCTGGAACGCGGTTCAGAGGACGATCTGGGCAAATCGTCCCAGATCCGCTCCTCTGTTGCGGCTCTGCGAGAGGAGGAAGCACGTTGAGGAGAAGCCTCAGTCGGGACCTTCTGCTGGTCAAAGGACAGTCAGAGGCAGTTTTTTTTTTTTTCACCCTTTTTGCAGAGACGCTAGGTATGATGCCGGAGGTGCGAGGGGAAGGTGAGCAGGATCAGTTGGAGCAGAGCCTCATCTTGGACTCCACTCTCATCCATTTAACATCCCCTCCATGGCGCCTGCGAGGCAAATGTCCTGCCGCGTGTTGTCCGTTTGCCAAGTTTATTCCGCTCACCGGTGCGACTTCTCCTGAGGGGCCTGAACCCTGCTTGTCTCCGGGAGCCTGCCTCTCCTCCTCCTCCTCATCATCCTCCTCCGTCCTGCTAAAGACGTGGGGAGCAGAGGTCAGGAGCGCGGCCACCTCCTCAATCTGAATCCATCACTGTCCAGGTGTTTCGGGCGGTGTGGGAAGGTGGTGTCCGGCCCCTTGAGGTCAAAGTTTGACCTGAGGCCTCAAGACTTCCTCTAAGGTCTTGAAAATCTCTTCTTTTCTGTTATGTACTTGTGTGTCTGACATTTGTTATAGGTCTGTACAAGGCTCGGATCATATTAACTGCGACAATGACCTGCTTTCGGTTGAACAAGTGGAAAATGTCATTGAATTGCAGTTATTCAACGTTATTAACATTAGAAAAGGGCCATCAAATAACAGCTTATTTTCTAACTACACCTACACTCCAATTTACACTTGAATAAATATGAAAGTAGACACCGTGTGTGTGTGTGTGTGTGTGTGTGTGTGTGTGTGTGTTAGAAAGTCATGGTTTGATAGCATGAACATCCTACATGTAGGCTGCAGTTCTGAAACTTTGTCACTTGGTTTTTGAGTAAAATCTAACCCCAGGTAAACAAACACACGTTAAAAAAGAAAACCTTCAAACTAATTTTTCACACAAAGTGCAGCTACAACTGGACTTCGGTGCTTCCACACATACAGTAAGTTTCCCCGGGAAAAGTAAACTAATCGCTCACTTTGAAACAAAAGCACGCCGCCAGCGAGGCCAAAGAACGCACGCAGGTCAGCTTACTGTACAAATAGGGTGGCAAACAAATTTGCATGTCAAAATTAAAAATCAATGCGTTCCACCTCACCTAATGACCAATCTCCCCCACCGCTGCTCCTCGCCGCTGATTAATATTCAGGTGGGGGTCTCGGCAGAAAATGTTGGAGCAAAGCATTAATCTCTCAGCAAAAAAAGCTTGTATCTTCTGACAGGTGGGTCAAAGTTGCCGTTTAATCTAGCCCCATAATATGGGAAATGTGCTGACAGAGTGCATTTTAATACTTTACAATGCTCGGCTGTGTTTGAGAACGCTCAGGATGCGACACTTGAGCAACGGCGTCCGTGTCCCCTGGCCTGAGTTATGTCGTGCTGGAGGAGAAGGGAGGGATTAAGCGGAGCAGAGCCGACCTGAATGCATCAGCGGGGAAAACGCCGTCCCATCGTCCAAACGCTGTGCAGCACATTGTTGCATGTAAATAACGTCCGTTGCCGTCTAATCTCACATGGAAAGGCAAAGTAACTTCAAGAATGAAAGGAAAAATTGCCAATCGCGTGATCTATTTGTGATAGATTCAGATGAGCCTGCATTACGTTCAGCCTGGAGAAAATTAAAGGGAAAGTTCTCCAAAAATCTAACAGCATGGTCAAGAACTCAACCCAAAGGAACAAACTGTTCCGATGATTTCATCAGGCGTTTAGAACACTTGGCACCCCAGTTTGTCTCGAAATGACACTACGTGACTATAAGACATGTTCGTAGGCAAAATATCCAATGTAACCTCATAGACAAGTTAGCTAATTTGATATCAGGAACAAATGAAAAATGAACATGACATGGTGTTGACGCCACTGTTCTGAGAAAAACAAACCAACAAGTGTTTGTTTGCAAGTGTACTTGCAAGTACCATGCAAGTGTACTTGCAACAAGACGGCCACAGTAGATTCACTTCCCCTCTACAACACCCCAGAACTGTTTTGTGGATTGGCAAGAGTCACCCGAGCCTCTGTTAGTATCAGGGTGAACTATCTGGGGTGACTTATGGGGCTCAGGAGGTAGAGCGCGTCGTCCAATGACCGAAATGTTGGTGGTTAAAATCCCGCTCCATCCTAGTCTATCGTTGTGTCCTTGGGCAAGACACTTTACCCTAAATTGCTCCCAATGGGGCTAGGCAGCACCTTCCATGGCAGCAGTCACCCGTTGGTGTGTGAATATGTGCGTAAATGAGTGAATGAGAAGCCTTTGTAAAGCGCTTTGGGGTATTGTGAAGGTGCTAGAACAGTGGTCCATTTACCATCTCTTTACAATACATAAACGCTACACTGCTAGCCTCTTGTTGCGATGGAGTTTTGCTTTATTTCATCTGTCAGTGTATCAGTAGCTACTAAACAGACTTGGAAGCCAAAGTTAACTTGGAATTTTAACTTGTGTTAAAAACACAAACTCACATCCTCTGATACAAACACGGCCAAAAGATGCCTGCTTTTTTTTTATTTATCTATCTATTCATTTCTGATAACGTGCGTGAACGTGCCACAGCCACGGTGGCCTGCGCTTGACTTTACTGGCCGTTTGGCAGGAAAGTGCCTTCAGGAAGGTGTCCCCCGCTATTGCCTATTGAAAAATGTGTCTTACCTCTTGGCCAACCTTCTGGAAATAATATCACTCACACTGAGAGATCATGGTGTCAGGGTCAATTGTCCTGCAAAGATGTGGGAGACGGGAGACACGTATTGATTTTTCATTTTGTCGGGGTAAGCGAGCATGTTGCGGCTGGGCGCGGGTGCAATGAGGCGGACAGGAGGCGCGAGGCGGCTCCTCCGGCTCGTCACCCGCCAGCCGGGGAGCCGGCAGACACCTCAAGAACAATTAATGGCAGAACCAGGAGAACGCCGTCAACGTGCGCTCGCTTCCGGACCTCAGGCTCTCCAGACAGCAACGATCCATCCGGAGAAGGCGCAGAGAGAACTTGGCCGACGTTCCCGCGGAGGTAAGCTCCGAGCCAGCCCTGCCACTGGCCGAGTGGAAGCGGCCAATGGAGATCGGCCAATGGAGATCGGCCAATGCAGCTGCCCTGGAAGCTGCACAGCACGCTGAGTCGGGCCTGGCGGGGCAGCAGAGCTCGTCAAACACGGCGCAGGACGACGCCACGGGGTCGCAGATGCATCGCGGAGGCAAAGCCAGCCAGGAATGAGTCTGCCGCCCGAATGCATCAACCTCGGCGAACCCTGCTGCTCGGTTGCTGTTTCGGCCAAAACATCTCGAGTGGATCGGCCTTCGTACGGGGAGAAGAAGAGGTTGGATAAAAGGCGACAAGTGATTCCTGTCGACATCCTCGTGTCTTTCACATTTGTGGGGGAAAAAAGGGGGCATGCGCTCCTGCCGCAGGGTCGCAACCCCCAAGAGCTTTCTCAGATCGCCCCCCGTCTGTGGCGGCGGTGGCGGCGGACGGGTGAAATGTTGACAAGGCATTCTGAAGCATGGCGGGTTGTCCAATCCATAAACATTGCTAGTTTGGAGGTCCTTCTGACCCCACATCCGTCCCGCCGCAGCTGTTTCGGGTCCAACGTGTAGTCGCTTCTCGTTTCTGCAAACACCACAACCGCCTCTGCAGGCGGGCAGGAGACGGCAGCCAGTTGCTGCACTCCAGCCATCCCGATGACTTGATATACACAACGCTATGCACCGGCTTCTCCGCCGTCCCGGATGTGAGGGGGGTCGGAGGTCAGCGGCGATACACGCTCATCGGTAAACTAAACGCTTCCTGTTGGATGTGGACTAAACCTGTTTGTCCGACGTCAGAAAGAAACATTTCGACCTACAAACAGGACAAAAGGCTCAGTGTTTTTTAATTGGCTGGTGTAAACCCACCTTTTCCCCACACAGCAAGAACAAACTAGAAAAACTCTTTTTAATCACAGCTTCAATTTGTTTGATTTTTATTGGACAAGATTGTGAAGTGTTTTGTTTAGCGAGGAGAGTTCTTTTTACAACATTAAAGAGCGGATTTAAAAGGCACTTCTGCATTTGAGTCACAGAGAAAATCTTTTCTGGCAAACGGATCTATGACTCCTGGTGTCTTTGCTCCGCAATGCGTACAGTATATACACCTCAGATCTTTAGCACATGTTAATGTTTTTTCTGTGAAATGAGACAAATTGAATTGGTTAAAGTTGTTGTTGTTGTTGTTGTGTTTCCCTTCATTCCAACCCCTTGTTGTGTTGGAAACCTGTGAGAGTTGCTTGTTTCCACTCTCGATCCCCCCTCGCCTTGCTAATAGACGTGATGGCTGCAACTATAAAAAATCTGTGCATGAAGAATTTTTTTTCCCCTTTCATGACGGCTTTTTAAGTGAGCTCCCGTCCTCTGGGCTTGGGGCAGCCTCTCGTGCCGCGATGGGTGCGACGCTGTCTCCCTTCCAGCGGGTGCAAAAACAAAAACCAGCCGGTCGGCTGTGGCTATAAATCAGATTCCAATCAAACTTTGAAAGGGCTCCGAGATCACAAGAGCTTCCTCACACACCTGGCGGGCATGTCAGTGTGTTGGTGAAGTATGTTCTTTCTGTCTCTCTCTCTCTCTCACACACACACACACACACACAGCTCTGTGGTACTGTCTGCCACGGACGCTGCAAGCGCTCCAGTTTCCCCTCAGACAGGGCAGGTGAGCGAGGTGAAAGAGAGGCGACCCTGCAGCTGGTTACCCCGGCCGACTCTCGCACCTGTTAGCAGGGAGGCGCCGCAACGACGCTAATGCTCAGACACGACCGGCTGACGCAAGTGTGCAGTAACGGCCGGAGCAGCCTCGGCCTCGTGCCTCGTACGACCCGCCGCCTCATTAGCGGAGGAGGAGTCGTTGACCGCCTGATTGGAAGGCGGAGAGCCGCGCGCGTCATGTCGAGACGCTGTTGTCATAGGATTCGCTGCAAAGAGGACGTGTTCTTTCTGACTGACTGTGAGTAGAGAGAGAGAAAAAAAAATGAAAGAGTAGATCTGATCCAAAGGCGGCGCAAGAAACACTTGAGGCACAATTTGTCAAATTCACTTTCTGCAGAGTGACAGGGTGTATTACCCCAGTGAGCAGCTGAGCTCGGCTGCAGTCAGTTTCCTCGTGTGTGTGTGTGTGTGAGGGAGAGAGATCCTGTGTGTGCATGTTGGAAGCCGCAGAAGGGCTCTGCAGTAGGTACCTGACAAAATAAAAGGCCGTCATACGTTCTCAGGCCCTTTTTTTTTCTTCCTTACATGAAGGAGAAACGCTAAAAGCTCTGCATTCCAAGGAAAACAGCGATGGAGGCCTCCGATAAGCCTGCACAACCACACAATTTGCAGGTGCGGCAGCTAATGTGAGATTCAAACCAATGCCTTTTCCTACTTATTGTTATTAATTATAGAGCAATAAAAAATACAGAATTTATGCATTTTAGCACAATATTAAATTGTTTAAAATGCACAAAAAAAATCAAATTTTCAAATTTTAATTTCGACAAAGTTTTCATTAGACATTTAAGTTATAAAGTTTTAACAAATAGCAGCAGGATGCTTTTGGTAACATTACCATAATAACTATAATATTGCACATAAATAACAGACCTTTATAAACCCAGTGTACTTGCGTCAGTTCCTGCCACTCGAATCAATGCCCTGCGCTGCAGCAGCTTCAGCTCACCTGGCCTGAGCTGCCTGCGAGTGCAGCACACAGTGTGCGTACCTGTCCAGCCGGAGCCCCGTAATAACCCCTTTTACTAGACTGCGTGTTTGCTTGCGTGTGTGTGTGTGCATGTATGTGTGTGGCGCCCGTGTTAAATAATGCATGGCCCCGAGCCCGGGACGGGTCCCTTTGATAAAGTACAGCTTTGTGGTACATGCATAAGCAGCTCCAGCCATATGCAGAGAGGAGAAATTGATGGTGGAGATAAAGTCTGTGCTTCTGCTGGTGCCTGGTGTGTGTGTGTGTGTGTGTGTGTGTGAGAGAGAGAGAGAAAGATTTATGCTTTCCATCAGCATCTGCACGTATTTGATCAGGTGGATTTTAGAAGAAATCTTCGTGTTAATTGCTCGCTTGAGAGTTGTTCCTCATTTAGCCATTGCAACATGATGAAACAATTGATGCTACAGGAAGTATTTTTTTTTCTAGTGTAATAAGCATCGTTACTAGTGAAGGAAATTGTGAAACCTGTGTATCATAATCAGCTTTTTTTCAGATGCTCTGTAGCAGTGTGAACTCATTTTTCCCCTCTCTCTCTCTCTCCCTCTCTCTCTCTCCTCGTCTTGCAGATTTAATGTGAAGCTGTGATGAGCTGCCAATCAAGGCGGAGGTGGTGGGGAGCCAGGGTCGGGGTCCGAGGTTGCAGCCGCCCTCTGACCCGTCTCACCGCGCTGCGATCGCACAGGCAGGCAGGAGAGAGGGAAGATAGGGAGGGGGAAAAAAAAAAAAAAAAAAAGAGCACACATTCCCAAACGAGCTGGCCCGGCGTGCACGGGCGCATGCAAACAAGCCGCTGCCAGTGTGCTCTCCTCAGAGCGCTCAGCGCTTTTTCAAAATGATGCCGGTGTGGCATCATGGTGATGATGTCTCTTGAAGTCGCAGCAGCACATTACGTTTATCATGCCAGCCAGGTTTTTCGGATGGCAAACGCTTCCGATGTTCCTGGAATGCCGTAAAATTGATGACACGAGATCGACGTTGGTCACGATATGCAGCTGCATTTCTGGGCAGTTTTTTTTGGAATCGCATTTAATGTCAAAAAACATATCAGTCTCCTACATTCATCCATGTCTCAGTTTTTTTTTTTTTTTTTTGATTGATTGATATCTTTATTTCGATCATGTAAATGATAACTTAAAAAACAGATTAAATTAAAAAAAAAAAGTTAACATCAAGAAATCAAAACAAACAAAATAGTAACTGCATCTGCCAATTCATAACTCAGTTTACATGAGCAAAAAGGAGTAGGAAGAACTATAAACTTATTCAGTCTGACCCCTTTTAACTGTGAAAGATAAAGTGTTTTGCTTTTTTGTAAAACGCACCTTTGCCAAATTTTTCAAAATACAAAAAACTAGAAACTTTTTCCACAACTACAATTTTTTCCATCAATCATCTTTTCCATTCACAATTTCCATTTGCACAGTTTCTACGCTGATGGAAAACTACCTTCCGCTTCTCCAACACCTCGCCCATTTCGACCTTGTCCATTTCTGCGGGTCCTCGCCGGCGCTCAATAGACAGGTGGCGCTCTCTTCGTCTGCCGCCCACCTCGCTCCGCTCCGACGTCAACCTCGTCGTGCACCTTCGTCCTCATCCAATTGCGAGGAGGAGACAGATATACAGGGGGCGGCGGAGGAAAAGCCCCTATCTCTTTTTGTTGCAGCTTTAATTTACTTTGTGCATTAATATTTCAGGGCCCTCTGCAGGCTCGGTGCAGGAGCCAGTGGGAGCAACTGTGACTGTTGATGCAATTGTGTGTGTGTGTGTGTGTGTGTGTGTGTGTGTGATATTCTAACTGTAGGAGGGGAAAGGATTAATATTTCAAGGGGCCTTATTGGAGACCACTGTACCGGTACCACAAAAACCATCATGGCACTGGTGCATTGTGGGACGCAGCCTCATCTCACTGCTTCGTTCCTTTGTGTTTATCCTCTTGACTTATTTCAATGTTTCATTTCTCTCCTCTGTCTTCCTCTCTTACACCCTCCACCACCACCACCAACACCATCCCTTAACATTCAATATCTTATTGTTGCACATGCTGTAAAAATATCGCCTGGTGTGAAATTTAGTCATTCTTTTAAGATCTTCACGGTTTTATCAATCAAAAATAATTTTTATGATGTAAGCAACATGAGTTTTAAAATACAGCTTACCATGTGACACTATCATCCTTGTTGCACATCTGCACAAATAAGCTTAAAAAATATGTTTTTTCTTCAAAGATATGTAGAAAGGTACAGATTTCCTTCATTTCAAGAGGAAGAAAATATCAGGAAAGAAAATATGACAACAAACAAATGTGCCATGAAAGTGCAGTCTACCAAGAGGAGAAAAGACCAATAAGCAATTTGGAGGAGGCGGAATTGGATTTTGAAGTTAGCAGAAGAGGATGATGAGGATGGAGGGGCAGCTTTTATCACAGATCACTGGCTCTGTGAGCGGGGGTCTCCCGGTCGCTGCATCACGGGCGCCCGGCGGGAGGCCGTATTGAAATGAGGTGCCTTCCCACAGGCTCTTAGCTACCTCTGACATTTGGCTGTGCGTGTGTGTGCGTGCGCGCCTGTGTGTGTGTGTATACAAGAGTGTTTAGCATGAAGGGTGGGGACTCGCGCTTCCGCCCAGAGACCCAATTGCCTCCGCCCCCCCGCTACTTGTTTCCTCCTCCTCTACCCCTGCCAGTCGCCGGCGTCCTTCCTTCGATTGGGCCCAGTTTCTCATTTACCTATTCATTTAAAGGCAGAAAGTGCCTACTGAGATCCAATATGGGGTTGAGGTAGGGGGGCGCGAGTGGGACCCCAGCAGGGGTGGAAAACACAGCAACAACACGATGGAGCCGAGGATGGAGGAGGAGGAGGAGGTGGAGAGAAGAGGATGGAGGTGGAGGATGGCCCCGGACCTCCAACAGGAAATGGCTTCAAATGGCTTCCTGGCTCCCTCTCCTCCTCTCGGGAGTCATTACTAGTCCCCAGTGTCTCTCGCCCTCTCTCCAGTTTGTCCCCTTTCTCCTCTATCTCTGCATTTTTTTTCCTCACTGATGCTCTGCTCACTGAGCTTGCTGAGCCGGTGCTGAGAATGGGATGTGCAGCTCGCTTGACCCTGCTGCCGTCTCGAAGCAGATGTGGCTCGGCCCAGTGTGTGTGCACGCGCGCGAGTGTGTGTTTCGAAACCCCCCTCCGCTCAGCCGTCATTACCTCCTCCTCTCACTTCCCCTTTTCTAAAAAACACTCAGCAAGGAAACTTCTGAAGGTTCCGAAAGCCAACGCGGAGCCCAACTCCTTGCAAAGTTTATTTGTATATATCTTTTTCTATTTCTCTCCCCACTGCTTGGAAAGTCAGAGGAGGCAGCACTTTGTATAAATGATAAAAAAATAAAATAAAAAAAAAGTGGCTAGCCTCCGAGTAGCAGCACAAGCGGCATATGACATGTTTTATGCATGGGCGTCTTCAGGTCGGGGTGGCATCAATAAAGTGCAGAGGGTGGCTAAAGGTGAGCGGCATGCGCGCAGAGGACACCGAGAGCTGAGGACGCACAACAAAGCGATGAAGTCTCAGTCCGGTAAACACTTGTAGAGTCCAGACGGGATTCGTGTGGCAAGAGTAGGAAAAAATCATTTGTGTCGATGGCAATCAACTTTTAACGCTACTGAGAAGCTAAACACACGACTGGCTTTGCCATTATCCTGTTTTATCATCGAGTAAAAATAGATATGACTCAACTCAACAGAACCCATTGACACAATAATGTGTCCGTGGTGCAAGAAAGAAAATAAGTAAAGCGTAAACTGCCGACCTGGGTTAGTCCAACGTTTTATTTTAAGCTTTTTGACTGTGACACTTTCAAGGTCCCATATTTAACCCAAACTCAGGCCTTTAGCTGTGAGAATGTTGCATAATAATTTTTTTTTCAATCCATCGGCTGCAAACCCGGCGGGTGAAGTTTTCCACTCCGGCGAAGAGCGCAGGTATTGGCTGGCAGCGAGGGCCTATTACTGTGCTGAGTGCACTCAAACACCCTTCTCTCTGATCTCCTACCTCATTCTTTTATCTGCTGGAGTAGACACGGGCTCACACACACGCGCAGCAGGCTAATTGCAAAGGAGATGCAATTTCCAGGACATGATAATAATAATAATAAAAAAAAATCTAAGGAAGCAGCATTCTCCTTTCCACGCGCTCCTGATTGTTATTCACAAAGTAAAATCTAGGTCCAGCTCGCAGCAGACCGACTGTGCTGTGAGGGAGGGAGGGGAAAAACATTACTGGCTCTCTACTGCCACAGGACACCATAATACAAGCTGCTTAAGAACCCAAATGACCGTGAACCAGCTCTTGAAGAGGGTAGATGAGAGGTTAGAGGTTCTAAAACATTTTTTTTTTTTTAGCTTGATCTAATTTCCGGCTAAATCGTATCAGTTTCGTCAGTTAAAGTTTGCCGCCGCATTTTGCCGCCACCGCTCCCCAACTCCCCACCAGGTATTCCGGGTGGGGGGGCGCACAGTTTCAGCCCCGGAGTTCCGGCTGATGGCGTGTTTATACGGCGTGTGAATATTTAAAGTGTCAAAACGGTGCAGGAGCGTCGTTTGCAACTGCATCGCTACGAAAAACACCGCAATCAGGGGATGATATCTCACGGATGCAAAAATGGAAAAAAAAGAAAAGAAAAAAGAACAAACACGAGCAGACCACCGGCGCTTACACGTTTGACAAAGTGCCTCCGCCGGTGAATACATTAGGGGGCGGGGAGAATGAGAGCAAATGAATGCCCGCTCACTTCCCCTCGCACCCTGGCCGGCCTCGCGGCGGCTGCGATGGAAGACAACAAGTCGTCCCCATTACATTTTTCATCACACCGGCATGAGCAGACCCCCCACAACCCACTCCCACCCCCCCCACCTCTCCCCTTCTCTCACCCACCGCCCAATAGACGCTGCCTACACACTTCATTTGTGCCTACACATGACGATCCTGAATAATAACAACCGCTGGATTTAGGATTCAAAGTTTTCTTCAAAAAAAAAAAAAGTGAGAAAACAAATGACAAACAGGACGAGGAGAACTTCTGGGTTTAGCAGGGGACAAAAATAAAAAATAAAAAATGGAGGGGGGGCTCATGGGGGTCAAGAAGGACGCCCCCCACAACCCACCCACCGCCCTCTAAGTCCACCTTATTGGCGCGTGGCGACCCTGGACGTGGGGCTTTTGTCTACGCTTCTTATCATAATGTAAGCTGTGTTGTCTTCTCCATTACACCTTGGCCATTCAATTAGCCCCCATTACCATAGTAATAGAGCGCAACGTTGGCAGGGTCAGGACTGACAAGGGGAGGAGGAGGAGAGCGGTCAGGGGGAGAGAGCGGAAGAAGGAGAAGGTGGTTGGGGGGGTGTGGGTATGGGTGGATGGGTATGGATGTATACCTGTGGGCTCTCTGATGTCAGCCTACATTATGGCCCGGGAAAAGGTGCGGGAGCGAGAAAAATCCTCTTGGCTGGCAGATTTGGGGTTTTGAAGCCTCAAAAGTGTTTTTTTCATGACGCATCCCCGCCGGTGGCCACGCTGACCCGGTTGGACGTCGGGTACGCTGCTCTCTTTGGATTGGTTGCCTTCCTACAGGAGCGGGCAGTGCGAAAAGACAAAGAGCCGTAATGATGTGGCCGCGTTGCGTGGCGTCAATAGCGGCATTCGATGGCCGGCGCTAAGTGCTAGCGATTACCGATAACGAGTGTTGTGAAACAAGGCGGGGACAAGAGCAGACTCGCATTGATTGAGCTTTTTCTTTTTTTTTGCAGTGAGCAAGGAGAGCGGAGGGAGGCGGCGCTGATGAAAACCAGTGAGGCGATCCTCGATATCGCAATTCTATCGCGGTTTCCAGACAAAAAATTGGGTTCGTTGTAGGTCAACGGATAAATAAACACTTGCATGTAGCTTTTTTTCTGACTTTAAATGCCTTTTCAATCCCTTCTGTCACTTTGTCCCACTTGTTTAGCCGTCTATCTGTTTCCTCTTTCCATCACTTCCTCTGCTGTTTCTATCAAATTCCATCAAACTACCAACTGGAGCAACCTCCCAAACTCCGTCACACCACGTTTGCCTCCTTTTCTCCTTGACAAAGTCCGGGGCACGTGCCAGACAAGCGGCGCTCGCCTCCTGTCCCTATCTGCATGTCGCCATGTTGTCGCTGCCACTTTCTGGCATCGTACCCGTGTGTGAGAGAGGGAGAGTGAGAGAGAGATGGCGAGCGAGAGAGAGAGGGGGTGGAGGGTCGGGGGGGGGCGTTGGCGCAGAGGGAAACGTGAGGGCCAAAGAAGAAAGGCAAGGAAACAAGGGAATGCATGCAGATGCAGGCCCTATCTCGTTTACAAATATGCAAATACTGTTGCCTTTGTGATATGCAAATGAGAGATTACAGAGCGCTAATTAGGGTCAAAAGAAGTGTTCACGTCAATTAGAGGAGAATGAAAAAAACCATCCCCACTCTTGCTGGCCGCCAGACCCTCCCCAAAAAAAACCCTGCCACGGATATCCCCAGCTTTTGTCTTTAAGAAAAAAAAAATGGAGACATGAGGAAGACAAATAATGAGAGACGTGTGTGTGTATATGGGGGCGGGACTTTGAACGTGGTCGCTCGGCTAAAGCGGCTAGCGTCTTGGGAAGGGTCAGGGCCGGGGGTTTGTTTTCAGCAGGGCGACGCCGGGCTGCGTTTTTTTTCTTTGTATTCCTCAGCGTAAATATAGCGAGCACAAACTTCAAACTCTGTCCTACTTTAGTCCCAAAAAGGGTTTTAATTACATGTGAACAAAACAAAAACAGTGCTTTTTTTGTTTTGTTTTTTTGATAACCTGTATCAAGAGAGATTATTTATTTGGAGTCTCAACTCAAGTGCCCAAGATTCCTTGTTCCAATTTGGAACAAGAGCATTGATGTAAAGAAATCAATCCACTATCCATAAAATCTTGACAAAACATTACATATTATATTGATCTGACAAAGTCATCTGTACACTTAGTTGAGTATTGAGGACAATGTGTTGGACAATTGTGTAATTGTATAAATTTGATAATAGATTGGATTAAAATTCTGCTTTATTTATTCTTTGTCAGTGAAGGGAAGTGGGAACTACATTTACCATCAGCCCGTCCTGCTCTGCGTAACACCGGCTTCTACAAGTCTACAAGTTGACCGAAAGCGGTGGAGCGAGTTACACAGTGAGTGTGATTGTGACGCTCCAGTGAGTTTATTCTTCTTCTTCTTTTTTGAATCTGACATGTGGAAGCATTTCGATCTCCATGTCAAGTAGTAAACACCAGAGGAGAAAAAAGGTGACAGACTGACAGACAGATAAGGGGATATATATACATATATATATATATACATATGTATATATATATATATATATATATATATATATATATATATATATATATATATATATATATATATATATATATATATATATATATATATATATATATACATATATATATATATATATATGTATATAACACTGCAGGTGTTGTGCTGCATTGAACTCCCCCGCTGTTAAAAAGCTGCCATTTGAAGACGATCACTCGGCTGCCACATGCCAGACCATTGATAAAGTCGGTAAATGTCTACTTAACCAGCGCACGCCTTCACTCCTTATTGCACGTCTTGCAACATTCATGGCCTTTTTTTTCCTCAGTCGTTTTGGTTGTGTATTCTGGGTTGTTTTTGTGTGTTTTTCCCCCATTTTTTTTTTTTTAACATATGGAAATAAAAAAATCCCACCTTGTGCTTGACATGGAGGCATTACCGTCCCGTGAGACTTCGGATATTGCCCCATATCCCAGCAAGCGCACCTGCAAGACAAAACAGAGGCGAAAAAGATCAGAGGTTGAACGACAGAAACAAGCGGAGTATTTTTCTTGCCCCCTACTTACACACACATACACACACACTCTCCTTTCTTTCTATCACCACCTCCTTTGTCAGTGTCTCTGTCGAGCGTATGCAGAAGGAACACACTGTTATATTTGCATCCTAATGACCCCTCCAGTGGCCCCCGAGGCTGGGCCCTCTGCATTACCCAGAGATCAATTAGGGCCAGGGCCTGGCGTCTGCTGTGCCCCATTAGAAGCCCCGGCCAACTCACTTCCTCACTGTCGCCGCTTCCTTCTTTTCTCCCACACGTGTCCTTCATCCGCTCCCAGCCTCCTCGTATCCGCCGCTTGTCGATCACACGCGGTCCGCGCCGACGCACGCGGAGTGGCTTGTTATACCGAGCCGATCCCAGATCACGGACGAGTGGAGTGCAGGAAAGCCCCGCGCCGCGCTTAAAAAGCACACACATGCATGCGCACACAACCGGGGCTGCTTTGCGTTGCATTAGTGAGGTGAAAGATGAACCGGGGTCGGCTGCCGGTTGTGAATCCACCTCGAGCCTCGCTGCTGGACAAAAGCCGCCTAAAGACCTTGTTGTGAGACGTACGTCCCTTCGGACAGATCTGGGTGTTTGTGCTACTCGTGTGGCTGCCAATCAAGCAAAAAGATTCAACCCAGGGATGAAGAACTCGACTTGACTGAGGAAGTGCAGCGCTACAAAAACAGCCGGACGCTTCCTTTTGGTCAGATCTCAGATTTTTTTCCTACGAAATCTTACCAAACAATCCCATGAAAGGT
Organism: Thamnaconus septentrionalis; assembly: GCA_009823395.1. Lineage (NCBI taxonomy): Eukaryota > Metazoa > Chordata > Actinopteri > Tetraodontiformes > Monacanthidae > Thamnaconus > Thamnaconus septentrionalis. Next base: position 4,298,988 of record CM020511.1, on the reverse strand, counting down.
TTTCCATCTGTCTTAAGCATCGATTGGATGCCAATTGTGTGCCTGTATGCATAAATAGACAGTGGACGTGAGAAACAGGAAGCGAGTGCAGTGAAAAAGCACACAAGAGGAAGAAGAACCGTGACTGTGACCTGTAAGCAATCACATTGTACCAGACGACACTGAAGACTTTTGATGTGAATTCACTTGTGGCTGGTCGACTAGCAGTTTATATTTTCTGTCCATAAATTACAAAAATATTTTAAGTTTTAAACAAGAGTGTGAAAGATTTCTAAAAACAATTCTATTCTGGGTTTTTCTTCAGGTGTATTGCCACAGGAGGACTCAGGAGGCAGGAAAATACCTGGGATTCGGGATAAATGATCATAAATCATGTATCATGTAAGTTGTGTCTATGTTTAAAGTGGAAAACAACATTACAATATTTCTCAACAATCCGTTTAGGAGTAGAACTTATGATTTAAATGTTCAGACAAAGTGTTGCCGGTGGTACAGTGCAAACCCCTGATGAGTGCTGTTCCTTCCGCCTTCGTCTTTTTTTTTTTCCAGTTCTGTTCCAGCGATTGTGTCGAGACCAACAACAGGGCAGCGCAGCGCAGCCGGCAAGTCGGCCTTTTCAACTTTCATTTGACCGGCCTCGACTCTGGCAGAGAGAATGTCAAACACTTCCTCCGCAGTATTGTGAAGCACTCGGAGTCTGTAGCTAATGATGGCGTCATCCGCAGAGATTCCTCTTGAAAAAAAAGGGGAGGGGGGGGTGAGGGCTCAGAAAATGCCAAATTTGCCTCCATTGTGCGATGCATTCCTGCTGCTTGAATTGCTCCGGGAGGAATGTGCACCTGCCTTTTTTTTTTTTTTTTTTTGATAACTTATCCCTCGATTGGCCAAGTCACTTTGGTCGCTGTACCTGTGGGTTGTTTGTGTCGGGCATCATCGGGTTTGTTGCTCAAATCCACAAACGCTAGTTGCACAAGATACGATTAGGACAGTGTTCTAACATTTTGTCAATGACCAAAATCTTTTATTTTCAGCTCATAATGTTTCTCCCTGTTTTTATCCCCAGCAAACAACGTGTACTCAAGGAGGTGTACTTACACAGTGTTTTACATAAAAATGCACCATCTAGCCTTCCACATGACTGAGAGGAAGCGTTCAGTGCGACTCGGCCACGTCCCGCCAGTCGTTGCAGTAATGGCTTTTATTCAGTAGTTGCACCAGGTGGTAGAAAGTTCCCTCGTTGCGTCTGCCCGAGATTAACTGGCTGCCCTCAAACACTGTGCCGCCGCCTCGGCTGCAGTTCAAACGCCCTGCTGGAATATTTATGCGCTGAGCTCGGCCCGGCACCTCCTTCAAAAACAACACGAGAGTTGCTCTAGGATGGCAGCGGACAATTTTTGTTCACCTTACATTCAATGCGTTACCCGCACAAAGTCGTGCCAGGCACAAAAAAAGCAATGACTTCCTTTCAGGGACTTTGAAAAGTGTTTAACCGAAAAAGCAAAAGTCGTGCATGCAAATATTTTCCTTTTGGCCAAAAGAATTGACCGAGCAAATATTTATCTTTTTTTTTTTTATCTCTTTGAAAATCTCAATAAGCAGGTTATAGTACTGCGGTGAGTGCATGGTAAAACCAGATATAGAGCTTATGTTGTTGTGTGTTTTAGTTTTAGGTTGGACGTTTTCTTTTTTTTGGTACAGCTGCACGTCTATTCCGAAATATTTATTTCTGTTTCTCCGGCATCTGTCTGCATCTCCGTGCAGCTCAGCCTCCCCGCCACCTCGCCTGACACTGTTTTTGCTTTGACGAGAGGACAATGCAGGTTTACGACGGGCAGGTCGGCCTGCGGCTGCACGGGCCTCCCGGGCTGAGGCAGAGGTGGAGGAACTGGGCAGGCCCACCTCTAGACCGGGGGGGCTCGACCCCTGCAGCCTGCTGTCCCCTCGCTGCGCCGAAGGTCCCGGCGCAATTCTCAGCTGCTGTCAATCAAACGCAACAGATGGAAAATGTGGAGGGGAAAAAAAGAAAGAAATGTGGCTAAATGTGTGTTTGTGTGGGAAAGCGCAGGAATAAAAACTAAGGTAGCAAGAATTGACTGAAGTCACAAGCTGCATTTCCATTATGCCGAGAATTGACCGAAAGAATTGACATAAAAATCGCAATAAAAAAACTGGCAATGGAAACACCTAAACTTTGAAAAACCTCTCAAATCTCACTAAAAGGCTTTTACGCTCCATGAGGTGGTTTTTCAGATGTATCGATATAGAGATGTATCGCAAAAGTGTCACGGAAACACTTTTTTGCATTGAAGTGTCACTGGATGTGACGTGTGTGGTCACGTGACCAGTTCACTTCAAGTGAAAATGTCGCGTTGTGTTTGGACGGTGGATAAGGTGGAATGTTTTTTACAAGTAATCAAAGAGGAAAATATAACAAACGTTCTTTACAGCATTAAACATAGACAAGCAAAAGCAAACGGAATTCTCGTGAATCTCGCGGGATGATTTTTTTTTACGAGAATTTCGGCTTATGCGCTTCACACCATTCAGTGGAAACATCTGCAAATCGCAATTGTACTTTGTCCAAATTTTAGAAATATCGCTTTTATTTTGCGAAAAAAACTGTCATGGAAATGCAGCTGCAGACAGTAGTAATTGTAGATTTAAGAAATCATATTTGTCTTGTTTTTCCTTCCTTTGCTAGTCTAGTTTATGTTCACTGACTGCACTGTTAAAGGAAAGGGATGTACTTGCATGTGCATTGGGGATTGTTTAATGATTTACTTGCTAGGTGAGTAAAAGGGAAAAAAAAAAAAAAAACTCTCCAAAAATGGACGTTGCACCAGATGACTTGTGGGATTTCATTGGCCACCATCTGTAATGAGGCTAAACAAGACTTCAGTGAAAAGAAGAAAAGGGCAACATCTGGTTGGCTGGTGCAGCCAAGTCATTGTGGAGATCATTGGACTTCTGGGGCCTGCTGATCACTGGCATTGATCCCCGCCTCTCCAGTCAATTAGATCAATGCGTCTTCTTTAGGCCCTGCTTAGCCATGTGTCAACTGTCACACTTTACTATCCCATTCATTAGCAGGGCGGCACATGCTGCCACAGTGCACAGATGGCAGCCCCGGCTATCAACCTCTGCCCGTGAAAAAAAAGACAAAAAAATAAAAACAAATGGAGAACTGAAAGTCACGGAAAAAGACATTTGTGGGGAGGAAAATGAGACTTTTTTAATTAGCGGTGGAATCTGTGAGCTGGGAGCATCCGGCTACTTTGTTCCAAACTCAGTGGAAGGGTGCAGAGTAGAGAACAAGATGATGGTTGTTGTCACTGTCGATTCTGATACATAGTTTAGCCAGTTTACTGACACTGACGCTCTGTTGCACCTTTGAAATATTATATAATTATATATATAATATTATAATAATGCTAATCACAAAGAGGCAGAACAACAACACCTGTTTTCAAAAATGAGTTTGGACAATAAAATACAAAATGTTTCTATTACTGCATCACTATTTCATTTATCAAATTATACTGTTTTTTATATTATAGAGACTCCTACACATTAAAATAAGCATTGTGAAGACATTCCCTCCATTACTACAATGACAATGTGTTGTTGTCTTAGCTTCCAATATTTTTGTTTCTTTATTCAACGGTTGAAGTTTGACGAATGTTTTTTTTAATTTTTTTTCGTATTTGTTGCTGTGATTGTTGTTTTCATCAAATGCAAAAATGATCCAATTGCACCAACATATTGTTAGCATTTCTGTTAGCATTTGTGTACTGTTTGCACGGTCCCCTTTTTGTGACATCACAAACGGCTGATTTCAATTGCGCTCTCTTGGCAAGCGCCTGGTGAGAAGTGCAGGATGAGCTGCTCTCCCTGCAGGCCTCTCCACTGACGCCCGCCGGTGTCACAAAAACCCAAGGCTGCGAGGATTTTAGCTAAACGCGGAGCTTCAAGCGCCTCAAACTGGCAGGAGACAACAGAAGACGTGAAGCTAAAGGGCAGTGATGAGTTTCCAAAACACGGGCCGCATGCCAGCAGAGGAGTGTCGCTACCTTGTGACCCCCCCCCACCACCACCCACCGCCACCTCTTCCCCCACCGCCGGCCCTGAGCAGCCAACATGTGAGTGCGCACAACCCCCCCCCCCCCAACCACCCACCCACCCCGACTCCACCCCGGCCCCCCCAGCAGCAGCTTGCATCAAGACCCTGGGAGACTGAACCCCCCCGCCTCCCTCCCAAACTCACCCTCCTGAACACCCCCACCCCCACCCCCTCCACTCCCACTGACCCCCCCCAGCGACGGACCATTGTTTACTTTCACTCTCCTCCACGGCCCTGCTGGTCTGGGGTGGGGGGGGTGGGGGCCCAATCGTTACATTATTGTCTGGTCCTCCGTCGCCGCGGCCCCCTTCTCCCCCCCTCCTCCACCACTCCACCCCCGCCAACCTGGCCTGACCCCATTCACAGTCCTCAAAAGCGCCATCTGTATCACCCAACAGTCAGGGAGTGGGAGAGCGAGAGAGGGAGAGACGGGGCAAGAAGGGCAAAGAAAACAAGGCGGGGAGAAAGGGGATGACGGCCGAGGAGGAGGAGGAGGAGGGGTGGGGGTGGGGATAGGGGGGTCGGGGGAGGGAGGGGGTAATCTGAATGGATGCTGCGCTGTCTGTCCTAAAGTATCTGTCAAACAGTTTTCAGTGTGAAAGTTTCTCCCGCTGCTTCTCTTTCTTCAGACATGCTGCTTATTGATTTTTTTTTTTTACCGCCCTCCTTTTATATCTCCCTTTAATTTCTACGATCTGAAATCTTCTAATCCTCCCGCGCTTTCTTTCCCACTCAGTCTTCTGCTTCCTCTCCCGTTTAAACTTTTTTTTTCCCTCCGTCTCTCAGACCAGATTTCCCCCGACCCGCTGTTTCTTCTTCTTCTTCTTCTTCTTCTTCTTCTTCTTCTTCTTCTTCTTCTTCTACTTCTTCTTCTTCTTCTACTTCTACTTCCCCCTCCCTCCCTTCTGTCTCCCCTCCGTGCCTCCTCCATCACGGCGTGGCTGTCGCGCGAGCATTCCAGGGGCCTCTCGTGCGGCTGCATGTGTGAGGAAGGCGAATTTTTCCCATGGGGCCGCAGGTGAAAATTGGGACTCACTCTGTCCGCCGAGGGACGCCATCTGTCCCTGTCGCCGCCGCCGCCGCCGCGCTCGCTGGAGGGGAGCCCCTGTCACCCTCCCCCACCCACCCACCCACTCCTCCCCCAATCCAGCCCTGCATCCATCCGGCCGTCCCACCCTCTGTCCAGCCACTCGCCGGCCCTGATCTACCGTGCTGAATCACCCAGGAATGCACCCACGCCCCCCCTCACCCCGGCTCCTCCTCCCTCCTCCCCCCACCCTCCTTCCGCCCTGTCACTAATTCATCCCTCGCTCGCCCCCCCTCGCCCCGCCCTCACGCCGCGCTTGCCTTCCACTCGCCTCCGCCCATTTCTCACCCCTGCGCTCTCCGTCTTCAATCAATCACCCTCGCGCAGGACACACGGTGGCAAATTTATTAAATTATCATACATTTGCGATGATCCCGCCGAGAACAAGGGATACTGTTTTAATTGCCGGCCCATGACCTCCAATTATGCGTATCAGTGTATTAGTTTGATATTTGGAGGGAATGGAGTGAGTGAGTGAGTTTGACGTTTTTCCAGTAGATAAAGCAATAGCCGCAACGGCCGCGGTTTAGCTGGCTAATTGAATGCAACCAATCAAGCTAACGTTGCGCTAACCTTGAAGTTGTTTGCAAAAAAAAAAAAAAGCAACAGCATCAGTAGTTTCATTGACTGGTGACTGGGAGAACTGACACTGCTGTGCTGCTATTGCAATATACATATTATATACACATATCCCACACCTCCTGCTTGTAATAAGATTTGAGCTCACTAATGTCTCCGTGTTAGAAAGAGTTGATGCAACAAACATATATATATATATATATATATATATATATATATATAATAGATAGCTGAATTTCTATAAGATTGTGCCACCAAACTTAAATAGTCCTGAATCAAGTCATCCACATAAATATTGTTAAGGGCAATGAGTGTGATCCTCCCCATTACAAGTTAATAATTTGTAAAAACAATGTCAGGAGTTTTATTTTTAGGTATAATTTATACAGTGCGACCCGTATTTTACAACTTTCGCTCTTAGTTTGGTAAAAATAAATAAATACATTTTTTTTTTTTTCCTTTTTAAAAGAAAAGCAGAACTGTGAACACACACACCTATATGCATCTATATATGTATATGTATTTCACATGGCAGCCACAAATCGGCAGGAAACATGGTGAGAATTTCAGCTGCACGTAAACAAACTCTTGGGGTCAGACTGCGCCGCTGCAGCCTGCATGGGAACCAGAGGGAGAGTCCCCTCCGCGCTGCTGCCTGCCTGCCTGCCCTGCCCCGCGTCTGCAGACCCGGAGCCCAGCTGTCGGTGTCTGCGCCCCGGCCGCCACGGCCGCCCCAGCCCGGTTCCGACCCGCTGCCATGGCCCAACGGTCGCAGACGAGCGCGAGGGGGACAGCGAGTGGCGCACTTTCACGTGGGAACCTCGGCGGCGAGGCGGCCAGACAAACAAGCGCAGGGCAGCAAAGTGTGAAGCCTCCAAACTGTCACGGCGCAGGGGTGAGAGAGTGAGTGGATGAGCCCCCAGAAACAACCCCCCCGACCACACACACACACACACACACACACCCTTTCCTCTTCACCCTTGCACCTCTTCACCCTCCACTCTCCCCATCCTCCCCCCTCTCACACCCAGTTTGGTTCTGAAAACTCCCGCATTCGCCCCTCCCCTCCCCCCCACCTCACCCACCCCCGCCCCAAAACAAAGCGTCCAGACAGACGTGCACAGAAAACACACACTGGCCCCTCCTCCTTCCCCCCCACATGCGCGCACACACACACACACACACACCTCCACGCCCCCTGTCAATCACAGACCCAAGTGTCACGCAGTCACTGGCACAGCCGGAGAGAAAGGCCGGACAAAAAAAAAAGGAAAAAAAAAATCAGGGGAGCGCAGACAGGAAAAGTGTCCCGTCAGTCACTTTATCACTGGGTGGACCCTCCGCTGACACCCCCCCTCCCCTGTTCCACTGCTAGCACGTAGCACAAAGCAGGAGCAAATGAAGAGGCGATCGGAGAGGAAGGGAGAGCGTGGAGAGAGAGTGGAGGTGGACGCCCAGGAGAATTAAAGTGTCCCCATTTTCTCACTGCCCACTCGCACAAAGAAGCGGGCGGGACACTCCAGCAGGGGTGGCGGGGTTTTTTTGTTTTGTTTTTTCTCTTGGCCTGGGCCTCCCTTCGATCCCTACCCCCCAGCTCTCCGAGGTCACCCCTCCGCTGACCCTGCCTCGATTGTTTCCCGTCGCTCTGTCAGCTCTGATTGTTGCTGATTGGTTAAATGGCGAAAAACCCAAAATGGAGGGGCCGGGCATGGAGAAGAAAGAGGAGGGTGAGGATTTGGGGAGGGTTGCGGGGTGGCGGGGGAGAAAAGGGAAGGCAGGGGTGGAGAACACCCCCTCTTCTCTTTTTTTTTTCCACTGAGATAACTGACTATTTGACCCAAATAAACAATCTCTCTCTCTCTCTCTCTCTCTCTCTCTCCCTCTCCTCTCTCCCTCTCCTCCTCTCTCTCACTCTAGCTAAAGAGGTAGAAGGGGTCCGTGGAGGAGGTGGAGAAGGAGCAGGAGGAGGAGGAGGAGGAGGAGGAAGAGGCTTTGGAGGGTCTGAGGTTCGAGTTGCGTGAGAATGGCAAGGTAGCGCCCCCTCTGTCAGGAAATGTGAACGGGGGAAGGTGGTGGGGAGTTGTAATAGGGGCGCGATGCCGCAGGAGTCTATTTACAGCAAAAGAAACTAGGACTCACTTCTGCTGATTCATGTTTGGGATTCTTGGATACATCACAAAATAAATGAAGTTTGAGATGAAGGCGCCTTTAAAACGAAAATGCTGTTGAATATTGAACATTAATGGACAGTTGTTATCCCTCCTTCCCAAAACACATAGGAGTATTGCTTGATCTGTTCAGTTAGGTTAATCAAGCTAGGTTGTTAAGATAGCTACAAGGGTTTGAAGACACGAGAGACACTAAGATATGGTTAAAAATAACCCAATGAAGGACAAACCGATCACATTTAGACTTAGTACCAGCACCAGTACCAGGTAAGAAGAGCCGTCTCACTGAATCACGCTGTCGATGGACCAAACCATGTACAAATACACGGCAAACTGACCCCAAAGCAACTCATCAAACAAGAGGAACTCACCCAGACCTGGAGAATCCTGCCGGCTTCCTGTTTAAGAAGCCGCCGTGGGCTCGGCGTGACGGAACACCTCAGTGTGCCACGACCGCTATCGGACCCAGACGAGTGTTTAAAGACCCGCTTCTGATCAATTATGCAAGCATATCCATTCCCGCCGGTCGGCGCCAGTCAAACGGCTAAATAAGCCGCGCGCGCGGTCTGGATGGACCTTCTGCCTTAATTGGACAAATGGCTTGCTTAATTGATCATTGATTGATGGTCGATGGGAAACGTGTTCACGTGTGTGCGCGCACGGCAGGTGATTGAAAGCCGGCTATAAAATCGAGGAGATGGTCTGACAGCCGCCGATGGACTCCAGGCGGCGGTTACAGTACGAGAGGAAGCAGAGGGATGAGGAAAAAAATGTTTCCTGCTCTGACATCTTGGACAAAAGGGGTACTGCTTTTTTTTTTCTTTTTTTTAGAAGAAAGTGAAGAAGTGGACTAAAGACACCTCGATTTATAAGGGATGTTAAAAGGAAGCATTCGGTTAACTTGACGGTTAACTTGACGGTTAACTTAACGGTTGCTCTCCGATGTGCAAAAAGAACCACGAAAGCCAGCGGAAGCCAACTGAAGAACAGGACAAGAGAAGAGGCCTCGGTATTCTGCCAAGCAACAGGAACCGACTCGTCGATGTGGGGGAAAAAACTAAACAGAAACCTTTTTCTGCGTGCGAAAGTTGCGAACAGTGTTTTTTTTTGTTTTTTTTTAGTGAAATGTGTCCAGGTGCCTAAATGGGGAATTTTCCCGTCTTCTGCGCCGCATCCTTTTTAAAACACAACTCGTGCCGCTGTTGTTGTCGTCGCCGTTGTCATGACAGTCGCTCGCAAACGCAATGCAGACGTGCACTCAAGAGGCAGTGATGTAAAGCCATAAAAAAAGCCCTAGGAGCAAGTGTGCCCGCGTGATATTGGGCCTGTTTAAACAACTTGCATGAACACAACACCATTGGAACTGCAAAAACAACAACAGAAACAAAAATATATACATATATGTATGTATATATATATATATATTTTATTTTTTTATTTTTTAATTTTTTAAATAAAGTTATAATTATTCTTCCGGTGTAAGAAGGACCCAGATAACAGACCAGACCGGATCTGACACTTTGTTTTTGTGTGTGTGTGTCTCTTTGCTACTTTGAATGTTTATCACTTATCAGTCAAGACACCTGTTTGAAAGCGGGTAGGAGTGTGTGTGTGTGTGTGTGTGTGTGTGTGTGTGTGTGTGTGTGTGTGTGAGGTCGTCTCCACACAGAATGGGGAGGAGATCATTGTGAACGGCGCCCTTTGATGTGCTCGCTCGCCCGCCCGCCCGCCCGCTCGCGCACATTCTCTTGAAAGGGCGGTGGGACTCGGCGCAGACACACACGCTGGAGGAGAGGAGACACTTCAGCCGGGCATCAGGCCCTCGGTCTCAGGTACCTCCACTTGCTCTGTTTCCGAGCCAGCTCTATTAAATATGAAACGCTAAGACAAAAGGAGCCAGAGTGAAAGGGAAGGGAGGGGGGGGGGGCACAAAGGGCGCCACTCGATGCCTTTGAAGGGACACGGAGATGAGGAGCGTCGTGAGGACGACTGAACATGTAAACACACACACACACACACACACAAACCCTCCTAATGAATGGGTGGAAGACCCACATTTGCATCTTCTGCTTTGTTTTGTTTTGTTTTGTTTTTTTTTTTTTTGATCACTCATCCGGATGTAGGCGACCACAAAAGGAACATTGTTGGTTAAATTAGAGCTAAAAGCCCCGGTTAGAGGTTGTTAAGATGTTGAATGCACGTGTGCGGGATGTGTTTTCATAAACATTAAGGCCCCGCTATGATAAAAGCGCCTTTAAAGGCTGCACTAGTTGGGGATGTATAGCAAGAAAGGTAGATTTATTTTATTTTTTTTCCCGTGGTTACAATTGAGGAGAAGAAGGTGTGTGTGTGTGTGCGTGTGTGTGTGTGTGTGTGTGTGTGTGTGTGGGGGGGTGATTTTATTGAATTCCCTGGGGAGGAGTAGTTCTTTTTCACACCTTCAAGCAGCTTCCTCTCAAGGAAAAAGATGCTAAACGTAAAACAGCAATTGTTTTAGGGTTATTTTTGTTTCTTTTTAGGTTCTGTTAATTCAATGAAATGAAAAACTCTGCCTAAAACAAAAACTGGCTAAATGCAGAAATATATTAAAATGGAAAATAGTTTAATGTTCTTATAGTCTAAAAAATTGAGCAGAAGTAAAGACTATCAACATATCGTATTTCTTATGCAACAAACCTTAACACATGCTAATCCACGGGGAGGATAGAATAATGGCTCATCAGTGATATATAATTGCCTGGATGATATTAATCTATCAATTTGACAGGATGCCGCTGAGTGGTAAAGAACATCTCAATAGCCCACTTTCTGACAATAATTAGCGTTAATTAATGCTGAGGAAAGAGAAAAAAAATCCTAAACAGGTTGACGTTAAATTAATCAAGGCGCCACAACAAAATAAATTCCATTCATTTTTTTTTTTTTTTTAGATGAATGGCTCTTTGAGAGGAGGGAGCATCGGTGACACAGACTGATAACTTGACCTCCGAGTGTGTCTTAAACCAAATGACCCCTATCAGAGAAACTTCAATGGGCTGTCTTTGGACAACAATCAGCATTGTGCTCCTCCCTGACCTTTAGCGACTCAGCAGGCTCAGTCCAATCACAGAGTATTGACATTATCCACCACACGCCATTTATAACGTCAGCTGCTGCTCGCCTCAAAGGTCCAAGTCGAAATACCAGCACAGTCATGTTGTGTTTTGCCCAAGTTTGAAGGCGATAGGTGGGGTTTTCTGCGCCGCCGCTACGTGATTAGAGTGATTACTTCATGTCTAGGTGAGTGCTGAGCGAATCTCGGAAAAGTTTGCCGAGATAAGTGCATTTCTATCACGTGACTGGAATAGATAAAGTGAGTTCGTTTGAGCAGAGGGCAGTATGAGCAACATACAAAAAACAGGGGATGCAGAAGAAGAAGGAAAGATAATCTGACAATGTATGGCTTTGAAAGTTGATGTTGGATGTTGGCCGGAGGGTTGGTGATGTGTTGTCAGAAAACATTTTCATGGATTGGACGGTAGAATATTTTGGTATTGTTTGTTTTATCATAACTTCGATAAGCACATTAACTTTTTTTTTTGTTTTTTCTTTTGCAAATCACGTTGATACATTGATTTTATATTCCCACTTTCAATATTTACATCATCACTTGGGGGAAAAAAAAGCATGGAGATGGAATCTCGACTTGTAAAGGCTCATATTGTGGGTTTTCTGTCCACACATGTAAATGGACAGATCAAAACAATAAATTAATTTAAAAACCAACCAACAAAAAATTTACATTGAAAATCCGCTATTGTAAAACCCCAATATACGGCTGCACAGACATGCACCGATTCACGCACCAACTCAAAAATGCATTCAACCAAACTCAGTGAAGAAGATCATCCATCTTCTCCACCCTCCACCCTGCAGTCCAAAATAGAAGAAGAAGAAGAAGAAGAAGAAGAAGAAGAAGAAGAAGAAGAAGAAGAAGAAGAAGAAGAAGAAGAAGTGGGACGGGGCGGACGCTTGGCTGTCCGACGTTGGTGAGCAGGTCTCCCTAAAAGCACCTCAAGGCCTTGTCAATCTATAGGAGATCACCCATTTCATCCCCATCTGGGGGTGATCCATCTCAGCAGGCCTAGCCAGGCTCCATTACCCCCAGACGAGCTGTGAAATGTCCATTATGCGTGTGCAGGCATGTGAAGGGAATGGGCCTCCGCGTCGGCCGACAGCCTTTACCAGCCAACAATGAGCCCCATATCCACTATATCCACTATAAGGCTGCATTATAAAGCACCTTTATCTAATGTATTAAAATATATATATATATATATATATATATATATGTGTGTGTGTGTATATACTGATATATATTGTCTGTATGAAATGGTTGCAGCTGAAATACTCAGAAGTATTATCCAAATATTCTTTTTAAAAAAAAAATATAAATCTACTTTCACGCATTTAAAATGTGTTAAGACAAAAAAAAAAAAAACTAATTAAACCTCCCTAATTCTCTCCCCTCCCACAATCCCTTTGCTCGCCCCTCCCCGCCAGCCCCAGCGTTCATCGACAATCCCCCGGCTGATGGCCCCGTGGTTTGCGCATCATTACCGTGTCACAGTAGCAGGGATTACATGGCACCAGTAACAAGGAGGAAGCGATAAAGACAAAGACGGGAGGGGAGGAAGACGAGAAGAGGAGCCACTCCACTCAAAGCCGCTCCTCTTCCTGCTGAAACAATGCAGGCTTACTGCCGGGGACGGCGAGTGGGCCGCCGCCCGCACCCAGAGTGCTTTGCATTAATTACAGCCGGCGCACGCTCTCTTATTAGGGCTTATATAAGGTGCCCGGCCGTGCGGTGTGGGAGAGCGCTCATCCAAACCGTGGATGTCGGTGCACCGCGCAGGGTGGGACGCCGCTGCTTTATCAGCGTTTGCATGATTAAGTTTATTGCCCGCGCCATTTTCAATTTGCCCGACGCGATCTAAGCTCCGTAGCTCGTTAAAGGCCGTGTCTGTAGGATTTAGCGGCATCTAATGGCAAGGAAGTGCACTGCAAGCAATGATTCTGTGAAAAAAAAACAAAAAAAAACACCAGGCAGATCCACTTTCTGGGCTACTGTACAAAACACATGGTCGTACCAGTTAACCTGCTCCTTCTGAAGATAAAAATGCTAATTATGAGCAAATCAAAACTACAACTTCTTTATTTTTAGTGACTTCATCGAACTAAAAGCACAGGTGTGCATGTTCCGCTTCATTTCACGGTAATAAATGCACATAAATGTCAATGACAAAGAAACTACAGCTTTAAAAAAAGAAAAAAAAAAGATGGTTAGTTCACATTCTGAAAACAAGCCTTTCCTCCCCCTCCCCTTTAACGTTTCCAGTAACTCCAGTGCATTTGCATTAATAATGCCACATTGGACACAAAACATTTGAAAATGCCACCTTGTCACCTCACTAGTTGCTGCTCTTTTTACATTTTTTTTTTCTTTTTTTGTAACTGCGCCTGACCTACAAGGGAAACAAGCAGCCAGGATCTAATTTAAGCCGCAAGTGGACGTGGCTGCGTATCACCAGGGCGGCTGAATTAGCGCGAGTGGACGCCCATTATTTATGTTCCTGGACGCGCGTAGAGGACTTGATATTCCTGTGTGCGGGTCTGTTTGCGCCTCCGGGTTGTGGTGTGTGTGTGTGTGTGTGTGTGATGTATCTTTTAGCCGCGGATAGATAAACAGTGGAGACAAACATACGCTGCATCAGTTTAATGACCCATCCCTGTAGAGTCCCTCTACATTCAATTAGCGCCGAGATAATTAATCGGGCCAAGTCTCTCTGGCTGCCGCGCTGGCTGGCTGGCTGGCTGGCTGGCTGGCTGGCGGACTGGCAGCGGGAAGCCAGGTGGTCTAACAGGCAAAGCGTGTGTGTGTGTGAGTGTGTGTCTGTGTGCGCATCTCCGCACGGGCACAAAAGAGATGAAGAGAAACGAAGAGGGATCCTGAGGCCGAGTCTCCGTATTTCTGTCCTTCTCCAGAGACGTTCTCCAGCAAACACAAGGGCCGCCATGCGATGGGGGAATGAAGGAGGCTCACGTGGTCACATTGTTACATCATTCCCACGTGCACACACACACACACACACACAAACACCACAGTAGGAGGGCATGTTTGCTTTGACCGACACGGGCGTCTCGTCCGTCTCACTTTCTCGCCGACAGGCCGGAACGCTCTCTTCCCTTTTCCCCTTCGAACCTTTTGCACTCGCAGACAAACAGACACACAAGCACGGAGACGGTGGTGTGATCAGTGAGCCCCTGGTGGAGACACGCCGCCACTGCACAAACACCGGCCCGCTGCGCTGAGGCGGCGCGGCTCTCCATCAATCTCGCCGCTGACTGAAGGACAAGCGTGAGGTAAAAACACACCGCGGGAGCAGGGGGGGAGGAGCAGGAGGAGGAGGAGGTGGGGGTGGGGGTGGGGGGGAGTTCGCCGTGGCATCAAACACCTGGACTCCTTCAAGACAGCGTAAGGCGTCAATTATCGGCCGCCGGGAGGAGGATTTTTGACCTGCGCTCAAGAAGCGAAACGCCTCGAACCTGCTGTTAATGATACCGGTAGAAAAACTGTTGCTGGGACTCTCGGGAAGTTTCACATGAGGTGAGTGGTGCTGCTGTCAGTCAACGATGAAACTGACTTTTCCATCCAACGTGTGACATGATTTACATGACGAGGGAGTCTGATTCGAGTGAAATTAAACAACAACAAAAAAAAACCAAATTGACATTTCTGCATTTTCAAGAGGATTCAAAGTATTAAAAAAAGACAAAAGAAAGAAAAACACACACACAAACACAAAACAAGATGAAAGATTCACATTTTTGCGCTATGAAAGCAAAGCATGTCATGTGATGTTAAAGGCTGAATGAGAAATTGCTGCGGCTCCTGTCGATGACACTCAGCCCGTCAGTGACTTCCAGAGCGACAGCGTCAAAACTAACGCGACGCCGCTTTCCTTCAAAACCAGGACTTAGAATTAAATGTATCTTATCAGCCTTTAACTGTCCAATATATCCCCCACCCCAACACACGCACACACACACACACACACAGGCACGTACTCTCACACACACACACACACACACACTCGCCTTTCCGCACAACACCTTTTTGCTCTCTCATACTCCTCTTCCCTCTTTTCTCCTCTTTCCCAGCTTGTTATGCAGATTCCAAGATTTGCCTCCTTCAACACTTAGGGAGACACACACACAGGCGCACACAGGCGCGCACTCGCACACACTCGCGCACACTCACACACACACACACACACCGTTGTGAGTTGTGTCTGCGCCTCCCCAGGGGCACTGGGGAAGGGCAGAGCGAAGATGGAAATGAATTCAGCCATGTTGCAAGTGGCAACACAAATCTGCATCTGTAATTACCCCCAGAAACACACGAGGAGCTTTCGCTCTGTTTTTTTCCTTCTCGCTTCCTCTTCCTCTTCCTCTCCTCCTTCTTGCTCCTCAGTCCTGCTCTCCCTCTCCTCTCCTCTCCTCTGATCTCCTTCTTCTCTCTCAGACCTTTATCGTTTTCCTTTTTCTGTCTGCATCTCTGAACCCCCCCCCCCCCCCCCACTCCCCCCACCCCTCTTCTCCTTGTCTATCTCACTCTCTGTGTCTCAAAGGCTTCCTAAGTGATGCTTGGTGGGCCAATTAAGGTGGGTGGAAGTATGAGCCTGCATCCCTGTGTGTGCGTGCGCATGCATATGCGTGTGCGCACGTTTGCCCAGGCACAGACTTGCTCACACGCACACGAGTGTATTTATGCATGCATCAAACACCTTGCACAGTCTTGCTTATGTCCACACTGTCTGTGTTTGTGTCTGTCTGTTCACGTGTGTCTGTGTGTGTGTGTGTGTGTGCGTGCGTGCATGCGCGTGTGGTGTCATCTCTTTGTGTCTGGGTCGGGGCATATTCATGCTTCTAAGTGTCCCCCCAGGCCAAATGCAGCTAAGCTGTCTCTTGAAACGGGACAATATTCCAAATGCGAAACTGGAAACAAGCGTCTCTATCTGAGGCTCTGCCCACAGAATCTCCATCAGCTGCGCCGCAAAGTCACATTTTTTCCCCCCAACGCCGACAGGCCACTGTGTGTGTGTGTGTGTTTAACCTAATGTTATTTCAGGCCAAAGTCTTAATAAAGCATTTGCACCGACGTCCACAGTCTGCAGTCCAAAATCAGGTTAAAAATAGAACAGGACTAAAAAGCGTCACATGACCCCTTTAAATTTGTCCCCTCCAACACATTTACAGGTAAATCAGCATCTACATATTTGTGTATTTCAGACCTAAGAAGAGCAACAGCCTACCTAACAACGTAAAAACACTCGCGCCATCAAAAATATAAATAACCACATCGTGATTAATTAGCATGTCTTGTGGCTTTATTAGTTTTTGCGACAGCGCGAACGCTGAGGAGGTTACAGCATGAAACTTAGTTAACAGATAAGTAGCAAGGGGCCTCACCTCAGTATCAGAAGAATGTCTAAAAGTGCCGAATGCTATTTAAAGGGACAGTTCAACATTTTGACAAATGATGACTGTAATTAGTAAAGTAGAGAACCTCCCTCTCTAAAAACTCACCAAACACACAATCCAACAACTCCAAAACACTCATGGACAAGTTAGCTTAGCATAGCATATATTGGCAACTACTTGTCTGAGTGAACCACAGGGGGGACATGGTGACGCCTCAGACTGTGTCGCAGTTACTGATTTGGGTTCCGGCTCAAATAAATAAGGCTCTGGGCGAATTGGGCCAAAAATGTAGCTGCTACTGAAATCAGCACGATGCGCAGCAGATTTCCCGCAGACGTTGTTCAATTAGCTCCGGTGAGCTAATTCAATCAACACGACGATGCATGAATCAATCATTTGGGTCACAGCAAAAAAACAAAAAACAAAACAACAACACAACACCACGCTGTCCGACTCGTCGCGGTACCCGTGCACGTGTCGCTCGCCAGCAAGAGCGCAACTGAGCCCGTGTGCGTCGGCGTGTGACCGCGTGCGAGCATGTTTGTGGTCGTGCGATATGAAAAAGAGGACAGCCGGCTGAATAATTCATGAGTCCCTGGTCCAACGTACGGCGATTTGGTTTAAGGAGGCCTTCTCTGCGCCATTATGAGATTAAACCCAACCTTGGTTTGTCTTGAGTGGGCCGGACACGCGGCAGACCTGTCAACAGCCCACAGGACACGAGCGGACGTGCACGCACGGCTACGTGTTTGACTACATGTGTACAGTGAATGTAACGCCACACACACACACACACATATATATATATATATATATAAAAAACAGCTGGTTGGTCCACTGCTTGTGATTCCAGGTTTTAAAGTCAAAGGTAAAAGACAAAAAACATTGGTAAGTCCAATCAGAGGATGATATATGATGAGAAGGAAAGGCAGAAGGCGGAAAAAGGACGGAACCTCCAGTTCAATTTTTTTTCCCCATTGACTGAACCAGCCGGTCCACTTGCTGAGCTCCTCATCCTCAGGAGGACTCCTGTCTTTCTTCCTCGTCCGTTCGCCCTTCTCTTGTTGTTGTTGTTGTCCCCAATCAATAATCAATTTCCTTGAGCTTTAATGGGCCTCTGCTGTTTCTGGGGTCTCGCCCATAGGCCCTGACCTCACAACAGGGCCAGGAGGCAAAAGCCCAAGGAGACTGGGATGAAGCACCGGGTCCCGGTGCCATTAAGAGTCGTGACCCTGGAACGTAGGAGAATACAGGGAGGAGAATGAGGAGGGGGAGGGGCCTTCTGATACGTCTGTGTTCTTGGAGTGAGAATCTTAATCGCAAGAGTTGACTTAAATCACAGGTCTAGAGAAAACAGTTAGCTGGCTGATTGTTCAGGGCATGTTTTTCGATTGCTGCTGTGTATTGTTAGTATTTGCATTACATGTCGGATGTAACGTTTGGTCTGAGTGTTTTCGTCTGCTCGTTTCAACCAATTTCTTGACTTGACTGAAGACTTGAAGTGTGTTCATGTTCGAAGGAAATGCTAAGAGCTGCTGTTAGTAAGTAAGCAACTAATGCTTAATGTAAAACTAAGGCATTTTGATGTAAGGCTCAAGTGCAGAGTGCATTAACTGAACAGCCAGGGATTTGTTTTTTGTTATCAAATATTTTTGTGTCTTTGTTTATTCAGTAAACATTTACTGACATCCAACAATTTCATTTCCCATTTACTACATTGCTGGCCTGTATGGCCACTATAGACATCAGCCACTGACCAACGTGTTGCCTTAACGTCAACAAAACCCACGTCAGGTCGACCTCAACTTTTAAAATCTAGTTGCACAAAGTTGCATCTTCTCCGGAACTTCTGCTTCAAATCGGGATGGTAAATGAAAAACAGGCTCTAGGCAGCTACTGTAACAAACCTCCTGACTATCCCACACTCATTTCATGCATTTGTTAGGCACGAAGGAAGCAACAGTCACAGGAGGAAAGTGGGGGCAGCGGGTGAAAAGGTTACAGAGAAGTTAAGCGAAGTTGCCCGCGTCCCACGTCTGTACGTAATGTGCTGCCGCCGCCGCCGCTGCTGCTGCTGCATGGCGATGAGGCCGGGAAAACAGCTGGCGAGAGATCAGCGCGGAACAATTTGCGGCGAAAAGCGCAGAGAATTAGAATAGAAACAAACCCGAGGCTGAAGTGTGCGAGCAAAAAGAGTAGAGAAGAGGCTGCTCTCCTTCCAAAGTGGAGGCTGACGGTCGGCCGCGACGGGGAAGCAAAAAAAACAACCCCGCACGCTTGTGAGAATGCGTTTCTCATCAGCCATCTGCGAGCCTCGGCTATTTTTTTTTTTTCTCTTTAACGACGCCCCTTGATTGCGGGGTCTGCGCCGTCTGAAGGGGCCCCGCGGTAATGATCTCTGCTGTGATCTTGGTGTAAACTGTACACTGAATTCATCACGCCTTCGCCGGGGCTCATTGTTTACTTCATGCATAGCGGGCCCGCTTCGGCGCTCTGCCCCCTACTGGAGCCCCCTGATTGTCTGCGTTAACTGCGGGGTTCTGAGGAGCAAGCGTTTTTATGCAGCACGCAGGCGGCAGGAAAAAATAAATAAAAAAAGAGTTGTAATGGTGAGGCAGCGCCAGAGACGACAGAAGAAGAAACAATGAGGAAAACTGTTGGCCGGTGGAGGGGGAAAGCGGAGAGTGTTTGAGACGTTTGCTGTCTTGCTTCTCTCACTTCGTAGCTCCTGAGAGATGAGGAGGAGAGAAGGAAACTAGAGGATGGAGGGAAGGAAGAACAAAAAGAAAGGATGGCAGAGAGCCTGAGTGAACTGCTACTCAGAGAGGACTGCCATCAGGAAACATTTTCTTTGTGTTGTTTCTTCTTGAAATTATATTTTTTTTAAATAAAGTTCTTGTTTATTCAATGAAACCTTTTTCAAACCGATTGATGACTAGCTGTTTTGTTTTAATTTGTCCTTCCTACGCAAAATGTGCCTTGGCATGATTTTACGCAATCATTACATAAAGTACAAGGGCCATATGTGTATTTAGAACGGCTTTGCAAGGCTTTCTTTTTTTAATAATAAAAAACCTGTGAGGCAGAACAGAGGCAGGACTGTGACTGACATCGGTTGGCGCTCAGCTAATCGGTGGCACGGCCCTCTCATTTGTCCTCCTCTCTTTAGCGACATTAGCCGTGTCCCGGGCTGAGAAAGTTAAATATTCACGATACAAGGCAAGCTACTCAGTGTTCAAACAAAGTGCTCTGCCAAGTTCAGCCATGTATGTAAAGACGCCGTGACGGGGAGAGAGCGGCTTCGGAAACAGCGGCGGCGGTGGGAGAGAGAGAGAGAGAGAGAGAGAGAGGAAAGGAGAGCCGGCTGCGGAAAAAAAAGGAGACGGCGCGAGAGCCGAGCTGAGCCGAGCTGCGGCTGTTTTATTATTCACACAAGGCATAATAAAACTGGCATGCTCGGTTAGCAACACTTAAAGTCCCCCGTGCTGCGGTGGTTAGCCGCTAATGCGACAGCAGTGATTTGGACACGTCCTATTAATAGTTCAGGGGAGCTTTTCATGCATGCTAATGGCGCCGTGTATTAGCTATTAATAGAATCACATGGGGAGGTCCTGAGATGAGGGAATATTTCCGTTTTGTGTGTGTCTGTCTGTGGTTCTGTGCGCGCGTGCATAGGTGTGTGTGTGTGTGTGTGTGTGTGTCCATCCCGTATATAGGAAGTAATTCAAAATGAGGGTTTGCCAGTCAGTTCAAAGGAAGCAGCAGCGGACCAGAGAGCCAGAGGATGGATGGAGGATTTTTTGACTCAGGTAACTTTATTTATTTATTTATCTATTTATTTTTGAGGTTGCACTGGAGTTTGTTTTTCCTCATGTGTGTTCCTCCCTGCCTCTCCAGTCTCCAGAGGTTGCGGGCGGTGCATACGCGCCTGTGTGTGTGTGTGCGCGCGGCATATGTGCGGAAAGGAAACGACGGGAGCGATACAGAAACCGGAATGGCGCCCCTCGGATGGAAGTATGGAGGAGCAGGCAGCGTGTTCCTCCCCCCCCCCACCCCCTTCCCCTCTTCTCCTCGTCCTCCTCTTCCTCCTCGCCATGGATATTTAATGGCCAGAGACCGCGGCGAGGCCCCGAGACTTCTCCCGCCCGCCAAACTCCACGATCCGTCTTCCCCTCCCACATAGCAATAACGAAGACGGCGCTTCATGTCTCTGCCATGTATGTGGCAAGCATCAAGGAGAATATAAAGAAGAGAGCCGGGGAACCGGGGCCATAAGTCAAAGATTTATCAGAAGACTCGCTGTGCGCTCATGCCGGCAACACTCGGATTAAACTTTCTCTCCGCGGCGACTGATCAGCGCTGCAGCTGTTGCGGTGTTTGAAAATAATGCTTTTTGGGGCTAATATAGCACAAGAGGTGACTATCAGTTGCATGTAGCAAATCACTTTGCTTACAGTTTCAACATCAACATGACGAGCAGAAGGCCTGGGACATTCACGGCCAACAGCCGCTGTTTCTCCCGCTTCTTACGCGCTCCTTGCATTTAAATAAAGTTTTATTCTAAAAGTCTTCAGAAAGTCAACCTACGCGTCGAACAATGCCAAAGGGTAATAACAGGTCTGGGCAGGAATTTAGCGCCGTTATTGTGCCCAGTGTGATGCTCTTCAAGCTAATCAAACCAGAACAAATGAGGAAAACGCGCGTCGGGGAGATAATGTGGAAACATACTGAATCAAAATGCAAAATCAGAGAATCTTCACTCCCGGAAACTTAAGAGAGAGCAGGCTAATAATTTGCATTGTGCTGCCCCGTCTTGCCCTCTTGACACGCACATTGCACGGGTGTATACAAGCGCACGTCACCCGATAATGAAGGGAAACTTTCCCAAGGACGGGAAAACAATCGGACGTCTAACCAGAGCGAGAGCAGGTTGGTCCTCATCGCGGAGCAATGCAAATGCGGCGGCGGGGGCGCACAGTCAGAGCCCTAATGAACCAAGCCAGGGGAGGAGTGGGCACTTTTGTTCAAAAAGTGAATAGCACATTCCGTCGCTGAAAGATAAACATTAGTTATCGTCGAGAGAGAAACGACTCACTTTGAATGAAACTGACGTCAGTCTCGCAGGTCAACGCCGAGCTTTCCAATCTGCATTTCTGCGTCACTACAAATGCTTCTATTGTTGTTGTTTTTTTTAATTTGAAGAACACTGCCAATTATTGAAACCACTTACTAGCAATTGCTTGAAGAAAAATGAAATACCATGAATCTGGACAAGGATATAGAGGTTGAAACAGGTTGCACACAATGCTGTGGCATCAATCTTTAAGCTGAGTGAGATCTGGCAGCATAAGAAAACATATGGCCATGTTAACGTTGGCGCCTGCATCACACACCTTTCTGATACCAATAACGGACTAATTTAAGTACAAAGGTATGGAGAAGGCTTCTCTCCCTCGAAGAGGTGGAAATCTAGATGATCTCTTACTAAGCAGAGACCACTTCTATATACAATATCTTAACACACTAACACCTAAAGGTTCTTAATGTCAAATATGATCTGAAGTGCTTCTTGTAACAGTTTTGTTGTATTGTACAGAGAAGAGGGTCAAAATGGATCTGTCAGGTTTTGCTAATGATGCTTATATGAGCTGATGTGCATCTGATCAGTTTCTATAATTGTAAATATATATATATATATATATATATATATATATATATATATATATATATATTATCTCCTGACTTATTTCTCACATTTTGTTCTAATTCAAAATTATTTCCTTTTGCATTTGAAAACAAGGTGTATATGTAAACTCTTTTTTCCCTCTTGTTTTCTGTTTCTCCTCCCTCACATTTTTTCCTTCTGCTTGCATGTGATTAGTGGCTGACGATTACCAGGTGTGTGCCTGCTCCTCGTCTACAGAATATCTACCACCCCTGTTGCCACCTCGCAGTGTGACTTGACAAAGGCCGAGACGGGCCGAAACGTTGTCGAAATAAATAATCGCATTTGGAGTGGAGTCTGCGCTGGTTTATTTTGCCTTTTCTGCCACCACCAGCACCTCCGCACCTCTGCAGTGTGCGTCCTCTTCAAACTTTACCAATAACGGACAACAAATAAAGTTTTTACCCCTTACTGAAATAATTTAATAGCAGATTCACAGAGACGCGCGAATCTGCGATTTCCTTTCCCTCTGCGGAGGACGACACCGATGCTGAGAAGAGGTTAGAGGTTGTGGTCTCATATGCAAAAGAGCGGGTCTGAATAGTTGTGTGTGTGTGTGTGTGTGTGTGTGTGTGTGTGTGAGAGAGAGAGAGAGAGAGAAGGTGGAGAGGAGAAGGTGTTTTGACACAGCTGCCTGTTTTCTCTCTCCATTTTTTTGCACATCACCGTATCATTCGCACATTAAAAACAGGCACATATGTGAGTGATGTGCAAGCACACAAACAAACACACACACACATGCACGCACGCGCACACACAATCTGACGCGGTTTCCTGCCACCGTTTCATATCTGAATAATGAAATCACCGCAACTCTGGATGCTCAAATACACAATTATCAATAATACCACACTGTGCATATATGTCTGTGTGTGTGTATGTGTGTGTGTTGTGGCTCTGTATACCTGTGAGTTTATTTTTTTTCCTTTTCTATATTTACCTTCTTCCTTTTTTTTGCATGTGCACCTGCAGCCGAATAGGTTTTTTTTTTTGGTTTTTTTTCTGTTTTGTTTTTTTGCGGCGGCGCTTCTGATGGAGCAATTTGGCAGCGGGCTCAGGGAGAAGAAGCTAATGCAGATCTAATGAGACGGCGGGCTGGCGGGATTGAGAGGTGTATTGCCACAGTAATGTGAGGAGATGGGCCCGTGTCGCCTTGAGGGATTAGGCTTCTGAGCTGCGGCGCGGATGCCATAGCGGCCCCGGCAAGGCTGCATCCTTCGAGCCGGCCCCTCCCCTCCCCCTCCTCCCACTACCACCATATACCTTTCCTCCTCTCACCTAAACAACTCCCCTAGTGGATGTATGTGCTCTTGCCTACGGCCCGACAAGCCCGTCGAGGGAGTAATTGATTTCTCCAGCATTTCCTTCACAGCGGCGGAGGTGGATGTGGATGTGGTGGTGGTGGTGGTAGCAGCGGGAGCTGTGGGCGCGCGCGCTGTCAGCGCACGCATGCATGATACTGATGCATGGGAGAATTAAAGCAGAACTGACTGATTACACCTAGCCGCCGAGATGCCGCCGGTTTTCGCCACAATGGACAATCGGCGGCCTTACAGATGGCTGGATAATGGCTGTAGAGGGAGGATTTTTTTTGTCTTCAGAGGTCAGGAATGAGGAAGTTTGAGTGAGAGACAGCAAAGCGGTTGGTTCGCCGAAGAATCAGTAATATTTCATCTTTTGGAATGTGAGTTTTTTGTAGTTTTCCAGGTTACGGACTTTAGGATCGGCTCGAAAGAGGCTTGATGCGTGAATAGAATAGAATAGAATAGAATAGAATAGAATAGAATATGTTCTAGCCATTTTCATTCTCTTCATTTCTACTCTGTCAAAAAACAGACATGGCAGCATAACATTGGAGAAGGAAAGCTGGTGGAAGATTCAGAACATTGTACAAATACTGCATGTATGATACATAGCTGAACAATCCGTATATATATGCGCCTACTGCACTTTGAGAAAAAAAAAAGACTTCCTATATTTATGAATATTTCTGATTGCCATTAAAACTCTGATCCTCAAAGTCCGAGATGAGATCAGTCACCCCTGAAGCTTCTCTCTCGTCTCTTCTGCTTTGAAGAAATTTGAGGTGAACAACTTATTTTACCATCTGTGACCTATAGACAGTTTGCTGTTTTAAAATGGCGCAAATTAAAGCTCACCTTCTCATCGGGCGCGCCCGTTCAATGTGCGCTGTCGCGGAGCAAACGACGTGCACACTTCCACGGCTGATTGATGTGTGTTTCTAAGGGCCGCCGGTGGTCCGTGTGCTCGAGGAGCGGAATGTGTGATGTGTGTGTGGGTGTGTGTCGTCAGGCGGTGCTGCTGGGGTGATCATGTCCCAGCATTGATATTCAAATATGCCCTGAAAATACAAACCCTTATGTCAGGGATCAAGGACTCGCCTGCTTTCAACACAATCACTTCACTGTGCATGCTCCTCTCATAAATAAAGGAGCAGAGCTCCACTTCATATCACTGTTTTAATTATTAAAGCCAAACCGCCGAGGTTATCGCACCATTCGCAGCCAGCTACAAGAGAGAAAGGGGAAAAAAAAGTGAATTTTTGCCAGCACAGTGCCTAAAGAGCATCGCGGTGAGGTGGCACACTTAGAGGACAATGGGATACACGACACGGTGAACTGCGGATACGACAGAGCATTAAAGACACGCAGGCTAGCAGCTGGTTTCAGCTGATCGCTAAAGTGGCCAGGTGTGATGTCATTTCACCACTAGATGTCATAGTTTGCCGCCACGCATGCACCAAAACAAACAGGCTTCCTGCAGGTCCTCAGCCGCATCTTTAGCAGCACCAATCAAAGCACCTGGTAACTGGTGAATGCTGTTCGCTAAGTATTTTGTTATTGATTGTATAATTTTATGTTTGTAGTGTCTGTCTTTTTATGTGAACCCCAGGAAGAAAAGTCTTCACTACGGTGATGACTAATTGGGATCCACAATAAACAAATAAAGAAAATCTACACTGAGCAAACAAAGATATAACACACTATGAGATCATAGCTGTTTGTTGACAATGGCAAGTCCATATTACTGCAGCTGGAGGAGGTTGCTATCGAGTTTCCCTGTGATTTACAGTTCAGGCTCTAACTTCCATATTTCATGTTATTACTTTCAACATTTCATCGTCATCTGACACGAGGAGTGGAGTCAAGGCTCCAAAGACAGAGAGGAAAAAAGAGAGAATTCACACAAGTTAATATGATAAGGAGCAGGAGACTTACGCACACAGGGGGCGCTGTGATGTCACTTCCTTCAGTGGACGCCACAGTGCTAGCTAGTTCCAGTCTAACAAGATAATAATTGAAGGCTGGCCTGACGTTTGATAAATGGGTAATAATAATATCACTTTCCTCCATAGATGATCAATAGGTACCACCACCAATAGTGTCAAAGAAGGCCGCTTGAACCGATTCCAAATTTTTATGCTTTCTTTAAATTTTTATTCTACACTTTTATTCTAATTTCCTTTGAGAGTTGACAAGAGATGATTCTTGCAGAGCAAAATGTCTTCACGTTATATTAGTAAAAAAGGGAGAGCTGGCAATAATCACACGAGGTGTAGCATGTTGCGGAATCTGCTGTAATGTTCGCGTAACCCGTGTATTTTTTTCTCCCTCCTCAGTCGGGCCGTTTCGAAGCGATACATTTCAGCCACAGGTTCGTCAATAGATTCATCCTAATGTGTGTGGCAACGCAAAATAAATTATCATTACGGCGAACACCCACATACATGCGGAGGCAGCAGAGGCGGGCGGCGTGATAAAAAACGAACGAGCGGCCGGGCGGGCGAAGCGCATTCCCCCACTCTCATTAATTTCACCGGAGCGGGCCATTATTTGTTTTCCCATTGTTCATTAGTCAGGTGAGGCTGACGTGACGGGCCGGCGCGGTGGGGGGGCGAGGACGCGTCCCCCGTTTGTAACCGCGCTGTCACCACGTGTATCTTTGTGTTTAAAAGTGCACGAGTCGCCTGAGAAATGTTCAAGGGTGGGATGACAAAGAGTTTGAGGCTGGCAGCGGAGGAGGAGGGGGGTGAAGTGGGGGATGGATGAGAGGGTGGTGGTGGGAGGGGTCGGGGATAGTAGGGGGGTGCTGCGATAGCTCTGCCCCCCGCAATCGATTGGCTGTTTTTAATCGGGCGAAACGAATATAACTTCCCTTGAATTGAATTCCCTCTGCAAAATGTTCCAAAAGTAACCTTGTTATATTTATTGACAGGACATTTAAATAAATATTAGAGCACCGTGGAAGTGGGGGGAAGGTTCTAATCCATTGATTTTTTTTCCCTGTGCCGTTGAGGAGGGAGAGGGGGTAAAAAAAAAAAAAAATGAAGTACCAGGGTAGTCTCCTAACAAAGCACACCTCCACTGTCCCTCTGCGCCCCACTTCCCCCACCACCACCACTCTCCTTAGCATATTAGGTGGAGAATAATGTGAAAAAATGCTTAGCACACGGGAACAAGGCCGGCGAGTGCAGACGTGGGAGTGGGTCCCCCGGGGGTGCGGTGGAGCCCCTATCCCATAAATCCCGGGCCCGGTGCAAACAATCAATTTTCAATTTTAATTATTTACCATGGCCTGCCGGACAGAGGCATTTATTTCCACCCCCCTCCCCGGCTCTGTCTGGATTAAAAATTAAAAATTAGGAGATTAATTTTTGGCAGAGTGGGCAGAAAACAAAGACCAGACCTGCACCCTCCGAAAAAAAAATCCTTCATTATTTTAAGCCGCCCTCCGACTGGCACCACGCTGACAGGTGAAGGTAAGCGATAGCCAGCGCGATCAATCAATAAACTTCATAAATTTTCCCGGGGCCTCTCTCGCCCCTCAGCCGCAGCCGCCCTGGCGCCTGCCGCCGCTTCATCCAGGCCTCCTCTGTTTGAGGGGGTGGGGTGTGTGTGGTGGTGGTGGGGGGGCGCAGGGGGGTTACTGTTCAAACTGTTGGAGGGGGAGAAACTAGCGAATAAATAAATAAATAAGTAAATAAACGAAAAGTGCGCCGCTCAGCACTTTCCGCACAAGCTGCGTGGATTTTGGCCGCCGCTCCATCAGCCTTTCCGATATTTCATCTCACGAGCTTAATTACAGGAGGCGGAGCGGCGCCGCTGCCAGGAGGTGTCCCCTGTCAAGCTCCACGCCCGCTCAGAGCAGCGTTTCGGAGCTGCAACCTGCAATTAACGGCTACTTTAAAGGCCCCCGCGTGCGAGATTTACCGGCACCTAATGGCAGCAAAGCATATTGAAAACAGCTCTAATGTTAATCGCCATTTTCTGATGAGCCGCTACAGCTCACGTCTTTCTTGCGCCGGCTGTGATGTTGTGGTAGAAATCTGAAAAACCAAGAGAGAGCCCCGGTCTGGCCTGCAGTCGCTATATGTGAATATAAACTGATTGATAATTAGCGAATTAAAGTTTCTCAGACTTCATCTAATTAAAAAATATAATGTTTTATTCAATTAAAGGCTACTGGCCCTTTAAGAAAGGCAGGCAGAACATTGATCGATATATTGCCCCCCAAATAATACAGCGACTTATACGGCTGTCAACAAAAGTCACTTTTCACTAGTTCAGTTTTTATTAAATGTCAAACAAATATAAAACAGTTTGTCGTCAGAAAACCTATGGAAATGTTTTAATATTTCTATAAACTTTTCAAAATGCACATGAAAGGACTTTACGGAAACCCACTGACTGTCATTCCAGTTTATGAAGGTTTGTGGCCAAACAGACTGTCACACCGTGGTGAGGTTTTGTCTTGTCTTGGGGTTTTGTCTCGTCATTTCCTGTTTTATTTTGACAGCCTAACTCAGCTTCCTCTCGTTTCAGATCACGCCCCCCTCCTCATGTTCCACCTGTGCGTCTGACCCAATTAGCCATTGTTTCCACCTGTGCCTTGTTACCCTGTGTGTTTAAAAAGTCTGCGTTTTCTCTCGTCTCGTGCCAGAGTGTCTTTGTCCGTCATGTCCGGCTCTGTACGCGCTCACAGCCACAGCCACAGCCACAGCCACAGCCCAAAGATTACACTGTAAGCCAGTTGTTCCTCCAGGTCGAGTGATTTTTTTGTTAATTCTAAGTTTTGTTATTCGCAAACAGGCATTGCCCGGGGATTTATGTTCAGAGTTCCTCCCTCTTTGGTGGAGTAGATTATTGTTTGTAATTTAGCCTTTTGCCCTTTCCTCCTTGTGAGTGATTTTGATTTTGTTACCTGTTAGACTAGACTTGCTTTTGGTTTGATATGCTTTGTTCCTTTTTTTTTTTTCCTCCCTGCGAGTGATTTTGATTTTGTAAACTTATTAGATTTGATTTAGGTTTTTGATTATTTGGACTTTAGTCCTTTGGTCTCCTCAGGAGTGATTTTCTGTTCTCATTTATTTCTCCCCGATAGCTTAGAGATCATAGGAGTTTCACAGCCTAATTGTTTGATCACTCTGATCTGAGTTTTAATTGCGAGTCTAACAAATTTACTTTTGTCCTGAATCCTCTGCGTCTGAGTCCTGCCTTTAGGCCCAGCCTGACACAGACCGAGCGAAACGCTGACCTAATGATTTGCATAGAGGTTGCAGCGAGCAGACTGAACCGTGCTTCACATCTGACGCCTCTTGTCCTGTCCTGCACGAGAGAAAAGCAAAACAAGGACACTTAATTGTTACACTTTCTCTCTTTTTTTTTTCCCCTGCCGCCACCGTGATGAATGCACCGTCCTACGCGGCGAGGTCTCTAATGCATCCATAAATTCCAGCGGCTGAGCACAACAGCTCCTCCGGACTGAAGGCTTTAGTGCCAATCAATGGCTCGGCGCTGGTGATGTCATGCACGCGGCTCAACTTCCCGGTGAGCATTTTTAACACTTCAAAACATTTATCGCGTCTGGCTTTGTTGGCTGCCAGTCACCGACGCCACCACTTGACTGTGTCGCAATATTTTTATTTTTTCAAAGCTACGCCAAGAGTCCCTGAATGCCCCAGCAGGACCAACTCCAAACCTGCTGCAGCGGTTTTTCAAATTTAAGGCAAACTGCTTTGAATAAGTTGTCAGAGTCAATGTTTAGAGAGGAATTTAAAAACACAGGGAACACAATGGGGCATCTTATCGCTCCTTAAATCAACTATCCCCTGTTTTACATCGTCCCCCTTTCACCACCGCCAGGCTCCGCACATGCATTAATTCAAAAATATTCTGATGCATGTGAATGGGAACAAGATTTCATTTACAAAACAATATTTGTTAAGGCCCCGGGAGGAACACGCGGATGAAGTTTTATGATAACTAGTCATCTGATAACAGGGAGTAAAAGCCACAGGAATGGAGCGGGACGCACACTGGCAGAAGTTGGAGTATAGAAATGACAGAACGCGATGCGTCTTCTGCCTTGACAAGGCTGATTGTTGGGGTCAGGAAAAGCATCTGTGATAAATATCCTTAAAAAAAACAAACTCCTAGCATAACAAGCAGTAGCGGTGCGGAGGAAGCAGAATCAGACTTTTTCTGAGGGGTTTGAACGTTATTGCGGTATCGCTATTATTTTACATACGTTTAATTCCAGCGAAAAATAGAAAATCTTTTTTCTTTCTTTCGTTTTTTCGTAACGCCCGCGCGACACGGATGAGTCAGAGAGGCGGCGGAAACGGTGGAGGAGAGGAGAGGGGGGGATTCTCATCCAGATTGGCGGAGGGGAGAGGGGAAGCGGCTAGCCTCCGGCTGTGTGAGTAGCTGGAGACAGGTAGACGCAGGGAGCAACTAAGATACAAATAACTGTCAAGGCAGCGACGGAGTGGAGCTGGGAGGCGGGTGGAGGCCGTGGGGGTGGGGGTGGGGGAGGCGGAGGTTGAGGGGGGAGAGAACAGAGATCTGAGCGGCGAGAGGAAGACCGCGAGACAGAGCGGGAGGGGGGGGGGGGCGGTGGCGGAGGGAGTGTTTGAGTTCAGAGCAGAATGTTGTTATTTATCTCGTGGCTGCTAAACAAATAAGGAGGCTCCCGGTTCTGTGATTGTCTCGGCGGGGCGCTGTCAGATTTCACCGCATATGTTCCCTCAGCATGCAGCACAACTCTCCACGCTCCAGCTGTGCCTCTCTCTGCTTCCTCCTCTTCCTCTCCCAGCATTCACAAAACATTCTCAAACATTTTTTCTCCCCCCCGTCTCCTCCTTTCCCGCCTCCCTCCTTTTTTATATTTTTTGGTGGGCTGATTTGTTCTTTACGTTTTCGTATCCTCTGGACCAAACGACGCTGACGCACGAGCTCCGTTTGAATCACTGCCTTTATTTTTTTTCCTTTTTTTTTTTTTTTTTTTAATCTCTCTTTGCAAAGGCCGTCTGCTGTTCTCCGTTCCCACACTGTGAAAAAAAAAAGAAAAAAGAAAAGAGAGAAATTCTCTTCTCCCCCAGTATGAGTGGGGACAAACTCTGGCAATAAGTGCAGAAGCGCTCTAGGGCAGAGCGTCACACAACACAAAGTGGGGAGGCGGCAGTAAAGAGCTGGCTCAGTTTTCTCAGGGCGGCGGCGGGAGGAGGGGAGAAGATGTTCAAAGAGGGAGCAAAAGAGGTGAGGAGGAGAAAGTTCCCCAGTAAGAGGGCAGAAACGAGGACCATTGATCTTCTCTTTTGGTGAGAAGCTTCAAAAATTACAAGGTGGACGCAAATGTTGAGATGCCAGTGTAGTTCAGGCCAAATTCCTCAGTTTCTGACAATGCAAAGAAAGTAAATGTAAGAAACATGACTTCTATGATTTTTTTCTGACTCTAAAGTCCATCACCACCCCCAGCCAGGTGTTAGCCCCGCCCCCTGAGACCAAACATGGAAGCATTAGCTCGGAAGCATCAAGCTAAAACCCAGCGTTTTTAAAGGGAAACTGTAAACAGAGGACTTAATGTGCTCCTTTTTTTCATTATTTTTTCTGGACAATCTATCATGCAAGGCTGCTCCTCTGTAATCTTTAGACACGAGACCAGAATATTTCTATGTCTATGTCGGGGTGAACATCATCAATGAAGACCTTCAAACTACAGTAACCAAGTATTAGAATCTGGAGAAAAACCACAACAACGATGTCATTTGACAGGATGTGAAATCAACGAAACCTAATCCAGAACATATCAACCTTGCAGGCCACTCAAGTGTGTCGCACCAGTTAGAATTGAACCAGCAACCCCGGAGTGGAGCTGGTGGACCAGACGCCTCCTGGACACTGACGAACCCTGCGGCTCCCGCGGCAGCTCGTCATTGTCTGATCCGTTGCATTAAAACGCCGCCCCCCCTCGTCCCCCGCTGCGTCGACACCTCTGACCTTTAGCCAGGACCGGAGGTGGTGGTGGGGTGGGGAGGGTGGTCCGACACCTGCGCGGCCAGGGGTGTGGGGGTGGGTGGTGCGGTGCTGAAAGGCTTGACCTCTCTTTCTGCCTCAGCCTCTGATGTGTCCGGCCGCAGCTGAGGTCAAGGGTTCGACGTCCCGGCCGGCGGTGTTATTGAGAACTGTTGACCCCTGCGACAGGCCACTTGACCCTGCTTACCCCTGGGCTGCGGGAGAGAGAGACTTTCCCTCCGGCCCGGGAGCCATTGGCGGCGGCCGGTCCTCCCTCCGCGGGCCAGGAGCGAGAGGCGGTCAGGGCCCAAACAAACGAGGTCAGGGCAGCAGCAGCGCTGGGAGATTTATGTTGCTCCGCAGCTCCAAACTGCCTTCTGCCGTTGGGGAAGGCTGAACTCTGAGCTGCGGACCCCACGTGCTGGAGATGAATGATGAGTCGGCGCGGCCGGCCGCTGTGCCGTGACGTTTTGTTGTTCTTAATGACCAAAGATGAGGCGAAACCGTAAAAACGGGCAGAGCGGATGGCCTTGTCGGGCCGCGATATTTACTGAAGGCGACGTTACCGTGCCGTCTTCTCCTTCTTTTTTCTTTTGCAGCGAATTGAGTTTTCTTCTCCTCCTGTAAGGCCTTCTGAAAGACTTACCTGCGCTTGACAGAAAGCTGGGCCACGGGATAAACAAGCTGTGAGGGCAGGAGCAAGGTTCAGGCGGCTGGGCACAGGAAGTGTACAAGATGATGATATAGAGCTCCAGCGTGTTGGGGAAAAAGATGCAGAGGCTCGGAACGGCGATGCTTTCTTCTTCTTCACATTCTTTCCCGATCCCAGTTTTGCTGGGTTTTTTTGGGGCGGGGAGGGTGGGGGGGGGGCAGCATGGAAAAAAAAAAGAGAGAAATCGCAGGAGAAGATAATGACCTCGGCGCGGGCTGATCGCACAACACGCCGCAAGCAATAATGCCGCAATAAGTCACCCGGCGACGCTAAAACTTACTAATTCCCCGCCTCATTCTACCTTGCAGCCCGGCCACATATATAAATAAATAAGTGCGGGACACACGTATCAATCCATCTTCCTTCCCGCCGCGCGCCGGCCCTCTTTTAAAGCGATGCTGTGGGCTTTTACCCAAATGGCGTCAGGGCCACCGGTATCATTTATAACAGGACGGCAGCACTAATGCAGCGCGTGGTTCAGCCACAATGTTTTATTCATGCTGTTTTATTATTAGGGCCCCACTTAAAAAGGTGAGGCTCGCTCTTCTCCTCCAGTCGGCCGGCCGCCTCATGCCGGGGCTGACTGAGGCGCGAGCTTTATCTATCACCCTGACAAGAGCGTCTTCCACCGGGAAGTCTTTCAGAAAACTTCAAACACCCTCGCTATTGATTTCTCCCCCACTCTCTCCTAACTCCACCCCCTCGTCCCCCCCCCTTTTCCACCTGGGCACCAGCATACATCCTCCCCCGCCCCCCTCCTCCTCCCCGCCGTGCTCAGAGAGGGTGCACGGAGGTGGTAGTGGAAGTAAAGGAAGAACAAGGTGGTGGTGGTGGTGGTGGTGGTGGTGGGGGAGGCAGAAGAGACTCGCAGAGATAAAAGTGAAAAAGGGAAAAAAAGAGAAAAAAGAGAGAAGAAGAAGCCCAGCTACTGCATAACAATATGGGTGACCTCACTTTGCTTCATTGCTCCAGTTCTTGTTAGCTTCAGATGAGCTGCCGGGGCCGGCGAGCCGGTGATTAGAGCGTCCACGGTATGGTAATCACGCAGTCAAACAATGCTTTGTGACACATGAACGATTCAAACGTAAAAGATTGTGCGCGCGCACACGAGCGATTGTTGGCAAAAAAAGGTCCTTGTAAGTGTGTGTGTGTGTTGGGGGGGGGGAATCAAAGATCCTCCTCGGCCATGAAAGCAACACCTTGAAAGGAGACAACGGTCCTTGAGTTTCCTGGAACAACAAAGAGGCTGCTAGTCCCTGCTCCGAAATGAAAAGAGGACACAATTAAATTGTGAATTAATGATTCCCAAAAGCTGGAAATTGCCCGACGATATCTTGTCCGGCGATGTCTTCTTGTTTCCAAAGAAAAAAAACGGGATGCTAGAGGCTCGGCGGGAGGCAGGAAAACATTCTCACGTTTATATGAGTCACTCACTGAAAATAATCAGGCTTTTGAGTCATTTGGGTCAGTCACTTGGGGGAGAGTGTGCAGGAAAATCTGTGGAAAACCAGCTCAGTGGTCTAGTGGTAGACTGTCCTCCCTGAGACTGGTAGGTTGTGGGTTTGATCCCCGGCCGGGTCATACCAAACACTGTAAAAATGGTACCCATTGCCTCCCTTTTTGAGGCAATGGGTACCATTCTGAGGACAAATTCCGCATTATTCGGCAAGTGACAATCGATGGGACTTTAACCACATGCTCCACAGAGCCGATACTGCAGCCGATAACTGCAAATGTCTGTACAAATACAGTTAGTCGCACAATGTGACTTGTTGCCTACTCACTTCCTTGCCGTTTGCTAGCTAGTGGTAGCAAGGAACGGGTTTTGACTGACTCGTTCGGGACAGACTCCACTTGTGGTGCGGGTGCTGTGAGGATGGCATATGCACTTCACAATGCCGTGAAGACAAGACGGCTTTATTAGCCCTTCTAATCAGCGTCTCTCCTTGATGCCCGAACAGACAAAGTGATTTGAGGCCGACGGGGATTTATCGCTTTGCTCATCGGCTGGCAGAGAAAAAAGACCAGCTGAGACTGAGCCAGATGATTTAATGAGCTGTAACCGATTCGTCCTCCTGTGAGAGACGGCGGGCCTGTGAAGCAACTTGAGGCGCAGCCGTATTGAGGCAACTGTTTAAATACTCAATAAAAGAAGCTTGAACACTTGAATTCACATCTAAATCCTGGTTTGTCCCCGACTGAGGCTGTAAATAACACTTATGACAAAGCATTTTAACTGGACAAGAGGCATCCCAGGATGCACTACAACGGCGACATTCTGCCAAATAAATGTTCAAATAAACGGATTATATTTTTCAAGGCCCTGGTAAACTTCAGCGCGTCTCCTGCACAGTTCAAACGTCTCTTCGCTGGCTGAAACCATCCTTTTGATTCCCGGGTTGCCAAAGAGCTTTACGCTGTTTGTTCACAACACCCCCACCCCCCACCACCTCCACCGACTCACCCGCCTTTCTGTGGTGTGAATCTTCACCGTGGTTGCAAAGACCCCATGGCACTCTAACACGCTCTGAAATCAATACCGCCGAGGCCCCGTAGGAGTTGCAGGGAGGAAGCCATTGATTGACATGTTGCTCTCATGTCAAACAGCAGAACATGGCATGGCGGCGGCCACCTGCCGGCTGCTACACCTGCCGCTCGCACCTCTCCGCCGGGCGTCGGCGGGAACAGCGTCGGAACGCTGATGGAGACAAAGTTGAGCTTGTTGGATTTACTGGCGGGGAAAAAGAAGAAGAAGAAGAAGAAGAAGAAGAAGAAGAAGAAGAAGAGGGAAAAAAATCCACACTTTGTGATGTTTGTGTGCCCCCCCCCCAACCTCACTCTTTTTTTTTTTATTTCTTTTTTTTTAGAACTGTCAAGCGTAATTGTTCAGTTTCAGCTCACATCCTAATCAGGGATGGCAAGATGTCTCGCAGCAAACAAACTGCCACTGATCCTGGCTCGCAGCAAACGTCTTTATCGCTTCAAAGTATTTCTGGATCCTCGACGGGCTTGTCTAAGCAGCAGCGTTTCTGCTGGAGGTGAGGCGGAGGAACATTTTATGTTTTCCTTTTTTTCCTTTCTTTTTTTCTTTTTTTTTTTTGGCGGGTTGGCGCCGACATTCAACCTTCCTCTCCATCCGGCACGTCGGATAGCCTCCGGCCATCTCACCTCGACCTAGGAGGCTTGTTTTTCTGCTCGGCGGTTCTCACATCACTCTTTAATTCCGCCGATTCCTCGTTCGCACGTTTGGGGTCGGAGCGAGTGGGGGGAAGAGAGACGGAAGTGCACCTGAATGTTTACCCATGCTGCGATGCTGCGCTGCGCCTGGTGTCGGGCGCCCCTGAAAGGCGCATAAATTAGCGCCCGCTACAATGGCACCCCCGAGCAACCTCCTGGTGCGCAACATCAATATGGAGCGAGAAGCAAGCTGCGAGCGCGCACTATCAGAGGCCAAATGGCTGGGAGGAGGCGTCGCTGTTTAGCAGATGCTCCGCAATCGCCCACCGTCGCCAGCCAGTGGAGGAGACTTCCAGAAAGGGCCGCGCAAGCCTCAGTGCATTTTGCAAGGCCGGACGTGCACGAGCACGCACACACGCACGCGCAGGACCTTCACAAAAACATTGCGACTCGATGTCACACAGGCGCCAAGCAAGATTTCATTGAGTTAAAAGTCAGTTTGAAGCAAACCCTCGGTATCGGGAAGTGTCCAAAATATTAATTTCCTTCTAATAGGCAGGAGGGCAACTGGCTACACCAATGCTAGCAGCTAGAGTGGCTGTGGCTAAGTTGGTAGAATGGGTCGCGAACTGATGATCGAAGGGTTGGCGGATCAAATCCCGGCGCCAACTGTCCAAGTTTAAAGTCCTTGGGCGAGAGGCTGAACCCTAAATTGCTCCCAATGGGGCTGGCAGCACCTTGCATGGCAGCGGCCACCCATTGGTGAGTGAGTGAGTGAATGGGTCAGTGGGTGAATGAGAGGCCTTTGTAAAATGCTTTGGGGTACCGTGAAGGTGCTGGAAACCGCTATGTAAGTGCAGTCCATTTACCATTTACCAAAGCGGCCATGAGGAGATGTTTACGCGCTAGCAACTTAGCAACGTTTACGTGCTAGCACTTAGCAACTTGCTAACATATACACTCAGGGAAAAAATGTTTGTTTTATAAAAAAAAAAAAATGCAAATAATGAAACACATGGGGGTGAGGTCCCCTTTTCTAAAGCATCCTAAGAACTGTTCCGATAGCCAGTCAATCATTTAGGATGAAATCAAATCACATGCTCACTGATGGAATGGAATAAAAACCCTGGACTTTGCTTTATTCCGTCCCGAATTGCAGATGTTGTGCAGCGATGTCACAGCATGAGGTAAAGGCCCACCGCCTGAAAATCAATTCCGCCCCTCTCTTCCTTTAAGTGGTCAATATTTTTTGTTTCTCGCCGGCAGCTCCACCTTGGACCCCTTTAATTCAATGGGCCAATTAGAGGCGGCGTCATGTCTAATTCCGACGGCGGGCGGATGCTTGTTTGTGCCGTTACCTCACTCCTGCGGGGGGGAGGGTGGGGTAGGTAAGTGGGTAGGTGGTGGTGGTGGTGGGGTGCTTGGGAGATAAATGCAACGCTCCTGTCCAGTTTAACCCCAGAGCCTGCATCCCCTCCCTCGTCTTCGCCCTCCCCGTCATTTCTCCGCCCCTCGCGGGAGTCAAGGACGACGCACGATTGATGCTAAACTTTCAAAAATGAGTCCGGCCTCGCGTGTCACTTACAGAGGAGGAGGAGGAGGAGGAGGTGGTGGTAGTCGAGGAAGTGGAAGAGGATGAGGTGGAGGAAGAGTAGTAGGGGGAGGAGGTGGAGGAGGGGGAGGAGCCCCAGGGCCCCGGGCCGCCGCCACTCGGCTGGAATCATTCGTTACTCAGCCCTGATTGGCCCTGACAAAACAATACCCTAAAAACTCACCAAAGTAAATTATGGTCCTCTGGTTTAATGGTCGGTGGATGGTGCGGGGGAAGGAGGGGGGTTGAGCAGGAAGTAAGGAAGGAAGGAAACGAGTGCCGACGGTGGCCGCAGCGGCCCCCGAGCCGTCTTGGCCCGCTGCCAGACGCAAAACAAAGTAATGTGCTTTTGATATTAATAACGGAGATGATATTGATCGGCGCCGCAGACCCGGACCACTCCGCCTCCCTCCAGGGTGGGCCCCCATTGAGAGGAGGATGGGGGTGAGGGGGTTTGGGGGGTCGAGGCTCTCGGCCTCTCCAGCACCACCACCACCACCGCCTGCCCGCCCACACCCCCCACCCCACCTCCTCCTCCTCCTCCTCCTCGCCTCCGCTGAAAGCCACTTTTCCTGAGGGTCCATTTCATTTGAGTGTCTTTAATTATGTGAAATGGATTCCAAGGGA
The DNA here is from genome assembly GCA_009823395.1 of Thamnaconus septentrionalis. NCBI lineage: Eukaryota > Metazoa > Chordata > Actinopteri > Tetraodontiformes > Monacanthidae > Thamnaconus > Thamnaconus septentrionalis. The sequence goes on along the minus strand of CM020511.1, from coordinate 4,261,365 downwards.
AGAAAAAGAGAAATGGTGGCGGTGGTGAGCAGGCGAGCGAACAGCGGCGGCGGCGACAGGCAGCGACAGAGGCAGCGACAGAGGCAGCAACTCGGCCGGGAGGAGGAGCAGCGAGTCGGTCAGAGTCGCACTTCTGTCAGCAGCCGTGTCCGTGTCATCCGACTCCTGTTTTTTTTTGTTGTCTGGAATGGATTTTCTTTATCTGTGCTCAGTGTGCGCTTGTGTGTGTGTGTGTGTGTGTGTGTGTGTGTTTCTGTGTGTATGTTGTGAGGACCGGAATGTGTTATCAACCAGCGGACTGAGGACATTTCTTCAATGTGGGGGCATTTTTTCACTGTTTCTCACGACTTTATTGTGAAATTTGAAAGTAAAAGGCTGAAATCTGGAGGCAGCGTCCGAATGGAGGTCTGGATGAGGTCAGGGGTCACGTCATCGCAGTTGGGGCTGTGCTGTTGATAAGAGTCTTATTTGGATTGAAGGCGGACAGAGCGTCTAAACTAAACATCGATTGAGAGAGAATGAGCGTCTTGTGATCTTGAAGATGTTCTTGTGATTTCAAGTCCAGTTGTCCTGACTCAACCCTTCTTTAAGATGACCTGGATGACTGAGAACCTTCACAGTCGAGACAGAGCGGCATTTTTAAATCATCAGGTATTTTTAAAACATTTTCTTTCGTCTTTGGCTCGAAAAGTAATCTTGAACCTGAGCCTTCAACCCGGCCGGTGCTATGAAAGAAAGTGTTGGTCGGTTTCCTGAAAACCCTTGTTTTTTTGTTTTTTTCAGCGTTGCATGTGTTTTTGCTGTGTATTGTGTTGTGCGACCATAACTCTGGGTTGGCGTGCAGCTAGCAAGCGCGGGCGCTGCAACGCAGAAACAATGTAAGCAAATAAGACAGTGCATTAAATAATTAGCGTCCCCACGCTAACAGATTCGACTCTGCCGGCAGCCGTGTTGTTGGTGGTGGAGCAGGAGCTGCGCTAACGCACTCCCATCGTAAATTCCCACCTCAGAAAAACAAGTGCACACACGCACACACACGCACACACACACACACACACACAGAAGCTGCCAGGCCAGGCAACGCTCTACTCTAGCTTAATTTTTTAATGGAGATATGTTTTTCCCCCGCTTCTCTTATGCTGTTTTTATTTTCTCTGATGACAGCCGCCATCAGTAGCGTCAATTTGCGGCGCAGCACTGTTTTCCGCACTGTTGTGAAGGGAAAAACATTCTCACAAGGGCACAAGAGAACTTGAGCCATGGAGTCGTGCTACGTCTTCCTTCTGACGGGAAACCTAGAGAGCGGTGTCGGCTTTGGAGGGCGTCAGTCCAGCTGTTTTGTATCGTCTCCGACAAAAGTCGTATTGACAAGGGCAGAAAAAACGGTGCGGCCTCAGGAGGTTTGAAAGAAAGAGAAACCACCAGCCAGCATCCTGGCAGCAGTTCACCACAGATAGCAGCACAGGTGACCACACAAAAGTGGGTAAAAACAAACCTGGCGGGGCAAAGAATTACTAAGGAAGTCGGTCTGATTAATTAATTAGCTGGCTACAGATCTGTCACCATTGATGTTGTTTAGTTTAAAATAAAGTTGTTTCTAACATATACAAGGCCGGCGTACTTAATGTATTCCAGTATGAATAAAAATGTTTGAAAGGTCTTAAATTACACCCATTACCAGAGCTGCATTTTTCACCCTGCCCTCCACTGGACCAGCCCTTTTGCACTTTAAATACAAAGAAAATCTGGATATCGCCAGAAAACAGCATACTTAGCCCTTTGTTTTCAGCATCCGGGAAAAATGATGGATTTTGGCTTCCTGCTGAAACTGCTGCTCTGTTTGCGAGAAGTTGTTTATTTTTTCTAAATGCAGGACAAAACAACTGGCAAGGGATGCTGTCACTAACCCGGTGGAGGTGCAAATAAGGCTTCAACACCCATTGTGACATCACAAAGGGTTGTTTTTCTGCTAAGTAATGCGGGCAAAAGAAGCAAAGTCTGGGAACTTTCTTGACGTTAATAAAAATTAGAGTCCGTAAGCGTGATGATTTCGACATAACCCCGGAACTTTAACTTTGCCTTTATTTTGTAGAGGTGAGTGAGGGATGCAGGAGGCATGATTCTGATCCTGACCTGCCACTTCTGCCATTGTGCACGAGTGGATGAGTCTCATGTCTGACCTGAAGGTGTCGCAGAGACGTTCGAGTGACAAACTAACGAACGACCGTCAGGAGGGTCCCAGCAGGCCGTGCGGACATGCCAGACGTCATGCAATTCGTGACTGCTTGGCCATCCCTGACACTGACACACACACACACAGAGAGAGAGAGAGAGAGAGAGAGAGAGAGAGAGAGAGAGAGAGAGAGAGAGAGAGAGTCAATTCAAATCAACACCTCCTTGTTTTTCTCTCTCTTGAACAAAACAAAGAGAAGCGGGGAGCAACTAGCAGCTAACAGCTACACACACTCTCTCTCACACACACACAGTTTTCTTTAAAGCTGCTGCGTGTCCACTGAAGCGGGCTTGCTTTCTTTTTACATTAAGGCCATAATGCAAACTAACAGGCAGGAATCAAGTGGGTGTGCGTATTAGAGGAGGCCCTCCCTCTCTCAGCGCTGTATTAAATATTGAGTCAGAAATGAGCTGGAAGGTGTCTGTAAATGCTAAATAATGGAGAGGCTGTGTTCGTCTGGGTCAGGGCTCTCTCTCTCCCTCTCTCTCTCTCTCTCTCTCTCTCCCCCCTCCCTCTTTCTCTCTCCCTCTATCTGTCTTCTCTCTGATACATTATTAAATGAGGATGCACTTCGCCATCGCAGCGGGAGAGAACCAGGGGCAGGGGGGCACCCTGTCTTCTCCGCAGGAATGGTGTGGAGGGGGTGGATAGGTGCGGCTCAGTGTGTGTGTGTGTGTGTGTGTGTGTGTGTGTGTGTGTGTGTGTGTGTGTGTGTGTGTGTGTCGGGAGAGGATTACGTGGGCACACTAAACAACTGGCAGGAGACACATAAGCATCCTGCAGCCTCGAGCCCTCCCTCCCTCCATATCCCCATCTTACGCACAACACACACACACACACACCCACACACACACCCACATACACACCCACATACACACACAGGCCTCCTGCAAAAGAACCTTGTGCCCATTTGTACTAATGACTCTCGCTGCCTAATGCACTTTCTGGAGGACGGAGGCTGGATATTCATTTGGAATGGGGGGGAGAAAGGAGGGGGGAGGAGAGGAGAGAGGTGGGTTGGGGTGGGGTGGGGTGGATGGGGGGTGGGGGGTAAGTGTCGGGACAAAGTGCTCCGCCAGGCGGCTTCCCGTCTGCCCGTTTCAGCCGGCCGATTTTTCAGGCGAAAGGGGGCTCGGGCCGGCGCTCGGCTCCGGCAGGAACGCGATTCATCACAGCTAGGAAGTAGATAGTTCAGCTCTGTAAGTATGTATGCACAAACAGAAAAAAAAAAAATTGTTCTTTGCTGGGCCTGGGTTACTAATCACTGAGGTGAAAATGAGACGTGCTTCACGGGGCAGGTCCACTGAAGGATGTTCTCAGGTCCCGCTGCTTATTGAGTTAGCTCGACTCACTTTCCTCTCGACTTGGTCGGACGTTCCAGACGAACCTCGGGAGGACGAATCGACGAGGACGACGTGGAACTGGAGTCAGTCAGGGGTTGTGGCTGTTGGCTGCTGGAACCAAAATATGCTCAGCGCACAGCAGGGGTGAGAGCAGAGGTGGGCATGCCCAAGTCTCAAAGTTGGATTTAGCATCAAAAAAACCAAAACACATGCAGCATTTTCCTGTCATCTGAAGCAGGACCAACTTTTTTGCTACCTTTGTTGAACCAAAAGCTGCAGCCACCAATCATCTGTCTTAGTCGTGTGTCACACAACTCGACGTTGTACAACACATGCTTTTGCAGCCACAGTAGGATCCTGTGCTGAGCTCCTACCTATAGAAACTAGATGCTCAAATACTTTATTTCCCCATCTGCTTCCCTTCTTCTTCTTCTTCTTCTTCTTCTTCTTCTAACGCTTTTCCACTTCATTCTTCTTTTCCGTGCACACGTGCGCGCGCACACGCACTAAAAGACACAGTGTCAACACAGTAAAATAACTATAACAGTCATAAAAGGAGGAATTGTTTGATGTCAACCTTGTTGCCTGGGGCTGACATTACATCAGGGAGCAGTGCAACAAGTACACAGTTGCACACACACACACACACACACAAAAGAGTACAAGCACACATAAGGTAGAAGGGAGAAAGGAAGGAAGGAAGGAAGGAAGGAAGGAAGGAAGGAAGGAAGGAAAGTAGGAAGGAAGGAAGGAAGGAAGGAAGGAAGGAAGGAAGGAAGGAAGGAAGTGATTGGGCACAGGAGACATGATCCAGAACCACCAGTTAATTGCAGTTTGGCATTGAGAAATTCGGCTTTTCACCAGCACAAAAGGCAATGAAGATATTACACTATATAAATAGCCTGAAAAAGGTCACATGCACAGTAAACGACTCCCTGCTTTGTTCCCCTCGTTCCACAACCCGACTGTTGGCCCACACTTGGTTATGTTGGCAGCTCTCTCCTTCGTGAAAATGCCTTTTTTTTTCCCAGGGCACCAACAACCATCTGGTAGCTCCCAGCGCTTCTGGTGAGTCGATCTGTATGTTTTTCAATCAGCAGCACGCCGCCGTGCAACTCAACTCAGCCCTACACTGAGGCGACAGGGAGATTCTGATCGGACTAATCTGCCGATCTTAATTCGGACAATTCTGACTTGTCCATTTTTTTCTGTACGAACCCGTGTCTTTGTTTTGCAAGATAAACAGACGACAGGTGATTCACTTTAAAGCCTAGAAAGCAGCCATCATTAATGAGGCCCCGTAAGCGCCTCATTACGCGTTTCACGAAGCATCCACGTTTGAGGCACCGGGCCAGAAAGTAGCACAGCAAAGTTCTGGTGAAGCCGCGGAAAGTAAACACGCAGAGCCAAGCGACCGTTAAGGCGCCGGCAGAGTGGCGAGCGTTGCAGGCTGCTCACCCAAGGATAATGTATTCAATTCTAAGACCATTAACTTTTTAGCCAATATATAATAGATTGACTCTGAGTAGTGGAGCTTTGGCCCGTGGCAGATGCCACATTTGATCACTAAATGTTAATCAGTGTTGGACTTGATCTTCTCAAAGGGGGTCCAACATGTATCAGGCTGCTTAACTTGTTGTTTTGGTCTGTGTTTTTTTTTTTTTTTTTGCTGCCTTGCCTCGTGGCGCTGGTCCACACCAGTGTCGGAGTGTTTCACTGGGCCGCAATGTTAGAAAGTGGGGGATTTAATCCTTTATGCCTCACAGCTGGAGCCTCGTTGAATAATGTAAGACATGCGGGGCAGTCTGTGGCTCGATTTCACTTTTGCCCTCTTCAAATACTTGCTCTTTGCCAATGGCGTTTGCCAGGCTTTGTGGGCAAATAACAAGAAAAGCGACGAGTGAATGAAGGCAGAGTGCAGAAACGGCAGGATCTGCTCTCCCTCTCTCCGTCTCCCTCTCCGTTCTTTATTGGAAGAGGAAAATAATGATACATTTACATAGTGAATGGTGTAATTACAAGAGGAGGAACCTGAGGACGGAATGATTGGAGTTGGACACGTATAATTGCACAATTTAATGGTACTTGCAGCACCGGGAGTTTAACACAGTTTCTCACTTTTTCTGAGAAATCAAGAGCTGCCCGTTGCTGCCCAGAGCTGAGTTGCATGAATTGAGTTTTTGCCAAGAGTTTGTTTTTGCCACGCAAACACTCCAATTAATAAAAAAGAGTATTGACCTTTGCCCTCAGCGGACACCTCAATGCATATTTACTGTCTATGTGCATGAACTCCAGTCTGCAGAAGGCAGAAATCGCGCCACTCTTGCAGTCCATCTCAGCTTATTTTGGTTGTACGGCACCAATTTGATACCTTATTGACTGACTGCGCGTCCCGGTGGGAGGCTCTATCAGCAATTCTGATGTCCCGAAAGTGTCTCCACAGGCTCAGCAGCGTATTTTCTGCTCTCTTTAATTAGACCGGTTGCAGCCAGAGAGAGAAAAAAATGGCCAAACCAAAAATGATGTTTACAGATGGCCTGATTCTGACTGGCTCCCCAATAATAACATCAGTCCCTTATTATGCAAAACTGACTGACTAGCAGGGTTCTCTGACAATCCGTCCTCTCTAAGAGCTCCCCAGGAAAAGCCCAGGCTTGGCTTCTATTGCTTTTTTCTAGAAAGTGTGATCCAACAAAGGCAGTTTTGGAAATATTCCCTTTGTGATGTCACAGAGGCCACCTCAAGTTTTCTCACTGGAGACCGCCTTGTCGCTGGCTTGCTTTCTTATATGTTTTTTTCCATAATGAATCATTCAAAGTTTCTCCAGTTGCTGTATAAGAAGACAAAAAATAAAACATTAAACTGTCACAATATGGGAACTTTAACATTATGAAGATAACTCATCCAAGTTTTCTCATTTGCAATCCTCCTCCTTTAATTTCAACTGGAGCACTATGATAACGTCAGCAGCTTTATTTTTTTATTTTCTCATCCCCATCACCCGGAGTGATGCTGCACTCCTTTAAGCCACCGCCTTGGCGTGGCGGGCGAGATAACCCTCGCTAAATGTCGCTCGGCAGGCGACATGGTGATGCAACCCCACCACAGACACCTCCGCCTGCCACGGCAGTGCGTCGGAAAACTTTCCGTTTTGAATAATTGCTCCGCAAAACAGGCAAACAAGGAACGTCTGGATTCCGGTCGGTGTTGATGAAATCACAACTTCACCTCCTTCAGCCTCACAGTGATGGGCAGGAGCCAAGACAACAAGGAGGGAAGAGTTAGTGGCAACGCACCTTCCAAACTCCAACCAAAGAAATCTAAGCAAGTTTCTGGTTCTTACGACCACTTCCTACTTCCTGCTGTCACCCTGACCAATGCTTCAGTTTGTTGACATGCAGCGAGGAGTGGTTGACCAGTGTTGCTGGGATTACTCCATAAAAATAATCCAACTACTGATTACTGATTACTCCTTCAAAAAAATCTAACTGCTTCTTTAACTACTTAGTTTCATTAGTAATCAATTACTAATTACTTGAGTTAAAAAAACAGATAAAGTAACAGTTGCTGAGTGCTTTGGAATTAACTTTATTAAAGTGAACATTTTGCAATTCCAAATATTGCCTCTGTCCTCTTAACATGAATGAGCGTTGCTGCACATTTCACAGAACAAACTCGTGTACAGCACTGGTGCATTTTGCACACTGTTAAAATCATTAGAAGAACAGCAGTTAAAATATCTCCACTGTGCAGAGTACTGCTGACTTACTTGTGAACATGGCTTTCAACAACTTATGAGGTTTGACGTGAATATTATCAAAGTTGAGAACGTATCCTGCACAGAAGGTACAACAAACCACAACATTCTTTCATTTAGACCAGATGAACTCATAATAATGTTTGTATTTCCAGCTGTCAAACACAAACGTGCAAAGTCGCATATCAATGACGTTGCATGAACGGCTGCATCGTCAATCTGCGACATCGTTGTTTTATCTGTTTTATCTAAATTTCAGACATTTTGTGGATAATGACATATTTTTATCTTGCAAAATATTTCGGAAAAGTAATCGGAATCGTTACATGATAAAGGTAATTATGATATAATTACCAGTTTTGTCACAGTAATCCCATTACATTACTCCGTCACTCAGAAAGTAGTTTAATTACAGTAGTGGGTTACTTAGTAATAGATTACTTGCCAACACTGTGGTCGACCGATGAGGAGGGAGCAAACGGGCCTTCCTCAGCTAAAAAAGGCAAATAGGTATTAATAATAGTAATGGAAAATAGAACGCCGGGATTAGCGGCGGCGTCGGCCACCGTGTGGCTGTCAGGTTCAATGGCGAGCAAACACAGACGCAGGTGGGTGGGTTGGGGTGAGGGGGGTCAAAAATGGGGCGTGGCCGGTCCAGCTCTCGGCTTCCGCAGACGTTTAAACAAAGTGGGAGCGAGTGTTTACATATGCATTTGAAATTTTCCCCGAGTGCATGTTTGCATGCACGCGGGCGCCTGAGCCCAGTGTGGGGGGAGAGTGTGTGCGTGCGTGTGTGTTTAGCATGTGTCCGTTTGATGAGGGCCAAAACACACAAGTGGGGAAGCTGCCCACCGGGTGATTGAAGTTGCTGACATTTTAAGGCTATTGAAAACAAAAGCTAATAGGCAGCGCCACGTGCCTGAATCGTGTCTGGTTCATGTTTAACAAAACAAGGTCACAGAGGTTGTCGGGCCATGAATTCCATAAATAACTTGATAATGGGATTTTAAAACAAGCAGTCCGCCAGTCGTCCTCCCCGCCTCCTCCGCTCGCCTCCTCTCGCCGCCCGGGCCCAGTGTGTGTGTGTTCGTGTGCACGGGCGCGCATGTGTTTATGTGCGTGTGTGTCTTTCAGAATAGAGCGGAATATTAGAATGCAAATGGATTCACACCGCATCCTCATAAACAACGGTGTTCATTTAACCCCCGACCCCTGCATTTAACTGCCCATCAAGTCATTTGTGTTGGGCAAGACATGTGGAAGTAGGCTGGGAGAGGCCAGCGGGGGTTCGTGCATGTGTGTGTGTGTGTGTGTGTCTCAGGAGCCACGCTGCCGATGCCAATACTTGCGAGTTGGCCGGGACTGATGCGTGTTTATTAGCGCGATATGCATGTGAGCGTCCGCCTGCGCGTGCAAGGGCGGCCGAGCTGCCGCAACGCGCGCGCGCCGCGCGCGCGGCGCCTCGCACATCAGTGCGCGGCACGTGCACACGCGAGCCCAGTTTGAGGTGTGGGTTTCGGAGTTTACCATTCGCAATGCTCAATTAATCTTGTCAGGGCGCATTTACGGGGCCAGAATTGAACATCTTTTAAAAGGCCTTCGCCGGCTCCGTCACTCTCCCCTCCATCCATTACGGAGACACCGACACAGTCCTCTGAGGGACCTTCCACACATCAGCCCCCGCTTCCACACATTAGCGGGATGTTTTCCCATGCAGACCGGCAATCATTCACGATGCACTTTATCTTTTTTAAAATCTTTTTTTTTTCTAAACATTACAAGTCAATGATTTGAGGCCCTATTTTCTTTTTTTTTTCTTTTACAAATTCAGCCATCTGTGCTTCCAGGAACTGAAGTCTTTTAAACACTTGTCGACACATTTCCTGTCAAAATCTCAACAGAACGTGGAAAAACAACATATGAATGACCTCATGAAAAGAAGAGGCGATTTTGAAACCGCTCAGCTCTGTTTACGATGATGAGCTTCGAATGTTTGACTCGTTGAGTGGCGAAGTGTGTTGGTGACACCTCCAGAGTTTTGTCTCCCACATAAAACACAATTTCAACATTGAACAATTTTGTTCAATGTTGGGAATCCATCTTTCACAATTGCAGAAATCACAGGACCCTATATCCACGTTCTGTCTTTGGCGTGCCATAATGTGAAAAATGACAATTATTTTATGGCTGCGGTTTAGTCTGCTGCCTTTAACCAGCAGTCATGCAGCTGTTATTCGTTTTTTTGTTTTTTGTTTTTTCTTTCTTGTTTTTTTTAAGAAGCTGCTGAGGCAAAGAGATGGACGAAACCAAAAAAAAGGAAAACAGTCGTGCTGTCTCGAGACAATGCAAGACAAATGAGAGAAAAGTGGACTGGATGGTTTCTAATGATAAGAATAATCAGGAAAGTGTTGGAGGGAAAAATTATTGAAAAAAAAGAAATTGCAGAGAAAAAACACTGAATGCAGTTGAGAAGTCAGATTACCCAGTTAAAAAGCTTCAACATCCCAAACAACCGAGATGAAAACATTTATGCTGCATGAGAGGGGAAAAGAAGCAAAGAAGCAATAAGCAAATGATTATGAATAAGGACGTGATGCATTAAATGGAGCGGAAGAAGGGTGAAACGGTGAATTATGAGAGGAAAATATGACAGACGGCTGATAGAAGCACCGCAGCCAGTCGGTGTCCTGTTAAAAAAGCAAATGCAAGAAGAGTCAGAAGTAGCTGGAGGGGGAGGGCTGGGGGGAGGGGGGAGGATAGGGGGAGGCGGCAGAGCCCATTTTTGAGAGGGCACACTATGTTCGGCCCCCTGTCTCTTAATCCCGGGCGTTTGTCGTGGCTAATTATGGTGGACAAGCCTCTTTATCGAACCCGCTCCTGCCACCGGCATTAGGATGCATGAGCAGCGCCTGTTGTTTTAAACGCTCTCATTAACCACACAAATCAGCGCTGTTGACAGAGTGCTTTTGAATTAAGCGTCTCTCGCCCCCACCGCCGCGTGCCAACGCGCGCAGGGCCCAGGACAAGGAGCAATTTATAACACCATTAGCCACACTCGCCGAGGTTACAGGCATCAAAATTGTTCCCGTCTAATTATTCTTAATGGATACCGGGAGAGAGCGGCGCTCAGGACAGCTTTTTCATTAGCCCTCAATCAAGAGGGTCGGCAGGGGGGAGAGAGGGGTGGGCCAAATGTACCGCAAAAGGCAAACGGGAAATCAAAAATAATCCTGTTTGCTTTTTTTTTTTTTTTCATAGTACGGCACAAACGCATAGATGGAGGGAGGGGGGGCAGGGGAGAGAGTAAGTACAGCGACTCTCATCAAAAAAAAAAATACATCTTACACACAGAAACAATCCCGAGCTGAGAGGCGACTCTTCATCTCCCCCTGCTTTGGTCTGCTGTCATATACAGTTTAGATTAATTAGCAGCAATTATGATCTCAGATTGACGGCCGGTCGCTGCCTCTGCAGGGCGTCAGTGCAAAAGAAAAGGGTCAGTGTGACGAGGGCGAGGCTCTGTCTCCAGTCTGACACGTGTGGTGGAGCAGTTCTGGTTTCCAGGAAGGAGAAACAGCGTGAGTGACTTTTAACACTTACACATGTAGAGCTGTGGACACACAACCAAAACAAACTGCGGTCTGGAGTCGCGTCAGAAAATACACGTCTGAACCGCTAACACACACTGACACATTTCAGAAATCATGAAGCGTGTGTTAGCAGTCATGCCGCGTCCCGGTTGAAGGTTGAAACCCTTCTGAGGTTGTATTGACGTTCAGAGACATTCATTCATCGCTTACAAACATACATTTGTGAATATGTGAGAGTGCTTGTGTGTGTGTGTGTGTGTATATATGCATATACTATATGTATATACATAGATATATTATAAAAATATACACCTATAAATTATAAAAATATGCACCTACATATACATATATATATATATACATATACACTCATATACATACATATATACACAAGATGGCAGTACATAGATAGTTATTTTAATATATGTATATATATATGTATATATATATATATATATATATATACTGCCATCTTCCTGTGACATTGTGATCAATTTGTACCAATTGGACTGATGACTTCAGAGGCTGATGAGGTGTATTAACGTATTAACGGTCACCGTTATTCGGCCGCATGCAAACACAGTAATAAAACTGCACTTTATTAATGAAGTGGTCCACCGCCGCGATGAATAATTTACTAATGAGCGACTAAAGAAAAAAAAAAAAAAAAGGGCCTCTCTCTCATCTATCATCTTTTCGCCCCTGGCTGGCCGGGCGACACTCGCCCTAACGAGTCACCCGTAACCAACCCGCGTGGCAACGTTAGCGCCGTCGCCTCGAAGCCTCGTAGCCTGGGGGCCAATTATTTACCTCCTCCTCCTCCTCCTCCTCCTCGTCAAAAAAACTACCTCGTTCCAAAACGCCGAGGTGCCAGCAATTAGGGCTGCGTGTGGAGAGTGCTCCATCATACCCGAGTCTGTCACCCGGATGCTGTGGTCGGTGGCGGCGGCGGCGGCGGCGAGGTAGCGGCGAAGAGGCAGAAAGAGAGAGAGAGAGGAGGAGGAGAGGGGCAAAATAGTGAGTGTTAACCATCTTTTTTTACAAGCCATTAAACGGGAGGACATTACTGCACGGTGCAGCCGCCCTAACGAGGACTGACATATGCGAGGGAGGCAGTTAGCACCTAACATTAAGACGCGGCGGCCCACTGATGTGATGGGACATCGTCCATGGGGGAGGTATCAGCGTTAATTAGGGGATAATCGGCGGCGCGCTACAACCCCCCCCCAACCCCTTCGCAACCATAACCACCCCCCACTCCTTCCCCCCTCCTCACTGAAGATGATATGGTAACGGAAGGGGGTGGGGGGTGGGGGGGGAAGAGGCATACTTCATTTTGTAGATGGCGTGTAATTTGCTGGCATTACAGCAGAGAGCGGCGCCTCCTTTGCTCGGCAGGAAGTGGGGGGGGGGGTGGAGGGGGGAGCAGCTGGCAGCACCTGCCGGAGGAGGACGCCGCACGCCGTGCCAGGATGTGGCAACCAGGGAACGGCGGCACATTAATCACGCCCTCGCTGCGCCCGGCGCCAGTCCTACTCCTGCTACCGATATTAGACCCAGGCGGCTTTTTTTCCTTGTTTTTTTTTTTCTTTTCTTTTTTTCCTTGTTTTTTTTCCGAGGCTACGAACCCCAAAAATGAAAAACTAAAGGAGAGGGGGGAAAATGCATTTGGCTTTATTTTTGCTTAGTTGGATTACTCCTACTCAAGAGTGCGAGCCAACTACACAACCTGCGAGTGTGAGAGGGAGGAAAAAAAAACGCAGCGAGGGGGAGAAACATAAAGAGCAGCAGCACCGGGGGGACGGTAACGAGATTCCTGCTTCGCTGGCGCTTAATTGCTCAGGAGGAACGCTGGCGACAACAAAGGCGCCGCAGATCCGTCTTTCTAAACAACACAGAGATGGAAGAGAGAGAAGAGGAGAGGAGGAGAGCTGGTCCAACGGCAGCCTCCCAGGCCGCCTGACTCTGGCCTGCAGGGCGACCGAGGGCACTGACAAGGACAGAATCGGGCTAAGCAGCCCTCGCACTAGCCAGTTTGGCCCGTAGCACTTTGTGTCACAGCGGAGAAACAAAAGGGGGAACACATGCTAGAGTGCACACCGTTTGCACGTATGGCCGCACGTGCGTGTGTGTGTGTGTGTGTGTGTGTGTGAGAGAGAGAGAGCGCATTCAGAGAGCTGGAAACAAGGTAACAAGTAAGCAGAAGAGCTGATGAGCCACGTCAACCAGACAACGTGGTAAAAAACGGTCTAGGGCTTTTAAAAGAAAAAAAAATCAAATTGATCGGCGTTAATCCAAGTCACCGGCGTTAACTGGACCAGGATAACGCGGCAGCGCCGCCTCTCACGATGCCCCCGGGCCACAGTAATGTACGGCGCCGGACAGGCCGGAGTCGTGCCTTCCAGCAGAGCTCGCAAATCAGCTCGAATTATCCTCCCATGCCGCTGGAGCGACACGTCAGACGGATGTTCGCTCTGGAAACGGCAGAGCTTCCTCGTGTGGTCAGCCGGTGCCCTGCAGACAAAAAACGTCTGAGCTTCCCGCGAGGCGATTGGCCGGAAGAAGTGTCCGTCTCTTTGGATAGCCACAGGTAGAGGGGCGGAGAGACGGAGCCACAGGGAAACGGTTCTTTTTCTGCAATGCGAAACTGCGGCTGCGGCGGCATCATCTGCAAAAAAAATAAATAAATAATAATAATCCTTCAGATTGGGTTTTATTGATGGGACAAATGAATTTTGCTTAAAACTCATCCCTTCTCTCATTTTGATTGACCTTGAAGCTGCGTTAGCCAAACAAATCAGAGGGGAATTGCAGTGTATACTTTTATACACATTTAGGCCAAAAAAAAAAAAAGGTAATACATTCCCATTTTAGGGCGTCCAAAGTAGAAGAAGGCAGCGCGGCGATACCATAAATTGCTTTATTGTGTGTTTATTCAGATATACAGTACATCCAAGGTCTCAGAGGTCCGTCATAATGAAAAGGGGTGTTGGGAGAAAGGAAAAAAAGAAGACGCTCAAGTGTGCTGGAAATAAAGGCAGCAACTCAGCCATGCAGAATACAAACCGCCTAATCTGTGCGCACCACAGAAAACAGGAGTGTGTGTGTGTGTGTGGGGGGGGGAAGCGTAGAACCACGGCAATTAAAGTGTGACTAAAAGACAACGATCAGCGGTGATTAATATTCGATTAAAGTCAGAGGAATTTCCTTTCAAACTAATTAAGCGTTTATTAATTTGATTTGCGGCCCCTGAAGTGAGGCGGACGGTGCCGCATGCCAACAACTGCCATTGGCTCCGCTCACCGCGGCCATTAGAGGAGGCGCCGCCGCCACCCGTGTTGTCAACACGCCCGAACCGCAATCAAAAAAAAAGCCCCGCTCTCTGTCTAGTCGTGTCCAACTTGCTGAGAAAAACCATAAAAAAATAAAAAAAACTTTACCAGTTTTCCCACATCAAGGTTCTTCTGCACAATGGGAGCAGAACCTTGAAGCAGACAAAAGCACGTTCAGCCGAGTCGGCGGGCTGGCGGCAGAGGACGACAACAAGGACGCGCGTGCACGAGCGACATATGTCAACGTTGAGTCACACACACGATGACAACGCCGTCCGCGGAGTCCATAAATTAGACAAAACGCAAGATGGATTAGTAGTTCCGCTGCGCATTCCAGAAACGCGGGCGTGATGCGCATTAGCACGGCGACAATTCAAAATAGCGGCGAAAGATCGGAAAATTCTTCGGCCTCATTACAAGGTGCCCAGTTGGAAGCTTTGCCGAAAACGCCGCAACTGCGTTGCTGACCTTCATAATTCCAATAATTATTGTAAGAAACATATTGTGTGGACTAAACAAATGAAATAAATTACATTTACACAATGCATGTCAGTGAATTAGCCACAGGGAAGAATCTGGATTGCATTAATTCTTGCACACGCATCACAATTTCTCCACAAAAGGTCAGTTTCATTTTCTATATCCAGACTGTAATTGTAACCTTGCAAAGACTATTTGAATGTGGGTTCATTTTTTATTTATTTATTTTTATTTTTTTGTGGGCCATCAAAAGCAAAAAAGATCTGGGGAAAAAAAATTCACCTGCGATCTTTCCACCGATCCTTCTACTGTTCCGTCCCGCTAGCAAGCGTGCTAAAAGCTCTCTGGTCGATGCAGCTATTGATTCAAATCAGACGTGAAAAGTGACCGCGCTGCAACAGCCCCGGCAGAGGGAGGGAAGGAGCCCTGCGGAACCACTCGCAGCTACAGCACCGGCGGGCACGTCAAGGCAACTCCCTTGTTGAAAAAAGAAAGAAAAAAAAAAAACCTACGGAATATTCACTTTAAAAAAAGAGGACCTGGGGGCAACTCGCCTCCTGATTACAAATGGCAGGTGAGCAGATTTGATCAAAGACACGAGTTTTAATAAGTAGGAGAGACTTTTGCCCAGAGGTAAAAACAAAAATGTAAAAAAAAATAAAAAAATCAGAAGACCTGCAGCAGTGACACAGGTAACGCATTGTTAGCGGTGTGCACGATTATCATCACTTGGCTGTCAGTGATACGTAAAGTTAGACCTCACGTCAGCACTAATTAAACCGTCAGGTCCAATCAGAGCTCCCGGTCGGAACTCGCCGCTGTGTAGTGCAGCCTGAGCTGCAGCCGGGTGGCGGCTGAGCAGCTCTGCCTACTGCGTGTCAGGAAAATCAGCATCACACACAACCTGCTTCAGCTGCTGTTCACTGCAGCAGGTTCACTGGTGCTGGAGGAGAGTCGCAGCCCAAGAGGTTAAAGAGCGAGACGGGGAGCTCTCTGGCTTCTCTTCCTCTCACGTTACCCCCCCGCCTAACCCCCGCCTCGCCGCCTCTATTGTGTGTCCACGTGGATGCGGCTGCAGCGGGCGGTCATGAGGCCTGACAGGGCACTCCGGGGGGCACGCGGCAGTGCCACGTCCATCCGCGGCGCTCGCCTCAACGCAGTGCCACGTCCTGACAGGGTCGCGCTACCTCCTTCTGCGTAATTTAACACAACTTTTCCCCGGGTCGGCGCCGGACAAGGGCCGGTCCGGACGCGCGGCGACACGTTTAAACGCTGCTCATGTGTCTCGTCGAGTCTAGCGGACGAGCTTCCCGCCGGAAAATTCACCCTCGTCTCGCTAAGCGCCCGTCTGCGAAGCGAAAAACCAAAGCGGAGCTGAACCGAGTCCTCCGGTCTCGTCTTTGTGGGAAATATTTTTGCGATATTTTTTTCCATTTTCGCCGCCTCATTGAGTCTCTAGTCACTCGCTATCTTAGCTGCGGTTCTCTCGCTACCTCTGACAGTTTCCTGTAGAACAACGCTGATCCTCGGCCTAAGCTCTCTGTCTCGGCTATCCGCTGAGCTTCCCCGCCCGGGCCTCCGTCTCTCTCTCCCCGCTCCCCCTATGGCTCTCTCATCTCGCTGCCATGCTTGACAGCTTCATCTGATCCGCGGGACTTTGGCTGAGAGTATCTGGCGCTCTGCCCTGCCCGCAGGACTCTAAATCCCACGGTTCATCCTCTTAGGGGCTACCTTCCTCCGACTCGCCGCTCCCACCGGCTCTCGATGTGTGGTAAAGAGCCGCCCTTCCGCACCGCACCTGTCCGCCACGCAGCTTTTTCGGGCTCTTGTCGGGGGGTTGGCTCGTTGCTCGACGGGTGACGCTCGGACAAATTCAAACGAGGCGGAGATCGAGTCCTGCGCTGGCAGCCAATTGTGTGTCCCCGTGTGAGGCGGCTGATGAGTTCTGTGGGGGGGTTCTTGTGGTGCTGTGTGCTGCCCAGTCCTGGAGCAGATAGTTGGACTAAAAGCCAGCAACAGGGACGGTGGATTTGACGGTGAGGATTGAAATTGTTGAAATTGTTTTGAAATGTTGTGATTATTAACAAAATAATACAATGGCGATAAAAAGTCTACCTGGGTTCACAGCAGAGATGGGAAACTCAAGCCATGACTTGACTCGAGTCAGACTGGAGTCGCAAATTTGAGGACTTGAGACTTGCTTGACGAACACTGAATAAAAGACTCGACTTGACTTTGACTTGTTCTTCATGACTTGAGACTTGACTCAGACTTGAGACAGACGACTTGAAAGGACTTGACTTTTTTAAAATGAAATATTTGCATTTTTTTTGCAACTTTTTTTTAGAGTATGTTAGAAAATGTGTTTTACTTTGTAACATGATGGGGTGATTTTACTGTGCAATGCACACTGCAAGCAGACCAACAGCAGTCAACAGATCAACACATGATCAAGTCATAAAGGCAGCTAGACCAAGAATAATTTAATTTGGGTTTAAGGATTATGTTGTCGATGATGCTCTGAAGAAGAGAACAACGTCATGCAAGGTCTGCAGCTCAAAAATCAATGACACAACCACCACAACCTCCAACTTCATCCCATCATATCCACAACTGGCCGGGCTTGCCCTTGTTTTGGATGCCCCTCCCCCTTGTGTGTTTCCCTCTTTTTGCCCAGGGGCAGGTCTCAGAGGCAGGCAGCTGCAGGGCGTCACACACCTGATGCCATTCACCCTCATCAATCCACTGTCTTAAAAGCCCAGATCTCCAGCCACTCCCTGCCAGATCGTTGCAGTTATCCCAGTGGCAACAACAGTCAGGCTGTTCATTTGTGTAGGCATTCTAATTTGTCTCTGACAAACTCCCCATTTTTTTTTTTTTATACCTCAGCTACTAACTGTTGTTCTTTTTACGCCAGAGAATCACACCACCCTGCACGCTGCCTCTCTGGACCTGCTCCCACCACAAGTCTCCACCCGACCTCCTTCTACCTGCCTTCGCTCCTCACCAGGCTTCAACTTTTGTGCTTTCCCCCACCGAGTTCTCCTCCAACTAATAAACGATCAGAAGCGTAATCCCTCTCTGAGTCTGTGCCTTGGTCCAGCCACTTACCCACCTGATCCTCACACATCCGTCACTACAAAACTCACAAAGAAAGGTAAGCTACGTGAATGCATCTTCTTAGCTAACTGCTACGGCTGTTAGAAAGCTAACGTTTGCTAAAACTAACGTAGCTTTATCTTAACGTGGCTAGAAAGCTAAGTAAAGGCATGTCTTATAAATAAAATGCGCAATAAATGTGTCTTTAGCTAACTTATCGGCTGGTCAAATTGGTCAAACAACGTTTGCTGATATAAATGCTAAAATTAAGCCATGTCAATTTTAAGATATGCATAACATCAACGTAACGTCATATAAAGTCATTTTCGTTTTTGATATGATGACCAGGCGGAAACTGGGGTAGATTTTTGTCTGTCTTGACTTGTGACTTGCTTGACCTGATCAATAACTTGACTTGGCTTACTTGATTTTCACCACAGCGACTTGGGACTTGCTTTAGACTTAAAGGTTAAGACTTGAGACTTGCCCGTGACTTGCACATGTGTGACTTAGTCCCACCTGGAAGTTGAAGTTAGTATTTAGTATTGAAGTTAGTAAGTTTTTCAGGTCATCTGGGCAACAGATGACCTTGCTGTGGATTTCCTTCAGCCAAAACAAAGCAGAGTGGAGGACGCTGCCCAAGCGTATCCGTTATCCCACAAGCGCAGCTCAGTAATAAAAACTGTGACATGAGGAGAAAAAAATTGTTGGAATTTCAATGGAAACCAAAACTATGCATTTTTTTCTGCCAATATTGCAATATGTGGAACTGTGGAAAGGAAGAAAAAAAGTTGAATACTAGAGATGGAGATGCGCTGATAAAGCCTCTCAGAGTCCTTGGAACTTCTGCATGCAGCAATAAGTGCAGTTCCTTTTTCAACAAAGTTTGTCCGTCATATTTGCTTTTACAGCTCTACAGCCATGATGGAAAACATAACGAGAGTGACGAAGAAGAGTGAACTTTTTGAAAAATATGAATCTGATGTTTGGAAGCATGTTGGTTTTCAAGATATGATACGAAGAGGGGGAAAAAAAACAATATAGTGAACTAAAACTTTCATGAACATTTTCTGCCAGTCACAATGCCATAATGTTTATTTTAATGAGATGTTGTATGTCATCATTCCCCGTTTATAGGTTAAAAACAACAGAATTTTTATTCTATTCTATATTATTTGCTGTTTAATAAATAGCCTATGCGCCGTAATATTACCAGAATTGGTATTATCTGAAGACTTGTTACCGAGATTTTAAACACAGCGCTGCATAATTCACTCCAACTAACTTTTAATTATATTCCAACATCCAGACGTAGCAACAAAAAAAAAAAGCTGGAGCAGCATAAATCCCATTATTAGCATCAGGCTGCCTCACTCCTCCCCCTGCTGCTGCTCAGACGGACTTAACTCCTCCCCTTCCACCCAAACACACACACACGCACAGACACAGTCTCTCTCTCTCTCTCTCTCTCTCTCCGCCCCAGCAGCCAGCCAGACAGCGAGGGTCCCAACTGCCCCTAAGCCCCTGTTAAAACCACTCCTCACCTCCCGTGTCACTAGGCCATGTCTGTCATTTTGAATCCGCCCATCCTTTCCCGCTCTCTCGCTGAGGGGCCAAGAGGTTAATAGGCAGCGAAACAATGGGCCGGCGCAGACACAACAAACAATGGCCCGTGGGAGCAGTTTGCCTACAGGGCGGCGGCGGCGGGCGGCGTCATCCACCTCCGTGTCCCTCTCCTCTTTATCCCTCCGTCTCCCCAATCCCGCCACCGCTGCACCTGACAATAACCGCCGTCTGCGGGACAGACATTTATCCCCACTCGCCAGGTTAATTGCCATTTTATTGGTCCGCTTTTATGTTGTTTTTTTTTTTTTTGTTAAAAAAAAGCTTTTATAAGGAGACTAATAAAGTGACTGCAGCGTTGAGGTGCTGCTACGGAGGAGGGGGAAAAAAAAAAGTAATTACCACATACAGTTAACAGTTTGCAAAAAAAAGCAAAAAAAAAAGGTGTAATTGTTTCTCTCTGCTGGTGTTGGGAGGGTGTTAGCAGAGGGGAGAGAAAGCTGTTAAATATCCAGTTAGACAGCTGTTTGAAGCAATAAGGGGAGAGTGGTACGAGGTCCCGCTGCAGTGTTAGCAATGTGGAAGGGTGTGTGTTTCTCTGTGTGTGTGTGTGTGTGTGTGTGTGTGTGTGTGAGAGAGAGAGAGAGAGAGAGAGAGAGAGAGAGAGAGAGAGAGAGAGAGAGAGAGAGAGAGAGAGAGAGAGAGAGAGAGAGAGAGAGAGAGAGAGAGAGAGAGAGAGAGAGAGAGGCAGAGAGAGAGGTTTCTCCCTCTCTCTCTCACGTTATCTCATCTGATTATCATACCGGCGAATTCCAGTTGATTTACGGAGTGCGCTGCATAGAAAAGAAAAAAGAAAAACACCTTGCGGAGAACAATTATTTTCTGACAGTTATTGATAGCCGATTGGTAATTTGACAATTAACAGAGAGAGAGAGAGAGAGAGAGAGAGAGAGAGAGAGAGAGAGAGAGAGAGAGAGAGAGACTGCGTCGTGCGAGGTTGGAGCGCGGCTGGCACGTGGTCATGTGATCCGTCTGGTTCGCCGGCGTGCAGCGGCAGGACGTTATTAGCCCTAATGAGGTTCTGCTTTGGCATCTTTCAAACAAGGCAGTTCAGCACAAATGCATGTGATCACTTTGAAGTTATCTGCTGAAAATGAATTGCGCGTTCGAAGCGGAACCATGGCAGGAGCTTAGAAAAACAACGGCGAAAGACTGTTGGTCGTGTCCCTTTGTTTTATTTTGAAATGTATTTCATCATGGAAGTAGATATGTGTTGGTCCTTATGCTTCCTGATCCGTTTCAGGGGCGGAAGAACCACGGAAAACCCTGCATGTGAACCGGATCTGCTGATGAACCTCCGATGGCGCAGCTGGAGCTCCAGACAAGGAGCCCAGACGTTTAGACGGTGTGAGAACGGTGAAAAAATGAAAGAAAAGAAGAAGAAGGCGAGAGAGGGGAGAGGTGAGCGAGGGAAAGATGGAGAAGAATACAATGAAGTGGCTTAGCGGGCTGAGGCTTCCCAAATCCTTTCCGCGCGCCCATACGGCGAGCGCGGCGCAAAGAAAGAGTCGACTGCTCGCCTTCTGTTTGCTCAGCAACCTCACCCGGCGGGGAGGCGGGGGGGGGGCGGGGGGCACGGGTGTCAGGAGGCTGGGATTGGATGGCGGGTGGAGGGGATGCGGAAGGGTTCTGGTGGTGGAGGAGGAGGAGGAGGAGGAGGAGGGTCGGGGGGGCAGTATTTTGGTTTTCCTCTGCCCTGTTTGTCCCCCCCGACGCTTCCCTCTGACGCTGCTCCTGCAGGAACATCGACGGACACACACGCACGGACCAATCATCTGGAGCCTCCCAGGAGGAAAGTGATCAGGGGCTGCCCCCCCCCCCCAACAGCCCCAACACCCTTCCTCCCCTCTCTCTCACACACACACACATGCAGAGAGAGAGAATCAGCCCGGCTCTCACATTTTGTCAGAGTCAGCAACAAAACAGACGGTCAAGGAAAAAAAAAAAAAAAAAGAGAAGAACGAGGAGGAGGAGGGGGGGGGTGAGTATCGATTAGCCTTCAGAGCTCCACGTGGGCCACTTTCATCGATTAGGGACGAGAGAGCAGCAAAGCACCAGCCATGTTCCTTTATCCCCCACCCCCACTGACCCCCCCCCCCCTCCCCACCCCCCCCCCTCGCCACCTCCTCTGTCTCTCCAGGGTCCTTTGTCTATGAAGAGAGCGATATAATGGCCCTTTGAGAGGGAGTGAAGGAGGGATGTGGAAGATGGAGGAGAGGGCAGGGGACGTGATGGAGCGGGGGCTGAGGAGAAAAAGGGAGGCGGGTTGGGGTGTGGGGGGGTTGGTCCTGGGGGCGGCAGCAGTGTCTCCAGCAGATGAGGATAGCTCAGGCCTTGCGGCGTGGCGGGAGGGAGGAGTGGGGTGGGGGTGTGTATAGAGCGCTGGTGGAAAGGTGGGAGGGAGGAGAGCAGAGGGGAGGGGGAAGAGGGGACGGTGGGGGGGGGGGGGAGGTAAAGAAAGACACCAAGGCGAGAAGAAAAAGTCTCAATGACAAAAGGTCGGGGCAGCTGGGCTTAGGGCGACAGGGACCAAAGGGAGCAGCAGGATAATCTGCTAAAGCCCAGAAAGGAGAGATTCAGCATGCACGCCACCCTCGTAGGGCCTAAGAGCAAATTTGCACATAAATAAGGAGCCAACTTTGCTTTGAACAGGAGGTCGGAGGGAGAAAGCGTCAGGGAGAAAAAAAAGAGGAAAAAAAAAGAGGGAGGCGAGAGGGAGAGAGTCAGAGACGGAGACAGAGGCGAGGCGAGCGAGGAGGCAGCAGCTGCCTGCTGGCTGGTCGCTACCGGACCTCCACAAAGTTCAGCAAGGGAGCTTCTCTCATGTTCTGAAGAAGTAAGCAAGGGATGTTTATCATTTATTTCCCTCCTCCTTTCCTCTCCACCTTGGTTTTTTCTTTTTTGTCCTTCTTCTGCAGCGGCTGCTTGGCCCTCAGCTCTCCCTCAGTTTGCTCCTCAAAGACTCCTCGGTCTTCAGTGCTGGACTCCAGGGAACAAGGTTTTTTTTTTTTTTTTTTCTTGAGGACTGCACACTTTGTTGTGACTCCGCTTGCACTATTGACTGAGATGCAGAGTCGTTAGCAGCTGCACACCGGGGCGGCGTGGAAGAAGCGCAGTGTGACGACTGCAGGAGGAAAACGAAATAAAAATGTGTGAAAAACTAATAAATACATGGCACAACTTTCCTGGTGTTACTCCACCAGTTTATCCTCAAGGGACCACCAGTAGAGAAAAATCATCCAAAAAATATTACTTTTGAAATATACAAATCATCTTGGCATGACTGATGTTCATTGAGATGCCCAAAATGAATACCTCAGCTGTTGACTCAGTTTTATTTACGAACCCTTTGTAACTGCTTCCCCCTTTCAATCTGCGCTCTGACTCACCGGGGATTAGCCGACAGCGTGCTAATTGTGGTTGTTCCGCACTTCTTTCACACCTACATTTCAAATCTTGGATACACGTTCGCTGGTCCGAGCGGCAGCGCCGTCTGCACATGCATCACGTCGGTGAACGAGGAGCCTTCAGCGTTGAGGAACATCAGCCACAGTATGCAAAGAAACAGAGTTCCATGCCGATTTGCATCACAACTGGGCAATATCTCCATTTTTCTTTCCTTTTGACCATTTCCTCTTTGAATGACGCCAAACGTTGGACTTCTCTTCAAAAGTCCAGAGTGGCTGGACAGAATGGGCCGAAGAGGTGTTCAGGGTTAGGACGGGGTTTCTTGGAGATCTTGGAGTCATTCAGGGGCATGGGCGGGGGCGGTATAGGTCGACTCCGGCGCAGGTACTTATCGATTAGCCTTGGAAGTTATGAACTAGCTGTCATTTCCCTTTCACGAGCGGCTCAATAGGTATTGACTGGGGATGAAAAGAGCGAGTAAGTGCGGCCTGCCTAAGGATGCGCACGGGAAGAAAAAAAAAAAAAAGCGGGGAGAGGAGACGACTCGGAAGAGGGACTGGGGGATGTCGCGGCATATGGGGACTTGACATGCACGGGTCATCAAAGCACGCAGATGGACGGACAAAGACAGAGGTCGGACAATGAATTCAGGTCCAGGCGCCACGCTTCATTATGATCATTATTATGATTATTATTTTTTCTCTCTCTTTCTCTACGTACGGCAGAGGCATGCGAGCAAACATCCAGCAGCACGTCTGTGTGTCCGGCTAAGCAGCCCTGGGTTGAGATGTGATGGGATTACAGCGGTGAACACACACTCGTGTGGCGAGGAGGGAGCGAGGAGGGAGCGAGGAGGGAGCGAGGAGGGCGGCGATGGACGATGTGCGGACGCAGGCGTGCGGATCAAGAAAAAAAAGGCCGCTGCTGGAGACGAGGGTGGCGTCCGCACACACCACAGACTCCCTAGACGTAGAATGCTCAGATGAGGGCGGGAGTGGGTTGGGAGGCTGGGGGTGGGGAGGTGGGGGGGGCCACTCCGGGCCTCCCTAATCCCGGCTCATCCGTGTTCCATGTTCTGCTGCTCCCAACCATGCTTAGCAGAATTTCACGCCGGAGCCTCGGCGTAAACCTAAAAGCAGTGCGCCGCGCTAAAGGGATCAGGCCGGGGTGGCAATAGGATGAGCAACCATTTTTTGTGTCACCAAGCAGACAGACGGCGCTCGGTGGCGTTGGCCTGTGGTGAGCAGCAGCAGTGGCACCCGCAGCAGCAGCAGCAGCAGCAGCAGCAGCAGCAGCAGCAGCAGCAGCAGCAGCAGCATCTTCTTTATCAGCTTCCGTCGCCAGTCGCATTTTAGTACCATGTGTCTTTTTATTTTCTCTTTTTTCCTCAAAAGTCTTTTGTTTACTTAAGCCGACCTTATTTCACTTCATCTCGCTTTCTGTAAAAAACAAAAACAAGCAAGCGTCCCCTGAAGGCTAGGAAAAAAAAAACATAAAAATAAGAAGCCTTGTTGGCCATTCCTCGGGTGCGACGCAGGCAGCTGATTGTTTGTGTGGAAGGAGGATGGTGAGGCGCCAAAAAAAAAAAAAAGGCAGGGTTGGGGGGTAAATAAAGGAGTTAAGAGGAAATCAAAACAGGAAGAAGACAGAAAAAAGGTTGGGATAAAAGGTATAGAAACCACCGCCGCCGCCGCCACCACCCTCGAGCCATCCACTTTGCTGAACAGCGGCGCCCACAGTGACGGAGCCGCGGTTTTGAACCGCTGCCATCCTCTGCCAGCTGACGCCATCCCTCTCCCGGAGACACGGGCTCATGGCTGCGGGCGCGGAGAGGGAGAAGGAGAGGATCCACACCAGAACTAAGTCCCCCTGAAGAATGGCGAAGCAGGAGAACAACAACTAAGCGCGTTAGTTGCACCTCCCCGCCAATGGGCAATGTGTGTTGGCAGGCGAATGAAAGACGAGTGGCCCTTTTCGCGGGGAAAAACAAACAAACAAACAAACAAACAAACAAACAAACAAACAAAAAAAAAAAAACCTAAGACAATTCCAGACAGAGCGGACCCTCTTATGCGCCTCGCCGGAGAATCGCCGGTGACGGGAAGCAAATGTGAAGGCTGCCATTGGGCTGTTTTGTGACGCGCCGAAGAATGCTCGGCATTTAGCGCCGCGTTATCGCAAAACCCCAAAACACATTAGGGGCTATTCAGCGCATAGAGAGGGCTGAGTCTTTCAGCCCATTCATCCCGGGCCGTTTTCGTCATTCCGCTCTGTCTTTAGGGCGATTTATCCTCTCTTAGATTGCCTCTGATTCTGCACAGTCGGAGAACGCCGAATGATGAAATACTTCGCTGTAGTTGAAATCCCGCGAGGAAGCCGCAAACGTCAGGGCTGAAAATCACCCGAGCGCTGGAAGGTGCGGGGCCCCCCCCACCCCCCCGAATCGAGGCCATCTCGCACCGTTGTTGTCGGCCGGGGGGCCCGTCGCCATGTCGCCGGCCTCCCGGCGGCCTACTCACAACATCCTAATCACGCAACTGATGGGCCCATCCCGGCCGTCGCAGTCTCCCTCTTTCTGAGCGCCGGCGCACGGCCGACCGCCGAGCAAGTTTTTGCTTTCAGGCTTTGGTAAGTAACGGCGACGGCGCCGTGGACCTAATGGGGTGCATGACCGGGAGATCTGAGCGCAGGGGGCCTTTTCCATATGCGCCTCCCCGCTGCATCGCAAATCTCACGCAGCATTACCGCGCCGGGCCCTGGGAGAGACAGCTAAGCTACGCTACGCTAGCAGAGTTCAGTCACGTCGCGTCGCAGTAAATGGAATTCCGGAAATTTCTGCGTGCGTGTGCATTCTGCGTGTGCATGTGTGTGTGTGGGGAGTTTGCATGTGTGCATGTGTGCATGTGTGCACAAACTGTGAGTCCACCCTCTTCGGGTTTTGTCATTTGCGAGGGCAGTGCGGAAGCTCTACTAGTGTGCGGGCGCGCGCGCGTCTTTGCGCCCAGAATATCATTATTGCACCCGCGTGCTTGTAACTGCCTCTGCGCCGCGAGAACACGGCGAGACTTTGTTTGCCGTGTTTTTGTTGTTTTGTTTCTCGGCGGCTAGACTGCATGACAGCAGCCGACGTCGGAGCGTGAGATGGTGGTGGTGGGGGTCGAGGCAGAGACGGCGGTGGTGGGGGGAGCTGGATTAGACGGCGGACGGGAGAGGAAGGGGCGGGGAGAGACAGCGGCGGGGTTATACGGCGGCTAACTGGGGAGCCGTTAAGTTTTATGTTAATTGAAGGGGCTCGCACAGAACTCCACAGACAGTTAACATGCCCTTCAAGGTGTTCTTTGTGGTTCAGCACTTCTGTCAAGACAGGCAGTCATTTTGTTTCACCTTTATTTATATGCTTGACTACTCAGAACATTATGGAACACCGTGGGGCCCAGTAATAGATGGAGGGGGTGCGAGGGTGGTTGGGGTTTGGAGGTGGGGGAGGGGGGCAGGTGTGTGGGCGCGTGTGGGAGGTCAGATGCCTCGCGGACGACCCGAGCAGGTGTCTGCGCCGCACACCAGCCATCCAATGGGCGATGCTGGTCCAAGATGGAGTAACAAGGTGCAACTAGGGGGGGGGGACAAAAAAAAAAAAAAAAAAAAAAAAAAAAGCGTTCTTTGCCGTGAATATTATGCAAACCTGACAAGAGGACGAGCAAGAGGGGTTTCGACTGGGAAAAGGATGATACTTGAAATACAGACCAAAAAATAAAACAAAAAACACTTCAACAATAATTATACGTGTCGGCTCAGATGTAACTAGCACTCACTGGATTCCACATGACCAAGTCTGCGTCTGTGTTTGAGCGGCCCCCACACCCCCCCCACCCCCCACCTCCCACCCTCCCACCAACCCAAAAAACAAAAAAAAAAAAAAAAAACATTTCATTTGAATTCACGGACGCACTTGAAGAGCGTCTTGATAAGTGTGGTGTGAGTGTCACTGCCATTCATGTCTAATTGGCCGCGGCGTGCATCTCCAGACAGGGTTTCCCACTCCGAGATCAGAGGGCTCAAATACCAGCCCAGTCTTCCATCACGCCACCAAGGTCACCTGTCATTTGGCAAACCCCACATTCCACCCAAACAACCCCCCCCCCCAATCCCTCCGACACTGTGCATGTTTGATTCGGTTGACACACTAACAGACAAGTGTGACATTTAGTTGTGGATGCTGAGGGGGGGGCCGTGCCCTTTAAACTCCGCCTTGGCACGCGCCAACAAACCCTCCCGCGATTCTTTGGCCGGAGCAGCAACAGGCCTGCGTTTTAAAAGTGTAATCGCCAATTAGCCGGCGATTAAAAATGCATTGAAATCAATCGGCGCTTAACATAAGGTGAAGTTAACCCCCGCCGCCGCCGCGCCGTGGTAGCCTCTTGTTGCCTCCGCAGCCGCTTTTCTACGTCCGATTAATCAGATACATGCAAAAGTCATTATGCGATCGCCAAATTAGCATCAGCACTTTTGTGCTAAATGGAAATAAGGGGGACGAGGGAGGGAGGGAGGGGGGCGGGGAGGCCCTAATCCTCCAAACATTGTCATTTTCAGTCAATAAGACCAGACCACCCACACACCCCCCTGCCCCCACCGCCAGCCTAGCAGTGAAATAGACAGTGATGAAGTAGCCGGATGGGATGAAGTCACTGGACTAATATTAGCTTGCTTGAGAAATGTCAAGCTAGTGTGGCGCTCGCTACATGGTCGCGGCTAATCATCCGGGTTAATTGAGGTTCCCGAGAAGAACCGGGTTTCCTAATAGATTCTCTGTTTCTGCGGCGCCCACCTACCCACCCACCCGCCCACCCCGGCACCAGTCTCAGGCAGGTGCCCGCTCCAATAACGTACCCCGCCATTACCACAGCGCGACCCGCCGCTAATTGAAGGACGTGCCGAGGCGGCGGTTCAAGCCGGAACGGGCAAGGTCATGCCTTTACATTGCAAACCCCGCCCCCCCTTTTCCGTGGATAATTCCACTGGCTTACCTAGGAAATGATGAGCAAACTTTCCGATCGGGATAAAGGCGGAAGTACCTTCAATCACCAAAGGCCACTGCGGAGTCTATTTTCCTAACATGTCGTTTACCTCTGCAGCCTGGTGAAGTTGCCAAATCAATGGCAGGGGTCAGAGCGTGTGCGACTTCGACCCCTGCGTGTGTGTGTGTGTGTGTGTAGGGGACGTGGGGGGAGGTCAACTGACCATCCAGTCACTGGGCACCGAGGTCGGAGCTTTGAAGCTGCTGGCCGCGCAATAAAGATGATTTAGCACAGAAACTCTACCTGCCCACCACCACTCGTGGGTTTATGTGCCTTTTTGATTAATCATGGGCCAACGGGGATTTATTGTACGTATGGGGGGGAGGGGATGCGGGGGGAGTGGGGGGTATATTTGCCTCAGCGATTTAATAATGGCGGGGAAGAAACACAATTAATCAGAGGCGGTTCACACACGGTCCCCTTCTCTCCTTCCTCCCCAGCGCCACCACCCCCCGGAAAAAAATACGGAAAATTAATGAGTATGAATATGTATATTTGTTTGTCACGCAGCGCAGGACTATAGGCGAGCCGGTGTGGGAGGCTGGTGGCTGCTGGGTAATAGGCTAAACCAAACTGCGCTGCTGCTGCTGCTACCACTTAGCACTGCGCGTTAATTTGAAATCTACAGGTCAACAAACATTTCATCACACCTGCTGATAAACTGAGTGAAGGCAAACACACACACACACACACACTAGCGCTGCGTGCCCGCCCCCACTCGCCTTTGCCGTGAATGGGGTCCCAGGCTCTCGCAGGTACCCAGCGCCTCCCTCCTGCTCTCATAATCATGTACAAGCAGGCCGGCGCTATAGAAAAATAATGATGTGCCGTCCTGTTGGCTCATTTATCAGCATGTTTTACAACAGGCGCCGGGTGGAAGTAATTAAACTCTGCCATCATTACAATGAGCCGGGCCCCCCTCTTAATAGACACCCAACGAGACACTAGAGGCCTGCCTGGTAATTGTAGCTCCGACTATCTCCATCTATCCCTCTCTTTTTTTTACTGTCTGCATGTGTGTATGTGTGTGTGTGTGTGTGTGTGTGTGTGTGTGCATGCTCATATGAGTGTGTTTGTCCACACACACGCCCCCCCCCCCCAACTTGTTTCATGCGTGGTTTTAATTAACGAGGAAAATGGAGCCGATAAGCGATTGAGTAGACGGCAGGAGGACAAAGTGAATTACAGGGGGAAGGTTGGGGTCTGTGCTCTGCTGAGAGCTTCTCTGACCCCTTCATTTAACAATGAGCGCGCAAAATTAATCCATTCGACGAGAGGGAGGCCGGATTACCCGTCGACGCCGGCGAGCCACCGTCAGCCCTCGCAGATATTAAATCTCCGCCTGTCGTTTTTTTTTTTTTTTTTTTTGCGCAAGTCCCCGGACGGCGGGTTATTGATTGATGAAGAAGGGAAAATATAGAAATTCCTGGTGCGCTCAGGGGGGGAGAAAGAAAAAAGGCCTATGGAGAAAAAGAGGAGGTTATTTGATAAACAGATAAATATTTAGCTGGGATAATCTGGTGCTGATAAGATTTCTTCAGTAATCCGATAAAACATAAACAGATTTGCCTCCTCCTGGCACCGTTATAACGTTCAGCGATACACTGTAGCATTAGAATATTCTGTATATGAGGCACAGTATGCCCCAGATCACATACTTCTGGACGAAACTTCATATAGTGTGTGCATGAGGGCGCTCCATCTGAGGAGAGTGAGAAAACGGAGCAAACTATTCGCACACGCAAAAAAGTTTAAGAGTTTAGAACAGGCATGGGCAAACTACGGCCCGGGGGTCATATGCGGCCCGTTAAGCAGCTAATCCGGCCCAAACTTGAAGAAACTATATTAATAGTGAGTAAATAATAAAAAGATTTTTTCAGTGATTTGAGTCATTTCAATAAAGAGCTAAACGCTTTTGCTTTTGGTGGTCATTTTACTTTGGCTTATTTGTGATCAAATGTTGACTTGGCAGCAGAAAATGTTCTCACGTTCTGAAAGCACAAACCAAAACTGTTGCACACGCTCATCAAGTGCACTGCATCAAAGTACGCTGAAGCACTTTTAAAGGCAACGATCCTTTGAAAAACTGCATTGTTTTTTTTGTTGTTACGTTCAAACAGCCCCCAGTTCCCAAAATAAAACAACGTTCCCCTCGGCTGAGCTGCACCGGGACATTTTTTTTTTGACCATCAGTCACACTGAGACAATTATGGGTGCTTTTCTCAAGGATACATCAGCTATTAAGAGGCCTGATTGGAGATTTACATTAGATTGCTCACTACTGGCCTCCTGATATGCGGCAGTCCCTTTACCCATACCTGCACCATTTAGTATCACTTACCGCCCTAATGGCACAATTACCCTTCACCACCAGCACTAATAGTGCTCTAAGAGAACCTTTTGACGTCGGGCTGATGCTGTGACCCTCATACGTACCCCCTGAAAACTCCCCCATCCAACGTCTGCACTCGGGGCCCCAAACGAAGCCGCCTGATTTCTAGATATTGATCAGACCCTGCGACTGCCCCCTTTACCTCCCGCTCCACCGACTCCCACCATCCCACCACCGCCATCGCATCTCCTCCCCTTTCACCGCTCTCTCCTTTAATCCCCACGATAATCAAACTCTCCCAGACTGCTCCGGCTCTGCAGTCCTGCACCAATTAGCCGGGAGAACAGGTCTGGGGCTAGCGATAGTGGCACCGGGCGGAGGTTCACGGCAGCGGCAGGAGCATCCAGGGAGGCTGTAAACATCCATTAGCGGTTAACCGTCCCCACTCATTTTTCCTCCCCAAAGCTCTCTCATTAGCGCAGTGAGCCCTGACAGGTAAACAGCACTAATGGGAATGGCCTATCAATAAACGCCTGGCGTGTTAACAGCCAGCGAGCCAGTGGGCTAGCAAGGGGACCCGAAGACATACATACCAGCGGTGATAAAGAGGGAGAAAGGATTAATTCTCTGATATAAATAGCTGTAAAAAGACGCGGAGGCGCCGCCCTGCGATTGTTTTCCTCGCCCGCCGCGCTCAGAGGCGGAACCGGCGGACGGGCCGACGGACGCGCACTGGCACTCGCGCAAACGGCTAACAGAGCGGCGGCGGGCAATTTTGGCCAGGAGAAGATCTGAGACATCATCTAATAAAATATGATCTGAAAGTCTTTTCAAAGTCACTTTGATGTGACTGTGGCAACGTTGCCGCGCGGTTGCTTAGTGGCGGCCGGGGCCATCTCCGAGGCGAGACCTCAGGTGTTTCCCGGGCCGCGTTCGCACCAGGGTCTCGTGAGCCAAAGAATGTGCAGTGGCACCCCCCCCCCCCATAGTCCCTCCTCGCCCCTACCCTCCCGCCCCCGTCTTTTTCTGCTCCATGCTTATGCAGTTGGCGAGTCGAGACTCACATGAAAGAGCGAAGGGTTGGAGGGGGGGAGACAGGGACGAACTTAAGAGAGGTAGGGAGAGAGGGAGAGAGGGAAAGAAAAAAGAGTGAGAGTCGGAAGAAGGGCTGAGGGGGCGGGGCCATGATGAGATGAGCGAGAGATGTTATTTATGTTTTGGAGCAGGTTCACGCCGAGTTCACCTTTCCATGAGACGTCCCCGGGCGGTGACAACCACACGGCTGCTGATATGTGCGCGTCTGTGCGAGTGGAAGTCCTTGGAGTTCAGCCATACTCTGTTTGTGTGTGTGTGTGTGTGTGTGTGTGTCGTTATCTTTACACAAACCTGCGTGGCGGTTCGGCCATATGGGCGTCTTAACCGAGGATCCATTAGCGAGGAGAGAGCGTGTGAGGTGGATGCACAGCGACGTGGCCCGCGCTGCGCGTTCTGAGAGCTGTTTCTGCGCTCTGTGTACGCGTGTGTGTGTGTGTGTGTGTGTGTCTGTGCGTGTGTGTGTGTGTGTGCATGCATCGGGGGCCCATTACTAAGGCTGTGGAGCACTAAATCACCAGTGCAGTAGCAGTGGATAAAGCCAATGATACACGGATTAAAGCCACACTCTCGGCTGCCCACATTTATCCACAGCCAGGCAGATAAAGAGACAGTGCACGCACGCATGTGTGTGTGAGTGCACGCGCGTGTGTGTGTGTGTCTGCGTGCGAGTTTGTAGGTGTGTTAAAGGACTAAATGTGGGCTCGTGTCTGCACGGATGTGCGTCCGGTTTTGCATAAATGCCTGGAATGCAACTGTGTAGCTTTGTCTCCGTGTTTGTGTTTGCGTGTGTGCGTGTGTGTGTGTGTTGTGTGAGGGCGCCGGATTTCAGGGCACCTCATTCCTTAACGATAGGCGAGACAGATAGACAAAGGCGGAGGAAGAGGCATTAAGAGTGAGAGTCGACCGTCATCGTGGCGAGGAAACATGCCCGAGCGGCGCCCGCTAGCCCGCGGCTAGTTGGACTAATCCAGCGGCAGCCCGCTCGGAAAACAGCACCTTATCCGTGTCACAATGAGCCCACGTTTACCACTTCATCTCTTCTGCCGCGCAAAAAAAAACCCACTGGCACAGCACTCAAAAAAAAAAAAAAAAAACCCAACAACACAAGACAAGAAACGCTTGACAGCCTACTGTGGACGGACGGAGACGGCAGCTCTTCCTCGCTGAGGTTCACAGAGGGACACCGGAATTCTGCAAAACAATAAAAGAGAAGAAAGAAGGAAAGAAAATACACACGAGGAGATGATGAGAAACTGCTAAGGGCCCGCTGGAACATTTGAGACTCCAGTTATTTGTCCCGGTCTGTGTGTAGGAGCGGGCATCAGCTTTCTCCTCTAACACCAGCAGCATCAGACCTCCACTGGTCTAATTACGCCGGCTGACCTCCCACAGGTCGCCTGAGTAAAGGCCCTCCAAAGATCAATATTCATTCTTTTAGATCTGTCATCTGCTTTTGACACTATCGACCACGCTGTGCGTCCGTCCTCCTCTTCCTCTTCCTCCTCCTCCTCCCTCCTCCTCCTCCTCTTCTCTGCTCTTTATTCATTTACTTACCCCCTCCCCCCACCAACACCCCAGCTCTTACGGCAGGCCTCTACTGACCCGTGCAGGTTCTGCTCATTTAGAACGTGATATTTCCAACTGCAGATTGCTGCTTCACAACCCCTGAGTCAGGACAAGTCAGCGGAAACACTGATTTTTTTTTTTTTTTTTTTCAAAAAGGTTTCATAAGCATCCAACACCTCTCTTGATATGACGTTCTTAATTCTAGACATACAAATAAATTTGCAACCTACGTGGTCAGTGAACAGGGAGCTCAGAAAATCACAAGGTGGAGAATTTTATTGAATTTCCTTGGATGATCAGAACCGACTCTTGAATGATGAGAACCGATTGAACTAAGAATAGAGCAAGAAAATCATAGTGAGTAAAAATTTCACATATCTTCCTTGGATATGTAGCGTGTTAACACTAAAACACTTTTAGCATGAAGATACTGTGGAATTTTATATATTAAATTTCTCTGCAAGGATGGTCCTGAAATAAGAAATTACAAAAACATCAAAGAAAAAAAAAAATACAATTTCATATCTGTTTTTTATATATAGACACATCTACATGAAACTGAACAGAATAAGACTGCTAAGATTCAATGTGTCAGGGTTTAAGCTGACATCCTCCACTACTTTAAAAACTTCAACTTCTCTATATTTTTTAAAGAGACTTAGGAGAGATAAGAGTGGCTGGAGGACGAGGAGGAGGATGGGGGTGAAAAAGTTGAGCGCCTTAAGCCAAATTCAGACACTCAACTGTAGTGCCTCATTGACTTTGTCGGGTTTCGCTGGCTCCATGTTTTCCTCTGCAGTCTTATTGTCGATAAGCGCCACGTGGCTAATGAACAGAGAGAGAGGGCCTGTTGAAGGTCAGACTCTTCATTTAGTGGCCCTTCAGTGGGCGGCCCACTCTGCATGGCTAAATGCATCATCATAATAACGCCAAGGACCCACCCTGTTTTAAAATTTAAAAATGGTCTTGAACCCCCCCACAACCAAACATCGCCTGACATACTTTACTTTATGTCTACGAAAATCTCTTTCATCTAAATTATGGAGATTTGTTTCTTCTTCTCTGAAAGGCTTTTAAAGGTCTCAGCAATTATCCTGTTTTTTTATTTATTTTTTTATTTTGCGGATGTGCTCAGAGGAGGATGCTGTCCATCCGCTTGTCTGCTGATGATGGGGAAACATGATTTAACACAATCAGAGATGCAAAGCTGGATGGCCTGAACAAGGGTGCTGATGTGACCAAGAGCCAAGGCTGGCCAAGGTCACGTTCATCTGCATGATTAAAGGCGATGAATTCTGCCCTGACCTCTGCGCTACACCCGCAGGAAGTCGCAGAGGGCGTGGGCTGTGTGTCTTGCAGCCGCTGGGTCCACAAGCATCAGGTGTGTTTCTTCCCGAGCCGCAAAAACAATTTGCATTCTGCCTTGCGCTGCCATTTTTATACATCAGAAATTGTGCAATGTTGCCTTTTGCAAAATCTAAAAATTTAATTTTCCTTCTTTCTCAATCATCCCTGGCCATCTCACTTTAAAAGAAAAAAAAATCCTTTATCTTTTTATATTCCTCCTTTTAACACCTTGTCCCACTGTATAATAGTGCATGTGACTGTGGTCTCTTTGCTCTCTACTGTCCCCTCCTGGATGGACCTGGAAGCTGGCTTTCGCTTCACTTCTGCCCATCACACCCCACAAAGCAAAGCAATACAAAATCAACCCTGACCTGCAAAAAACAAAACAAAAAAAAGCATAATTTGTTGCATTTTTAGATCTGCCTCACATTCACCAATTGAAGGAAAATTGAAGGAGGACAGCAGAGAGACGCACGACTGATTCAAAGTTTGCAGGCGATTTACTGTAACTGTCCGTTCCCTCCTTCCTCCCCTTGTCCCACCAGTGTCCAGTGAGGCTCTGCAGCCGGGCCCGGCATGCCAGCTGGCTGGGGGTAACAGCCAGAAGCCTTATGTAACCCCCCTCCACCCACCCACTCACCCACTTACCCTCCCCCCGACAACAGAGTCCCCCCATGAATACTAATGTGCAGCAGGCTACTGGGGTGCTATGGGTGAGAAGACGGGAACAAAGGAGAGACGGAGCGACGGAGGGAAATAAAAGCGGATGGAGGACGGCAGGTAGAGGACTCTCCAGACGTCGGCATGCCGACACTCACAACACAAGCGTGTCTCCGGCATGTTTGGCCCTGAGCTCCTCACGTAGCAACAAGATGTAAGCGCCGTGCAGGGATGGAAATATGTTTTAGCACCATATTTGGTCATGATGATTCTAAATTTCCCTTAATTTCCTTCCTAACTATTCCCAGGGCCCGATAGTCCCCTGCCGTTGTCCTGTTAGATCATCGGAGCGCCGGCCTCCACGGCGGCAGGCCGTGTGTCAATCAGCTCCTCACGCGGAGCCCAGACATGCACGCATACATGCTACATACGCCGCAGAAACAGAGTGGGATTTAGTTTTTAGTTTTAGTACTAGTTTAGTTTATTTCAGTCATAGACTGTCTACACTTCAAAACAGCAGAAAGGGAAAAAAAAAAAAATTCACAATTTGAAAAAGGCTGAGTTGGAAGCAAAGTGGAAAGAAAAAAAGGAAAAAGAAAAAAAACTAACATACACACACATACATACATTTTTTTTTTCAATGACAGGCCAAACTCCCAAATACAATTGCACACAATGATTTTTTAACATAACAAAGGAAGGGCATTGCTTAAGTTTGGGATCAGCACTAAATTCAACTTCTTTTTTTTTTTGCTTTTGATAACACAAATTTGCATCCATCTCTCAACTCATCTTGACTCTGAGACACAATGAAGAACCTCCGCACGCTGCCTGGTAATGTTTTATTTTTTGGCTTGAAACATGATTTGCATTGTTCTGTAACAGACCAAGTCTGTAAACTTCAAAACATGAGAATTTAAAAATAATGGATTAGTACGATCATGATATCCGGCTTTATTTATGAATGTATATATTTAAAAAATAAAAGACGAAGAAGGTAAGAGGAGGGGGAGAGTGGGCAAATGGGACAAGGGGGAGGGGGGGGGTGTGCAGCCACACGGGCCCCTCTGGATGATGCAAAGGTCGTGTAGCGAGGATTCAAAGAGCGCAAAGTAGATTCACTGAAAGTCATTACCTGCCACAAATTACCTGGGCAACAAGCCTAAAATAAATAAATAAATCAGTTTGCATCAACAACAGAGCCGAGCTGGGGTGAGGAGGGGGCTGGTGGGAGGGGGAGGGAGGGGGGGAGGGGGTGGAGGGTGCAGACGAAGAGCTGGGGGAAAAGGCGAGAGGAAGAGTGAGAGTGGGAGGAGGAGGAGGAGGATGGGGGGGCGGCGGTGGCGGCTGGAGAGGGATGAAAAATCGATGGACAAACAAGTGAGAGGGCGCTCGCAAAAAGGAAGCCAAAGGGGGGAAAATTAAGCATTTAAAGAAATTCTGTTTCGGGCCGCTGTGGAGGAGGCTGGGAAAAGAGAGAGGCGGGAGGAGCTGGGAGCACAAAAGCGCCTGAGGGTGGAGGTGGAGGTGGAGGCGGCGGGGGCGGCAGGCGGGCGGGCGGGGAGTGAGGACGGACCACAATGCCCTGCAGCTCGATAGGGTTGAGTGACCACATCAGGTCGAGAAGCGAGCAGCAAGACACGGGCGAAACCTGATGGCTTTAAGTCAAGAGGATTAGAGTCAGTCTCTCCCTCCGTCTCTCTCTTTAGCCCCCCTCCCCCTGCCCCTCCCCCGACACACACACACACACCTCCTTCCCCCATGTCATCCACGTCCGCACGGTGGACGCTGGGCCCTGCGCTGGTCGTCCAATCAGTGAAGAGAGCGACCAAAGTATTACTAATAGTCTGGTTTTAATGTTTCAAGTGGTAAACCGGAGCGCCGGCCCTGTACGCTCGGCACCAAGGTAAACAGGTCAATAGTATTGATCTTGATTCTGACTCTCTCTCTCTCTCTCTCTCTCTCTCTCTCTCTCACACACACACACACACACACACACAGAGGCGCAGTGCAACACACACACACAGCGAGCGAGAGCGTCTCGGCAACAGGAACATGGAATGCATTAGATGCTCTCGGCCAGTGCGCCCAAGTTGAGGACGGGGAGTTGACACGTACAGGAGTTGGCTGTGCACGCTGTTTCTCTTGCCCCCCCCCGTCAGTGATCCCCAGGTGTAGAACAGCAGATAACCACAAAAAAATTAAACAAAAAACAAAAAACAGATCGGACAACCATTAACAAAGGGAGGGCGGCGTCACCAAAACAAGTACACAGCAGTATCTCAACACAACGATGGTTTTGACGATATTAGGGGGCAAACAGTCACTTGGTGATTACTGCAGAATTCAGAGGTATTATTTATAAGTATAAACGAAATGAAATGGCAAGGTGTAACGCAAAGTGTAATGAAATAGTAAAGAAATACTATGAAAAACACAACTGCCCATGAGTAATACTTGCTCTTACTCCTATTATCCTCTTCCTGCTGCTGCTACTGCTGCTAGCTAGTTGCTCCAACGATGCTGGGCTGAGAGGGTTTGTATTGTTACTGTCGGGGCAAAAGGACATCACATCGCATGTTGTCCATGTAACGGTATCGCAACATTTTTATTGCAATATTGCAATTGCGTATAATGAGAATAATAGAGGATAAAATAGATTAGAATAAACTAGCCTTTATTGTTATTGTGCGAACCGGCGGTATATAACTCAACTGCACTCCTTCAGTGCGCGTTGGAAGCCATTTAGCAATAAAAGCAGCGGAAACAGGACATGAAAAGCTATAAAATCCAACATACAGCTACTGTATGGCAACGCGCAGCTAAAGAGCGTGCAGCAGGCTGCGGTCCACGCCCAGCGTCAGCTGCAACCCCCTAGAAACAAGGGCAGAGCAAGTCATTTGAATACGGATTCCTATTGTCCTTCTAATGTCAATAAAACTCAGCAGCGCTAAGGAACCAGCGTGGTCAGCAACATTATGGGGGATAATTAGCATTTTCTCCTTTCTTCTGCGGGTTGATCTGTTTAAACAAGCCTGGGGGGGTCCTTCTCTACTTACTGTAATTAAGGCAAAAAAAGGGAGCGACTCTTGCCCAAGAGGAGGCATACATGAAGGGTTAGGGAGCTGCCTCAAAACCTGCACGGCTACCAATCCAATAAAGGTATTTGGACACTTAGAAAAGACCGCAATTTAAAATATAAAAGGCTACTCAGTAGATCAGGTTGGCAGGCAGGCGATTTTCTTCCCAGTCGACAGAACTCAGATTTGTTTCTCAATATGGCCGCATACCTGAGCATGGAACTGACTCAAACCCCCGCCACTCCGGGAGCACTGCAAAAGTTGCTGAAGCTGCACCCCGGCGAAGGCAAAAGAGAGAAAATTCCTCTTGGGCAATGCATAAAGAATATCAAAAAGTGATAATGAAGTGGAAGGAGTCGCAATAAATACAAAGAAAGAGATGTAAAAAAAAAAAAAAAATCACTGAGTGAGGCTTTTCTTGCTTGCTTTGACTTTTCTTCCCGCGCACAGAGTAAAAGGGGAGAAATAAAGGAGGCGTATTAAAAGGGGGTCTGGGAGGGAAAAGTTCCTGGTTGGGGGGGAAGGAAGCGAGGAGACGGAATCAGACAGACGACTCCTCTCCCGCCCTCCTCCGTCTGCCGCTCGTGTCGGAGGCAGCGGCGATCAGCGAGGCATTAGGCGAGAGCAGCCACGGCGCTGCAGCTCTGGGCGATGACACTTGGCGAGGAAGTGGATAACCCTGATTACGGCGTGCGTTTAAGATAACATGAGGCAAATTATAGGCCGGCGTGACAGCGATACGCCGCCTGTTTAGACCAAGAGGTGACACTAAAGGGGATCCGGCCTAATGTGACGGATGCAACAGTCGCTCTGATGTGAAGTACGTCTGAGCCCCAAGTCTGTAATTATTTCATAAGTATGCAATTATGTCTGTGTAGGGAGGGGGGGAGGGGTCTAATCTTTGAGTAAATTGTCCTTAAACTTGATGGGTTTTTCATGTCAGACTCATTAAATAATCTTGAATATTAACATCCCCCTCTCATTTCTGGCACACACACACACACACACACACACACACGCAGGCACGCACACGCACACACAATACCACCGTCCATGATCGAATGTCTCTGCTTCCTAACTGCTTGTTATACCAGAACTCCTCCTTGCTGATGAATCAGAGTGGCATCATTCAAACCTCCAGGCGAAGACATAGCAACCTTAAAGCTGAGCATCCAGAAGACACTAAAACCTGCAACATCAATTTTCAATTTATTAAAAACCTTGTAACCAAAGAAAAATGTGTATTAATGTGTATTGCATTAATATCTTAATGTAAAGGTTAAAAAAAAATCCTTAAATTAAACATAAATTTTGTATAAGCAGCAATTCTCAGTTAATAATAATTTCATATTTAAGGCTAGAAAAGCAGGACAAGTCCCAACAACATTCCAACATCAGAATTCTACTGTTGAAGAACACACAAGGACCTGACAAGAACCTGACACATAAATAAAAAAACAAACATGAATTTTAATACAGGTTTCCGTGCAAAATGTGCTTTTCACGAACACATTATGCCTGACATTATTTACATGAAGACTAGCGTCGGAAATGGCCCGTCGCAGCCTCGCAGACGTTTGCTCCCCCCACTGATATCTGAAGTGGTCTAATGATGTGGAAGAAAAAAAAAACACCGCTTTGTAAATATCAACACGGCTATTTAGTCCAGACGGGCAGGCGGCGTGTTACACAAAACTGGCCTGCGCACGAGTTGTTCGTCTATAAACGCGGCGCACCGCGCGCCTTAAAAACAAACTGGCGCGAGTGGCAGCCGACCATCCTGCCAGATCAAGACCTGTCAGCCAATCACAGCCTCCTCCTCCTCCTCCTCACCCGTCCTCCACCCTCTCAATCCCTTCGCCCCCTTTAAACAAGCGCGGCACTTATCAGCCAGGAAAATAATTGGTCGGTCTGCCGCCTGCACGACGCCGGTCCTCCCCTCCGTCCACCCAGGTCGCTGCGGCGGCGTCGCTCCCCATTAGCGGAGGGAGAACAGGCGGCCGGGGCCAAGCCCGACTCCCCCCCCTTCCACCCCCGTCACTGATTCTCCTGCTGATTTCCTGTTGGTTTTTTTCTCCTTCTCAAAAGCCAAACACGTATCGCCAACCGTCCCAATGAGACACAATCGCAAACTTCAATTTTAGAAACGCTAATTATTTTTGGTTCGCGCCTATGCAGCCTGCCTCGTCAGAAAGACGGAGGACAGGGGGAGGAGGAGGAGGAGGAGAGGCAGGACCTCGATCCGAGTCTGGGAGAGAATAAACAGAGGGAAGGGAGGCGCGGCGAGGCGAGGCTGCGTGTGCTCAGCGGAGCATCAGTACGTTGTCACTGTCATGTCACAAGGCCGTCTGATCGCTTCGTGCGGTCAAGCTGCGAGACACGGAGACGGAATCCGGGAGTCGGCAGAGGGATGGGAGTGTGGGGGGAGGATGAGGAGGAGGCGTGGGGGCCGGCGGGAGTTGATGTTAATGTTGCCCGTTGCGCTGTTGCTGCCCGCCGACACGCCGGCTTGTGTACACATGTGTGTTCCTACACTGAGGAGCCATGACAGCGACAGCGGTTCAGCTGTCACGCCGGGGCCCTGCCGTGCAATTTGGCCGGGGCTGACAGGTCACAGGGGCTCGTGTCGGACAGAGCTGTGTGTGTGTGTGTGTGAGTGTGGGTGTGTGTGTGTGTGTGCGTGTGTGTTTGCAGAAGAGGACAGGACGCCGGGGGTATTACCTCCCCGGACGCTGCGGCCGTTGAGCCGTGTCGCTCCTCCCACCCCCACCACCACAGCTCCCCACAGACCCCCCCCACGTCAAGAGCGACACGCCGTGACCTCCATCGGCCCTCCGCCGGCGCCGCCCTGTAATAACCTCTCATTGATACCCGGCAATGAACGGTAGTGAGCGAAAGCGAAGCGGCCACGGCACAACCCCGAAATCTAATCTGCGATACCCGTTGGGGGTCATAGTATGGGGGGTGGTGTAGGGGAGGTGTGTGTGTGTGTGTAGGGGGGGGCGGCAACAACGCCTCCGGGCACTCTGACCTCGGTGACCCCCATCGTTAGACTTCTTACTAGCCAGGTAACCCCGGCCGTGTCCTGCAGGACCATCCCACGTCACGATGGGCTCTTTACAGTTGACTCTTGCGTGCGCGGGGGCACGCTGCCCCCCCTTCATTCCCCCATCTGAACCCCCCCGGCCCTAGACACCCCCCCCCCCCGAATACATTACACACCTACTAACTACTCCCTCCCACGCTCGTGTCCTCCAGCGCCTCGACACCGTTTTTTGCCCTTGAGCCACTCGCCGCCTGAGCTTTCCCCTGTTACGGCTCCAAGTGGCCAAAACTGGATCCCATAATGCAGTAGGTGACATTGAGAGCGCCCCACCCCCCCACCACACACCTTCCAAGCACAACCCCCCCAACCCCACCTCAAACACCCACCGCCCCGGTCTCGATGGATTTGGGGTATCCATCCGACTGCCCACACACAAATAAATAATGCAATGGCCGGCTAATGCAATGGGCCCTGACGCAGTGGCTGACGTTGCCTGCAGCTACCTTTGGGCTGGAAAATAATTACCATGCAAAAGAGGGGGGAAAAGGCCCCTATACATAGTGTAATGGGCTAAAATGGGGTGATACAATGCAGCTGCCCTGCACGCCTCCGTGCCTCTCTCTCTCTCTCTCTCTCTCTCTCTCTCTCTCTCTCTCCTCCCTCCATCTCTGTCACTCGCTCCACTTTCCCCAATGCTCGCCACCGCCGGCGAGAGGCTGTTAGCGGCGTCTCAGTCATCGTCACACGAACGCGCAGGTGCGCGCCGGCGGCCTCGGTCATGGCAGTAGCGGTGGTTCGCACGCCGTTTTAAATGCATAATCCAGCCAAAACTTGTCTTTTTGACCCGTTTACCGCTCACCGCCATGGCAACAGAGGCTCATTTGCGTTTTGCCATTACAACTCTGAAGTTTCTCAGAGGGAAGGAATTGCAGCCAGTGCTGATACAATGGAAACCTTTGGTGGCAGATGTAATCAAAAAGCCAAAAAAAAAAAAAGGCACTAGAAAAACATCACATGTCCGGTGACGTTTTTTCCATACATATAAAAAACAAGCAGCAGAGACTAAATACAACAAGTCAACTTCATATTGCCTGTGCAGTGTTGTCTGAGTTTCAGGAAGCTGTGCCAAAAAAGCATGTGGACAGGAGTGCATTGGTGCTAGATTTTCCAAACTTAAAGTTAAAGTCCAACTTGTCATTTAGACATCTAGTGTTATCCTGCAATATGTATCCTGTATCAGTACATTCCCCCTCGAGAAAGAACTGGCCGCTGTTTAGGAAGCTACGGCAAATATGTTCTTGACCTGCTGGAGTAACACATCTGGAAACATTTCCTTTTTAATTAGAATACATGGTTTCTAATGTATTGGTTACAAATCATTCTGTCTGTAAAACTCCAGAAAGGTTATGCACATTACAAAAATGTGGTCAAGTTTCAATTTTAGTTCAACTCTTAATATTTTATCCTAAATGCATCAATTTGCTTTTTGGAATTTTCAATATATTCTGAGCGCTTATAAAGTTTCTGCAGAACACAGCCACCATTTTTTTTTTTTTTTTTTTCTGTGCAAACTGAGCCCCGGCGCTGTGTGATATTCCAATTAGACTTTGGCATTGACATTGGCCTCAGTTTACAGTGGAGCAAACAGATTGGTTGTTGACTAATCCAGTGCAGGCGGATACGTGCTGACCAGGAAGAGTGGGGCTGATCAATGCACCGCTGTTTGCACAGGCCTAACAATGTTTGCCGAGACACATTTAAACAGAGGCCGTCATTTAGCAACGCTGATGTGAAGGGAGGCGGGGCGGCACGTTTAGGACACAGTGGCTATGTCCCGGAGATGACATTTTGGCAGTCAAGGGTACAGGGTAGACCACAAGTGAAGGACTTTTGTGGGTAAATATGGAGAAATTTTTAACAAATGGGCTTTTTGCAGAGTATTTTATCTGGTTTGCTATACGCTTAATTTGAACCACCACGATAGCACACAGTAAGAAAAAAAAGCAAACCTAACGAGAGTTGATGTAATTATGTAAAAATGTTTTTGCGCAGTGGTGCTGGCCGTCCTCTGACAGAAAATGACGGCAGGACGCGCAGATAAATGGCCTGGTTAAATGCAGAACAGCGACAAGAATGATCTGGCTTCTGTAAAAAGCAGCCGCATTTATCTGATTTTGATATTGATTTTCACTCGCGGCCTCCTGCCTTCCTGTTTTGAATAAGTCACGTCCTTCGCACTCCGTCCGTCTGTCGGTGATTCATCAAGAAAAACCGAGAGATCCACAGCGGCACTTCCCTGCTTCTTGACCCTCACCATCCTCAACCACCCATTTTCTTTCTTTCTGTCTTTTTTTTTTTTTTTTTTTTTTTTTGAATTTGTTGGAAAGAGGAGTAGAGCGGATGCTGC
The DNA here is from genome assembly GCA_009823395.1 of Thamnaconus septentrionalis. NCBI lineage: Eukaryota > Metazoa > Chordata > Actinopteri > Tetraodontiformes > Monacanthidae > Thamnaconus > Thamnaconus septentrionalis. The sequence continues at coordinate 4,217,892 of CM020511.1, read as the reverse complement.
GGGGACCGCAGGGCATCTTGGGAGCGAGAGCACTGTTGGCCATCAGGTCCCTGTCACTCCAGGGACGTGGCAGTCAAAGCCCAAAAAGTAGCCTTTGAAGCTGGCTAAACTCTCCGGAGTGTCCGACCAACCCAAACTCGGCCCCTCATCACACACTCACAACTCCTCCCATGTGCCCCCATCTCCCTCTGTTCCTCCTTCACCCTTGTGACACCCCCCCCCCCACACACACACACACACACACACCCCCTGGATTTCCACTGTCCACCCCCCCCAAAAAAAAAAGTTATCCCCATATACCCCCTTATCTTTGTCTCAGGCTATGCAATCCAAAATTTGAACTCTGCAAAAAAGAGAGAGAAAAAAAAAAAAAAAAACGAGGAGGGCTGACACAGAAAAGAGCTTAGTTTCACTTTTGCAAACCAAATAAGGTTTAAAATGGTAAGGCGTCATGAGAGAGTAACTCTTAAGCCCCAAGACAGACATGCAGGGGTGAATCCCGGCGGCTCGCCAGGCTCAGTTGTGAGTGACACCGACCGGGCTCCGCCGCAATTTTTCCCCCTGTTCCAGGAAATTACAGGAAGTCAAAAAGGGAAATTGAGGCCCGCTTTCGCAAAAAAAAAAAATTGGCGTGAGTGAGCTTGATAATCGCTGATTAAGACGCGATTTCCAACGCACGGATCAGGTGCCAGCCACGGAAGATGCCGCAACTGTTGCCGTCATTAATTAGAGGACGACTGTCTGGGTTTCTGTAAGACTCTCTGAACTGCAAATGGGGGTGGGGGGTGGCGGGGGAGTGATAAATATGACTTATCAGCAAGGGGGGGCTTGCGAGAGACACGCGACGCAGCGACGTGGCGAGGATGTGTTAAGTGCTGATGTTTAAGAAAATGCTTTGAAGGCACATGTATCATAGGACGGCTCTCTCTCTCTCTCTCTCTCTCTCTCCCTGTCTCTCGGCGCCGCGGCATTAGACTTGCTGATGGCTTGTTTAAAAAGTGATGAAATGCGCACTAGATTTGTTGTGACTCAAACAGCTGTGTTCACACTTCACTCCGGCGTCTCGCCGGCGTCGCCAGTGGATTCCAGATAAGTGCTCATTGACTTCCCAGTTACCCTGCACTAAACGCCCTAATGTGTGCGCGTTAACGCGTTTTCTTTGAATGTGTGTAAGCGCGCGCGCGCACGTCCAGTCTTGCGCCAATGTGTTTTGAATCCTGAGTGTATTGAATATAGTATGTCGCACCTCTGAGAGAATTAATTGAGACGGGGGGTAGAAAGGCGGCCGTGCAGACAGATAGTTAAAGCCAGCGACTGCTGAATCTGATGTCCGAGGCTTAGAGAAAAGTCAGCAGGGACAAAGATAAAGGTGGAAGACTCAACAGCTTTTCTCTCTGTGCAGCCCTGGGCCCCGTCCGCCGAGGCGGCGCACCATCGAGGAACTGTCCTGTTGCCTTAACAAGTCAAAGACTGACCAATTAACCAGAGTGCGCCGCTAATTAGCTTGATTTTAATTAACACCGCCAGCATGACCACTGGCACTGCCGCCTTCCCCCGCCATCCCATCCGCCGCTTCTTTTCACTCATTTTCATCATCAGCCTCCCCTGCGAGCGCCGGGGATCTGGTGTCTGCAGCCTGTGATGTCATCAGCAATTAGTCGCGTTTGGAGGGTATCAAAGATTAAACACCGGGAACGTCGGACAAAAGACGACCGGCATCTGGGTGGCGAGTCGCACGAAACACAAGGCAAGACGTTACACGTTTGGCCCTGCAGTCCTTTGGAACGTGGAGCTTCTCCGACTGGGTTTCCATCGCGGATTTGCACGAAATATTTTGTGAACGTCACAAAACTGCAATTGCAAAACATCCGTGTTTCCGATTTGCTATCCTGTGCAACCGAAACAAGACTGGCAGTAGATGTTGGAGCGAACTGTGAAATCCATGCCTCTCCATCAGTTCTGCTTGCAGGTTTTGATATAAATCTGCAAACCCTTAACCTACTTTCTTGGATCCGGAGTCCGTTCCGAGGTCCCATCAGGGTGCTGCAACACAAGAATCAGTCGAAGCAAGTCCAATCAAGGCTTGCTGACCGCGCAATCATTACGAGCACCGCCGTCCACATTGCGTTGTGTGGAACCAGGCTCTGGAACCCTTGCAGACTCCAAAGTGCTTCCTTGCACAAAGTCCCTCAGTAGATCCATCTACGGGTGAGAGAAGAACCCTCAGACTCAGCAGCATCAGAAGCTTCAGCTTCAGGGATCCCACTGATTCAAGGTTGTCCACTCAGAATACTTCTCAGTATCTCCTCCTCCATTCACAAACTCTGACTTATGTCTTCTGACTCTTTGTAGTACATCATGTGACCTGTAAATGCGAGTAAAAATGAATAAAACATCTCTCACGGATCTTTTCATGGACCTTTCAGTTGCTCCTCCTGCGACATTCCCATTTCGCAATCCCAAGGTTAAAGGCAAACGCACTTCCTCCCTCCTCGCCATCGAGAGGAGTGTTTCCTCCCGCCCCCTCGCCGGTGACACGTGGCTCATGGCCGCGGCGCCCGGTCCTTTGAATAACGGCAGGTTAACACATAATCATCTTCGGCAAGAAGAAGATTCACTCTGACCTTATCACCTCCCTCTCCCCATTCCCAGGCCCGGCGAGAGATGGAGGGAGACGGAGACAAAGAGAAAGACAAAGAGGGAAGGAGTGAGAGAAAATTACAGTGTGAACCCGGAGGCCAGAGAGGAAGGCAGGGAGCGATTGAGGGTGAGGATAGTTAGTTCTCGCCTTTGATGCTTAACTCTTGTCGACAGTGCAAAGACTGAAAATCACAGAGATGTGCGGCTGGGAGAGCGAGAGAGGGAAAAAAAAAAAAGAGAAAAAAAAATCTCTCTGTGGGCTGCTGCGCTACAACCCCAAGGCTGCAAAATCCTTCTCACATGTTAATGGGCTGCCATTTGGCTCCTAAATCAACTGAGGGCAGAAGTGAGCAATATCCACTTCATTACAGCCAGAGACGCTGAAGTAAATGTGTGAAAACAGAAAAAAAACAGCCGACTTTTATGAAGCGGAGCGTCTCGTGGCTCAGCGGTGTGCGTCCGCGGCCACATGTCACAGTGTGTTTACAAGAATACTCACAGTGGGAAGCGCTGCCAGCCACGACTGATGGAAAAAAAAAAAAAATCCTCTGAAGTATCTCGTCCCACTTTTTTGGACGTAAAAATGAACTCTTCCCCCCAATCTCTCTCTCTCTCTCTCTCTCTCTCTCTCTCTCTCTCTCTCTCTCTCTCTCTCTCTCTCTCTCTCTCTCTGTCTCTCTCTCTCTCTCTCTCTCTTCTTCCACTTCCTGTCTGGTCCACTAACCCAGTTTAAAAGCGAGGCAGCCAGACACCTCCTCCCGTAGTTTGTCTGGGCCAGTAGACAGTGCTGCTTGTCGGGCTCAGTTTCTAATGACTACCTACTGACAGTGTGTGTGTGTGTGTGTCTGTACGCTGTTTGCAGAGTGGCAACAACAACAATAAAGCACAGAAAGCACTTTCAGTTTTAGCTCGTATCAGTTTGATCTCGTGTGGTCAGAACGGCAAAGATCAAACCTGTGGAACGTGAACTGGCAGCATTTTCTGTTCAGAGGTGTTGTAAACAATGACTGTTGGTGCCCAAGCGATGCACTTACAGAGAGCGGACGATTCCCACAACAGTCAAGTTTGATTTTGCCCTGTGCGTCCGTAAGGTGCACATTGCCGGAGTTAGCGCGTGTGTGTGTGGGAGAGGGGTTGGTAACAATTTCTGTGAAGGTCTGTTGTATAATGCATCGTGAGTTCATCCATGAGGCGTTCTTCTAAATCATTCACAACGCTTCACAACGCATATTATGAATGTTCATAAGCACATACGACAACTCGCGACAAGGTTCGTTACATGTTGTAAGCTGCGGCTGATACACGGTGTAACCTTATCGTGCATTATGGAACAGACCTTCACAGGAAGTGAAACAAACCCAAAAAGGCATTAAAAAAGCTTAACAAAACAAAAAAAAAAAAAAAGGTCCTAAACCCAGAAATCTACTCAGGATTTTGCTGTTTGTATGTTGTTAGTGGCATCTAACAGCAAATAAAATATTGCAAAATTGCAAACAAAAGGAACATTAATCTCGATTTATTAGGGTCAAGTTTCAAAAATCCTCAGCAGATGAGTCGCCTGGTTAGTGTAAGTGTAGCAAAGCAATACAGGCACTTCCATTAAAGAACAACAGGCTGTTTCAAATATGTTTTTTCAGTGACTCCACAGCAAAAACATACATTTGTGTTTCTCTTTAGTTCCCTGCCATTTATATGAGGCACGTTGGGACATTTTTTATGTCATCTGACCACCGCTGTGAATATAATCCACCCATATAGGTTTTAGACATGAGCCAGCAAAAAAAAAATGTCTTCACATTAACATTCTCACTCGGCACTAAAGTTGAAGAGGACGGCGGCGTAAGTGTTGGAATTGCAAATTGTGACGGCGGCGCCGCGAGTCGTCTCCATTCAGAGGGAGTCGCGGGCGGCGGACTCATGAATATACACGGGGGCCGAGCGAGTGCTTAGGATTCAAGAGACTTGACTTGGCATTTTATGTTTTAATTGTCTGCGAGAAGGAGGTCAATCCACCCAAAACATCGGCGGGCCACTATACGCCGATGAATACATTACACCGCAGGTTAAGAGTAATAAAATGCCTCCGCACACATTTATCTGCTGAACCGTAGATGAGGGACAATTTTCAAGTTAATTGATTTTAAATCCCCTTATAAATTTTCCCCAGCATTCTTCCTCCGTCGCTCCCTTCCTCCCTCTCTCTCTCCCTCTCTGAGTCTCACCCCCGTCTCCCCCACGCAGCCTCTCCCTCTCCCCCTCGCTGGCTTCATCAGCAGTCTGTCAATAGGCGCCGCGGCCGCGCTCAATCACTTATCGCCTCAGAAAGGCCTCAATCAAATCCCAATCAGTCACTCATAGGGCCCATCAGCGCCCGGCGCACAGCGCAGCTCCGCACACACAAACACCAGGCGCACACACACACACACACACACACACACACACACACACATAAATGAAAAATGTAAATGCAACACACTTCCACGCCCCTGTACACCGATGTTATAATATTGAAGTCTTCCTGGTTAATCAATAGGTGCAGTGATCATGTACTCATCAGTCCTAATTACAGTTAAAGGATGAGTTCTGTTGCAGGATGACAGGACAAGACTGCCGATAGGATGGAAAGCAGGTGAGGGCATAAATAAACGCATAAGAATCTCTGCCTTCTCTGCTGCGCATGAAAATAAGAGGCCACCTCTGTTTTTTTTTAGCCATTTGCTAATTTGGTAACAGGGGAGGGTGAGTTTTCCATCATGGCATTATGGTCAAAATTGTTGAATTGGCAAAAAAAAAAAGGGGGGATCCATGGTTAAATATGTACTTGTCATGGACCTTCAGTGGAGTGATATGAAGTTTAAGTTTTTTTTTCAAATGGGGGACCGGCTTGAGATTAATGGCAATTCATTCAATACAAAGGCAAAAAAAAAAAAAAACAGTAAAGTTGGAAAAAAATATATACTTTCTTATGTAAAAATACACAACTTCCAAAAATCAAACATTTATTTCAACGCAATGTGGAAACATCAGTTAACATTGAGGTAACTTTTTGAAAATGAGTGCACAAGGGGAAAAATTACCTTGGTGAAAAAACTGATTTTCAAGAAATAATAAATGTACATTTGTCAATATATCGATTATATGTAGATATATATATATATGCACATATATATATATATATATATATATATATATATATATATATATATATATGTATATATAAACATTCCTTGGGTCCCAACATTATGTCTGAAGCCTTTTCATGTTATTCTGTTCGAATCAAGTGAAAAAGTGAAAACTGCCGTCTTCTGACTGACGCCGCCGTCTCCCATCAAAAGCAAAAGAGGAGACATTGATATTCAGAATTTGTTTGCTTATTAGAAATAATTGCATTCTCTCTCAGGAATCACACTGGAGACACGAGTGCAGCCACCCGCCCACCCATCCATCCATCCATCTCCACCCCCCGTCCTTCCTCCTCTTCTCCTTCTCCTCCCCTCCTCTCCCTCCTGCACCCGTCTCCACCCCTCCGACACCCCTCCCAACACGCACCACACGCTGTGCGGTGTAGCCACACCCATGTCCGGCTCCGCCATCCCAGTCAGCAGCCGCCAGCCCTGTTTTGTCATCATTAAACCTCCGGCGCTCGCCTCGCTTCCCTGGCTGCGTGTCACCTGGCCGGGGTTGCCGCTACCAGCAGAGGAGGGGTTAAACCTATTTAGTCCAGGTCCTGGTGCCTGCCTGCCTGCCTCTATGTGTGTGTGTGTGTCACCAGTTCGCTTTGTGTGCATGTCCACGTGGGCATGTGTTGCTGTCCGTGCATGCCTCCCCTTGTTTGTGTGCGCGTGTGTGAATGTGTGTGTCCATGCAGGGCCACGGTCTTCTTTTTATGTGTGTACGTGCACGCGCGCGCGTGTGTGTGTGTGTGTGTATGTAAAGGAGAAATTTGCCTGTCCTTGCCTAAGTGAATGGCTCGGATTAAGCTGACAGCCCACCTTAGTGATGGCGAAATAATTGGTTGTTCAGCTCTGTCCTTGTCAGAGCGCTGACAGTTCTGCAGATGTCCTGTGCGGTTCTCCAAAGGTTAGGCTCAGCTGGGGCCGCCATTCATTAATCATTCCGCTCTGACAGTGCACCGAGCAGCCTGCAGCTGCCACCCCGTCCCCCTCAATTTCTGTCACCGCCTTGCACCACCACCACCACCAATACCCCGCCACACCACGCACACACGCACGCATACACCCCCCCACCCCGACTCCCCTCCCCTTCTCTTCCCTGCCCTGCCCTCCCCTCCCGTGCATGTGTTTGTGCTCGCCGTCTAACACACAAACAGCTAAGCTTAAACAGAAATTTGCATGAAAAGTCAGGGGGATGTATACCAGCAGCAGCAGCAGCAGCCACAGCGTGGCCAAGCCGACCGCACGTGAGAAAAGTGTGAGCCGGACGGGCGCTAAGGTAAGGATGTAAACAAACAGGCGGCCTTAGAAGGGAGTCTACCCCGCTAATGATGTGACTTGCTTGGCTCTTGTGTTTATCACGCCTCCGCCGCTAAAGGTCCGACCCCGCCTTCCCTTCGTCTGGCTCACAGCAAACACACCTGCAGTTCTGCTGCCTCGTTACTCTAATTAGCGTTTCTACCACATCGTCACGGCCTTTGAAAGCTAAAAGACTGTGGCTTTTATTGTCTCTTGACACAAATACTGATGCCTTGCCCGGAAGGCCCCAAAACAACTTGTTTGGTTGCAAAAAGGCCCAGCTGAAAATGACTATTATGATATATGTGAGGTCAGAGAGCTCACGCTAAGATTACCTCTCGTTCCAACCATGTCAGCAACATTGTTGTGACCCCTTTTCTTTGCTCACTATCTAACGACCCTCTCGGCCCACTTCACCTCACATCCACAGCCTTTTCCCCCTCCGCCTCTGCTTCTCTCTCAGGAGTGGTGTTTGTTTTATTTATTTTTTTTTTCCTTTATTCATCACGGGTGGGGGTTTTTGGAGAAAATGCAAGGAGATGAAGCAAGGAGGAGACGGTGATCAGTGGTGGTGTTGGATATGTCCATCGGTATACTAAGTGGTGTGAAGAAGTGAGATAAAGTCCCTCATTGTGGCCGACCTACTTCTCACCATCGATTAACAGCGACTGGGAGACAAGCATCCAAACTCTTTGGAGCCAAAATACAGTCTAGCAAGAATACAGGGTGTCCTCATCATTTCGTAGGCCAATAGTTTTGGCAATTCTAGTTGAAACAACCTCAAATTTTCCCAGAATGTATTGAAACAGATGAAGATTTTATACTGAATGTTTTATTTTTGTTCTGTTTTCAGGTTGAGCCATGCCGTTCACTCCCACAGAGAAGTCATTTTGAGTCTTGGAATATGCTCGCACACAGTCACCCAAGACTGACCCCAAACTTCACCAACTGGCGGTGCACATATTGAACACTTATGAAATCAGTCCCATAATAAACTTATGATGTTGAACACCTAAAGTGTTCAATCTCGTTGAGCTAGACTTAGTAGTTTTCAAGATAATTGCTTTTAAAATTATGTCAAATTTTTGGGACCCCTTGTATATACATGCACAAATACATACATACATACATCTTACATACCAAGAGCTTAAATGTAGAAAAGATAATCACAAAGGTTTAAGGTCAGTGCTAGAGGAATATGTTGACCATCTAACTGGCAAATGTAGGAGAAAACCAATGACATCTGTAGACGTCAAAATCTGCAAAATACACGGCTTTGGTTTCTATTTTTAAAGAGATTAGAGAAAGAGAGGCTAAACACCAGTGGGATTAACTCATACAGAGTATTATAAATACCAAACCTCACCCCGAGTGTTCAGAATGAACGAAAAGGTGAATGACTTACAAGGTTGGGTATTAAATAAAAGCGGCAATTAGTGACCTCAGTAGGAGTTTAAATTCATGATTTTTTTTGATCAGTATTTCCTCACGGGCTGAAACGCTTCCAGTGTTTGACACTAATGTATCATGTAATAGGATATGTGTGTGGTATATGTTTAATTCTGCTTTTAATTGAAGAGCCGAAGCTGAATGGACGCAGAAGGGCGAAGAAGAAAAAGCATCTCAGCATGTAGACTGCGGATCACTGCAACATCAGGGCTGCTTCTAATACATATTCCAGCTTTGCACCACCAATATACCGGTACACGACTGAAGAACAAGAGCTGATTTGCTTTGAAGTTTAAGTTTGCCGGCCACAAACAGGTGCGAGCGTGGCAACACGCTTTAATAGCTCACAATGGGCCAACGTGCCAGGGGAGAGTCTGAGGAGAGCAAACAAAGCAGGGGGAGAGTCTGTAAACACGTAAACAAGCCTGACCTCTGAAGAGCTACTCAATTTCCTGCCGTTCAAGTGCAATGTTGCCTGCTCATAAAAACGCCCCCGAGTGATGCGAATTACTGGATGTGATATATGGCCACTGCAGAGCCCAACATGCAAGCCATCAACAATGCATAGGGGTCCCTCAAAAAAAGTGGGATCGTGTTCAAAAGCCCCCCTGTATTGACGCTCCGCCCACACGTCTATTTACTCTTTTAATAACAATCGCGGGGAGTGGAGAGAGAAAAAAAAAAAGAAAAGGAAGGGAAAAGGCTGGCGGGGCGATGTGCTGACATCAGCAGACGGTGCCGGGGGGGCGGAGGGGGTGAGGGCCGCTCTTTGGGAAGGGGAGGCGGACTGGGGTGCGCCGCTGTTTGGAGGAAATACCCCTCTGTTGGTCCGTCAGAGCAGCATCTCTCCCCGGAGACCGAGCGCACACGGACAAGCAACGCAGACATAAACGCCTCTTCCCATTCAGACCTTCATCTTATTATCACTCCACCACAAAGACCATTTGTCATTAGCGCGCCATGCCGTTTCCCGCACCTCCCCACACCCCCCTTCTTCTGGCAGAACGCAAAAAAAAAAAAAGATGGAAATGGAGATTTATTACATTAATATTCCATACGTTATGGCCATGCCAATGGGGTAATATTCCGGCAATTACACTAATGAACTCTCGGCACACGCTGCACCGTGTTAACACCACAGCTTGGGGGTGGACATTCTTTTTAAAGCGGCGCGGGGTACGGGGAGTCTTCAAGACCGGCACATCCATCCATATCAGTCGTGGGGGCGCTTAGCAACACATATTAAAGCAGCCGTGCCGGGGCTGCAAGGACATCTAAAACTGGAAGACGTATCACCTCGACCGATAATGGCCATGCAAAAAAGGGGGAGAGAGAAGGGAAAAAAAAAAAGACGGATTCCTCAGGAATTCAAAGGCAAACATCGCAGGGAGTATCATTGATTTGCCCCTCAGAGATTACCCGTGTATCGTAAGTGTATGTAGATCATCCGTATCTAGCAGCCAGCCGCCAACGCCCCCCTCCCCGCGACTACGCCGTCGAAACGGGAGCGCGAAAAAAAGGGGGGCGGAGGGGGAGGCACATACAGTGGTTGACGAGCTCTAGTCACATGGTATAGCCCACGGAGGATCTCATCAGCCTCTATGTAGATGTGTATGCTGAGTGAGTGATTGCCCATGGCTGGAAATTGGTGTAGAGGGCTTCACAGGGGAATTGGAGGGACCAGTTTTCTCTCTCTCTCTCTCTCTCTCTCTCTCTCTCTCTCTCGCTCTGCCCCCTCCCTCCCGTTCTGTCACACACACACAGCAGCAAAAAGGCACACTGGAATAAAACACACACTTATTGGAAAACACCCACCGCTCGCGCTAAAAAATCTCCCTATATGCACGCGCACATCCAGCCGGGATGATTAAGGTCCTGTGCAGGCGGGATTGTGAGTGGCGCCGCCTCCGCCGCCTGTTTTCCCAGCTGAATACAAGGCACTTGCTCAGAATTCTCCAACGGGGAGGAAACCCGTCATCACAAATGCGAGATCAGGGGTAATTACATTGTAATATGCCACATGAAATATTTCTGCGTTGCTGGAAAGGGATTCCCTTGCTGCAAATTTAGCAGGGATATATTCTGCACAGCTTGGTTGCTATTTATTTTTACCCCTCCTCCTCCACCCTCCTTGTATTTTTAGCCCACGTTGCCGCCTGCCCGGCTACTTTTCAAACGTTTTGCGTGTCTGCGACGGACCCCTCCGTCCCTCTGTCACCCCGGCGCGGCTGATACGGGAGATCAATCTGGCCAGCGGTGTTGATCAATGAGTCTGATCGGGCGAGATTATAGGTATTGCAGAGATATCAATGTGATGATGGGTGATTGATAATGCAGCCGTGGCGATCGATCGATCGGCGGGGCCCTGCTGATAAGACCCTCCACGTATCCAGGGTCTTTATGCAATATAAATGTAAATATAAGTAAATATACACATATGCAGGGGATGCTGGGAAAAGGGGATGGCGGGGGGGGCTACAGCACCTCCTACTGGTTGGGAGCGATAGCTGCACAGCCGCACTAATTACCTGAATAGCTCTGACAGACCTCCTTTTGGGAACTTTTGTTTTTCTACAGCGTCTTTCAGCAATTTTTATGTGTTGCCGATGTGGCGCAAATATAAACAAACAGCATTACATGCTCTTGTCTCGGCCTTGGGTCTAAAGTATGTAAAACACAGCCACAAGTTACTTACCTACACATACGCTCCGCCTCTGCATTTATACATTTGTGCCTTCGGACATGAAATATTGGAATAAACTTGTATTCCACAGGTTATTGAAAGTATTATTGATGAGTATTATTGTGCAGTGCTCGAAACCTGGCCTTTATAGAATACACAGACCGTAATGACATAGTTGTGAGAACTGGCCCCCAAATTATTGAAGTAGCCTACAGCGTAAAGTTGAATCATTCATGCAGATTCATTCATCATTGGCGTGTCTCAGCGTCCACCCAAATAAGGACGCAGTCAGCTGATTGTCTCCTTTCGAATCTTACTGGATGCCGTGCATGTGCTGTATCTCTGCAGCCACTGGCCCGTCCGGCCTCCCATTGGTGGATTATGGCGGCCGGGGTGATTTGTTACCCTTTTGGGGAGCTGTCTTTGACGCTCATTTCCCCCCGCTGCATATTCTGCCCCTCCGCCGCCATCCCTCACGCCGCTCAGCACCCCACCGCCCACACTCCCCTCCCCTGCTCCGCCCCCCCCTCCCTCCAGTTTGATAAATAGCCGGCTGCATGAAGGCAAGCAGCTGATCTCACCCACCAAGGTTACGGTAACCTGGGCCCCCGCATCTGGGGGCTACCTGCCTGCCGCCAATGAGCGCCGCCGAGGGAAAGTGCGAGAAAAAAATAAAGGCGAGGGGAAGGGGGGCGGGGGGAGGGAGGGAGGGAGGGAGGAGCAGTCCAAGGATCCTCCTTTTATAGGCTTTAAATCTGCATGGCAATTTCTGGCGGCTGGCTGGCTGGCTGGCTGGCTGGATGGGGTTTGTGATTACTCCTCCTGCAGCAGGTTGACGTCTCCCTGCCTGCCTCACGTCTGTCACCTCGCACCTCCCCTTCGCCCCCCCTCCCCCGATCAGCATCCCGATTACTGTACGTGCAACATTGGGGATTGTTCCTGAAGGGCAGCAGGAGGGACTCGTCCCAATTAATTGCTCCCCTCTCTCAGTAAGGCGGGATTTCTTTCTTTCCTTCTTCTTTTTTTTTTTTTTTTTACAAACCCCAACATGGATGGACTCCCCTTTTTCTGTCTTTCTTTTCCTGCATATCGCACGGCTGTCATGACGCCTTGTCCGCACATATTGAGCAACATCTACGTGCGGGGAGATCCGATCTGACGGGGAGCCGCGGCAATTAGTTTCAATGAGCTGTGCAAATGCATGGAGACATTCATAATATATCCACCAGCGATTCATAATACATGGTGGAAAAAGCTTAGAATTCCTACGCGTGCGGCTTCTTCTTCTTCTCCTACTTCTTCTTCTTTTTTTTTTTCATAAGAATATATACATGTGCATGTAGTACAAGGCTGAGAACATGCCGAGAAGCGCGTTTGCAAATTACAGAGCACAACGCTCACATTTCTCATGCCCTTCTGTGACCACCTTCTCCAGCAGCCGGCCAACCCTTCACCTCTCCAAGACACCCCGGCCTACTTCCAGCGCAGCGCCGCAGTCTGCAGACTTTCTCACAGTCGCCTCCCTCGCAACAAGTGGCCTGCAAATAACCCCGTATCCAAAAAATAGAAAAAAAACATAATCCATATCTAGAGCCGGACAGTGAAAACATTCTATCTCTGACACTGTCTCAGGCTCCCACTTTTGTCTGCTTTTATATTTGCACACAAAGGCCTCAGTCCCTGTTTTTTTTTTTTTTTTTCTTTTTTCCCCCCTCCAGTCAGGTTTTCATAGCCGGTACGCCACCGCTGAAGTACATACACACATACACAGACACACACACACACACCGTCTCTGCCGGCGATTAGAGCCCGCGAGGTACAAGAGGGCCACTTCACCTCCGAGATTAGAACCAAACAAAGGCTGAAGTCTTCGCATTGTGGCCGAGAATGGAAACAGACGGGGAGGAGAGAGCGACCGGAGTGCTGAAGAGCCCAGGGCAGTGACTTCAAATAAATTAAAAAATAAATAAATGAAGGAAAAACACATCGGTGACATTTGTCACAACGGAAAGATTATCAAGAAATGAATCCGCTCAGCAAAAACAGAGATGGTCTTTTTTGTATTATTTTTGCCTTTTTTATAACATTTGCAGATGAATCATCCTTCACAGAGTCGGAGAGTCTTTTTCCAGGCATGCGAGGATGGAAGTCGAGCATACAGATCAGCGCTCCACACCCATGGCTGTCATTACCCTCCACCGTCGTTGTATATTCAAAGCCCCCCGAGCGGCGGGGTCAAGGCCCCGCTGTAGGGAGAGGTGAAGGCAACGCCACCTTCCTCCTCCTCTTCCTCTGCCTATTGTCCTCCACCTACCCCCCAACGCTTCCACCTTCTCCTCCATTCGAGTTCCGTCCTATTTATTTCTCTCCAGCTCCTGCCACTCTCGCTGCCTTGCCCTCTCCTGCTCGCCCCAGCCGCGCAGTGGCCCATGGCTGCTGCTGCTGGTGCTGCTGCTGCTGCTGCTGCTGCTGCTGCTGCTGCTGCTGCTGCTGCCCACCACTGGTTGCTAATTGCCGCTGACATTGTTTGGCCTCTCGCTGCTTAGTTAGGACAAACCCCCTCATTCATGTGATTTGGACCGCTCGTTAGGGCGAACACCCCCTTCTCTCCCTCCACCACCGCCGCCGCGGCCTCCACCTCCACCGCCACCACCTCCCGCATCACTCCCTCTCTCCATCCCGCTCTTTCTTTTCCCTTTTCACTGACCTCCTTAATTAACTGGTAAGGCACTGCTGGGAAATTTGCACACAAAGGCTTTGGGTGTCTAGCCCGCTAGCCCCGCCGCCGCCACCCCACCCAAAACACGCCCCCAGCCTCCCCTCCCCACATCGCCCCGCTCCCATCTTCATCCCGCCACCAAGCGAAGGTCATTTTGTACAGTTCCACAAAAACAAACCCCCCTCCTCAAAAAAAAAAAAAAAAAAAAAAAAGTGATTCAGGACTCACACGGCATTCACTCGCAGCTCATTCTTTTTACTTGTCCATCATCATCCCCTCCCCCTCCCCTCCCCCATCCTGCTTCCTCCTCTGTGTTAATGGTGGGCCTCATTAGAAAAGGAAAAAAAAGGACTTGTTTGGAAGAGGTGTGCCAGTGATATGCTCCTCTAAGGTTTGCTTGCTTTTCTCTATTTGTCGCCATTATTCCTCCTCCTCTTCCCCCCCCGCTACCTCACTCCCAGGATGCCCTCCGAGGTTTCAGCCGGCCCTCCCCGAGTGCAGTTAGCTGGTTGTCGGGAACGAGGGTCCTCCAAAGGGGCCCGCTGGAGAACGCTCAGGGCAAAGAAGTGTAAACAGGTGGAACCTCTCCATTATCTGGCGCCCCCTCCACACTCACACGCTCCACCTCCAACTGTCTCCTTCCACGTCCATGTCAATTACACGCACAGACACACCAACACACACAGTCCTCTGCATTCCACCATCACTTCTTTTTTTTTTTTTTTGCTACAGAGGCTCTGTGTGTGTATGTGTGTGTGCGTGTGTGTGTGTGCGTGCATGTGCGTGTGTGTGTGTGTGTCCGTGTGCTGCAGTCGGTCCACAAGACCTACAACATAACTGTCCGAGCTGCTTCCCCCAGGTGTCTATTTTACACTAAATATTTCCAAAGAGATAAAAAAAAAAAGTGCATCCGTATCGCAACTCTAATCCGCACCTCCCTCAACACTGATCTACATTTGCTTTGACTTTTATAGTTTTTTTTTTTTGTCGTTTTTTTCGTCTTTTTGTTCACTTCTCGTGAGGACTGAAAATCGCTCACAGTGGATATCTTTATTATTTAAGCTGTCAGAAGACAATGTGAATAACCAGTTTTTCCTGCTTTTTATACAAAAAATAGCAAATGAGAGTGAATCTGCTGGCAAAGATGCACGATAAATTCAACAGCCTGGTTTAGAAAAAAGAGGAAGTCTGATAATGATCATACAGGTATGAACATCCGACACTTGCTTAATTTGTACGGGAGCTCCAACTGCTAGTGAGGAATCTGAATCAGACTGATTTAAAATCAGACATCTTAAAATCACATCCCAAACTGATCTTAAGCCTCTGTTGTTACTGTTGCTTTTATGACTTTAATGTTGTATTATTTGAACAACAACTTAGAAATCACTTCTCACCTACTCATCAGGAATTTGTTTTGGGGACTTTTGTCCATAATAAACCTGTGCGTGCGTGCATGTGTGCGTGCATGTGTGCGTGCATGTGTGCTTGCGTGTGTGCTTGCGTGCGTGCGTGCGTGCATGCACTCAGACTCGCCTGCAACTAAGTGCTAATGATAGAAGCCACCGAGGCAGAGGCTGAGTTCAGCCACAAGAAGAGGAAGAAACAGAGGAAACTAACTTCTGTTCGCCTGGGGATTCTTCTGCAGCCCATCTGTTGAAACTGTTCCACATATTGTGACCTAGATAAAAGGGGAGGCGGGTGAAGAAAAAAAAAAACTTCACTCTTATAGGTAGCGCTGCCTCCGTCCGTGTTTGACACTTGTCTATTCGTTTTACTGGTCCAGTTTCCTCCAAAATAGACATTTTTTGCATAATGTTCACCTTTGCATATGTATGCTTTCTATAAACTGGTGTGAGAAAAATGATTTGCAGGATTTTTCCTTTATTTTTTATTCTCACGTAGGAATTTCTTTTGTGTCTCAAGTTTAAATTTAGACACTTGACAATAAGACAGGAAGAACAGAGCAAATAATGAATCTACGCTTATGGGCGTATTAATCGTACAAAATGCCCTGGATGCACAAATCTCAGCTCAAACTAGTACACTGCACTGCACTGCACTGCTCTCTCTCTCACATCATCCATTCATTCTGGCATGTATTGCTACTCTTATTTTTTTTTCCTCACCCCCCTGCCCATCTTTTTCTCCCTTTCTAGAAACCCCTGTCATTGTCAAAAGAAGATGCCGAGGGTTTTTGTAATTGACGGGAGGATGGAAAAGCAGGGGGAAAGGTTAAAAGAGATATCCTTCAGTTGAATGAGGAGGTAAAATTGACTGGCAGAGTGTCTTTTAGAAAACTCCGGTCCAACCTTGAAGGACAACCAGGAGGAGGCTCCGACTCTCTTATGGCCGAGGAAGGTGGGCTAAGTGGGGCCACCATGGCCACACATTTGTACACACAGACACACACGCACGCAGACACACGCTGTACGTGCACACACTCAGGCGGGAGTAGAAGGAAACACTGGTGAGAGGTTTCCATTGTGGCCCTCTCTGACAATATTATGTTTGCAAAAGAAGAACATTAATTTGCCTCCTTTGAAGGGAAGTGCACTTGTCAGCCATCGTCGGCCCACTTAAGCCAGAATAAGAGGAGGGTCCCACCCATCCCCTCGTCCCGCTCCCTCGACCCCCCCGGTCCTTCTCGCCTGCAGCCCACCCACTGACTGTTGCTGCTGCCCCCCCCCCTGCCAGTCAGGGCCTCCAGGGAGTGAAGGAACTCAGTACCACTGTGGAAGACTCCTTCTTTTACCAAAAGATCAGAAATCCGAAAAAAAAATATGGCTGGAAAGGTTGAGGTACCATAACATAAACAGGTAGTACCTCCCACTGTGATGTCACAAAGGGCTCTGCTAACTCGACTTGGTCCACGATCACAAACATGTCTGGTTCTCGCAAGTGTTTTCACCATAAAGCAGTGAGGTTGCAGAAACACAGGACTCAGGAAATAAGGCCGTGTTCAGACTGCCAGCCTAAATCCAATTTTTAGCCCATCCAGATTGAAACCGGATGGCTCTTTTGTAGTCTGAACAGTCACAAACCACATGAAATCAGATTTTTGCAAAACAGATTGAAGCCACCTTCGGGAGGTAGTTTCAAATCGCATGTGGACAGATGCATGTCAGTGTGAACAGCTCCAAACACACTGATCGGTTTTGACTGTCCGTGACGTCACAAGAGTAGAGTGCCACAGGCTTTTTGTGTTCCTCGCGAAAGACACCGGCGCACTCGGCGTCACCGTTTGAGCTAATTGCGACGACTAGACGTCATGACCCGCCTCTGGTTCCCATCCAACCGGGGCGCAGGAGCACGAGGCCGAGGAGTCACCTCCGGGCGGGAGGTACAGGAGGCGCGGCCGTAATTACACTGCCCCGCGCCGCCTTCTCTTTGTCAGCCGCCGCGTGCCAACATTAAATTTTAAGTGTGAATGTGATTATCGCGTGGCATTCATTTTTAATGGGCTTTGCCTCTATGTGTTTTAGAATGCGGCGCGGCCCGGCAAACGGCTGACTCAGGGCCCCCCGTTTCTGCTGATGGCGCATATATTTCGCATATATACATGCGCTGCTTATTCCTCCGCCTTGCTGAGCACCCCCCCCCCCCGCCCCACCTCCCCACCTCCTCCCTCCCTCCCTCCTCTTCCTCCCTCTGCTGCTTCTTCCCTTCATCTTCATGCCTTTATCATTCTGCCGGTTGAAGATGGGCAAAGGCGATAGAGGGCGAGACTCTTCTCTCAGAGGTCTGACCGTCCAATAGGATTGGCCGAGGGTTTTGACGAGGGAGGGGGTGCAGGTCTCTGCTGACCTCTGTCAAGTTGGACCAATAATATTATCAAGCCCCAAAATCTGGAAAAACTCTTAAAAACTTCTGTAATAAAAATCATAGTTTGCACTCTGCTGAGATTCATTTTCAAATATCTTTGTTAAAATATGACCTTTTTTTTCAAATCCTTCTTTTCTATTTGGACGTCTCCAGAATGGTGCACTCCACCACTCCCAGCCGGTCCCTGATCCAATCTGTCAAAGAAAAGATGAAGGCTGACTGGGAGAATACATGAGACCAGTAATGAGAACCCTTCCCTCATACCCAGGAACCATTCCCACTGTTAAAAAAAAAAAAAAAATACATGTTACCTATACACCTACACAGACTTAATAATGCCTGTAGGGGGAGAAAAAGAACGGGGGAGAAGAAATAAGGGAACCACACAGGGAGCGATAAAGCCTCAAAATTAAAATAGATATAGCTGGTCCGGTATGGAAATCAATAACATATTATTAACCGAGAGACCGTCCGGAGAGATAGGTGACGCTTAAATGCATATATATTCATAATAACAATATTGAGATATATTATAAATAAAAAGGAAAGGGGCAGGAGGGGGGGGGGAGTAAATACCAGACGGGGTTTTTATTAGCTGCCAGTCTCGCCGCCAATATGCGCCGTGACTCCGCTGTCCAAAACGGTAACTGTCCGACGCCGGATCAAATTAGAGAGACTGACAGGCAATAAGAAATTGGTGGAAGTTAAACGTGCACTCGGAGCCTCTTTGAATATTAGAGCCACGCGGTGTCACGGGGCTAGCCGGAGGAAGGGGCGGCGAGGAAGAGGAGCGCCTCCAACTCCTGATAAAAGTTTATTAAAGACATGCGCGTGTCCCCGCCAACCAACCCCCCCCCCCCCACTTTCATTCTTTGGCCCCCAAGATTATGATATGACTGTGATGCTGCCACATCGAGGAAATATGAACCGTGTGCATGTGTGCGTGTGTGCTGTTGTTTGACTTGTTAATGAAATCAAAAAACTGAAAACAAATGATGGAGACAAAGTACTTCAAGTGTATTTTGTGAAACAAAGGGAGTGTTTGGTCATGATTATCCCATCCAGCCTTGATTAGCAGCTTATTTTTGTTCTTTAAAACCAATTTTTATCTTTTTCATCGTCCTCCTTGCTGACTGCCAGGGGACAACTCCATTGTCGTATGGCAAAATACAAATGAAATGTACTTCTGTCTCTATATTTGTGGTATTTCTCTGGGTCGGGTCTGCTTGAGTTTACTTCCCACTGGGAAGTTTTTTTCATGACCAGGGACCCTCCATGCTGCTCTGGAGGGATCAGTTGCGATTTGTGACGCCTCTGGATGTGAGTTAGCGCTTTATAAATAAAATCTGATTGATGGAAGATGAAAAAGGGCAATGCGTTATAACCTTTAAATTTGCTTTAGGAACCTGGGAAAAGATGAAAAGAAATGTTTTCCCTGCCATTGTTGTTGTTGTTTGTTTGTTTTTTTTTCATGAGGAAAAACTTGAAAAAAAATAATCAACCTTAATCTAAAAAAGGTCCTTCTCTTTACGTTCAGTCTGAAAATACTCACAGCCATCAAATTGCAAATGATGCAATGATTTCCACCCAAACACTTTCGGTCTGCTGAGTCCTTCAGTGACAAATACATAGTGACATCATTAGGTGAATTGTGTTGCTGATGTACTGTGCAGCCATTAAAAGTTTAGGGTTAACTTCCTTTCCCACCGACTCTCTTCGTCGCCTCCCCTCCCATCACCCTCCTGCAAGCTACTCCATCCCTCCACATTTTTTTTTTCCCTTTCCGTTTAACTTTTAACACAGGGCCACACATGGAGCACCGGTGGACTCGTCTCCTTTCTTTCCCTCCTCTGTCATTGTCCGAGAAGCACAACAAGGCCCCGCCACTCCACACCCCGGTACAGTGGTGCTTGCGCCTGCCCGTTGTCCCACGCAGTTCGTTTTCAAATGAAGCGCTGAGAAAACTCGGTGGCACTTTGCCAGGACTGTGTAAGCCGGCTGTGACGACCACTATGCTGACCCCCCCCACCACCACCCGGCCATTCCCATTCTGTCCTGGGCTCCGCTTTCCCTTGGTTCTGTACATTTCTTGACTGGCTCTTTGAAGCCAGCGTGGGGGGCCCAGCGCCGCTGTTGGAGACATGCCTTCCTCCATCCAAAGTTTTGTCCGCATCTTCTTCAGGCCCATTGAGGGGCCTGTTCTCCGGCCTGCTTTTTCACTGTGCCGCTCCTTTGTAGCCTCCAGAAAGACCTTCATCTTACACTCCTATCTCCAGGCCAACCACCACCCCCCTCTTCCACACACACACACACACACACACACACACACACACACACGACTCCCTTCTCCTGCCCTAGCTTCAGAAAAGAAAAAAAAAACAGACAGGAAGTGAATGCAGATGTTGGACCCACCTGAGCTCATTGCTCATTCTCTTTCTCTTCTCCCTCTCTCTCTCTCTCTCTCTCTCTCTCCTGCCCCGCTCCCTGGCTTCAGACCCCCGCCGGGCTGAGGTGGTTGCTACATCACACAGCGTGCCGCATCGAACACAGACGAGCCTTGCAGTGGAGGCTGTCCATCACGGCAGTGCCGCGCTCTTCATGTAGCGTTTCTCTCTCTCTGTTGGCTCGCGGTCTAAAACTGTGCTCGTCCACCAACCCTGTGCACGTACTGTAAGTGGTCCTCATCCTTAGAGTGCGCATTTAAGTCGTTTGAGGAGAAAACATAAAAATGCATTCATCTGATTTGTCAGTTTCATTATCTCGGGCCAAGACAGAAACACCAGCGGACTTCACTTCCCTTCAGCCATCGGCGTCACCGGTGGAAGAGAAGAGCAAATTCCCACAGCAGGGCCGTTAATGTGCTGCAAAAAAAAAGGGAAAACAGAGAAACAACATCCCTCTGTTGATTTGGCCCTGCAGTGTACAGCCACCCCCCCCCCGGGTCCCTCCACCCCATCCATCCCCCACCAGGAAACAAAAAAAAAAAAAAAAAGCATCAGAGGTCCTGTGTTGCGCCGCGAGCTTGGCACCGCCCACATTTTCTTGGCATGCGCCTGGGAAAGAGGGCACGGGACGGCGCCCGCGCTGCTCCGGGGATCACAAGGCCTGTTGCAGACACATGACGGGCATCTGGCTGCTGTCAGCGAGCCCACAGCCTGGGCAGGCAGGCAGGCAGGGGAGGCTGCTGGCACAGGGCGCCAGCAACTGGTGAAGTTGGCACGGGGGTGCGTGTTGCATTCTTTCACATGCATTGTGGCATCCAGGAGGGCAATTTTTTTTTTTTTTTTTTTTTGGAAGGAAAACCCCCCGGCCCTGCTTCTGTTGTTCTCTCAGGCAGTCCCCGCTTCCCTGAACTGCAAATGAGCCTGGAATTTAGTGGGCTGTCTTTCAGCAATGTGTTGCCATGACTTCTAATAGACGGAAGGACAGAAGGGTCAACAAGACTTTTGTGGTGTGGAGCTTTAATTGAAGGGCAAAGTCAACAGACTTTCGCCGCTAATTGCAGCGTCTCCCTCCCCTTCTCGCTTCCCCCCTGCCTTCCGGCATAAGACATGAGCCATGTGTGCCCTCAGTGAAGAAGAAGACAAAAAAGAACCCAACAATGGTCAGCGCATTGACCGTTGGCGAAAATAAATACAAAAAGGTTTGAGTTTTGAATTAAATCCTTGAAAATAACATTGGATCTGATTAGACCACCTACTTGCGCGCATACATTACAATCTTAAAACGCTGATGCAACAAGACATGTGTAGCTATGGGCTATTTACACAAAAGTCCCACATGATTCACCAGGATTTTCAAACAAAAATGAGAACAGCAGACCATCCTTCACTTTTTTTTTTCCTGCTCCACTTTTCTTGAAAATGTGTGCTAAAACACAGTTCTGTTAATCAGCTCTTTGTGATGTCACAAAGGGCACTGAGACCACTGTGTGTTTTTTGCTAGCAGGAAGCTAAAATTCCAGCAT
The DNA here is from genome assembly GCA_009823395.1 of Thamnaconus septentrionalis. Classification (NCBI taxonomy): domain Eukaryota; kingdom Metazoa; phylum Chordata; class Actinopteri; order Tetraodontiformes; family Monacanthidae; genus Thamnaconus; species Thamnaconus septentrionalis. The sequence goes on along the minus strand of CM020511.1, from coordinate 4,196,137 downwards.
TTCTGCAGGAGGCTGCAAACAGAGGGCTAACTCTGTTTGCAGCCACGTTCAGACTGCCAGCCAAAATCCGATTTTTAGCAAAACACTTCACGCTGTGCTGGACGACGCCTCCGCTCCGACGTCGTAGCTACAGCAACCTGTCAGATGGGCCATAATGTGGCCCAGTCTGAACAGAGCAAGATCCCATTTGGACACTTGCTAAAAACAGTGTGGACAGTCCCTAAAAATCGGATTTGAGAAGGATTCTGATTAGAATCAGATTCACCTGCAGTCTGAACGCAGCAATAGAGATTTCCAGGTTCTCTCGTACGTAGACGCATGTATTGCGTTCCTTCACCCACAAAACCTGAACAATCCCAATGCAGGTAGCATTGCTGCAGCTGCTGCTGCTGCTGCTAAAAGGTGAGCACTGGGTCGCCTGGGGGTCTCACAACAACAAAGGCAGCACACAGAAAGACGGGCCTATGGGTTGTGTAATGGCAGAGAGAAGGAGGCTGCTTCCGGACCACAGAGAGAGAAAAGAAGGGGTTGTGTACATTTTCTTTGAGAATGTCTGTGTGTGTGAGAGAGAGAGTGCAACTGAGAGGAAAGAGTGTGTGCACAACTGTCTGTGTGTGTGTGTGTGTGTGTGTGTGTGTGTGTGTGTCGAAACTAAACAAAACCAAAAACCAAACCAAAACCCCCAAAAAAAAAAAAAAAACTACAAACTTGCGGTGCGTTTCATTTCAAATTTCCCGCATTTGGAATTTCCTTCAACTTGATCAACAGGAAGCAGCAAACAGGTAAGTGGAGCTAGCAAGCTCCCCCTTCCTTCTTTTCAAATTCTGATTGAATGATATTTAAGAGTGTCTTTTCAAGTCAATGTAAGAGAGAAGGTGGAGAAAATCAAGCTGCTCCTCACCAGAACAATTAGCTCAGGCTGCTGGAGGCCTGACTCTGGTGCAGGAGACCAGGGTTCGAATCCCGACCTCCACCACCTGAAATTTATCTGCCTTTTCAAGTCAATGTCAGAGAGAAGGTGGAGAAAATCAAGCTGCTCCTCACCAGATCAATTAGCTCAGGCTGCTAACTGTCGGTCACAACATAGGCCTGACTGTGGTGCACCAAGTTGTAGGTTCACTTCCCCTGTGTTTCTGTTTGTGCTTTTAGCAAGCTCCCCTTCCTGCTCTTCAAATTCTGATTGAATGAAATTTAAGAGTGAGTAGACTTTGTCCCCAATGCCAGCAGGTTGGCTCAGTGGCTCCAACCGATGACTCTGGTGCAGGAGACCAGGGTTCGAATCCCGACTTCTACCACCTGAAATTTAGCTGTCTTTTCAAGTCAATGTAAGAGAGAAGGTGGAGAAAATCAAGCTGCTCCTCACCAGAGCAATTAGCTCAGGCTGCTGGAGGCCTGACTGTGGTGCACAATGTTGTGGGTTCAATTCCCCTGTGTTTTTTTTGCTTATTCTTGTTTTTAACTGTACAAAGACAATGCCACAACACAAACATGACAAAATGTCAGATATATTTTGTTGTGTTTTTTTTGGACGTAGTTTATGTTGTTTTGTCTGTCTGTGTGTGTGTGTGCGCGCGTGTGTGTGTGGATGATGCACAAAGGCCTTTTTCACTCCCTCCAGCAGCAGCGCTGAAGGCGGTCTGGTGGTGAACTACAGCGACTGCAAGCGTGGAGGTTGCAGGATCGAATCCAGCGTGGACCAGAGGTACAACACTCGGCGTGTGTGTGTGTCGGGCTGTGTGTGTGTGTCTAAACCAACTAAAACTAAACAAAACCAAAAACCAAACCAAAACCTAAAACCCAAAACAAAACCAAAAAAACTCAAACTCCAAACTTGCGTTGCGTTGCGTGCGTCCGAATTTCCGAGCATTTCAAATTTCCGCATTTGGAATTTCCTTCAACTTGATCAACAGGAAGCAGCAAACAGGTAAGTGGAGCTAGCAAGCTCCCCCTTCCTTCTTTTCAAATTCTGATTGAATGAAATTTAAGAGTGAGTGGACATTTTTCTTTGTCCACACTGCCGACAGGTTGGCTCAGTGGCTCAGACTGATTACTCTGGTGCATGAGACCAGGGTTCGAATCCCGATTTCCACCACCTTAAATTTAGCTGTCTTTTCAAGTCAATGTCAGAGAGAAGGTGGAGAAAATCAAGCTGCTCCTCACCAGAACAATTAGCTCAGGCTGCTAACTGTCTGTCACCACAGCATAGGCCTGACTGTGGTACACCAAGTTGTAGGTTCACTTCCCCTGTGTTTCTGTTTGTGCTTTTAGCAAGCTCCCTTCCTGTTCTTCAAATTCTGATTGAATGAAATTTAAGCGTGAGTAGACTTTGTCTCCAATGCCAGCAGGTTCGCTCAGTGGCTCCAACCGATGACTCTGGTGCAGGAGACCAGGGTTCGAATCCCGACTTCCACCACCAGAAATTTAGCTGTCTTTTCAAGTCAATGTCAGAGAGAAGGTGGAGAAAATCAAGCTGCTCCTCACCAGAACAATTAGCTCAGGCTGCTGGAGGCCTCACTCTGGTGCAGGAGACCAGGGTTCGAATCCCGACCTCCACCACCTGAAATTTATCTGCCTTTTCAAGTCAATGTCAGAGAGAAGGTGGAAAAATCAAGCTGCTCCTCACCAGATCAATTAGCTCAGGCTGCTAACTGTCGGTCACAACATAGGCCTGACTGTGGTGCACCAAGTTGTAGGTTCACTTCCCCTGTGTTTCTGTTTGTGCTTTTAGCAAGCTCCCCTTCCTGCTCTTCAAATTCTGATTGAATGAAATTTAAGAGTGAGTAGACTTTGTCACCAATGCCAGCAGGTTGGCTCAGTGGCTCCAACCGATGACTCTGGTGAGGGAAACCAGGGTTCGAATCCCGACTTCTACCACCTGAAATTTAGCTGTCTTTTCAAGTCAATGTAAGAGAGAAGGTGGAGAAAATCAAGCTGCTCCTCACCAGAACAATTAGCTCAGGCTGCTGGAGGCCTGACTGTGGTGCACAATGTTGTGGGTTCAATTCCCCTGTGTTTTTTTTGCTTATTCTTGTTTTTAACTGTACAAAGACAATGCCACAACACAAACATGACAAAATGTCAGATATATTTTGTTGTGTTTTTTTTGGACGTAGTTTATGTTGTTTTGTCTGTGTGTGTGTGTGTGTGTGCTGTGTGTGTGTGTGTGGATGAAGCACGAAGGCCTTTTCACTCCCTCCAGCAGCAGCGCTGAAGACGGTCTGGTGGTGAACTACAGCGACTCGCAACGTGGAGGTTGCAGGATCGAATCCAGCGTGGACCAGAGGTACAACACTCGCGTGTGTGTGTGTCGGGCTGTGTGTGTGTGTCTAAACCAACTAAAAACTAAACAAAAACCAAAAACCAAACCAAAACCTAAAAACCCAAAACAAAACCAAAAAAACAAACTCCAAACTTGCGTTGCGTTGCTAATGCGTCGAATTTCCGAGCATTTCAAATTTCCCGCATTTGGAATTTCCTTCAACTTGATCAACAGGAAGCAGCAAACAGGTAAGTGGAGCTAGCAAGCTCCCCCTTCCTTCTTTTCAAATTCTGATTGAATGAAATTTAAGAGTGAGTGGACATTTTTCTTTGCCCACACTGCCGACAGGTTGGCTCAGTGGCTCAGACTGATGACTCTGGTGCAGGAGACCAGGGTTCGAGTCCCGATTTCCACCACCTTAAATTTAGCTGTCTTTTCAAGTCAATGTCAGAGAGAAGGTGGAGAAAATCAAGCTGCTCCTCACCAGAACAATTAGCTCAGGCTGCTGGAGGCCTCACTCTGGTGCAGGAGACCAGGGTTCGAATCCCGACCTCCACCACCTGAAATTTAGCTGTCTTTTCAAGTCAATGTCAGAGAGAAGGTGGAGAAAATCAAGCTGCTCCACACCAGAACAATTAGCTCAGGCTACTGGAGGCCTGACTCTGGTGCAGGAGACCAGGGTTTGAATCCCGACCTCCACCACCTGAAATTTATCTGCCTTTTCAAGTCAATGTCAGAGAGAAGGTGGAGAAAATCAAGCTGCTCCTCACCAGATCAATTAGCTCAGGCTGCTAACTGTCGGTCACAACATAGGCCTGACTGTGGTGCACCAAGTTGTAGGTTCACTTCCCCTGTGTTTCTGTTTGTGCTTTTAGCAAGCTCCCCTTCCTGCTCTTCAAATTCTGATTGAATGAAATTTAAGAGTGAGTAGACTTTGTCCCCAATGCCAACAGGTTGGCTCAGTGGCTCCAACCGATGACTCTGGTGCAGGAGACCAGGGTTCGAATCCCGACTTCCACCCCCTGAATTTTAGCTGTCTTTTCAGGTCAATGTCAGAAAGAAGGTGGAGAAAATCAAGCTGCTCCTCACCAAAACAAGTAGCTCAGGCTGCTGGAGGCCTGACTGTGGTGCACAAGGTTGTGGGTTCAGTTCCCTGTTTTTTTTTTTTTTGCTAATTGTTGTTTTTAACTGTACAGAGACAATGTCACAACACAAACATGACAAAATGTCAGATATATTTTGTTGTGGTTTTTTTGGACGTAGTTTATGTTGTTTTGTCTGTGTGTGTGTGTGCGCGCGCGTGTGTGTGGATAATGCACAAAGGCCTTTTTCACTCCCTCCAACAGCAGCGCTGAAGACGGTCTAGTGGTGAACTACAGCGACTCGCAACGTGGAGGTTGCAGGATCGAATCCAGCGTGGACCAGAGGTACAACACTCGCGTGTGTGTGTCGGGCTGTGTGTGTGTGTCTAAACCAACTAAAAACTAAACAAAAACCAAAAACCAAACCAAAACCTAAAAACCCAAAACAAAACCAAAAAAACAAACTCCAAACTTGCGTTGCGTTGCGTACGTCGAATTTCCGAGCATTTCAAATTTCCCGCATTTGGAATTTCCTTCAACTTGATCAACAGGAAGCAGCAAACAGGTAAGTGGAGCTAGCAAGCTCCCCCTTCCTTCTTTTCAAATTCTGATTGAATGAAATTTAAGAGTGAGTGGACATTTTTCTTTGTCCACACTGCCGACAGGTTGGCTCAGTGGCTCAGACTGATTACTCTGGTGCATGAGACCAGGGTTCGAATCCCGATTTCCACCACCTTAAATTTAGCTGTCTTTTCAAGTCAATGTCAGAGAGAAGGTGGAGAAATCAAGCTGCTCCTCACCAGAACAATTAGCTCAGGCTGCTAACTGTCTGTCACCACAGCATAGGCCTGACTGTGGTACACCAAGTTGTAGGTTCACTTCCCTGTGTTTCTGTTTGTGCTTTTAGCAAGCTCCCTTCCTGTTCTTCAAATTCTGATTGAATGAAATTTAAGCGTGAGTAGACTTTGTCTCCAATGCCAGCAGGTTCGCTCAGTGGCTCCAACCGATGACTCTGGTGCAGGAGACCAGGGTTCGAATCCCGACTTCCACCACCAGAAATTTAGCTGTCTTTTCAAGTCAATGTCAGAGAGAAGGTGGAGAAAATCAAGCTGCTCCTCACCAGAACAATTAGCTCAGGCTGCTGGAGGCCTCACTCTGGTGCAGGAGACCAGGGTTCGAATCCCGACCTCCACCACCTGAAATTTATCTGCCTTTTCAAGTCAATGTCAGAGAGAAGGTGGAGAAAATCAAGCTGCTCCTCACCAGATCAATTAGCTCAGGCTGCTAACTGTCGGTCACAACATAGGCCTGACTGTGGTGCACCAAGTTGTAGGTTCACTTCCCCTGTGTTTCTGTTTGTGCTTTTAGCAAGCTCCCCTTCCTGCTCTTCAAATTCTGATTGAATGAAATTTAAGAGTGAGTAGACTTTGTCACCAATGCCAGCAGGTTGGCTCAGTGGCTCCAACCGATGACTCTGGTGAGGGAAACCAGGGTTCGAATCCCGACTTCTACCACCTGAAATTTAGCTGTCTTTTCAAGTCAATGTAAGAGAAGGTGGAGAAAATCAAGCTGCTCCTCACCAGAACAATTAGCTCAGGCTGCTGGAGGCCTGACTGTGGTGCACAATGTTGTGGGTTCAATTCCCCTGTGTTTTTTTTGCTTATTCTTGTTTTTAACTGTACAAAGACAATGCCACAACACAAACATGACAAAATGTCAGATATATTTTGTTGTGTTTTTTTGGACGTAGTTTATGTTGTTTTGTCTGTGTGTGTGTGTGTGTGCTCGCGTGTGTGTGTGGGATGAAGCACGAAGGCCTTTTCACTCCCTCCAGCAGCAGCGCTGAAGACGGTCTGGTGGTGAACTACAGCGACTCGCAACGTGGAGGTTGCAGGATCGAATCCAGCGTGGACCAGAGGTACAACACTCGCGGTGTGTGTGTGTGTCGGGCTGTGTGTGTGTCTAAACCAACTAAAAACTAAACAAAAACCAAAAACCAAACCAAAACCTAAAAACCCAAAACAAAACCAAAAAAACAAACTCCAAACTTGCGTTGCGTTGCGTTGCGTACGTCGAATTTCCGAGCATTTCAAATTTCCCGCATTTGGAATTTCCTTCAACTTGATCAACAGGAAGCAGCAAACAGGTAAGTGGAGCTAGCAAGCTCCCCCTTCCTTCTTTTCAAATTCTGATTGAATGAAATTTAAGAGTGAGTGGACATTTTTCTTTGCCCACACTGCCGACAGGTTGGCTCAGTGGCTCAGACTGATGACTCTGGTGCAGGAGACCAGGGTTCGAGTCCCGATTTCCACCACCTTAAATTTAGCTGTCTTTTCAAGTCAATGTCAGAGAGAAGGTGGAGAAAATCAAGCTGCTCCTCACCAGAACAATTAGCTCAGGCTGCTGGAGGCCTCACTCTGGTGCAGGAGACCAGGGTTCGAATCCCGACCTCCACCACCTGAAATTTAGCTGTCTTTTCAAGTCAATGTCAGAGAGAAGGTGGAGAAAATCAAGCTGCTCCACACCAGAACAATTAGCTCAGGCTACTGGAGGCCTGACTCTGGTGCAGGAGACCAGGGTTTGAATCCCGACCTCCACCACCTGAAATTTATCTGCCTTTTCAAGTCAATGTCAGAGAGAAGGTGGAGAAAATCAAGCTGCTCCTCACCAGATCAATTAGCTCAGGCTGCTAACTGTCGGTCACAACATAGGCCTGACTGTGGTGCACCAAGTTGTAGGTTCACTTCCCCTGTGTTTCTGTTTGTGCTTTTAGCAAGCTCCCCTTCCTGCTCTTCAAATTCTGATTGAATGAAATTTAAGAGTGAGTAGACTTTGTCCCCAATGCCAACAGGTTGGCTCAGTGGCTCCAACCGATGACTCTGGTGCAGGAGACCAGGGTTCGAATCCCGACTTCCACCCCCTGAATTTTAGCTGTCTTTTCAGGTCAATGTCAGAAAGAAGGTGGAGAAAATCAAGCTGCTCCTCACCAAAACAAGTAGCTCAGGCTGCTGGAGGCCTGACTGTGGTGCACAAGGTTGTGGGTTCAGTTCCCTGTTTTTTTTTTTTTTGCTAATTGTTGTTTTTAACTGTACAGAGACAATGTCACAACACAAACATGACAAAATGTCAGATATATTTTGTTGTGGTTTTTTGGACGTAGTTTATGTTGTTTTGTCTGTGTGTGTGTGTGCGCGCGCGTGTGTGTGGATAATGCACAAAGGCCTTTTTCACTCCCTCCAACAGCAGCGCTGAAGACGGTCTAGTGGTGAACTACAGCGACTACTTACGTGGAGGTTGCAGGATCGAATCCAGCGTGGACCAGAGGTACAACACTCGGCAGTGTGTGTGTGTCGGGCTGTGTGTGTGTGTCTAAACCAACTAAAAACTAAACAAAACCAAAACCAAACCAAAACCTAAAAACCCAAAACAAAACCAAAAAAACAAACTCCAAACTTGCGTTGCGTTGCGTACGTCGAATTTCCGAGCATTTCAAATTTCCCGCATTTGGAATTTCCTTCAACTTGATCAACAGGAAGCAGCAAACAGGTAAGTGGAGCTAGCAAGCTCCCCCTTCCTTCTTTTCAAATTCTGATTGAATGAAATTTAAGAGTGAGTGGACATTTTTCTTTGTCCACACTGCCGACAGGTTGGCTCAGTGGCTCAGACTGATTACTCTGGTGCATGAGACCAGGGTTCGAATCCCGATTTCCACCACCTTAAATTTAGCTGTCTTTTCAAGTCAATGTCAGAGAGAAGGTGGAGAAAATCAAGCTGCTCCTCACCAGAACAATTAGCTCAGGCTGCTAACTGTCTGTCACCACAGCATAGGCCTGACTGTGGTACACCAAGTTGTAGGTTCACTTCCCCTGTGTTTCTGTTTGTGCTTTTAGCAAGCTCCCCTTCCTGTTCTTCAAATTCTGATTGAATGAAATTTAAGCGTGAGTAGACTTTGTCTCCAATGCCAGCAGGTTCGCTCAGTGGCTCCAACCGATGACTCTGGTGCAGGAGACCAGGGTTCAATCCCGACTTCCACCACCAGAAATTTAGCTGTCTTTTCAAGTCAATGTCAGAGAGAAGGTGGAGAAAATCAAGCTGCTCCTCACCAGAACAATTAGCTCAGGCTGCTGGAGGCCTCACTCTGGTGCAGGAGACCAGGGTTCGAATCCCGACCTCCACCACCTGAAATTTATCTGCCTTTTCAAGTCAATGTCAGAGAGAAGGTGAGAAAATCAAGCTGCTCCTCACCAGATCAATTAGCTCAGGCTGCTAACTGTCGGTCACAACATAGGCCTGACTGTGGTGCACCAAGTTGTAGGTTCACTTCCCCTGTGTTTCTGTTTGTGCTTTTAGCAAGCTCCCCTTCCTGCTCTTCAAATTCTGATTGAATGAAATTTAAGAGTGAGTAGACTTTGTCACCAATGCCAGCAGGTTGGCTCAGTGGCTCCAACCGATGACTCTGGTGAGGGAAACCAGGGTTCGAATCCCGACTTCTACCACCTGAAATTTAGCTGTCTTTTCAAGTCAATGTAAGAGAGAAGGTGGAGAAAATCAAGCTGCTCCTCACCAGAACAATTAGCTCAGGCTGCTGGAGGCCTGACTGTGGTGCACAATGTTGTGGGTTCAATTCCCCTGTGTTTTTTTTGCTTATTCTTGTTTTTAACTGTACAAAGACAATGCCACAACACAAACATGACAAAATGTCAGATATATTTTGTTGTGTTTTTTTTGGACGTAGTTTATGTTGTTTTTTCTGTGTGTGTGTGTGTGTGCGCGCGCGTGTGTGTGTGGATGAAGCACGAAGGCCTTTTTCACTCCCTCCAGCAGCAGCGCTGAAGACGGTCTGGTGGTGAACTACAGCGACTCGCAACGTGGAGGTTGCAGGATCGAATCCAGCGTGGACCAGAGGTACAACACTCGCGTGTGTGTGTGTGTGTCGGGCTGTGTGTGTGTCTAAACCAACTAAAAACTAAACAAAAACCAAAAACCAAACCAAAACCTAAAAACCCAAACAAAACCAAAAAAAAAACAAACTCCAAACTTGCGTTGCGTTGCTATGCGTCGACGTCGATTTCCGAGCATTTCAAATTTCCCGCATTTGGAATTTCCTTCAACTTGATCAACAGGAAGCAGCAACAGGTAAGTGGAGCTAGCAAGCTCCCCTTCCTTCTTTTCAAATTCTGATTGAATGAAATTTAAGAGTGAGTGGACATTTTCTTTGCCCACACTGCCGACAGGTTGGCTCAGTGGCTCAGACTGATGACTCTGGTGCAGGAGACCAGGGTTCGAGTCCCGATTTCCACCACCTTAAATTTAGCTGTCTTTTCAAGTCAATGTCAGAGAGAAGGTGGAGAAAATCAAGCTGCTCCTCACCAGAACAATTAGCTCAGGCTGCTGGAGGCCTCACTCTGGTGCAGGAGACCAGGGTTCAATCCCGACCTCCACCACCTGAAATTTAGCTGTCTTTTCAAGTCAATGTCAGAGAGAAGGTGGAGAAAATCAAGCTGCTCCACACCAGAACAATTAGCTCAGGCTACTGGAGGCCTGACTCTGGTGCAGGAGACCAGGGTTTGAATCCCGACCTCCACCACCTGAAATTTATCTGCCTTTTCAAGTCAATGTCAGAGAGAAGGTGGAGAAAATCAAGCTGCTCCTCACCAGATCAATTAGCTCAGGCTGCTAACTGTCGGTCACAACATAGGCCTGACTGTGGTGCACCAAGTTGTAGGTTCACTTCCCCTGTGTTTCTGTTTGTGCTTTTAGCAAGCTCCCCTTCCTGCTCTTCAAATTCTGATTGAATGAAATTTAAGAGTGAGTAGACTTTGTCCCCAATGCCAACAGGTTGGCTCAGTGGCTCCAACCGATGACTCTGGTGCAGGAGACCAGGGTTCGAATCCCGACTTCCACCCCCTGAATTTTAGCTGTCTTTTCAGGTCAATGTAAGAGAGAAGGTGGAGAAAATCAAACTGCTCCTCACCAAAACAAGTAGCTCAGGCTGCTGGAGGCCTGACTGTTGTGCACAAGGTTGTAGGTTCAGTTCCCTGTTTTGTTTTTTTTGCTAATTGTTGTTTTTAACTGTACAGAGACAATGTCACAACACAAACATGACAAAATGTCAGATATATTTTGTTGTGGTTTTTTTGGACGTAGTTTATGTTGTTTTGTCTGTGTGTGTGTGTGCGCGCGCGTGTGTGTGTGGATGAAGCACAAAGGCCTTTTTCACTCCCTCCAACAGCAGCGCTGAAGACGGTCTAGTGGTGAACTACAGCGACTCGCAACGTGGAGGTTGCAGGATCGAATCCAGCGTGGACCAGAGGTACAACACTCGCGTGTGTGTGTGTGGCTGGCTGTGTGTGTGTCTAAACCAACTAAAACTAACCAAAACCAAAACCTAAAAACCCAAAACAAAACCAAAAAACAAACTCCAAACTTGCGTTGCGCTATGTGACGTCGAATTTCCGAGCATTTCAAATTTCCGCATTTGGAATTTCCTTCAACTTGATCAACAGGAAGCAGCAAACAGGTAAGTGGAGCTAGCAAGCTCTCCTTCCTTCTTTTCAAATTCTGATTGAATGAAATTTAAGAGTGAGTGGACATTTTCTTTTGTCCACACTGCCGACAGGTTGGCTCAGTGGCTCAGACTGATTACTCTGGTGCATGAGACCAGGGTTCGAATCCCGATTTCCACCACCTTAAATTTAGCTGTCTTTTCAAGTCAATGTCAGAGAGAAGGTGGAGAAAATCAAGCTGCTCCTCACCAGAACAATTAGCTCAGGCTGCTAACTGTCTGTCACCACAGCATAGGCCTGACTGTGGTACACCAAGTTGTAGGTTCACTTCCCCTGTGTTTCTGTTTGTGCTTTTAGCAAGCTCCCCTTCCTGTTCTTAAAATTCTGATTGAATGAAATTTAAGCGTGAGTAGACTTTGTCTCCAATGCCAGCAGGTTCGCTCAGTGGCTCCAACCGATGACTCTGGTGCAGGAGACCAGGGTTCGAATCCCGACTTCCACCACCAGAAATTTAGCTGTCTTTTCAAGTCAATGTCAGAGAGAAGGTGGAGAAAATCAAGCTGCTCCTCACCAGAACAATTAGCTCAGGCTGCTGGAGGCCTCACTCTGGTGCAGGAGACCAGGGTTCGAATCCCGACCTCCACCACCTGAAATTTATCTGCCTTTTCAAGTCAATGTCAGAGAGAAGGTGGAGAAAATCAAGCTGCTCCTCACCAGATCAATTAGCTCAGGCTGCTAACTGTCGGTCACAACATAGGCCTGACTGTGGTGCACCAAGTTGTAGGTTCACTTCCCCTGTGTTTCTGTTTGTGCTTTTAGCAAGCTCCCCTTCCTGCTCTTCAAATTCTGATTGAATGAAATTTAAGAGTGAGTAGACTTTGTCACCAATGCCAGCAGGTTGGCTCAGTGGCTCCAACCGATGACTCTGGTGAGGGAAACCAGGGTTCGAATCCCGACTTCTACCACCTGAAATTTAGCTGTCTTTTCAAGTCAATGTAAGAGAGAAGGTGGAGAAAATCAAGCTGCTCCTCACCAGAACAATTAGCTCAGGCTGCTGGAGGCCTGACTGTGGTGCACAATGTTGTGGGTTCAATTCCCCTGTGTTTTTTTTGCTTATTCTTGTTTTTAACTGTACAAAGACAATGCCACAACACAAACATGACAAAATGTCAGATATATTTTGTTGTGTTTTTTTTGGACGTAGTTTATGTTGTTTTGTCTGTGTGTGTGTGTGTGTGTGCGCGCGCGTGTGTGTGTGGATGAAGCACGAAGGCCTTTTTCACTCCCTCCAGCAGCAGCGCTGAAGACGGTCTGGTGGTGAACTACAGCGACTACGTAGTGGGAGGTTGCAGGATCGAATCCAGCGTGGACCAGAGGTACAACACTCGCGTGTGTGTGTGTCGGGCTGTGTGTGTGTGTCTAAACCAACTAAAAACTAAACAAAAACCAAAAACCAAACCAAAACCTAAAAACCCAAAACAAAACCAAAAAAACAAACTCCAAACTTGCGTTGCGTTGCGTACGTCGAATTTCCGAGCATTTCAAATTTCCCGCATTTGGAATTTCCTTCAACTTGATCAACAGGAAGCAGCAAACAGGTAAGTGGAGCTAGCAAGCTCCCCCTTCCTTCTTTTCAAATTCTGATTGAATGAAATTTAAGAGTGAGTGGACATTTTTCTTTGCCCACACTGCCGACAGGTTGGCTCAGTGGCTCAGACTGATGACTCTGGTGCAGGAGACCAGGGTTCGAGTCCCGATTTCCACCACCTTAAATTTAGCTGTCTTTTCAAGTCAATGTCAGAGAGAAGGTGGAGAAAATCAAGCTGCTCCTCACCAGAACAATTAGCTCAGGCTGCTGGAGGCCTCACTCTGGTGCAGGAGACCAGGGTTCGAACCCGACCTCCACCACCTGAAATTTAGCTGTCTTTTCAAGTCAATGTCAGAGAGAAGGTGGAGAAAATCAAGCTGCTCCACACCAGAACAATTAGCTCAGGCTACTGGAGGCCTGACTCTGGTGCAGGAGACCAGGGTTTGAATCCCGACCTCCACCACCTGAAATTTATCTGCCTTTTCAAGTCAATGTCAGAGAGAAGGTGGAGAAAATCAAGCTGCTCCTCACCAGATCAATTAGCTCAGGCTGCTAACTGTCGGTCACAACATAGGCCTGACTGTGGTGCACCAAGTTGTAGGTTCACTTCCCCTGTGTTTCTGTTTGTGCTTTTAGCAAGCTCCCCTTCCTGCTCTTCAAATTCTGATTGAATGAAATTTAAGAGTGAGTAGACTTTGTCCCCAATGCCAACAGGTTGGCTCAGTGGCTCCAACCGATGACTCTGGTGCAGGAGACCAGGGTTCGAATCCCGACTTCCACCCCCTGAATTTTAGCTGTCTTTTCAGGTCAATGTCAGAAAGAAGGTGGAGAAAATCAAGCTGCTCCTCACCAAAACAAGTAGCTCAGGCTGCTGGAGGCCTGACTGTGGTGCACAAGGTTGTGGGTTCAGTTCCCTGTTTGTTTTTTTTTGCTAATTGTTGTTTTTAACTGTACAGAGACAATGTCACAACACAAACATGACAAAATGTCAGATATATTTTGTTGTGGTTTTTTTGGACGTAGTTTATGTTGTTTTGTCTGTGTGTGTGTGCGTGCGCGTGTGTGTGGATAATGCACAAAGGCCTTTTTCACTCCCTCCAACAGCAGCGCTGAAGACGGTCTAGTGGTGAACTACAGCGACTCGCAACGTGGAGGTTGCAGGATCGAATCCAGCGTGGACCAGAGGTACAACACTCGCGTGTGTGTGTCGGGCTGTGTGTGTGTGTCTAAACCAACTAAAAACTAACCAAAAACCAAAAACCAAACCAAAACCTAAAAACCCAAAACAAAACCTAAAAAACAAACTCCAAACTTGCGTTGCGTTGCGTTGCGTACGTCGAATTTCCGAGCATTTCAAATTTCCCGCATTTGGAATTTCCTTCAACTTGATCAACAGGAAGCAGCAAACAGGTAAGTGGAGCTAGCAAGCTCCCCCTTCCTTCTTTTCAAATTCTGATTGAATGAAATTTAAGAGTGAGTGGACATTTTTCTTTGTCCACACTGTCGACAGGTTGGCTCAGTGGCTCAGACTGATGACTCTGGTGCAGGAGACCAGGGTTCGAATCCCGATTTCCACCACCTTAAATTTAGCTGTCTTTTCAAGTCAATGTCAGAGAGAAGGTGGAGAAAATCAAGCTGCTCCTCACCAGAACAATTAGCTCAGGCTGCTAACTGTCTGTCACCACAACATAGGTCTGACTGTGGTACACCAAGTTGTAGGTTCACTTCCCCTGTGTTTCTGTTTGTGCTTTTAGCAAGCTCCCCTTCCTGTTCTTCAAATTCTGATTGAATGAAATTTAAGCGTGAGTAGACTTTGTCCCCAATGCCAGCAGGTTGGCTCAGTGGCTCCAACCGATGACTCTGGTGCAGGAGACCAGGGTTCGAATCCCGACTTCCACCACCTGAAATTTAGCTGTCTTTTCAAGTCAATGTCAGAGAGAAGGTGGAGAAAATCAAGCTGCTCCTCACCAAAACAAGTAGCTCAGGCTGCTGGAGGCCTGACTGTGGTGCACAAGGTTGTGGGTTCAATTCCCCGTTTTTTTTTTTGCTGATTGTTGTTTTTAACTGGACAGAGACAATGCCACAACACAAACATGACAAAATGTCAGATATATTTTGTTGTGGTTTTTTTGGACGTAGTTTATGTTGTTTTGTCTGTGTGTGTGTGTGTGCGCGCGTGTGTGTGGATGAAGCACAAAGGCCTTTTTCACTCCCTCCAACAGCAGCGCTGAAGAGGGCCTGGTGGTGAACTACAGCGACTCGCAACGTGGAGGTTGCAGGATCGAATCCAGCGTGGACCAGAGGTACAACACTCGCGTGTGTGTGTCGGGCTGTGTGTGTGTGTCTAAACCAACTAAAAACTAAACAAAAACCAAAAACCAAACCAAAACCTAAAAACCCAAAACAAAACCAAAAAAACAAACTCCAAACTTGCGTTGCGTTGCGTACGTCGAATTTCCGAGCATTTCAAATTTCCCGCATTTGGAATTTCCTTCAACTTGATCAACAGGAAGCAGCAAACAGGTAAGTGGAGCTAGCAAGCTCCCCCTTTCCTCTTTTCAAATTCTGATTGAATGAAATTTAAGAGTGAGTGGACATTTTTCTTTGTCCACACTGCCGAAAGGTTGGCTCAGTGGCTAAGACTGATGAGTCTGGTGCAGGAGACCAGGGTTCGAATCCCGATTTCCACCACCTTAAATTTAGCTGTCTTTTCAAGTCAATGTCAGAGAGAAGGTGGAGAAAATCAAGCTGCTCCTCACCAGAACAATTAGCTCAGGCTGCTAACTGTCTGTCACCACAACATAGGCCTGACTGTGGTACACCAAGTTGTAGGTTCACTTCCCCTGTGTTTCTGTTTGTGCTTTTAGCAAGCCCCCCTTCATGTTCTTCAAATTCTGATTGAATGAAATTTAAGCGTGAGTAGACTTTGTCCCCAATGCCAGCAGGTTGGCTCAGTGGCTCCAACCGATGACTCTGGTGCAGGAGACCAGGGTTCGAATCCCGACTTCCACCACCTTAAATTTAGCTGTCTTTTCAAGTCAATGTCAGAGAGAAGGTGGAGAAAATCAAGCTGCTCCTCACCAGAACAATTAGCTCAGGCTGCTAACTGTCTGTCCTCACAACATAGGCCTGACTGTGGTGCACCAAGTTGTAGGTTCACTTCCCCTGTGTTTCTGTTTGTGGTTTTAGCAAGCTCCCGTTCCTGCTCTTCAAATTCTGATTTCTTTGTCCACACTGCCAGCAGGTTGGCTCAGTGGCTCCGACCGATGACTCTGTGTGCAGGAGACCAGGACAGTTCGCTCAGGCTGCTGGAGGCCTGACTGTGGTGCACCACGTTGTGGGTTCCAGTGAACTGTTTTTTTTATTTTCTTATTGTTGTTTTTCACTGTAAAGAGACGATGCCACAACACAAACATGACAAAATGTCAGATATATGTTGTTGTGGTTTTTTGGGATGTAGTTTGTGTTGTTTTGTCTTTGTGCGTGTGTGTTTGTGTGTGTGTGTGTGTGTGTGTGTGTGTGTGTGTGTGTGTGTGTGTGTGTGTGTGTGCGCCCGTACAGAGATGGATCACCAGCGTTTGTATCTTCTCCGCGGCAATGCCCAGCAGCAGCACGCCGGCTCGCCGCCTCCATTTACATTAGGGAGATTTAAGCTGTCTCAGGCAATGGTGACAAGTCAAGGTGTTTCACTTTAATTACAGCGGGCAAGGTCACCGCCTCACCGAGGCTCACCGAGCCTCGCCCGCTCGCCCTGGCGATGGAGGGAGGGGGAGGGGTGGGATGAGTAGGGGGGAGGACGACTGCGATGGAGGATAGGCGATAGCGGCACAGCGGCCGGCCAAGGGGAGGAAGGAGGGGGAGGGGCTGCTAGCCGAGCCCGCACCCGTATTTACATTCTCATTTTCACCTCCAAACACACACTCTCTCACACACACACACACACACGCACGCAGCCATCCTTTAATACTCTGCTGCTCACACACTGTGCAAGGTGCACACCGCCGGCGTAAACACAAGGTAAAGGCACGTGTAAACACAAGGCGGCGGTGATTTTTTGAAAGACGCAGATATTCCAAAAAAGGCGCCGCACACGCATGCCAACACACACACAAACACACCCGCTGAGCACCAAATCACAGACTTGCAATAGTATAATGAAACGTACCCTGAGTGTAGGGTACGGCCGAAGCTCACACCGCACTTGACTTTGTGTAGCGAAGTTTGAAGCAGTAAGAGAGGAGGAGGACGAATGTTAGGTGTAGGTTAAAAAACACAAACAGAGACAGAGAGAGAGGGGAGAGAGAGAGAGAGAGAGAGAGAGAGAAGGAGATTCAATTACAGGTGGATAAATTGTTGTCTTTTGCATTGCAATTCACCTCACACTGCTTTTCATCCGGAGCACTGTGAGTTCTGGCATTATGATTGTGCGTTATGTTGCATGAATCAGTGCAGGGACAGCTCCTCTAGCGACCAGATGCTAAACTTAGCTAGCACGCTAATGCTAATCAGTTTTTGGAGCTTAAATAGCATGCTACAGTCACGACATACACTCATCAACTCAAAATATGATATATTATATAAGTGTTTAGAACAGCAGAATGCCCTTTGGGACCCACACAGTGTGCATGCACCACCACCACCTTGCCTAATTTCTGCACCGGCAGCACACAAGTGTACACCTCCGCCCCAGCTAGCATGTTTGTTCCAAATAATCCCTAGTGACAAAATAAACGCCAGCGTGTATGAGGTTACAGCCTTAATGGGCCATACGCCATTGAGGTGACACAGTGTATTACACAGCCTTAATATGACACCTATTGCCTACTGTGCTCTTAGCCAGGTCTGTCTGCCTTTTTTCTCTTTACCTCTCCGCTCCAGCCTGTCTGTCCTGGGGCCACGGCGTTTATACAGTGGAACTGACAGGTTGGGAGTTCGCAGAATGCCTTTATGCCGCGAGTTAACCCTGTCCTGAGAGCCCCCGAAGAGGATTTAGGGAAGAATCGCAAGCAGGCAGAGCAACAAAAAAAAAGAGGTGTCAAGGCAAAAAAGGTTTACACACTGAAACATCTGCTGCCGTGTTAGGGTTTCAGGTGGAATGAATATTTTTTGTCTTCAATTTGTGTGATTTATGTGGAATCATCCTTTAAAAAAATTTGACCTCAACCATCACATGCATTTTTTTTTTAATCCGTATAAATGTATTTGTTGGGTTTTGTTACAGCTGAAACACAAAACAGGCTGCATGTAATTTCAGAGGGAATGACGAATATGTTTATTAAGTAAACAAGCGTTTGAGCATAATTAGGAAATAGCATCGATGTATTATGTGAACTATTAACATGAGCCAAGATGTCTGTGAATTTTCTCAGTCACACTGTCATTTTAATGTAGAAGAGGTTAATTTAAGGCAAGAACAGGTCCAACTAAACCTCTTCTACATAAGCCTAGAACTATATAGTTGGTTAGCAGTTAGGTCCTTTTCTTTTAAGAATACCTTTCATCTGTTTATATGATACTTCATCAGCTGATTTTTGACCTTCGCTTTGTTATATTATTGTATGTTTTATGATTTAAGCTCTGTACTGTTTCATGACGGTCAATCAATCAATCAATCAATCAACAAACAAACAAATAGTTCTGGGGGGAAAAACACACTTCCCGCCTGAAGCCCATAAGATGCTCCTCGCCATCTCCCCCTATTTGTGTGTTTCCCAGATATTTGATGGCAGGCTGTCAGTCTTGAAAGCAGCCTCACCTTTCTTATCGGCATCGCAGCTTTAGCCGTGAAAACTGCAGTCATTAAAAAAAAAACAAAAAAAAAAAAACAGAGGAGGATGGAGGGTGGGAGTGGTGAATGGGAGCGAGGAGAAAAGAAAAGAGAAAGGGGGAGAGAGAGAGAGAGAGAGAGAGAGAGAAGGAAGTGCCTTCGGGGGGAAGTTATTAAGGAAGGTGCAAGCTGGCTGGCTTGGCAGCAGTTCAAGGGAGGTGGGTTCCCCGTGCCTCCCCTGCACCCAAATGGCAGTTGCTGGCGCCGCCGCTGAACACACAATGCCTTGTGGCAAAACTGTGTCTTTCATTGACAGATGAGTGGGGCAAAGGAAGGAGGGGGCAGGGGGGAGGGGGAGAGAGGGGACACAAAATACCGCTATTGGAGCTCTCTCTCTCTTTTTAAAGGTGGGTGGGGGTGGGGGGGGGTGAAAAAAGAAGAGAAGAGAGACCTAACCTGAAAGAGGTGTTAGCCCCCCTTGCACAGGCACACACACACACACACACACACACACACACACACACATAGCAATACACAAAGGAGACATGGTTGCAAGCCACTGGAAGGGAGCTGGAGTGTGGGAAGGTGTGAAGAATTACAAGAGGGAACTGACGCTTTTCTCACAATTATAGTCGGGAAGTAGCTACAAGGAATCAAAAAATAATTATAGCTGGAATAAAAAAAGGAATTCTACACCAGCTACACCAGTTTGTGTGTTTTGTCTTTTCTTTTATGAGCGTTGCGTTATTGTTGCTCAGAGTTGAGACAAAATGAAAACACTTTTTTTTAATTTAAAGGTCCTGGCGCAGGTTAGAGTTCAGAGTCCCCCAACTAAGGAACATTGTGTAAGAACTAGACGTTCATAATTATATCCATATACTGTATATTATATTCATAGACTACAGTACTTCTCTTTTTGACCTGTTATAGAAGGAATGAGTTGCCCCAGAGCAAGACATCTCTGACATTCAGACTATTAGCTCCAGCAGGAAAGTCACAACTGTCACTGGCTGCCTGTCCAGATGTTTACGGCAGCTAGCATGATCTTCCAGAGCTTTTGCTTTGCTTTTGGAAACTCTAGAGGTAGAAAATGAAAGCCAAGACTAGTGTGGGGGGAAAGGAGGTTGACGATTTCATGAAAGCATTCAACGGGACAATAACCCCTCTGTTTGAAACGGGTGTTTCATGCCACCAAACTGCCTTTCACGTTTAGCCACGTTTAACCGCACATCTCACCCCGGCAACAACCCGTTTCTTTCATTGCCTGGGGAAATGGACTAGGGTTAGCATTTGTGAGGTCAGCAGGAAAAAAAAAAACAGAAGCTGTTCATTTGAAAAGTAATACAAGGATAAAGAATTGAAGACAAATATAGTAAATACAGCACGCCATATTAGCCATTGACTGTAATAGCTGACATTTGCTAGTTAGCCAGCATAGTGACGTATGACTGAAGTCAAGTGATGTTGATGTGATGTGGTGTGTACCAGCACATCGGCGTTGGTTGAAAAAAGTCCAGAAAGATCAGTTTTTCTCACATTTCCTACTCATGGGTTTCAAAGACCATTGAATCTGTCGAAATCAATGCTTTTGCATGTTTTGTTCATTTTTCTATTGGGTCTCATCAGCTCTCTGTAGGTTTGATTCCATCCACACTTGCTCAGAGGCAAAAAGGTCAGCTGATTTTATCGGCCATGCTCACATGAGCTTTAGCCAATAACGCCGCTCAATAATCTCCCTCTTTCAAAAGATCTATTTCATATTGCTGAGAGCCAAGCACACGGTTTAAGCGTGCCATTAGAGCTGGCCAATGAGATCAGTGTCAACACGCGCTACGAGAGCAGCTCTGGCCAGTGCTCCCCAGAGATGGAGATGCAGCAGCGCAGCTTGGAAGGCTGAGGAGCCATCACCTCTGTCGGAATGCAGTGAAATAAAAGAGAGAGAGAGAGAGAGAGAGAGAGAGAGAGACAGAGAGATTACACCATGAGACTCACATGACCACGAAAAACACACGTGCACACACGTACAGTGGAGCACACGTATGCGCGCACGCGCCGTCAGGGCAGCTCATAGTTAGATTTATGCATACATAGGTAATCAGCAGCCTATGGGCTCGCCCTGACCCCACCGGAGCCGGAGCAAGGCCGCGGAGGCGCGCGTGAAAAGTCGAAAGTCGAAAAAAAAGTCATTAATAACGGCGCCCGTCCCATCAGCCACTGACACTGGAGCGCGAGGAGGCAGCACGGCTGGATAGAGGAGCGGTACGAACCAAGGTCCTCTGTCACGCTGACGGCTATCAGGCGGCGACGTCTCCGTGTGGGAACCTGCGAAAAACAATAACCGCCGGGGCCGAGTCACGTAAAGGGTCGTTTTCTTGATACTCCATCATTTATCGTTGTTTATTCTTGTTTTACAATGAAAAAAGAATCGTTGCGAAGTTGTGATGTAATTGCTCACCGAAGACAAGTTTAAATTTTGAAAAGGAAACTACTTTCTGCCATTTCCTGCTGTTTGGATTTACTCCACCACCCACCCCGATCTTTTTACGGTGGCCGACAAGGGCCAAACACAATACAACTGCCTAATGCGCCTTAGTTAGCGAAAACAGCTGACTGAGCAGACCAAGAACGGCTGACTAGAAAGTTTCTGGTAGAAACTGGCGTAAAATATACTCAAGTAACAGTCACATGACCGTGCTAAGCTGTACCTTCCCGCTGTTGTTTGAAACACCGTCAGTCAGCCGTCCTCGGTCTACCTGTGTGTCTCTCCATTGAGCTGTTCCGCTAAGAGTGCCCCCTGCAGGTTTGGAGCACTTCCGTTGTAGTGACTGCTTTATGCATCGTTTTGTTTTTTTTTTTCTTTGCATGTGTTTTCTTGGTTTGCATCCGTTCTGTTTTTTATCGCTTCTCTGTTTGCAGCACATTTGATGATGAAGAAAATGTTTTTATGTCTTGCAGCGGGTTTTTTTCATTTGCACCAGGATCCTCTTTTTGTACCTTGTTTAGACTTGTGTTTGTGGATTTGCATCGTTTCCATATCTGCAGCTGTTTTCCAACTAACAACTAAGGCGCATTAGCCAGTTGTATTGTGTTTGGCCCTTGTCGGCCTCCGTACTTTTATCCCTCCAAAACTTTTCCCCAATGCACTCAAGACAATTGAGGCCTGACGTGAAGAAATTTGAAACCCAGCCCAAAGTCCAGAACGCCGACAACTCAGCTACAATGCAAAACAGCAAAAAATAATGATAATAATAGTAACAAAAAATAAATAAATAATAATAATAATAATAATAATAATAATAATAATAATAATAATAATAATAATAATAAATGTACCGCATGACAAAAAAAGGATCAAAATATTCTGCACTATTATCTATCTGGGCCACATCTTAGCACTGAAGTGAAGATTCCGGGGGAGTGCGGAGGGGAGGGTGTGTGCACGCTCTCTGGCAGCCTGTGTGAGACGGAGGCAGTTGTCAAGCTGAGGCCGACTCAGTCACGCCGCCGCAGAGCTCCAAACAATGACCTGAATGTAACGACAGATGACACGTCGGGTGTGCGGAAGCAGGAGCCAAAGTCCATCTGTTCCTCGACCCTGTTGGAGGAGAACGGACTTAAGGGGGAAAGAAAAGAAGAAAAAAAGAGAAAGGAGTGAGGGGTTGGGGGGCGGGGGGGGTCTGAGGGGACGCACGCAGCACATTTCCTTTTTGATTAAGAGCCAATTTTTGCAGTTTTGTTTTGGCGTGATGGCTGTTTTAATAGTGCGACCTCAGTGACAGATTAACTCTGCGCATCGGAGGGAAAAAAGATTTCACTTGAGCTGCTCTGAAGGCTTTACAGAGCAGCATGAACACACAAGGCTGCGGAACAACAAAATAATTTTTTTATTTCAGTTGTTGTGTTGTTGTTTTTTTTCCCCACAAGAAGAGTCAGACACAGTTGTGGAAACACGCAGTGAGGAGAGCCAAAAAGGCCGTCCTCACTCTGAGATCTCTGTCTTGCTTAGCAGTGCAACAGTGAATTGTCCCTGAAAAAAAAAAAAAAAAATATATATAGCCCTCTCTTTACAGCACACCATTAAAAAAAAAAAAAAAAGCCTTGCTGGGACGTCCACATGTTCAGAAGAGGACAAAAGAAAAGACAGTACCTGGCTCAGTGCATTAGCCTGTGAGTGGTGCCAGTGCCCTTTCTGACATCACAAAGGGATGGTATCCAAAAAAGCACGTGCTAGGACACAGCAGAGCAGTCAGAACAAGACTTAACATAAACTTTACATAAAATGGGACCTTTTATCACTTGGCACACTTTAATCTGCAACGGCTGGTTGAGCCACTGATCTGGAAGCAGTTAAATTACACCCAGTTCCTGTTTTCCGTCTTAGGGGAAGAAATTCTGCAGTCAGTTCAACAAGATAGACTTAAAATCTTTCTATTCTATGAAAAGCAAAACATTTTGTACTTTTTGAATTCATGTTAAAGACAAAAATTCTGCTAACAAATACTGTGAGGTTGTCAATTCCATTTTTAATTTGAAGGGCATTTACGTCATTTGTCAAATTGAAGAATCTACCAAAATTCTGTTACCATGTTTTTATTTTTTGTTTTTTGTCTGGTACAAAATTCCACACGACTTCCCGACTCCAAAAAGAGCTGTTGTGTTGGAGGGATTTTAGCCAAATCGGCCGTGATGAGACGCAGCCACCAGCTGCCAGCAGCAGCCGACTGGAAGGACGCAGCCACCAGTCGGCTGCTGCTGCTGCTGCTGCTGCTGCTGCTGCTGCAAGGAAAATTTATTTTCTACAACACTTTCTCAATTAAAGGCGCTTTTTACACATAGCACTCCGCTAATAACATAATGGCGAGTAGAATGTCATTGAGTGGTGTAATGTACCTAAATCCTTCCCCGGCGTTTTTAATGCTTTCATAATTGGAGCCCACTTTGGAAGGTTGGCGGCACACTGGAGGCGGCGGCGGAAAGGCAAAGAGAAATGATTTGTAAAGATGTCCGCCCTGGAAATAATAACTAGCCTTGGTGTTAATGTAGGGCTCTTTGCAAAAGTGGAATTTAAAAAAAAAAAAACAACAGAAAAAATAGAAAAAATGCTTGCTGCCGCTAATTGAGTTTGCCTGAAAAAAAAAGACATTTAAAACTCATCATTTCATTTTACGGCCCTTTTTGTGGAACATTGTTTTTAGAGAGGGGAAGGGAAACACTCGTGGTGTTTCACTTCCATTTGGAGGTTAATGGTCAAGTTTTAGGCTTTTAGATACCAGTTTTAAAAAAAACACTAAAATGAAAGGATTTGCTTCAATTAATGGCTAAGTGGGGTCCCCCCCTCCTCCCCACTAAAACTTTTGAACTCCTGCCACTACCAACTTATCTACAGTCATCACTGTAGGATAAATACCAGTTCATACTTTGTGTTGTGTGTTGTTGGGTTTTTTTTAGCAGAAGAATTTGACTGGCTATTTAACTGCAGGTTTCAAATATATAACACGGGCACAATAGCAGGGGGAAAAAATGACAGGAGGGAATTTATCTGGAGACAGATTTGAAATCGACCAAAAATAACTCTTCAAATTACTTCCCAAACAGAATCCTCTGATCTTTTCCTCTCTTTATCATCTTTGCGTCACCAAGGGGAGCGAGAGGGGGAGAGAAAAAAAAGGTTTGCTGTGAGACTTGACTTTTCCCCTTGTCTGAATCCCGGCACACCCCTTGCTTATAGGGCTCCAGGCTGCGGCCCGGGTGAAAAAACAGGAGGCCGGGCGGCAGGATTGAGTGGACTTCACACAGACATTAGCGCCGTTGCTCCTGGGATGTACTGTATCACTGTCATTGGGTAAAAACATGTCCTCCATCTTCAAAACCACACCCCCCGGGCAGGGACGAAGGCACCTGCAGACCTCTTATCTATCAAAAGATAATGGCCAAAGTCGAATCGGTCTTTCTCCGGGCGCGCTCGGCGGAGAAAAGCACGGCCAGTCATACGAATTACTGCTAAATGGGATGTTGTCCTCACGTCCTTTTTGGAGCCCACACCCCTTCCCCCACCACACACACACACACACACGCACACAAACACACATTTGCCACTAAAAATGAGAGGCTCTAGTGCAAAGCCGTCCCCTCAATAAAAACAAATGGGGAAAAGAGAGCTCGGGGTGAAGGAGCAGGGAAATCATTTACGCTAGCGTGATGGAGCGTCTGTTTCCCCTGGCAACAAACAACTTAACAGGTGCCTGAGGAGGAGAGAGAGAGTGTTGTCGTATAAATGTTTACAAAAAAGAAAAAAAAAAAACTTTCTAGATCATCCAATTTATCATGATCCAATTTATATATGATATATATATATATATATATATATGTATATAGGACATTTTTGCTGTAACAATGTAACAATGCTTCTTCTTGGAAATAAATCCTATATCGTTGGAAAGTGTGGCACCCCTTTTAAATGGTGCCACACCTGCATATGTGGGGTGAGCAGCAGAGCTAAGCGTCTGGGTTGCGCCCATGAAAAATGTGACAAATCTTCTCTGCCGAGTCAAACAGCTTATTCTGCTGTTGACTCTTGGAGAAATGATCAGGAGGTTAAGAGCTCAGACAGGAAAGAGAGGAAGAAGGTGGAAGAAATAAAATCGAGCGGAGAAGATACGTCTGAAGCCGAGGCCTTGACAGCCAGCGGGGATGTGGGACGATAAACACGTTTCTAAATGTAAATTATCAAGCGGCTCACAAATAATAAACAACAAATTGATGATTCAACCCGAACACCAACCTTTGGTCTTATCCATGCAGACAGTAATTAATTTCTGAATCAAGGTTTTTGCCCGTCTCCGACCCCGAGGCCTTTTCCAAACGGAGGCTTTCAGCCTCAGGTTTTTTTTTTTTTCTTAAATAATAATAATAAATCAATATATACACCAACAGTGCTTAAAAAGTAAGCTCCAGCCACACATTAGGTGGTGCTGTGAGAATGAGAACAGCATGGAGGAAAGAGGACATGGGACCTGAGATGAACTGACAACAACAACAATCATGGAATCATCATAACCCTCTGAGTTTTACAGTGGAATACATAATTAATTAAAATCTAGAAAATCATATCTTCTTCACAGTAATGGGAGAGTAGACCGGCTAGACAGTTTGAAACCGGCACTAATAAATTGCTTTAACAAGAGCCACACACAGGCAAACAAACAAACAGCATTGCAGACTTTGCTGTAAAGTTCTCCATGAGCTCTGTTTCCCCAGCGCTCTGAAAAAATCTGGGTGCACATTGACAGCTGAGGCCAGACCATGCAGAACAGACTGGCTTCATAAGAAACAGCAAAAAAAATAAATAAATAAATAAAATAAGAAGTGAACTTACCAAAGGCAGCGGAGCCACTTCTCTTATTAAACACACATTGCAGTAGTAGGTGGAAGAGGAGGAGGAGGAGGTGAGGGGAGGAGGGGGAGGCTGGGGCGCGGGGGGGTCGACGGGAGTTTTGACAGATGAACTGAGAATGGCACAGAACCCCGACCAGCTGGAGGTGGACCTGGCGCCAACTGCCCATCTCGGCTGGCAGCTTGCTCTAACATGCCAGTCGAGACCTGCGACGGCTCGACTCGTGACCAGCGCAATGCCAGGAGGTATCGGCTGCCAAAGCATCACAGTGGGCCCTCAGATGGAGCAAGCGAGGCATTAAATCTAATGAGAGGGAACTAAAAGTCATCCAATGGGTGACAACGCACCCCCCCCCCTCTCATTTTTTTTCTTTTTTTTTTTTACAGGCACTGATATAAATGAGACGCGATAAAGCGGTTTGTTTGCACTGCTGCTCACAGGGGGATGATGAGAGAGAGGCTCGTCCCGTTTCACAGTTTAAATGTTTAAACTGCTTGACTGATAATAATTGTATGGTTATCATCTGTGTTAAAACCCATTCATTTTTTTTCTGTCATTAACAATTCCAGCCTGGTCAAATATGTAGAGATATTTCCAGCTCCAATGAATTGAAGTTCTTACAGCATCAAGTAGCCCCCCCCCCCACACACACACACACACACACACACACACACACACACACACACGGCTCTCAACATTAAATATTTAGCAGCAATTCTTAGAAGGAGAGAAAAAAAAAGAATGGAAGAAAGAGGGAAAAGTCCTGTCTGGGTTTAAACTCTACACAGCTCCTCTGACACAGACTGCATGTCCAGATGTCAGTGGGAGGCGGGAAGCATGACTGGACATTTAGTTTGATGTCAGCTGAAGACCGCAGGAGGAGCCCGTGTTTAACTGAGGAATCCCATTTTAACCCCATTTCCCTTTTTAAACACAGGCGCCCGCACACACACACATATATGCATATATATATATATATATATATATATATATATATATATATATATATATATATATATATATATATATATATATATATATATATATATATATATATATATATATATATATATATATATATATATATATATATATATATATATATATATATATGTATATATATATATATAGGTATATATATATATATATATATATATAGGTATATATATATATAATATATATATATATATATATATACACATGGATGCTTCAGGACAGTCAGAGGTCAATCTTAAAGGCTCACCGTGTGGGATTTAGCAGCATCTAATGGTGAGAACGGGTACTGCAAACGACGCTGCTGTTGCACGACTTACACGCTGAATCTAAACATTTTAAAGGCACCGTCTGTCAGATCTCCCAGCACTGAAATGGTAATAGAGCGCATTGCAAACAGTCTGAGCGTTGATATCCAGTTTTCTGACGTTCCGTCTGACGTCACATCCTATGATGACATCATGTCAGCTGTGATGTCACGAAACCCCCAGTAGGTCAGCATTCTGCGCTAGGTAGACAGACAGAGGCACAATATAAGCACCACTTCATGGGTTCATCTGCTTGTCATGTAAGTATAAATACATTTATAAGTGCATGAAAGAACTCGATTTGCTTCATTTTAGTGACTTGTCTCATGCTCATAGATAGCTCGTTTTTAAATGTTACATACTGGTCCTTTAAAAATGGGATAGATCTATTGATGATATCAATTAGAGGCAACAGCCCCAGCGTTGTGCCCCAACAGATAGAGTAAATATTAAGATGATAGAGACAAAGTCACGACCGTTGCGCACCGTGAAACCAACCATCTCAGCTTCAGTGGAATTGACCGGGATCCCTTCAGTCTCTGATTTTTTATTTATTTATTTTTTGAAGGCACTTGCAGAGGCACTGCCGGCAGAGATTACCACTGAATTCCGGCTACACACGTGGAAAAAGACAGACAGATGAAGAATATCGGCGGGGACGGGGGAAAAAAAAGAAACAGCAGTGGGAAAAAAAACAGACAGAAAAAGAGAGAGAGAAAGAGAGAGAGAACGGGGAAATCTGGGGACTTGTCAGTCATGGCGATGCGCAGTGACAGGCAAACTCTGCGGATAATGTTTGTGTCAGCGGGCGCTCTAATCACAGTGTTCTTAGTCAAAACCAATCCCCTCGTATCTGCGCACTTCCAACACGCGGCGGTGTTTACAGCAAACGGCTGAAAAGAGATGCAACAAAAGAGGGGGGTGATGTCAAGGCGACGCGAAAAAAAAAAAAAAAAAACCCAGTCGGGCCGCCGCCATTGTCAGCCACCCAGAGTGAGGCGGCGGCGGAGGAGAGAGAGAGGGAGAGAGAGAATGTGGCGGGCGGGGAAAAGAGACGGAGAGGAAGGAAGTTAGAAAGTGGAGGGAAAAAACAAAAAACAAAAAAAGGCGGTTTCAAACACACCCCGCTAGGTGCCTGTCAGAACACATTGCCATCCTCTAATTGGGTCATTTCTGATACCACCGCCCCCCTCAACCCCCGGCACCCCCACCCCCGACCACACGGTGCCAGCCTATTGATGGGGAGGGAGGCGTCGGGGGGAGGGGGGGGAGGGGGAGGGGGTTGCCAAGAGCCTGCGAGGCCTCGCTGGCACCCAATCAAAGCGCAGAGGCACAAACGCTGCCCCGCAGACAATCTGGCAGAGGCCCGGCGTGGCACGACGCAGGCGCAAGAGCATCCAGAAAACGCACGCGCATGCACACACACACACACACACACACACACACACACACAACACGCGGCCCCACAGCGCCCGCCCGTACCGCCGGGGCGTAATTGGTACACGGGCATTCCGCCGCACTTTCAAAGGCGGGATCTTAATCCACATGTGTACTATGAAATTGGCTATTTTGTAACCCACAGCCCCTCAAATCCCCCCCCCCCCCTCCACCCCCAACCTCTTCCTGCTTGCTCGCCGTGCCCCTCGAACCCTCCCCCCTCCCATTTTTGCCACAGCAAGCGCCCACCGTTTGCCGCTCAGCCCGGTAGGTAGCGTCTCCTCCGCTAACTAGAAAACCCGCAAACAAGAAGAAGGAGGAGGAGGAGGAGGAGGAGAAAGAGGAGGAGGAGGAGGAGAAAAAAGGCGAAGCAAAGCGCCGCGAGGTTTGACCACGACGTCTCAGCCTGCGAGGGCGGACAAGGGTGCCTAATCTCCGCTCGTGTTTGCTGCTCGTCTTGACAAGATTTCAGCGCTCGGAGTTTGTTTTGCGGCTGACTGGCACCCCCCACCTCCCTCCCAAACTCCCAAACTACCCCCCTCGTGCCCCTCCGACTCTGTGTTTGTCTGCTCGGCGTCGGATACAGATCGGGGCCTAAAACAAATCAAATTTGTTTCTGCGCTCGCCTGCCTGCCTGCCTGCCTGCCTGCCTGCCTGCCGCGGCACCGCCGCCGCTTAAAAAGCCGCAAGAGTTTGGGGCTTGTTCGGGGTGTGGGTTGATATCGCATTGATGCTTTACAGGGAGGATGTGGGTGAGTGAAAGCGAGGAAGGCAAAAAAGAAAAAAAAGAAACACGCATCCCACTCCTGTCCTTAGACTCCGAAATCTGTAAATCTAAACACCCCAAACAGCAACATCCTCTCACGCTTCTCCTCGGTGCATTCCTACGTTGAAAAAAAAGCAAAAAAAAAACACACACACAAAAACAAACACACACTGTCGCATCTCCTCTTCCTTTTGTGTGCTGGAGTGTGCCTTCCAGCCAGCCTGGCTGGCACTGACTGGCACACCGAGGAAGAACCGGCTCCAGCTGCTTTCTGACCGAGGGGAACTTGTTTAATTAACCACGCTCCGGTTCCAATGAAAGGCTTTGGTTTTGCTCCCAGCTGTTGACCAGTCTGTGGCACCCCGGGGCCTCCGTGGGAGGGGTGGGTGGGGGGCGGCGAGAGGGGAGCGGGAGGGGGGCAAAGGAGGGGTGACTGGCACATCACCCCGGTCCGGTCCGATCCAAGGGTTTTTGTTTTTTTTTGTTTTGTTTTTTTTTTCCCAGACAAAGATGGACTCTGCCTGTCATGCCAGGATGTATCACGCCTAAGCCTTCCTTCATAAATTAAACATGAGATCTGGAGGAGTTCTTTTTAAAAAAGGAAAAAGACCCAGAGGATGTTTCTCTGCTCAGATTCACCCACGCTGTTTTTCTTTCCTCTCTCTTCTTCCTCTTTTTTTTTTCTTCCCTTTCCTCCCTATGACTCGGACTCACTCAGACATGGAAAGGAGGAGGGATGGAGGGGTGGAGGTGGGGGGGGGGGTATAAACAGGTGCAGAGGTGAATTAGAAAACAGTGCCCTCAAAGACTTTCTCAAGTGCGCGTTTGTGCGTTTGTGCGTTTGTGTGTGTGTGTGCGTGTGTGTGTGTGTGTGTGTGGGCAATCCACGGTGGCCCGACGGAGCACTTCAAAGAGCCTTCTGATGCTTGTCTGGCCATTTCCATGTGCTTTTGGGGACGCATTCATATGTGCGGAATGAACTCGGCTTTTCGGAGCATTACTCATCCGCCCCCCCGCGTTCAGACCGGCGCCGGTGCAGGTGGACTGGTAAACAAAGTTCTGCCTGCGAATAAAAAAAAAAAAAAAAAAAAAAAAGCTGCTGCTCTAAAACCACCGTCGCACAATGAAATTTATTTAAAAAAAAAAAAAAAAAAAAGAGTAGTAAAGACGTAAAACTGATTGAGTGACTGATAGATTGTTTCAACGTCTTCGTCCGTTTTGTGCAACGTGGGGCGGTGACCAAGGTTGCAGAGGCAGGAGGCAAGGAGTTTGATCCCCTGGGGGGGTTAAGCGCATGCAGATGTAAGAAAAAAACAACAACAAGCGCTTTACGACCCCCCACCACCCCCCCGACACCTCACACTTTCACCGCAGCCTTGAATCGCTGCGGCAGTCGGAGGCGAAGCCGCCGGCGTCGGCCAGGTAGAGCGTCTTCCTGTTGGACCTTTGATGCGCACAGCAGAGGTCAAAGGTTAAAGTCCCACTCGCTCTCGCACAGCCTAGCACGTGATATTTGCATCCGAGCTGCAACGCCCCCCCACCCTGCACCCACTCCCAGGCAGGCAGTGACGCACCACCACCAGGACCTTTCCTTTATTTTTTCATCTCTATTTGGATTTGAGTCGTTCAGTTGTCAACGCAGAGACTGACGTGAAGGCAGCATTGGCGCTCCTTTCCAAAAACGTACCAAATACTTGATAAGAACTAAGAACACCTTATCTTGCTTGAGCCTGGTGCAAATGAGCCCCCACGCTAACGGTTCTGTCCTATTATTTATTATTTTTTATATACTGGCTCCTCCCCGTTCCCCCTCTTGTCATAAATCAATCCCGCCGCTTTATGCGGGAAGATAAAGGCAAAGCGGCGGCGGCGGCGGCGGCGGCGGCAGGCCGGGCGGCAAAAAAGTGGATTTGCTCTGCATGTGAGGCAGCGGCGGCCGCGGCTCAACTGTCACCTTTACAATCTGCCGTCCTTGATGGCGTCGCGGCGCAGCCCTGGAGCGAGCGCTGCAGGCGCCCAGCAACGTGTGAACGCTGCGCACGCACACACACACACACGCACCCAGGACGGCTTGAAAAGCCTTTTTATTATGTTTTTCCTTGAAACTGAACACCTCCCATAGGAGCAATAGCATATCTGTCGGGGTTTTTTACAGCGCGATCTTTGGATGGGAATTTTAAATTTTCCTGCTCCAACTGCCCGGTTGGACTGCTCAGACCACGCTCACCCCTGCCTGCCTCCTGCACCTGCACCACCCCCATTAAGGCCCCAATGTCATTTTTTTTTCCTCTAACCCCCCCCCCCCCCCACCCCCTCCAGTGAGTCGGTGGCAGAGTCCACGGGAGCCCCATTTGCCGTGACATATGGTGAACAAGGCAGTCCCGGCAAGCGAGTGGCCCTGTCTGCACGTGTGACTTAGTGTCGTCCCTCAGTGCCTCTGGCAGCACAGGGACGGTGGGGGGTGCGGGGGGGGAGTCAGAGGGGACGGGGGGGTCGGAGTGGACGGAGGGGACGGAGGAGAGCAGCCACGGTAGAGGTGGTGGTGGTGGTGGAGGAGCACTGGTGATTGGGACGGAATTGGTGCCAGAGTTTCTTTTCTTTTTCTTTTTTTTCCTTTTCTTTCGCCCTGCGGAGACACACTGGCAGTCCCGAGATTAGAGGGGTAATCAATCTCAGCGGCAAGTCGGCCAATCCCGTCGCCCTGTGGCCTGGCAGCCTGGCCTCCTCCTGGTGGAGGCAGGGCCGAGGCCGGTGACAGCGAGGGCGAGGAAGAGAGAGAGAGAGCGAGAGGGAGCGAGAGGGACCAGGGAGAGGAAAAATATATATATGCTTTATAAAGAGTCATTTGTCCTTTAACAAGCCTTGGTGGCGGACAGGTGATGAAGCGCCGCAGCACCAACACATGTGATTACTGTCACCGTTGTTTACCGGCCTCAGCCGCCTCTGTCACCTCAACGGGGCGTTGAGGAAGAAGAGGGTTATTTTGGATGCACTTACACACACACACACACACACACACACCACACCAGCTTCCTTCTTTAGGTCCGAGTTAAGGGTCTGCGTATCTGGGAGTTGGCATTTTGTTTCGCTCCGACGCATCCACAAAAATACTCTGGATGAGTTTAAAAAAAAACAAAACAAACAATGTGTGAGTACAGACAACGTGCAAGATGCCGTCACGTGGCGCTGGTGGACGACAGGAGCCAAAGCTGCTCGCGGAAGCCGAGCGTCAGCGTCTGCCATGGTCTTTCCTTTCGCGCGAGATGAAAAACGCACTCATGTTCTCAGGAAGCCTTGAGTCACGGCAGCACTTTGAATTCGCAGATCACCTTCGCGCGAGTTTCAGAAAATGTATGCACGTTATGTGTCGGAACAAAAAAAAACGGGCAATTGTTAAAGAGTCAAACGCTTTATTCCGGTGCACCTGTGGCCGGTTCTCTCGCCGCTCGCTCGGCTAACGCGGCGCCGCCTCCGGTCACAGAAGCCCACCGGGGTGAGTCGCTCGCGCGCGTCGCACACTTTGTTGTGCGTGTGCAGAGCACATTAATTATTGTTCTCGGTGTTTACAGCAAAAGGCGAGCGAGGAAGGGAAATGCGAGCCAGCGCGACAGCGCGCGGGGCTAAAAGTCTGAAACGACAGAAGAGGGAAAATTTAAAAAAAAGGATGGAAACATCCTCATGAGACCTTTTACAGATAAATGAAATAATTAGATACAACTCCCCAGCGGCCGTTACTATTTTACTTTATTTCTAGGGAAATAATTAAAGACTTTTTTTTTTTTTTTTTTTTGCAAAGCCGGTGTTTTTTTTTTTTTCCTCTCTTCCATCTTTAATCTTTAATCAGCGGGAAAGATTTCCCTTCGGGCAACAAGGTGCTTAATGTTAAGATGAAATCCGCTGTGGTAATTCACAGCCCCTTTGCATCATGGAGACGCACACGGGCGTCATGTTGCAACCTGTGTAGCTGTGCCCTCACTTAGAAGGAGGGGAAGAAGAAGTCGGGGGAGGAAAAAGAAACACACGCGTGTGTCTAACAAAGCAAGAAGTTCTGAGGGGAAGGGAAGCTTGTTTTAATTGGGCCAAGAGCTCTGAAATAAGTCCCACCTGTGTGTGATAGGGACTTAATTATAAGCAAACACGGATGCCTATCGATACACCACGAAACAGCGGTGAAGGTGGAGGGTTAAGAATAATCTCAACGCCCCGCGGGTCATCGCACACAGTAAACAACATGGAATTCATCGAGGAGGAGAAGAAGAAACGGGGAAGAAAAAGAACCTAAGTTGTGTGCAATCGATGGCAGCCAAATAAATAAATAAATAAATAAATAGTAAAATCAAAGCAGGAATAAGGAAAATAACACATCGCAGACACGATGCCCAGGAGGGCGGCAGCCAGCAGCGGCGGCGGCAGCGGCGTTGTGCTGAAGAAGGAGATGGAGGGCCCACTTCTGCGCAGAGTCCATTCCACTCCTCATGACCCCCGCACAGTGGACGGCGGCAGAGATTTGAGGCTCGCTCTCATGTCCCTCTCACGATCCCCATAAAGCCATTCTCCAAGAGGAGGCGGCCGCGAGTGGCGAGAGAGAGAGAGAGAGAGAGGGAGAGAGAGAGAGAGAGAGAGAGAGAGAGAGAGAGAGAGAGAGAGAGAGAGAGAGAGAGAGAGAGAGAGAGAGAGAGAGAGAGAGAGAGAGAGAGAGAGAGAGAGAGAGAGAGAGAGAGAGAGAGAGAGAGAGAGAGAGAGAGAGAGAGAGAGAGAGAGAGAGAGAGAGAGCGAGAGAGTGAGGAAATGGTAGACGGGGAAAAAAAGGGAAAAAGCAAGGCCGAGCAGCGTCTCGGCGCCTCGTTTGGGCTCCACTTGTGGTCGGCATCATCCGAGGGTAGCTGCACGGCTCATCGACGATCCGCGCTTCCAGGCACTCGCATTAATTGAGCTCATAATTGAATAGTTGTCTTCATTAGTTCCAGTCCCTTGCCTGCGATCCTCTGTTACGGTTTGCTGGGGTTAATGTTTGTGCGAGTGACTTCTCGGAAAGAGGGGGGTGGAAAAAAAAGAACATCTTCCTCCTCCTCCTCATCCTCCTCCACCTCCTCATCCTCCTCCTCCTCTTCGTGTGAACTCACCACCACGCCGTTATGTCACCGGCGAAGAACAACTGTCACTTGCGTCCAGGCCCGGCGATGCAGCGCAGCGTTTCCCCGAGCAACCGAACCGCTTTTCAAGGCACCAAAGAGATGCAAAGCAGCAGCTCGGGAGAAAAAAAAAAAAAAAAATGGCTCGTTGAATGGAAACAATCGGACAAAGTCGTTAATATTCCCGCGGACTTTGGCAAAAAGCTTCACCTGCCGGAGAAAAATCGCAAAATCTTAACTGAAATTGTCAAGATGTGTAAGTTGAGTTTCAAGTGAACGTGTAACCGGAGAGCCGCGATCCAAACGCCTCGGAGGCAAACGGGGGTTAGAAAATTCCATTGCGTGCTTGATTGCGGGTGGGGGTGAGGGGGAAGGGGAGGGGTAAGTAAACAGGCGCGCAAATAAACAGCGAGACGCAGCGAGACGGGGGCCAGACGTCGGCCCTGTGATGAGCTCGGGGTTGTGCGGCATGGCGGAGAAGATAAAGGGAAATTAAAGGAAAAGGTCCCTGACCCTCTCCGATAGCTCTAAATGCCTCGCAATTTTTCCGCTGGAGGACGAAAATCCTCCTCCACAAATGAAGGGCTGCTTCTGACCTCTTCCAGGAGCAGCAGGAAGTTTAAGAGAGGTTGACGGAGGGGAGTGGGGAGGAGTGGGGGGGTTGAAAAAAGGAGAGGAAGATTTAAAAGAGAGGCGAAATGGTAATTTGACTTCGGAAACAGACATTTCTAACCTCTTTAAGGTGCATTTTAATAAATCCTTCCGCAGCAATTTGCATCTCTCGCGCCCCGGCCAATTATGATGGCGCGCGTCAGATGGAGGCAGCGGAATAAAGTCTGTCTGGGCCCCCCCCCCCAAAAAAAAATAAATTAAATATTAAAAAAATGAAGCGCGGCGGCGAGGAGGCCCCGCCAACAGCCGTTCGCCTCATTAGAGCATCATCTCGCCAATGATTATCTTAAAGTGGTCTGCAGTATCTCGGAGAGGCGAAAGAAAACTGTGCAGTCCTGCCATCATAAAAAATAATAAAAAAATACAAATATATACACTACGGGCAAATCGTCACCGCCGGATGACACGTTAAGTAGACGTAATCAAAGGGCTTGGAGGGCGGCGCCCGGGCAGCAGCCACACTTCTTCTTCTTCTTCTCCTTCTTCTTCTTTTCATTCTTCTTTTTTTTTTAATACTTCCCGCAATCTGCCACCAACATCTCACATATGTCTCCCTTGAAGCGCAGACACCTTTTCTTCTCTCCGCAGTGCAACAGATCCACCGGGTGCTGCTGCTGCTGCTGCTGCTGCTGCTGCTACCTCACAGCTTCGCAGAATAGGAACCGACTTTGCCTCCCCGGGACAAACAACGCCCGAAAGCATCAAAAATTGATTCCGTATGAATATTCAACAAGGGCGCAACAAAACTGAATTCCTCATTTTCACCTTGCTTCCCTTTTCCACCGTTGCATTGCTTCCCCCCCGACCCCTCCGCCGCCTCCCCTCCTCCGTTTCCCTTTCCCCTCCTTTAACTGCATAATTAATGCACGAGCGGCGCAAAAAGTGTGAATTTGTTTGTGTTGCACAATGAAGAACGATGGGGATTTATGAAAGGAAGACAACTCCATTCCTTTGTATTCTTTGGAAAGGCATTAGGGTAATGAGGGGCCCGGATTTGTAAGACACTGTGGCTTAAAATTACAGCCTGTGAAGACGCTGCCGCGTCTCTAATTCCTCCGTCTATGAACTCGTAATTGTTGTAAATTGATAATTAAGACGGCCTCGATCGGCGCCAGTTCGCCGAGGCGCTGAAGTGATTTCAGCGCTTAGCCAAGCAAAAGCTTCCTTCAAACCGCTTGTTAGCAAAAAAAAATAGCTCGTCCTCAGCTAATCACACGGCAGTCAAGTGAGTAAGACTTGCGGAAGTTCACCACTGGGCATCAGAAAGGAGAGGAACCAGAGATGTTGAAGTGACTTTGAAGGTGGCAAACGTGACCCTCGCCGTTAGCGTCGCACCGACGGCTGCTGATCTGCTCGGATTGTCATCTTCGGGGCTTCACAGAGAACGACGGCAAGGGGAGAAAACACGCAGGGAGCGGCGCTTTGTTGGTGTCAGGGGTCAGAGGTCAGAGCGAGCGGACCGATTGGAGAAGTCACTGCTCGCAGCCAAGGTCTGCAGAGGAGCAGGCTGAAGGCACAACAGCACGTCCAACCTTGAAGCAGGAGGGCGTGTGTGTCTTTGTGTTTGTGCCACTTGACTGCATATGCACAAACACATAAAGACACACACACATGCACACAATATGTGTGTGTATGCATATATATAGACTGATAGATCTATATATATATACTGATATATATATATATATATATATATATATATATATATATATATATATATATATATATATATATATATATATATATATATATATATATATATACATATATACATACATACATATACATGACATCTACACATTTATTTTCACATTACTGTTCAAACCCATGAGCCTGAATGTGCTGCACACGCCTGGATCACCTTTAGCTCTTGTTTAATCTGATCACGAGCAGTATGCATGCACCTGCGCGTGTGCGTGCGCGCACACACACACACCTGCATGCACATGCACACTTGCATATGACACACCCAGCCAACATTATCTCCATCTCCACTGCATGGAAATGAAGGGAGGCAGGGACTGCTCTCTCACACACACACACACACACACACACACACACACACACACACACACCGGCCGACGTGAAAAATCTCGGTCCCCTTCGTTCTGATTTCTTCCCTCCACTCCAGCAGCATGGCTCATGGATGTGCCCCCCCTTCCCCTAACCCGCTACCCCCCAAAAAAGCGTATGCAGGCTATTTGCCTTCAAGTGTGGAACTGAGTGGCCTGGTGTACAACAGG
This sequence comes from Thamnaconus septentrionalis, assembly GCA_009823395.1. NCBI lineage: Eukaryota > Metazoa > Chordata > Actinopteri > Tetraodontiformes > Monacanthidae > Thamnaconus > Thamnaconus septentrionalis. The sequence continues at coordinate 4,158,991 of CM020511.1, read as the reverse complement.
AAGGAGAAGCCAGGTACGACACGGTGGCGAGGTGAGGGGATTTCTTTTACTCTGAAGGTACGCGGATCCCCTGAGGGACGAACTCACTGGCCTAGAATCGGCTGTCAAGCCCTGATGCATTCACAAGTTTTGCACAGATAAATCTAGACAAATTAATGCATTTGTGATTTGTTTCTTTTCCTTTTCCTCTTTGTGTACGCCTGTGTGTGTGTGTGTGTGTGTGTGTGTCAGTGTGAGGGTGGGGGTGGGGGAGGAAGTGAAAGGTGAGTTAGTATGCTGAAGGGAAGTCAGTGGGCCGGCAGGTAAGTAGGAGACGGAGCAGAGTAATCAGGCTGCCCACAGCCCAGTGGCACAGACATCACTCTCCCTCTGCGTGTGTGAGTAAGTGTGTAAGTGTGTGTGTGTGTGTGTGCGTCTCACACACACACACACACACACTCAAATAAATAAAAACACACGTAGCCCTCCGATCGTTCATTTTCCTAATGATCCGCAGAGCAGCGGGAAGCAAGAAGTCGTGTTGACTCAGAGACCTCTGCCTCAACCTCAACCCGCAGCGGCAGCAGCAGCAGCAGCAGCAGCAGCAGCAGCAGCAGCAGCAGCAGCAGCAGCATTTCTAATGATCCTGCGTCCGTCTGGCTTTTTTTTTTTTCTTCCCCCTCCTGAATCTAACAATAGACGTGTCTCAGATTATGTTAATCTCAAAGTCTCAGCACTTTATTAACAACGTGTCCTGTTTCATTTTGAAATTGTTATTATTCGGGACTGAGCCCCAGCGCAGACCTGCTCTGATCATCAGAGCAGGTCTGCGCTGGTCTTATTATTATTATCATATTATTATTATTATTATTATTATTATTATTATTATTATTTATTATTATCATTATCAATAAATCTCAGCCACTTAAATGCTGATGTATTCATCATAATAGGTAAGTGATAGGTGTGTGTGAATGCGTGTCGCATGACGCAATGAGTGTCTAATTGCCACACTGAGGAGGAGGAGGAGGAAGGGCAAGGGGAGGAGTTGCTATTTGCGCAGCCCATCAAGAGTGACTGTTTTGCACCTTGAGCATCTGCCACTTTGTCAATGCGACACCCCTGTCTTCACCTCCACGGTATCTTCACCTCTGTGGCGTCTTTTGTTTCGATGAAAAACAAAGATCTAAAAACAATCAAAAAGTAAAAAGGGACCTGGAAATAATTTCCATGTGCGGCTGCTCTGGTGTGTCGTCGCCCCGACGAAACCAACCAGTTTGGCCCTGTTACCTTCCTTTGTTGTTGTTTGTTTCGGGATTTTTTTTTTTCCTTTTGTTTTTTTGTCTTCTCTGCACTCTCCACCTCGATTGGCTGACCACGATTTTTCCGTAAAGTATTTCTGAGATTTATTTGAAAAATAACTAAATAAATAAATAGAAAGAACTCACCCATTCGTTTAGGCAAATATCAGGGCGGCCGTGGAGGCGCGGTGGCCCTGGGTGGCCATTAGGATGCAGCGAGCAGCATTTCCATGCAGACACCATCGCTGCACGGAAAGGTCACCTCCCGCCCTCCCTCCCTCTCCTCCCCCCTTTTTTCCTCTTTTCTTTTTTTTCTCAAACGGGTAAACACGCAGACGTATACAAATGCAGGCGCGTTCCAAAACGGGCTCACCTTAAGAAGACATTAGGCTGAACTTTACGTCCTTCTCCCCTCCATTATCTCCAGTCAGAGGTCAGTGAACCAGTGCAATGAGGAACACCAACATCTTTACCATGAAGAAATGTTCTAATGCAGCGGTCCCCAACACCTGGGCCGCAGACCGGTACCGGTCCGCAGGTCATTTGGTACCAGGCCGCACAGAAAGATAGTTAACTTCCTTTAAATTAATTCTGTTTTATTTATTGTCTGAGTCTGAACAATTCTATTTTGAAAAATTACCGGATTCTCTCCGCTAAATCCATCTATGGGTCAACTCTTGACCACTAGATCAAACCCACGGGCCAGCAAGCTAGCTAGCAACATGGGTTGCTAGCTAGCTTGCTGGGCCTTTTCCTCTCTCTTTGGACAGAGGAAAAGGCCCAGTGAGGACACAGAAGAAGAGCCCACGACTTCCAAGAAAAAGAAAGCAACGTTTAACAGATAATACCAGGAGTCCAACCACTAGCACGGATTTCATCTTGACAGAAGATTCCCTCGGAACAGGCCCACTCTGCTTAACATGTGGTGACCGGCTCTCTAATGAGGCAATGAAGCCTTCAAAACTGCTTGGCCACTCAGACACCAAGCACCCTGCATTAAAAGACCAGCAGCCTTTGGAGTATTGAGAAAGGAAAAAGCGAATGTTACTCATGTTATGTTGTTGTCGCCATGTTAAGAGGACGCTGCCAATAAAGTTGCAAACACAGTGGATTCACCTTTATCATTATATTTAGAAAATGCCACAGTTTTCATGCCGTGTCCCTGAAAATATTGTCTCACATTAAACTGGGCCGTGGTGCAAAAAAGGTTGATGGCCGCTGCTCGAATGGACATAAATGGGCTTTTTCAGCCTTGATACTTTCACTTTGTGGAGTGACACGTATCGAAAATTGTAAACACTCGCACTTTCCCGAGTTCCCCGAGTCCGCCTCTCTTCCGGCAGGAAAAAAAAATTGAAAAAACAAAACACAGGACAATGTGAAGTGACGATGATTGAATGCACACTCATCCTCCCTGACTTGAGGTGTGAGTCAGTGGCCGCCCGCCTCCGACTCCTGCCCACTTCAGGCTCCACCGTGAGGCCCGCAGCAGCCGCAGCCGCCCGCTCGGCCCTGCGAGCGCCGCTGCTGTCAGGTCGCATCCGGCCACCAGACTAACCCGTCCTGTCAGAGTCCCGCGTCCACCGGCGGCACACCTGAGCTGGGGCACGCCTTCCACCGAGCCGTTGCCTGGAGTCAGCGGTCGACTCTTGTGGGGGAAAAAGGTGCAGGATGACGAGGTCGCACGGCAGGAAACTTTGGCTTGGGAGAGGAATTTAGGACACTTCAGCCTCTTCTGACTCAAACCTCTTTCTTTCTCCTAAAGTGAAAATATGAGGTGGGATTTTTTTTAAATTTCAGATTCAAAAACAACACAACTGCCCCTCTGCTTTGCTGATGTTGGTTTTCCAGTCACTGCAACAAATCCACGACCATATTTACAGCAAGTTTTTGTTTCTACAATGGAGAAAGACTCTGCAGTTGATGTTTAAGGTGTTTAGGGCCCAACATCTTGCGTGTTCTGCGAGTACAATAAGAGTCTCGTCCTACGACGTCACCTTGTTCGCACTCTTACACACTCATTCATTTGCTGCTTCTTGGCCACTTTTACTGCACCAATGTATCTCTACAAAACAAGCTCAACCTACGGTGGCCCATCAGTGGGCAGATGCTTCCTGTAGTTCCCCCTTCCTGCTTTACATTGGCTGAAAAATATTTATTTTTGCACAGAAGGTGATTGTTATACATTATAAATGTCCATGACAGCGTTGAGATGCTTTGCCACTTTGAAACGGATCATTGCATGACACCCACAGCAGTTGTGTGTGTGTGTGTGTGTGTGTTAAAGTCGTTACCTCGCTGGGTCCCATATCTCTATTACAAGCGTCTTTTATTACAGCCTAATTCCTGCGTTTGCTTTCTACTTCCCGCCGTCACCTCCCTCACTCCCTCACTCCCTCGCTCGCTCGCCCGCTCCCTCTCCTCGGGTCTGCCTCTCGCCTCTCCATTGTTCCCCTTTGTTGTCTCTATCCCCCTCGTCTCCCGCCGTCCCGGGGGATGGCCGACTTACCCCTGGCGTCGGATCCCAGCGGAACCCGCCGAGGCCGCGCCAGAGCCTCTCCGGAATCTCGACGGTTAGCTTCTCCCCGCGCGGCGCGGGCCGCGTTCCCGCGGTGCCGCCTCCCAACGGGAATCCCGGCAGAGACAATGGGGCAGCTTACCAGGGTAAACAACATCCTCCCCGGTGCCAGCCGGCAACAAAGACGCAGACGGAGGGGGAAAAAAGGGAAGTGCAAATATAGTACAACGCTGGCTGGTGGAGGGGAGAAACAGAAGAGGGGGCGGGGGGGGGGGGGGAGATTCCAGCCGCAATGCACAAAGCCAAGTCAGACGCATCCCTCTCAGTGCTTTAGACGCTCGGAATCAATGGCAACACAATCACGCTCACAATATGTAATTGTGGCTCCAGCTGCCTCTTTGATTTAGTCAAACAATTGCTTTAGTTTTGGGCTAAATCTATAAGAACTAATTTTCTGCGTCACCAATAGGAAGATGGGAGGGGAAGAAAAGAAAGAAAGGATCTCATCAAGGAGATGTGATGAATTACGGCGCGGCGGGAAAAGCCAAAAAGACGCGGCGGGAGGAAGAAGTAAGGCTGCCTGATGTCGCGATTATGTCAAAGCGTCTCTGAAAGGGGGCTGATGTGAAAGGATGGCCGGGCTTTTGGATTTCATATCCACTTACTGCCAGCGCGGGAGCGTCTACCTCTCCAAGTAATGGCTGTTTACAATAGAAAAGAAGAGGAAAAATAGCCACTTTTCCCCGCTCAGACGTGGAATCCTCTGATGAAATTAGGCTGATAAAGGGGCCCCGGTGACGCCGGCCATTTTTCCCAACCTTGCCTCTGAGCGTTATTAATGGCATCCTTGCGGCCCGTCATTTTTCCACATCATCAACGCGCCTCCTAACAACAACAGCAGCAGTGGCAGCAGCAGCAGCGGCTGCGGCAGCGACAGGGACTCCAGCTCGCCCACTTTGTCAGAACAGCAGCGGAGGCAGCGCCAAGACGCTCGTCAACTTTCCCTTCCAGAGCAGGTGCAACCCAGAGAGGAGCCGCAACCACACACACACACACACACACAAAAAGAAAAGAAACACACACAATACACACACGCGCTCTGCCGTGCACACGGGAGCCAAGGGTTAATTTTTTGTTGGTTCCTGGTCGCCTTCACAGGAGGGGAGGGTGGAAAAAAATGAAGCAGGGTTGAAACAAATAGCGGCGTCGGGAGAGACGTGTGGCCTTCGCTTAAACAGAGCCATAAATCAGACGGGTGACAAGGAGAGAGGGAGGAGAGAGCGGGGGAGAGATGGAGGAAGATAGAGGGAAGGTGGGAGACGGAGCACAACCGAGAGCAGGACGACAACGGCATAACATTAGCGCAGTTTAGCTCCGCCGGCCGCACAGGATTAACTCTTGCTGCAGATTTCTTTGATATTACTTTACCGTTTGTTGGTTTTTCTTTAAGCTGGGCAGGCCGCGGGCTCGTTCAGACCTCGGCAGCGAAACCTCGATTCCCCGTCCTGCCAAACTCCAGCACAGGAAAGTTTGCAAGCGGCGTCCGTGAGCTCCACCGATCAATTCACTCCTCGGACGGACAATGACGCAGGAGGCACTGAGAGGCAAAGCGGCTGCCGGCAGGAGGAAGAAGCTGCTAGCTTGATCTCCCTCAGTGCTACTTCCTGATGTGGACTAGTTTGAGTGTTGAAGCAGAGGTAAAACAAAAGCAGCAGAAGAACCAAGAACAGTTGTCAGTGAGGTTAGCAGTGTTGGCCATAAGAAATTCTGCTCTCAGACCAAACAAAGTCACTTTAATCGATGGTGCAGCTCATCACTCACGCCAGTTGAATGTTCGCTATGTCAGAACCAGAGAGCTTTATTGTCATTGTGTTATCTGCAATCACACTCAGTTGTCTCTTAAAAAGAACAAGCGAAAAAAGCATTAAAAACAAAAATACTCTGCAGAGTGCCCATATATCGTGAAACACCCACAGTAAAAAAAATATATATATTGTGTAAAAAATACACAGATTAAAAAATCTTGCTTTCGAACATGCACGAGTCATGTATTGCATGCATCACAGTTTAACCTGCACAAATGTAACTAAATCTACATGTTTTTTGTTGATGTAAACGCAGCCAGTGTGTAACCTCCCTAAACTGCCATAAAGTGACCTGCTAAAGACCTTTTCAATTTCTGTGCATATTTGTATTCGGAGAAACTGCGACTAATACTGTTTGGAAGTGCAGCTAGGGGCAGAATTTTGGATGTATATCTAACGCACGGCCGCTCAGGCTCCTGCCGAGACTCACTCTGCGTCACTCATTTCATCCTGACTTGTGAGGGATTACGGCAGCGCTTGGCTGCTGCTGAGGTGGCAGAACAGGAGGGGATCAGAGGCAGCAGAGGAAGCGGCGCCGCTCCAGACGCACCTGTATGTTTTACATAAGGGCCGAGCCTCCTGGAAACGCACCGCCGTGGTTTTTATTGGATCCCGCGGCGGAGGGAGACCTTAATGTAATGTCATGTATTGCCTTAACAAAGCAGAGAGAGACGCAGTAAATGGATAGGCGCGGGATGGCTTTTATGGAAGTCAAATAGTAAATCTGGGTCCAGGTAAAGCTGGATAAATCAAATAGGACAGTCACAGGAATTCCAGCAGCAGGCTTTGAACGTGAGCCTAATAGCGTGTTTTCAACAACAGAGCCGCAGCAAGGGGAAAAAGGTGTGGGGGGTGGGGGCGGGGCGGCGGGATTTGGTGTGGGTTTTTTTTTGTGATTTAGCATCGCGCGCAATTGCCTGCTGGATTTCTACAGTTTAGGCACAAAGTATGTGTAAATTATTTCATTCACCTGGCACCAAATAACGCCTGGCACTTTCAGAGGAAAATTCAATTAAGCGCCCGGAAAATGTTGAAGAAAAGGGAGGTGGGGGTGAAAAAAAAGAAAAAGGAAGAAAAACTTGCGGGATATAGAATGGATTTATGGCTCTAAATCTGATGGAGCTTGATACTAATACGGTATAAATCCTCGCCTTTCGTTATAGTATTATAAGGAATGCATTGGAATGGAGCAGTGGATCCTATTTGACATTCCGTTACCAGAGCAGTTGTGCACAGCTCCACACTTAAGCCCTTTAAAGCTAATACATAAATGTTACATTACATATAGCCGCAGCGCTCGAGAGACGCTTCTTTCTCTCTCTCTCTCTCTCCCTCTTCTCATTCTTCTTCTTTTTTTTTTCTTTTCCTGCTGACTGAATCAGCAAACACGCAAGATGATTCCCCCAAATCGTTTAATTACTCAAACAGATTGAGGAGCGTAATGATGTTTTGCATCTCCTACGACAACAATGCTGCTAATCGGCTCAGCTATTATTGCGACAATGGAAATGAATCGTAATATGCTTGGCCCCACCTCCTCGGCCCCCTTTTATTTTTCATATATGTACTATATGAAAAATAAAATAAAATAAAGAATAAAAGGTATATATATTTACATATATATATATATATATATATATATATATATATATATATATATATATATATATATATATATATATATATATATATATATATATATATATATATATATATATATATATATATATATATATATATATATATATATATATACATATATATATATGGGCGACACGGTGGCGCAGTGGTTAGCGCTGCCGCCTCACAGCAAGAAGGTCGTGGGTTCGATTCCGGGGCCCGGGCCTGGGACCTTTCTGTGTGGAGTTTGCATGTTCTCACCCGTGTCTGCGTGGGTTCTCTCCGGGTTCTCCAGCTTCCTCCCACAGTCCAAACACATGCATGTGAGGTCAATTGAACATTCTAAATTGTCCGTAGGTGTGCATGTGAGTGTGAATGGTTGTCTGTGTCTATGTGGCCCTGCGATGAACTGGCGACTTGTCCAGGGTGTCACCCTGCCTTTGCCCTAAGACAGCTGGGATAGGCTCCAGCAGACCCCCGTGACCCTGAATTGGAATAAGCGGGTATAGAAGATGAATGAATGAATATATATATATATATATACAGTATATGTGTGTGTGTGTGTGTGTCTACATATATTAGTATATATGTAGACACAAACACCAGTCTACATGTACATGTATATGTGTACACATATACATATATAGATATAGATATAAACCAGCTGGCCAAAATACTAGATGCATTTGGAAGAAACACAGTGTGTGCAACTTACAGACATACTGTATATGTGTGTGTGTATATATACATATATATATATATATGTATATATATATATATATATATATATACATTTACCAAATTTATTACATGGCTAAATTTTATAGATAGACAGATAGATAGATAGATAGATAGGTAGATAGATAGATAGACGCTTTAACAGGTAGAAACTGGAACTGGCGAACCGCGGACTGCCTGCCGCTGCATGCAGGTAGCAGATGTTCGATAGGGTCATTTTTGTCCCGTATCACTTTGCATCTGCGCCACAGATGCATAGCGCCCTATGGCGTGGCTGTGGCGGCGGCACGTATGGGCTCCATTGTGCTGCGATTATGTAGGACGAGCACGCCGCCTGCTAATCCGCCTGTGGGAGGGTGCATGCCTGTGAATTATTGCACTTTTGGAGAGAGGAAGAAGGAGGAAAAAAGAAAAAGGAGGAGGAGGAGGAGGACAGAAGAAGAGGAAGAGGAGGAGGAGGAGGAGCGAAAGACACGTAGAAAGAGAGAGAGAGAGGAGGGAGAGAGTGAAGGCCCCTTGGCTGTGATTATGAAATGGTCTGTCACAGATTAAGGCTACAGGGATGCAGGCGGAGATGAGCCAGAGCCTCCCACAGACACTCTGGCTAGTCAGGCTGCTTCATTGAGCTTACCTGAGGTTATACACGCCTCACATCCATCCATGGATGCGCAGGCGCACACACACACACACGCACGCACACACGCTGTGAGGGAGAAGAGGGAGGAGTGGATGGAGGAAGGCGAGAGAAAATGAGAGGGAGGTAGAGATTGAGAATGAAAGGGGAAAGCGTGAAAACAAACATGCTCCAAATAGGCTTCTTGCAATTGAAAGAGAAGAGAAGAAAGAGGAAGGGGGGGGGGGGGGGGGGGAGAGAGAGAGAGAGAGAGAGAACTGTGCCCAAGGAGAGAAACAGAGCGAGCGCGCACACACACACACACACACACACACACACACACACACACACACAGAAAAAAAGAATAATAAAACGGAAAAGGAAGAGAGGGAGTTGAGAAGGCTGGCAGCCACAAAAGGCAGTGACTAAAATAAGACCTGTGTGGCTATTGTCTGTTTCCAGGAGGGCTTTGGTGATAAAGAGCCCACGCTATTTGTCTTCCCCTTCCCTTGACCTCCTCGAGAGCACAGATACCTGGAGATGTTTTTTTTTTTCTTTTCTTTTTCTTCTTCCTCACCTTCCTTCCTCCTGGCGGCCAATCGAGAAGAGAGCGTGTCGGGGAGGCACTGAGTGTGGTGTGTTCACAGGGTGGAGGAGACGGGACGTTCCGCGGCCGTCCAGGTTTTGAATAATTACAGCGGGAGTTCTTTATCTTAAGTATCTATTATTTTCACGCCTGGCAGCTCCCGGAGGCGTGCGGCGTTGTGAAAACAGTGGGAAATAGTCAACTTCGGCCCTGATTGATTGACAGATCCGGCCGGCGCGGCGCTGTCCAATCACACGCTCCGCTGTCAGGTCGATCCTTCCGCCGGCTTCCAGCAGGTAAAGAAGAGCCGCCGCCGGAGTTTATTACAGCGGAGACATTCCTGTTTGACTGGCAGGCCGGCCGTCTTTCAGGACAGACGGAGCCAATCAGCTTAATTAGTCCGACGGTACTTCCAGGTTTTGTATCTACAAGGCCGGGATTTGTGAGGGAGGATTTAAGTTTCTGCTTTTTGTTCCAGGATTCACTGGAGCTTGTAAGTCTCCTTCGCTATTTTTTTTTTATGTTACAGTTTGACTTCAAAGTCGCAATTGGAACATTTGGATATTACATTTCGAAAGGACTGTGATTTGGTTTTATGTCCTTTACAGAGAAATCCTGTGGTAGCAAATGATCCCCAAAAGTCGTCCACTTCACCAAAGGTTTGACTTTGTGCAAAATATTTACTGGGCCAACAGTAATGTCCATCTACCCTGTCAATTAATTTCTCAGAAGTGAGGCAAGTCAATTCTGAAAATCTGCTCTTGTTGGTGCCAAAAAGGGGGCGGATGCATTTGCCATGTTTTTCTGCAAGAGGGCTAAAATGCTATCTTTAAAATAACATGCGCTAAAAGTGGCTACGTGAGACATCTGAAGACCATTTCCTGTGCCCCCCTCCAGTTCCCTGTGGTTTGGTTCCTTCCTGTTGGTGGCCGCCCAGCACTGATTGCTAATCATCTGCACCTGTGGCACCCTCTTCATAAACCTGTCTCTCGTGTTCCCTCGTTGCCAGATTATCTGTTTGCCCTGAGCCAGTAATCCAGCTCCAACTCCTCGTTTTCCCGTTGACCACCGACCGTACGACCCTGCCTTCCCGCCTCAGCCTCCGCCACACCTGTGTTTGGACTTCGACTCGGACCGTCTTCGACCCTGCCTTCGCCTCGCCCTCGGACTGATTCCCCGGTAACGACCCTGCTCGGCTCTGACTGCGTTCCCTGTCTGACCCGTCTGGATCCTACCGCTGGTATCGACCCTCGCCCGTCCCTGACGCCGATCCTGCCTGCCCCCGTCACCGCTTGCACTGGCTCTCGACCTTGGACTGTCCGACTTCCCGTATTAATAAACCGCTTAATCTGCATCAGTGTTTTGTCGTGCATTTGAGTCCACCAACACCTGACAGCTACATTGTTACCTTAGTCAGAATTAGGTGGACATGAACTGGCTTTGAGTCTTGAGGAAGTGAAGAAGACTTGGAGATCTTTTTTTTTTTTTAAGCAATGCCATCTAGAGGATGAACAACTTAACAACCATCCCAAAAAAGGCATGATGTTTGAAATGGACAGACCAATTTACGGCAGTTCAAAGTGAGAACCAATTGGCCCAAAATAAGAATAATATATCAAAAAAAAAAAAAAAAATACCAGTTTGCTACATTTTTAATGGCTTCTTCCACTACTAGAATTTTTAAAATACACAAGAATTTTCCTCTAACTAAATATCTGAAAACAATTACTTGGTCTGTAGTAGACATGCGGGAGAAGCAAATCATATTATGGTGCATTTAAGAGGAGAGTTTAAGAGTCTGCAATCAAAAAGTTTGCGTAAAAAGGCTGGCTGGAGGTTTGCAGCAGTGTGAGGACACAGGGCTCCGCCGACAGCGTATAAACCGTGTACAAACCGCAACATCCTAAACCCGGCCTTCATCGCAGCGTTATTGGACGAGATGGATAGCCCTTTTAAAGTGATATGTTCTTGCAAAACCTCAAGCTCCGGACGGTCGTGACAACCCGGTGCCGACGGCAGATAATTGCTCCCGTGCTCGCCACTTAATGAACATAATTACCGCGTTCGCCGCCGCCGCTCACCCCGTGATTAATTGTTACAACATTTCTTTGTTGGGTTTCCGACAAATTACCCCCTTGTACTACCGCTTGCCACTTTTCACATCAGGCCAATCATAAAGTGAGCAGGCAGGCGCTCATAAAAAGAGAGAGAAGAAGAAGAAGAAGAAGAAGAAGAAGGGGGGGGGGGCAGCCCTAGAGCCACTCGAGAGCCACGCTGGGATTATTAGAGGAGGCAGAGGAAGTTAAGGACTCGCCAATCAGTCAATTATAATCATCGGGCAAAGGTTTTTGAAGATGTCACTCCTCCAGGAGAAGAGCGGAGAAAGAGAGGAAAAGAGAGAGAGTGAGAAGAGAGATAGTGCGGGAATCCCACGAGCGCTACGTCTGGCAGGAGCTGGCAGTTGGCTCGGGCGCAGGAAGCGGCGCCTCGCGCAGATGCAGGCGCGCAGACAAATAAGATCAAAGAGGCGGCGAAAGACTCGGCAGATGCTTCGGAAAAATCATCAGGTGAACGCAGCGGTAAACACAGCAGTCAAAGGCGGCGGGCGAGAGAGAAAGTTCTAATCCAATTGGCGAGCTCGTCGTTCGGGGGCAATTATCCCGGGCACATTTCACACACGACCTAACTGAGAAGGTGTCACCCAGTTAAGCAAGGCTTGTCTTGGGAGCGTTTGCTTAATAAGCCATGGTCTAATGCAATAAGGTGCCTATTCCCAATCAGCCATGACAAAGTCTAATTTATGCCAGGGCCAGATGAGCGGGAGGAGGGGGTGGGGGGTGAGTCTGGGGGCCGAGTAATGATTTTTTTTTTTACCCATGTGAAAGTGTGGTTTGAAAAAAAAGTTAAAAGCCAAAACCAGACTCCTTCGCCCTGTTTCATAGAGATAAAGTGTGCGTAGAACACGACTTTGTGGTTAAGACTCAGGCCGTGTCCACACGTGCTTGGGTATGTTTGAGAATTTCTTCTTTTTCTCCATTTTCAGCCTCTGGTTTAAAAAAAAAAAAAACTGTGATATTAAAAAAAAAAAAAAAAATGCACTGTGAGATGACGCAGGTGCATGCCAAACCAAGAGGTGGCGATACAACCTCTGACAGCAGGGGAAACTCCTGCAAGAAAGAAAAGAGGAAAAGGCACACGAGAACAGTCGTAAGGTGACAATAAAGTTCTGTTGCCTCTGAATATCATGCGGAGGGTGCACGCGTGTGAAATTTGGTGACACTCACTGTTAAAGTCGCACGAGTTCAAAGGAGGACGGCGACTTCAGAAGAGAGAGTGTCCAAGTTTTTCCTGAGCAGGTTTGTGTTTAAGCATCGATTGAGTTTGTATATATATATATATATATATATATATATATACACACACACACACATATTGTAAATAGAAATACAGTTTGGAGATGAAAGGAGATGGTAATGACTATGTCAAGGTAATTCCTCTCTATTCTTCTCACCAGTGAGCTCACAGATGTGCAGATTGCATATTACAGTATAAACCTATTATGACAACTCTTGTATGCAGGACCTTCAATAAACAGATGTAAAAGGTCCTGCTGAGGTGGTTCTAACGCCCACCGCTTTGGTTCTGACCGACTGGTTTTGGACATGAAGTAACAGATAAAGATGTCAACACACAAAAGATGATGACATAACATTCCATATAACATTTAAAAAAAAAAAACAACACACGAAAACACGTGAACAGAAAAGCAGAATTTGTTTTAAAAAAAATGCAGATTTGCACACGCCAAAAAAATCCCAAATGTCAAACGTTAAAAAAAAGTACATACATAAAATTACCCACATGTGACACCTTGCGGTAATTTGTCTGTTAGCGTCGGTGCGCACGCGTGCGTGCGAAGAACCGCTCAGACACAGGCGTGTGTACAGTACACACAAGCGGCGGCGCTTTAGCGTGATTGATTCGGCGCAGCATTAGATCGCTCACTGTGACAAATAGCCGGCTGACAGGCCAACACACAAAAAAATCCCACTCCCCAACACCTAACCTGTGGGGGGAGGCGGGGGGAGAGGGGGGTTAGGGTGAGGCAGGGAGGGAGGGCTCTGACCTATCGCAGCGTGGCTGGGTATTTTTATTTCCTCTTCCTCCTTCTGTGGTGAATCTTCCTCACTTCTTCCTGATCCACTTCCAGCCGCTTTTTCTTCCCTTTTTTTTTTTTTTTTTTGATTCCAATTCCTTCCCACTTCCTGGTCCTCATCAGTATCTTTGGACGCTACTCTGCCCCCCCCCTCGCTCCCACCCTGCCTCTCCTTCTTGGGGTGAGGCGGGGGGGGGGAGTGATAGATTCCCCCTCAGTTCATTTATCCTGGAAGCAGAGACGACGGCGGCGTGATGTGATCCATCTCGCCGGCGATGGCGGCGGCGCGGTGTCCCTGATCACAGGGCCTATCAATCTCACTCATAGGGGCCGGATCAGTGGCGCTGTCAGCCGGGCGGGCACGCACACACACACACACACACACACACACACACACACACACACACACAGAGACTCACTCAGACTCACATACGCAGGACTTCCTACTGTACCTGGAGCTCTCAGCGGGGGGGGCGGGACTTGTTCTTGCAGTGATTCTTACATGCAACTCGCCAAGAGAAGTTGGCCCAGAAGTGCAAAAGTGGTTCATATGAAGGGGAGGAAAATAATTTGAGGTCCTGGAATTGTAGTTTTGTTCCACAATTGACTGAAATATTAATTTGGAGGCAGAACGGCAAAAATTTGCCAAAACACTCGGAAGTGTTTCACTAGCTGCGTTTCCATGACAGTTTTTCGCAAAATAAAAGTGATATTTATGAAATTTTTTGGTAAAACAATATTCCGTCTCCTCCTCCGATCAAACATAACGCACCATTCTCACTGGCAGTGAACTGGTCACGTGACCCCGTACGTCACGTCCACTGACGTGTAAATGCAAAAAAAGTGTTTCCATTCCACTTTTGCGATATACCTCGATATCAATACGTCTGAAAAACCACCTCATGAGACTGTGAAAACCTTTCAGCCGTATTTGAGAGGTTTTTCAAAGTTTAGATGTTTCCATTCCCAGTTTTTTTATTGCGATATTTAGTTTTTGTGCAGTTCTAGGGGTAATGGAAACGCAAGAGTCAAGAGTCAATCTGCGGATTGAATTCTGCACCGGCGCGTTTAAAACAATTTCTTTCAATTGCGGGCTTCCGTCGGGCTCAGAGTTATCACTCTGAAACAGTATCTTTTTCTTCTAATGCAACCTGAAGAACATCTGCGGAAAAAAGCCCTCCACAAACAACTCGCAGAAGGTCGAGCGCACAATAACACGCCAAAGTCACTCCTTTGGAGATGAAAAATAACCTTAATGACCCTAAGAGAGAAAAAGAAGAGGGGGAAAAAAAAGATGTGCGTTCCTGAAGGCCTCCGAGTGAAGAATAGATGAAGATAATTAGTTAAAAGTTCAAACTCCAGACTGAAAGATTTTTCCTCAGGTATTTATACAGAGCGTTGTGATGTGAAGTTTCAGCAATAACATCTTGAAGATGCGTCTTGTCCAGACACGCGCATTTATTATTAATGTAATAATTTATTCTTCATTTATTTATTTTTACAAACAGATTTTTTGGATTTTGGCTTCACGTCATTTTACTTCAGAGCTCAACTTTGTCTGCTGCTCCATCTCACAACAGTTCTTTCAGCCTTCTGATTGGCCAACGTGTGGGTCAGGGCTTCGCAGTGGTTTAGTGCCTGATGTGGACAAACACTGGGATTGATTTTAGTTTCACCTGCATCAAATTCACTTACCTCATTTATATTGTTTGTTTTTTTTTGATTTTCCCCAGAAAATTCACCTCAAAGGAGTGAAACGCCGTCGGCGCAGCACGCGGACGGTCACGTCCGAGGCACCGTCTTCAGTCCCGACACGGCATGGCTGTCCTCTCCTGTCCCACTGCACATTCTGACTTTTGCCAGATCTTGGCACGGCGAGGACTCCGATCTGACCAGCAGCGTTTCACCGCACGTCAGGCCGCATCTCTCCGCACGCACGCAAGCACGCACGCACGCACGCACTCGCCATATGCCGTATCACAACGCATTAAAATCTCCCCGACACCCGAGTACACAAAAATCACCCTCGTCCGTGACATGAACCCACCCCCCCACCCCCTTTGCACACACAGACACACACACACACGCGCACACACTCCTCGCCCCTCCCTCCTCTCTGACACCTCTCAAAAAAACACTTCCCAGCCGACGCGGAGCACTCTGGCGCGCTCATCCCCGCCGCCAACACTTCATAACCTGACATGCATCAGCCTGACACGCACACTCTCCACACACACACACACACACACACACATCCGCACACATCAAAAGCAGTGGGCTGTAAAGCGCTGGCTGTCCCTATCCACCCCGGACGGCGTCGGCCAATCAAATTAGGCCTGATCAAAACATGCCATTCAAAGTCAGGGATGGGGTTCAAACCGGGAGGCGGGGTGGGCGGGGGGGTGTGTGTGTGTGTGTGTGTGTGTGTGTGTGTGTGTGTGTGTGTGTGTGAGGGCGGATGGGTGGAGGGTGCGTGCAAAGGAGCAGAGCCGAGGCGCTGACCTTGGGAGCAATTAGCATGACCGGAGAGAGAGACAGAGACTTAGAGAGAGAGAGAGAGAGTGTGTGTGTGTGTGTGTGTGTGTGTGTGTGCGTGTGGAGGGAGGGGGTTAGGAAGGAGATAATGCAAAATGCACCCCCACCTCACCACATCTGAAAATAAGGGCTGGAGTCCTCAGAGGGCTCACTCAGCACAAGACCCTGGTCTTCCTCTGCTCCTCCCCCTCCTCTTCCTCCTCCTCCTCCTCCTCCTCCTCCTCCTCCTCCTCCTCCTCCTCCTCACTTACAGGCCCACTCTGACTCCCCCAGCGTTAGCCAACCCTGGACCCCCGGCTGCCCCTGGAGGAACGCCCAGGCCCTCATCTCCCTCTGCCTTCCTCTGGTTTGCTCTCATTATATCCTGCGCGGCACGTCTCATTCTGGGGGTTATTAGGTTTCATCGGGTCACAGCGTGAAAGTAAAAGAATGCTACAGTGGATTTTCCCCTTTTCTGTTTAAAACAGAGCGGAGTTCCTTTGCTCGTTAATTGGAGAGGTGGGAGAAAAACACACTATTTGTGAGTCTGAACAGTGATATGCGTCTCTGTCACTGCCGATGAGCTTTGAAAAGTCTGTCTTTTACCTCTTTTGCCTTTCTGAAAGCGTGCGTTGAGACAGCGTGCCCTTAGTGATGTCACAAAAAGGCAACAGCGCGTTCGAGAAAATATGTTTTAGATCAGCTGATTCTGTTAAAAGGCCTCGGAAAGTCTGCCTCAGACTTACTGGCTCACACGCGGCACGCTTGAAACGCACAGGTCCGGCAGTAGACCCCTTTGTGATGTCACAAAATGCACTGCCACTCACCAATACATCCTTCAGCTTGGTGACCACACCCCCAACGGTCCTCTGAGACCGCCTTGTCCCCATCCAAAGGTGCCACAAAGTTTTAGTGGAAGGCTGCAAACAGACGGTTTGCGGTATAGAATTTTTTTTGGGGGGGTAAAACCTCACGTGAGGCTGCAAGTATGCAGATAGATAGATAGATAGATAGATAGATAGATAGATAGATAGATAGATAGATAGATAGATAGATAGATAGATAGATAGACAGACAGACAGACAGACAGACAGACAGACAGATAGACAGACAGACAGATAGATAGATAGATAGATAGATAGATAGATAGATAGATAGATAGATAGATAGTACTTTATTGATCCCAAATTGTCATTTACTTTTATTTTTGTTATTTACAGTTATTAATCAGAGTAAAGTTGCTAATACCAGTTTCCTCCAGCCGCTGCTTGACGTTCGTCTCCACACCGGCTCGACAACGCTGACGTTTGTCCGCCGTGTTCACACTCCAGACATGGCAACCCGCCCTCCCTCGCCGTCTACCTGGGAATCCAATTCCACCTGACTGCCAGACGGCGGAGGTTTTCAGGTTACAGCCGTACAGTAAGAAGGCCAGCCGGGGGGGGCCGGGGGGTCCGGGGGGGCCAGCGGAGCGAGGTGCGGCAGTTCAAATTGTTTTCTATAAGTCACCTCTACGGGGGATTTGTGTTTATCCCCCGCCATTGATTTGTTGCTGGGGCCTCATTGGTTAAGAGAGAGTAAAGTCGGGGGGGATGGAAGGTGGACCAAAGGGGGGGGTGGGGTTTCGACAGAGGCCAAGACGGGGTCTTCGTCCTTCTGTGGCGCCTCCAGAGAGGGGAGGCGGGCGAGGGAGGGGTAGGGAGGGCCTACCAGGGGAGCTCAGGATGGAATTTCATGTTCATTATTCTGTGAAGGTGCTTGTTAAGTGGGAACGTGGCCGGTTTGGAACGTCTCACAGGTGAGAGGCAAAGAGAAAGCGAGGCGCCGACGTCTCAAAGAACGACTGTATTAGTGGCGACACAACTTTGTTGGCGTTTGTTGGCATTCTTTGCTCGCAGTTTGTTTGTTTGTTTGGTGTCCAAATTTATGAAAGAAAACAGATACAAGTGCAGGATTCTAGATATTCTGCACATTCACGACTCCTTGTTAGAACAATAAAGTCAAAAGGTGAAGAAGAAAATTGTTACCATTCATTCCCGTGTCGTCAAATACATTTAAAAGAAATTCTGAACTGGATGGAACGCTGAATTTCCCTGATGTAGGACATCTGAAAAAAGAAAATTGACCTCTTCTCCATTTCCAGAGAAACTTTGGCAGCCGTTACGCCTGAAGCCGTCTCCTTGCATCTTTCCGTGGCTCCACCACACTCTTTTGTTTCCATCATTTCATCTTTCATCCTGCTGATGACTCTGGCGCAGAGTTTTCCCATCTTTCATCGTGGCCCTGCATCGCTGAGCTCCTCCGCTGCTGAAGCCCCAGGCGCTGATCCACCTCCCGGTGTTTATTCTCCCCTTTTCTCTTCCTGTATTCTGGTTTTGTCTTCCTGTTACAATGGGATGCTACTGATGGGGGGGATTTCCATCCCTGCCGCATTGTTCTTGCCAGCTCTTGTCATTCCGCGTCTGTTGTTCTCATCTCATAATGCGGCGGCTTCGCTCGCGCCGCCGCTCGCCTATTTCACTTTCACTTAGCGGCTTAATTGCCGCCGAGCGTCTCCGACGCAAACGACGAGAGGCAAATGGAAAACAAATACAATCAACACACTTGTCTTATTAACCGGGTCGTCTGATGCCAACCCCGCGCCGCGTCTCCCAGACGGTGCTGCGTCACCGCCTGTGTGTTCTGCACACTTTACGGCGCCCGCTGATGGAGACGCGGGCACGTGGGAGGTAAACACAGGTTTGCATAAGCACACAGTGCAGCAGCGGTTTGTAATTGGATGAAAGATAGAAAAAAAAAAAGTGGCGGTGGCGGCGGCAGTGAGCAGAGCAAACACAAGGAGATGGAGGAGCTTCACTTTTTAAACACTGTGTTTCTTTGACGGCGTTAAACGATGTTCAAACATCAGAACGACGACTTGACGGAAAATCATGGAATTCAACCGGATGCAGTGAAGAATCTGTCTTCTTTCAGTCTTCTGCGATACAGCACGCTAACTTTGTGCGGCTCTGACTGTGGTTTTATCGGATAAATCTGCAACATTGCAGCTCTCCTGTAATTCTCCAATTTGATGATTTTCCCCGCAGTGTCTCAGCTGATGCAGAGGATGGAGGCCTCAGCTCTGGATGGAGTCGCACTGAATTACGGCTCGGGCATCGGGGTTGTGAAGAGGAAACTTTAAAGATGCGGAAAACTGTGAAAAAAAAACCTACTTACTGTGTTTTTATGACGCACCACTTCCCCGACAATCAGATTCTGTGTTGATTGACTTGCAAATTATTTCTTCTTCTCCTATTAAATAAACTTTTGGCAGGTAAAATGTATTTATGCATTATAATGTATTTACTTTATATAAAAAAAAAAGAGACACATTTCCACATCCTGCAGCCGATATGCAAACGGATCATCAAAATTAATTGCCGGACCGAATCAAGTTGCGGCATCATGGGCCGAATAAGTCGAAGCGTAAGCGGCAGCGGCAGCGGCGTCTAATTTATTTACCTCCAAACCTTCCGACCGCTGTGAAGTTCCAGCGGTTAACCAGCTGTGGACGTGTTGTGGTGCAATGCTTGATCACTCATGCATGTTGTGGATTTCATCAAGGGTTGTGTATTCGCGTGTGTTTGTTTTGGTGCGGGGGGAAGGGGAGGGGGAGGCGGGGGAGCGAGTGAGTGAGCGAGCGAGCCGGGGCTTGACAGTCATCTTGAGGGGCCAGTTTGCTCTGCCTGTAAACAAGACGCAGCTCCAAATTAGCTGCTCAAAATAAATAAAGAAAGGAAAAGAAAAAGAGGAGAAGAAGAAGTAGAAGAAGCAGCAGCAGCAGCAGCAGCAGCAGCAGCAGCAGCCTGTGGCCTTGAGTTGCGCTGTCCTACCCCCCAGCTACATTATTGAGCAATGCTAATGATCCCGGCCTCTGCTCATTTACTCTCTCTTCAACACCATTACGCCGCCTCTCGCTTCAGATTTGGCCGGCGCTCATATTGCGGCCGGCTTTATAATTTGAGATTCCATCTCTGAAGGAATGAAAAAAAAATAAATAAATAAATAAATAAAAAAAAAATAAATAAAAAAACATGAACCCTAGTGGGAGACGTGGGACCCTTCAGTCTGACTGCTGCTGACTGACTCCCTCTCTCAAGGTTCTGCTAAGCGCTGCTGCTGCTGCTGCTGCTGCTGCTGCTGCTGCTCCAGGTTTTAATAAGCAAACGGTGCATGCCGTTGTGCATGCGTGCCTACATATGTGCGGGCGCGTGCATCTATATGTGTTTGTATGAGTGAGCCGGTAACGAGACGCGCAACCTCCCCAGCGCGGCGGCGGCGGCGGCGGCGAGAGGAGAAAAAAAACAAAAAAAAACCTGGTGCCGCACCAGTGTTTACTCTAGCAAATCCTGAACGAGGCCGCGCTTCTCCGCCGAGAGTTTTGCTCCTGTTAATTGGTCATTAAAAGTAGTGGTTTGTGGGCCTCGCTAAATCTTTAAACAGGCCATGAAATAATAAAAGTGGGGGGGGCAGCGGGGTGGCTGGGGAGATGGGGGTGTCGCCTGCTATCAGCTCCCCAGAGCGGGCCTTGTTGCAGAGAGGGCGAGCGAGAGAGAGAGAGAGAGAGAGAGAGAGAGAGAGAGGACTCAGCTTTTGATCATTATCTGCAGAATTAACACGACTGATAATTGCTCTGTTCATTTCGGGGGCCCTCGGTAAATACACGGCGCGGATGCGGAGCCGCACGTGCCGACAACATGAAAGAAGGTTGTCACTGATATGGCGGTGGGAGGGGGGAGGAGGGGAGGGGGAAAAAGAAACAAAAACAAAAGGAGGTGGGCTGGAGGGGAAGATTGTGGCGGTAATCGTGACTATAGCGAGGGAGGAGGAGGAGGAAGAAGAGGAAAGAGAAGAAGAAGAAGAAGAAGAAGAAAACAAGAGCCGAGGCGCAGCAGGAGCTGTTGGGCGCCTCGAACGCCGACAACTCCTAGAACGTCTGGCTGCTTTTTATGTTCTGATTTTTTTGTCGTTTTTTTTTTTTTTTTTTTAAATGGAGACAACAGGTGTCAAAGCACGCTCACACACGCACGCACGCGCACACACACACACACACAAAGCATATAGAGCGCACCGCAGCCTGTGTGACGGTAATGATTGTGTTATACTTGCATGGCCTCTCATATATCGATCGCCCCCGTCCCCTCCCCTCCCCCTCCCACAGGGGCCCCCCAGTCCTGTGGCTCTCATTGTGCCTGCGTGTGCATGTGTGCAAAATACCAGCAGCACCAGAAGCCGTGCACGTGTGTGCGTGTGCGTGTGTGCGCAGTGAAAGAGGAGGCGGGATTGAGGAGGGAAATTCTTCCTCTTTCTCAGTAGAGGAGCGCACACCATCTCCACCTCTCGCCTTCGCATGTGACGCGCAAAATGTACACAAGGATGCGAGAAAACGCACACCCTCCCGTGCACAATGCCGTGCACGATGCCGTGCACGCCCCTTTTTGTCGGGGTATCGGTTCAAGCCGTCAATAATGGCGCAGTGGACTGTGAAGGGACGAGCCATGACCCAGACGGCCCGCCGTGCAGAGTTCAGCGTGTGTGTGTGTGTGTGTGTGTGTGTGTGCAAGCGTAAGACACACACGCACATACACACACACACACATGCACACACACAGACTCACAGGGACGCACAAAAGCGAGGAGCCTGATCGCTGACCTATCTGACCCCGCCCTCCTCCCCCCGTCTGTGAGTCGGCCTGTGTGTATGTGTGCGTGTGTGTGTGTGTTCCCATAGCGCCCCCTCCACCCCCCCACCCCACCACACCCCACCACACACACACACACACACATCCCTCCCTTCTTCCCAGTCGTCTGCCCCAAACCTCCTGTTGTCCCCGACCCTCCCCCTCTCAACCCCCCTCACCCCTCCTCCCATTGTCTCAGCTGGGACTGGAGGGATGAGCAGACGCTGCTGAACGCGGCGAGGCTGCTGACGCAGGGAGGAAGGGTAGTAGGTTCGTCACACGGGTCACACGCGCAAAACGAAACAAATAAATAAATGAGCACAGCTCCAGCTTTGCTGATCTGCTCTTTGCTGGCACCCGACTCAAAAAGATAGCAAATTGAGGCTGCCAGCTACGACGGCTAAAAAAGCAAACAAACAAACAAATAAAACCAATCTGCCTACAAATTACCGGTATTGCTTCCATTAGTTTATTTTTTTTTCTGTTTTATGGAAAACAAATTTGCACTTTTTTAAATTAGGAATTAGCATAACTTTTTTTTTTTTTTTTTGTTTCATGTGGCGCGAGCAGGCTTCACTTTTTTTTTTTTTTTTGCTGTCACTTCCTCACTTACAACTTTTCAGTTTTTTGATTTTCACTCTGCCAAAGTGTTGCAAAAACAGCAAAAATAAATAAATAAATAAAAAAAACATCCCTCTAATTTATTTGACGCGCAATCAAACAAATTTTCCTGCACTTGTTTGTTGTTTTATTTATTTTTTTCGTAGTAGCAACTCGGCGGCACAATCCGTCATCATCAACCTTCCTCCCGCCGCACAACGACCAAAAAATACGTCTCACTTAAAGGTAACACAAGCCGGAATTTGTCCCGTCGCTTATTTCTTTGCGCTGCAAGTGAAGCAAACGCTCGCAGGTGAAACATGACGAGACGCAGAAGACACATCTGACCTATAAAGTAACATTAGGAGAGGGCTGCTGTAAATTTATGACGCCACACAAGGTTTTGGCTGCCATCTTCAGGCCCAAGAGAGTATTACCGGCCCGACACACAGACTCACAGGCACACAAACACGCACGCTCGCACGCACACACACACACACACGGGGTTTCAGAAGCCCTAAAGCTAAGACATGATGATTGTTCCTTCATGAAAATTAGACATCCCCACCCCTAATCTCCTCTAATTTCATTCAGGTTTTTTTTATTTATTTATTTATTTTATTTTTTTTGGAGGAGCCAGAACCCTTTACGTTAGACCCCATATAATTCCAGACTGATCTGTTTTTTAAATAAAAACCTTCAGTTCAAAAATTCATGCAGATCGTTTGCCGCGTCCTAATCGCCTCCCTCAAAAGCGCACATTGTTTGATGTCTGGCAAATAAACAGCGGAAGGGTAATAATGCCAATGACTGGCGCGCTGAAGGCAAAAATATTTTTTTCGAAAAAAGAAAAAAAAACAAGAAACAAATTAACTCACAGAAGAAATAATGTCGCAGTTGTGTTGGATGTTCAGCAGAGTTTGCTGTTTAAGCGATGGACACTTACAGGATTTCTTCATGTTTTTGCGCGTGCAAATCCGTCGGCAGCCATGAGGTGCAGTGACGAGATGTGTGCTTCAAATCATGCTCCGCACCCTCGGGGAGTTGTGGTATTAAATAAGACCTACCTTTGGAGCATTAGCGGAATTCAATATGTGCAATGTAATTATTCTGCTCAATAAGCCACTGGAGGAGGATATTCCATTTACTACAAGCTCTGAAGCAGGCGCATTCAAACGCTTTTTCTGTTTGTTAGTCTTTTCAGAGGATGTCAAAATGTGCACGTCGTTAAATCTTGGATGCATGATTTTGGATTCATTTCACTTCGTGTTCATTGCAATTTGAGCTTTGTAATCTCGAAAACGTCTAGTTTAGTCTTTAGGGAAAAACACTGTTTTGCCAAAATGCCCTCAAATACATCATGAAAACAAACAACCGCCTGCTTTGAAAACTCAAAGTTCACCAGTGCAGCCGTTTTTTGGTGTGTTTTTTAAAAGAATAACCGCCTGAAAGAACAGAAAAAAATACATCCCAACAGAAAGGAGAACAACCTACCAAATTTCAATACAAAAAAAATGGGGGCGGAAGCAAACGTTAGTGACGACAACACATTAAAGTGTGTCTGTGTTGTTGACCCGTCTGAAGCCAGGCCACATCCGAACACTAGGAGAGCAAGTTTAAAGAGAGTAGAAGGGGGTGGAGGAGGTCGAGGAGGAGGAGGAGGAGGAGGAGGATGTGGAGGTGGTGGAGGAGGAGGAGGAGGAGGAGGGCCGCCGCCTCGTGCATCTCACGTCGCCCCACTTGCCTAAAGTGGTTCCCTCAATAATGCATTAGAGCGCTTGTTTATTATTTACTGTTTACACAACTCGACTTGTGCTGCCGCTGCTGTTGCGATGTGACACTCTCGCCGGCGCCGTCTGCGCAGGCAGGCGGACGGGCGGACAGACAGACAGACAGACAGACTGACAGACAGACGGATGGACAGACGGACGGACGGACAGACGAGCAAACCGGGCAGTAAAGGCGCTGGACTGAGAAATAAAAAGACATCATGGTTCATCGGAGCCGGTGTACATGCATCCGTGGGGTTGTCATAGGGAAAACACACACACACACACACACACACACACACACACACACACACGCATCGTGGGGGGTTGGAAAAGGGTGGGATAAGAAACTCCTGCAGTTGCTGCTATTAATATGTATGCGCACACACACACGTGCGCACACACACACGGGGCTAAATGGCCGGTGCCGCACTTATCTGCTTCTTCATTTTTATTTCATTTCCCTGTAAAACGATCCCACCGTCAGTCCACAGAGGTCGGTGGGAAAGTCCTGCACGGTGACGCCGTGCGAATTGGACACAACAGCGTTCCCCCACGTTCAGACTCGGGTCAAAATGGCACGAAAGAGGAATGGCTGATGAAGAAAGACAAGAAAATGAACGAACGCAGCTGTCCCTCAATGGTGAAAAATCAAAAGGTCGCAGGGCGGAAATTTCAAGCGGTGGGTTTAAACCTGCGTCCATTCGGGGAGGGCGGAGTGATTCTGAATGTGACTCAAAGGCAAAATAAATGAAGAAAAAAAGCAAACATGTTTTTTTGTATTCTGCTGACTCACACACTGAATCTAAATATTTAAAGGCCCAGCAGCGTCTGACGGCAGGAAGACCAGCGGCACCAGCTGTGATGTCGCCTCCTTGCAGGTGCAACGGCTGCATGTAAATAAAAAGGCTTATTGCTCCCTCGTGGACAGACTTTTCATTTTAGGTGCTTTATTTAACTGGTAATAGACATAATTTCATACTATTCAAATTGAATCACTCCCTCTAAATGTCACGCACCGGGCCTATAAAACCATTGAAGAGCAACAGGACGGCCCGGTGTGAGCCGTCCCACTGAAACGCTGACTGTTCACCAACAGTGGATTCATATCTGCAATTGTCTGCCAAAATCAACAGCTAATATAGAGGTTTCCAGGTAATACTTTACATATGTTGAATGCCTGTGGCTGGTGTTTCCATTACAAAAAAAAGAAAAACTGTTGTGACAAGTGCAGAGGTGGGCAGCGCTGTTTAATCTGCTCCCTCTCTCGTTGTAAAAAAGGATTCCTGTCGGTGCCGTTTTGATAATTAAACGCCTGATGTTTCCCAAAGCTGGCATGAAAAAAAAGGGAATTTTCCGTCTGATTATTCCCCCCCATTCATGTCAAGCGTTGACTTTTTTACGTCAATTTATCTGAGGAGGCGCGTCCCATCAAGAGGACTTTGAAATGACAAATAATAATAATACATAACCATGATAATATAAAAGAAGGAGAGGAGAAAAGAAGAAGCGCTGGTCGTAGCAAGACAATAATTACACTCCTCCAGTGTCGACATTAAAGTAAATCAGTTCCCAGGCCAATTTCTGGGGAGAGAGGAAGAGGAGGGGAAAAAAAAGGTAGAAGTGGTTGGTTACTCTCACACACACACACACACACACACACACACACACACACACACACAACAGACACATACTGTACTTGGAAAACAAAAACAACAGCCCCACACACACACACTAGTGCGCACTCGTGCACACACACACAGCAGTTTCAAAGTCATAAAACGAGGGGACTTCAAATGCAGCTATTTGTTTGGGGCCTGTTGTCGTGGGAATAGCGAGTGCGACTGCGCTGCTTCATTAGAATTCCTTTCAAGTTGTGGAGTGCGGCCTCCCTGTGTTCCTCTCCCCATATTCCCTGACCCCGATGCATCTCCACGGGGCTGAGGTAGGGCGGGGCGCTCGGAGGGGGAGGTGGGGTAGGGAGAGGTCGGGGAGCGGCGGCGCTGCGCTGCTGCACTGCAAGCACACACAAACACACGCACACACGCGCAGATCCGGAGGACTGCATTGTCGACGCGCAGCAGAGTGAGAGGGCTTGAACCGGATGTAAAGTCACGGCAACTTAAAATATATTAGAGATACAAAAAAAAAAAAAAAAAAGAGGAGGAGCATCGGTGAAGCAGACGCACGCACATACACACACACACACACACACGTCCTATTGAAGCAGATAAACAAACACACGCACGCCCGGTGAGCTCTCCTCCCTAACAGTGTCACCTCGCTGCATCACCCTCTCAGGGATGCAGGGGGGAGGTTCACCTCAGCAGGAGCAGCACCACGTTCAGCCACAGGAGAGACGCCCATGTTGTGTGTGTGTGTGTGTGTGCGTGTGTGCGTGTGTTTGTGCAGGGGATTTTTTTTTTTTTTTTTTTTGTGTGCCACCTGAGAGCAGTGGCGGCGGTGGCAGAGGAGGAGGAGAAGAAGAAGGAGGAGAAGAAGGAGGAGGAGGAAACTGTTTGTGTTGTGCACCTGGATCTTTTCTGGCACACTTATAATTACTCTATAATGACTCATCTGCCGCCGCTGCCGCTGCTGCAAGAGCGGCTAAATGTTGCCTGGAAAGCCCTCGAAGAAGAAGACGAAGGAGGAGGAGGAGCAGACGAAGAAGAAGAAGAAGAAGAAGAAGAGAAGAAAGGAAATGAGTGAGCCATTACTAAAGTAACAGAAAGTTGCGCAAAATTTTAAACATCCTAATAAACAAAAAACCTCCCCTCGCATTCGGGCGACAGACTGGCTGCATCCAAAAGGATGAAAACTTGAGAGAGAAACGTGTCGGCGGCTGAGACAATCCCACACGTTGCCGACAATAATAACAAATCTCAGAGTCGGAATATCATTATAAGCAGCCGTCGCCGCAAATTAATATTTGATTGCGGCAACAAGCGAGGAGGAAAAATTGTCAAAATGCATCGGCGGCTAATAAATGAATGTAACGCCTGTGTGATATCAAAGCAGAGGGAAAAACAAAAACACGGTACATTTGATCGTCTTCGCAGACATCACAAGACGCGCGAAAAAGGCAACGGAAAAAAACGCGTTCTTTGTGTCGGCGGGATTTAATTAGCCGAGTGACGACGATGATTATTTAATATTTGGTTTTTTTCCCCCATTTTTAAAATAAACAGAATAATGTTTAAGGAGCGCGGTGACGTTTAAACAAGAGATTCAACAACATTTCTCAGCTCGGGGGAGCAAATAAATTGAATTAGTAAAATATATATATATATATTTTTGCAGTGGAAAATGAGGAAAAAAAGCAACCAAACAGGTGACGGGTTGCCGGCGAATCAGGCGGCAGCATGAGTCAGCGACTCACAGCCGAGCGCTCATCATCAGCAACCTTTGTTGCTTCGTTTGTTTGTTTGTCGTCCGGTTTTGGAAAGTGAAGAGCGGATGAACCTTGCACTCGTGCGTGCGTGCGTGCGTGTGTTTTCTTTTCTTTTCTTTTCTTTTCTCCCCCCCTCCACCCCGTCCACCCCCTCCCTCCCTCTTCCTCTCAGTTGGAGTGAGGTCACTTTGGCAGACTGAGCTCCCGGACGAGAGCCCAGCGGGCGCCAGACTGCAGGGAGAGGGACGCGGAGCTGCTGCCCGTCACAGCCCACTGGTCACCTGACGGGGCCCCAAGGCCTGCCAGACTGACACCGGCCCCGTCCGGGCAGGAGGCGGGTGGAGAGGGGCCAGCGATGGGGGCGGGGAGGGCGGTCAGGCAGGCGGCCGGGCGGGGGAGGGGTTCGGGGGAGCAGGCGTGGACGCCGCAGCAATCAGCGTCCAATACATGGACTGTATCTGTCTGAGAGCAGCAGCAGCAGCAGCAGCAGCAGCAGCAGCAGCCACCACTGTTGCCATGTGAGGTCGTTTCAGGTGACGGCCGAGGGGGGCAGGCAGGCGCTACTCGCTAGGTAATAGATAGAGAATCAAAGGTGGAGGAGGGCGGTGGGGGTGCTGCGGCCTTGTTGAGGGGTCAGACAGAAAAAAAGAATTTGAGTGATATTAGTTTTAAAAAAAAAAGCTGTGTTTTATCAGCGAGAGGAGCTGCAGAATGAGATGGAGAGAGGGCGAGGGAGAAAAACACTGTGTGTGTGAGAGAGAGAGAGTGAGAGAGAGTGTGTGTGTGTGTGTGCATGCGTGTGTGTCCCAGCATGTGTCTGCTGGAGGCTGGAGGAGGGCAACGCTCACAGAGTCTCTCAGGCGTGTCCGGAGCATGAGCCAAGAATCTCCACTACATCCAAGTACACACACACACACACACACACACACACACACACACTCACATGCAGCACACCTGCCGTCTTCCCCACCTCAACTCGGACGCCGATGCATACAGGCATGTACCGTGTGTGTACTCGCTGTTTCATCTTGCCGACGCAGCTTGGAAACTTTTTTTTTTTTTTTTGGCTGCCACAGTAGCAAAAGTTGGTGGAATGCGACGCCAGGTTAAGGTTTTTATTCTTTTCTGCAGTTTTTTTTTTTTTTTTTAACACTGTGTCTGCGTGTAAGTCCATGGCAGACAAAAAGAAATGACAGAATGATGTGACGGATAAAAATATAAAAAAAGTGAAAATACAAAAGACTAATCCAGATAGAGTTTCATGGCCACCACGCAGCAACTGACTCAAACTATGAGATATTCAAGGATCAGGGTTTTAAAAAAAAATGACTCAGTGTCTCTAGCTGCGTTTCCGTTACAGTTTTTCACAAAATAAAGCGATATTTCTATCGCTTTAGGTACATTTGCGATTTTAAGCGTATAAGCCATAAATCTCGTAAAATCACGTCTAGCGCGACGTAATTCTCGTAAAATCTCGTGACATTTATGAGAATTACGTTTGCTTTTCATTGGCCTAATGGCATAGCCATATTTGAACATTTTCGGAAAACAAGAAAAAACACATTTTTTAGCAAGCACATTGATATTTTTTCCAGATATCACAATCGGGCTAAAAAATGACTTTTTGATGACAACGTTTTGTTTGTTTACATTTGATTGCTGTCAAGAATGGTTGTTATATTTTTGACTTGACGTGAACTGGTCACGTGACCCCGTACGTCACGTCCGGCAATCCGTAAATGCGAAGAGTGTTCCCATGGCACTTTTGCGATATACCTCTATATGGATACATGTGAAAAACCATGAGAGCGAAGAAACCTTTTAGCCGTATTTGAGAGGTTTTTCCAAATTTAGGTGTTTCCATTACCACTTTTTTATTGCAATATTTAGGTTTTGCGCAAGTCTTGGGGTAATGGAAACAGCTTCTGACATCGCTGGGAAAGTCGCTGGCTGCCGGGGCAACAGGAGACATCCGGCTGATCACAACAACAAACAAACGCAACTCTGTCGACACACAATGCAGTTGTTGTTTTTTTCCCTCTTCTTCTCCTTCTTCTTCCTCTTTTTTTGCATTCAGACAGACTAGCGCTGATCCTCCGACACCCGAGCTAGATTTGCGCATTTCCTCGCCGCTTTTAATATACAGTAGCTGGAGAACGCAGAGACGGAATATCACACACAGGAAAAACGCAACATGTAATGTGTAAATGCATGAGTCTGACGCTTACCTTGAAGATATTCAAATTTAAAGAAAAAAACAACACATACTTGTCAAGTACACTCCTGGAGAAGGGGCGCGCTCTTGACGCACACAAACACACACACACACACACACACACAGCAGCTCTAGACAGCCTTGTGAGCGGCCGATTGGATCTCCGCCGACGAGGCCTTCGCCACGTCCGCCGCGCGCCAAACACTCTCTAACTTTGCAATTAAACAGTAAATGGATCAATGTTTGTATATGTTTGGTCGTGTTTGTGTTTGTGTGTGTCGGGGAGAGGGCCGGGGGGCCTCGGGGGTCCGTCCTAATGAGCTATCTGTGTGCATTTCTAACAAGAGCTCGGTGCAGCGCCCACGGCACTGTCATCCCGGGCCGCCGCTGACCTTGCTGAGCTGCTAGGCTGTGTCGTTTGCTATATTTATGGCACCACCACCAGCAGCAGCAGCGGCGGCAGCACACACGCTCGCTGCTCCTGCCTGTGTGTGTGTGTGTGTGTGTGTGTGCACGCGCACGCATTCACAAGAGCGCACGTTCAGGGAGTGCAGGGGCCTCAGTCAGGAAGCAAACACTGTGTATATCAGCATAATGAATCAAGTGAGAGAGAGAGGGAGGGAGAGAGAGAGAGAGAGAGAGGGAGAGAGAGAGAGAGTGAGGACGAGGGAGAGAGAGTGAGGGGGAGAGAGAGAGAGAGAGTGAGGGGCAGGGAGGGGGAGGGGGGGGAGGGTAGAGCAGGAGATGGGTGAGGGAGGAAAGGGGGAGGAAGGGAGGTGAAAGCCGTTTTCCCTCTTTCCGCTCTTTTCCTCCCCTTCTGTCCTCTCCTTCCCACCCTCCCTTCCTCCTTCCCTCCCTCCCTTCCCCCCCATGACTTTCACTTCATTCCTCTCGTCGCTCGGCCCGATCAGAGAGCGCGGCGTCGACACGCAGTGCCAGACTGAGGAGGTGGAAGTCGGTGGGAGTTGATTTTGAACGAGCCGTCTGACTGCGTCGTCTCCGCAACTCCTTCAAAACATTTCATCTCAGAGGCGTAATTTGAGTTAAATCAACACGCCGCAGTCTGCTGGCGACGTTTTCCTCCACCGCAGAACCGTCCCGGATTTCCTGGCTCACCTGAACGCTTCGACTCAAAATGCGGTTAAAAGCGTAGACGAGTACCCGAACACAACACACCTCCGTGCTGCTCATCCAAGGGTTGGGAGGACACCTGGACTGAACTCCTGGACAGGAGCTGCGTTCACAATCAGAATGAGAGTCGCGATGCTTTATTAATCCCCTCTGGCAGCTTCAGTTTGTACCTTACCGAATAGTCAGACTTGTACCTTCATTTATAGATGTAAGAGTCAAAAAGTACAAACCATAAGAAATAAGAAAAAGCACAAGCAACTTGAACCGAGGTGCAGCAGCAGCAGCAGCCGGTTTGCTGGGCAGGGTTCAGGTATTCATGCGGCCGGTATTTCTTTTAATAATGTCGGCAATCTATTTGATTTTAGGTGAACTGACCCCTTAACCCAGGGGAGGGAAAACTTTCTGACTGGTGGGCCACAATGGGTCCTAAAATTTAACAGAGGGGCTGGAGCAGGAGCAGATGGACTGAGTGTTTTGTTCACCTCATAGGAGAAAAATATATCATGTAGAAAACATGATTTAATGTCAACTGCAAACGAACAAAAAGTTCCAACAAAATAAGTGTCTTTGAAGTATTTAGCTCTTTATTGACACGACTCTTAAAACACTGGAAAAAAAAATTGGATGAAATTTATGCTATTTTATGACTTACTTACTATTAATATCATTTCTTCAAGTTCGGCAGGCCGGATTAAAATGCTTCATGGGCCGCAAATCTTCTTGAAAACCCAAAAAACAAAAAAAAGAAGAAGTTTCTCATATTGGGCTTTGTGTGTGTGCGTGCGTGCACACGCACAGAGCCGAGTGTCCATCCCAGCTCAGCAGAATCAATCGCGGAAAAAATAACAACAACAACAACAACAACAACAACAACAACAACACAACATGTGCACGTTTTCAACCAGGCCTCCTGTTTGTTTCTGTGTGAGTGTTGGGGGGGGGGGGTTTGGACCAGACTCGCCTCGACGTGCGCTCGCTCAACACACAGACACGCACAGACGCGCACGCACGGCGTCAGTATGCAAAGCCTCCCCCTGCGCCGGGCCGCGTGCTGCTGTGAATACTCATGTGAGGCTGGCAGAGGGAGCTGCGCGTATCTCGCCACAACCCCGGGGCGAGAGGTGGCGGGTGGGGGGGCTCCATTTGCCTGAGACACACACACACACACACGTCTGAAAACAGATTTGCTCGTGCACACCTACGCGGCACACACACATGCAGAGAAGCGTGCATACGTGCTTGCACACGCTCGCGTGTAATCTAACCCGTGGATACACAGATACACACGCAGGCGATAAGCAAAGTTGCAGCAGTGTGTGTGTGTGTGTGTGTGTGGGGTGGGGGTTGCAGGGAGGCTGGTAGGGGCCGGGCGGCGGCGGCGGCGGTGGGTAGCCGTGACCAAAAGTAAAGTTTTAATTCGGTCCTCGGGGACGCTGCTTACTCATCCAACTCCCCCAAGGACCGGCTTCCTCTGAAATCTATTCAAATCACATCTCTCCTCCGCCTTTTATTGCATTTCTCATATCCCCCCATCACAAAGTGACAAATCACCGCACACTTTACACAGCCAACATCACTTTCCCTCCATTTTTTTTGGTATGGGGGGGCAGGGAGGATTTGGGGGAGTTGTTGGTTTTTTGTTTTTTTTTTCACCCCCTTTACTTTTTAAAGTGATTAGATAAAGTCACTTCCTGCCGGTTTTGCTATTATTTTCCAGATGCATAATTGCGGACGAGCTGTCTGTCCGTGAGCGTCCGTGCGGAGGCGCATTTCAATGCGGCTGGAATACCTGGAAAGACGCGTTCTGCTGGGAGATTTGAATGCGCTCTGAGCCTCTGAAATGCCGTCGCTGCAATTTTAAAAAGTTGTGAATTTTGAAATGAACAACTGTCATTAACAACCGAGTGCGAGAATTTGCAAAAAACAAAACACCTTTACCTGTAAAGCACTCGTTTTTTTTTATCGATAAATACATGCCTAATCTGAATATGATAGCTTTAAAAAAAAAAAAAAAATTCTGTTGAATATAATTCTTCAAAAAATGTTTTCTTTTGTTTTTTTTCCCTCCAGGACTACTCACTGCACTTTTTAGTTTCATCACGTTTTGAACAACACTGACTCAACAAATGTGTTGACACATTATCTTAATTGTGTGGTGGAGCACATCTTCCAGGCATATTTAGTTAACCCTCTGTTTACTGCCTCCTACTAAAACGCCAGGTTTTGGCTTCCCGCTAAAACTGGGGCTTTGTGGCACCTCCCAGAGGGTTAGACTGGGTTCAGTTTAGAAAGGGACAAAAAACTGGGGAATCTCAGAGGGCGGCGCCACCACCTGGCTGGAAGCGTGGTCAGTCGCTAACCTGGGAGAGGATTCAATGAGGCGTCAGCACTTTATGACATCATAAAGGGCTGCTTTCCAAAGGACAGTTTGTTAGCTCAGACTTTCTGAAAAAATGGAGCAAGCAAAAATAAAAAAAATAAACGATGGACTTTTCTCATTTCTGGGGGGTTGACTAACAGGTTCGAGGCACACAGATATTAGCAAAGAAAAAAATAGTTGGCCATATATGGGACGGATATACCAGAACATAAATCAGCCATTCAGTTTGAGGAGAAGCTCTCCCGCAGTGGCTTTCTGTTTTTTTTTTTTTTAAAGACAAATCAAAGCCTCCCGAGTCACCTCGCACACTCGCTCCCCGGCAAACATACAAACACAGTGAAAAGAAAACACACAGTGGTGCTCCAGTCCTCAATAAAGCAGGTGATGAGAGGAGCGTCGAGGTCTAATTAGTTTATGCAGACGTATGAAGCTGGCGGGACAGGCGGCGTTGTTATTATTTCTCTGGCGCCCCGCGCGCACGCACACACACACACACACACACACAGAATCAGTGACACCTACAATGCTGCCTGCTGTGCCCCCCACCCCACCCCACCCAACCACGCTCCACTCAGACGGCTGCACTTGGCTTTGGTGGGGGGAGGTGTGGGGGTGGAGTAGGGTGGTGGTTGGGGGGGGGTTGGGTGAGGCGTGGGCGAGACACGGATGAGAAAGTGGGTGTCAGGCAGGCGGGGGTGGGGGGGGGAGAGGGAAAAAGAAGCGCCACTTGATATATTCGTAATGTTCCTTAATATTTTCATTTTGATGTAATTTGTGGCCCCGGTTTTTTAAATATCCGCTCTGTAATAATGTTTAATTTCAAGGGTCAGTCTGCCAAGGAGTATATTAAAGCTGATAAAACTCATTTTCCACAGGCCCAATATCGTGCCCAGATCAGGTTAGGAGGCCAGCCTCCCTGAATATTTCATCTTTTATCATGCCGATAATGGGAAGATGACAGAAGCGCATTATTACAATGAGAGAATTGCTCATTTTCCTGATGGGGAGGGCTGAGCTGGCTGCGAGCGGCTGCCTGCCTGCCTGCCTGCCTGCCTGCCTGCCTGCCTGCCTTCCCCCGGCCCCGCTCGCATCAATGACTGGCTGGCTGGCTGGGGCCGCCGCCGCCGCCGAAAAGCCGAGGGGGCTCCGCCGAGTGTTTGTCGCAATAAAGAAGATTCCTCCCTGGGAGAGGAGAGGTGACGAGTGGCGAGGAGGGGGGAGGAGGAGGAGGTGGAGGCGCAGGGAGGGGATGGAGCGCCGAGCAGGAGGGAGGAGGGAGGAGGGAGGAGAAGGTGAGAGGGAGAGAAAAGCAACTTTCTTCAAACCACCTCACTTATTTGATTGCGATGAATAATAAATGTGCGGGCTTTGCAGTCGGGGAGGCGAGCGGTGGCACAATGTGGCTGTGCATGTGTGTGTGTGTGCGAGTAAGCCTGTGTGTGTGTGTGTGTGGCAGCCGGGTAGGGGGTCTAGGTGATAATCACAGATTTGAAGAGGGTCTCTATTCTGAAATTAACCCATTTAATTGAGCTATTTGGATAGAACAAAGCTCAGGCTATGGAGCGAGGCAGGAGAATGGCGCTCGTGTGTGTAAGTGTGTGTGTGTGTGTGTGTGTGTGTGTAGGGGGAGGGGAGAGCAGGGGTAAGGGAGGGAGTTGAGGGGGTTCTAGTTCATCAACAGCCTTGGGGATAGAACTTGCCCCGCTCACGAAACCGCTAAACGGGCCATCTCTGGCGCCAGACCAGCTTAATAAATGGGCCCAATCAAGGCTGTTCAGGGGACCACCTGTGTCCCGCACAGGTCAGAACCATTAGACCCGCATTACAGAGGCGTGATAGACGCAGGCGCCGCTCCAGCCACCCCAATAATGAGGATAATAAGTGTACCATAATGGCATATTTATGGGGCTCGGCTGGGGAGAGACGACGAGACGTGGCTGCAGCAGCAGCAGCAGCAGCAGCAGCAGCAGCAGCAGTTTGGGTTTCCCAGATCCCCGACAACTCCGGAGCTCCAAAGCTCGACTCAAACAAGCTTGGAGGAGCCGCGCGAACGTAACGGGGCCGCAATTTCAATTAGCGGGCATCATTACAAGACTTAATCCTTCATATGCGGCGGGGGCCCGTAATAAAAGACGCTGCGGAATGAGCGAAGCAGAAGTGATCAGAGCAGAATTACTCACTGGAGACCCCCGGATTTCCATTTGTGGCGCCGTGTGAAAGATCTGTCACACACCAGGTGGGCCTATCTTGGCATTTAATATGTTAATCTGTAATCTTCCTCTTCATTCAACTACTTTGACGACGGCCGCAGCGTTGGGGAAATTTTGTCTTTTTCTCCGGGAAA
Organism: Thamnaconus septentrionalis; assembly: GCA_009823395.1. NCBI lineage: Eukaryota > Metazoa > Chordata > Actinopteri > Tetraodontiformes > Monacanthidae > Thamnaconus > Thamnaconus septentrionalis. Next base: position 4,123,551 of record CM020511.1, on the reverse strand, counting down.
ATCATCGTGACGCGTCTCTCGTGCCGCCACGGGCGCTTGTTCACGGCAACGGTGGGAACCAGGAAAGTGATTTTTCCTTTTTTTCACAAGCTGTTTTTTTAAAAGGTGTTACAAAAAAAAAAGCTGTGTCTTAAAGGAAAGGTCCTGCGATGAGGCGTACAGACAGGGAGCAAAACAACCCAGGCGATGACGTTTATATGGTGCAAAAGGTTGAAATCTGATTTTCAGTTCAGGATCACTGCAGGAACGTTTCCCTGGAGACTCTTTTACACTGTTGCATCACGTTTGAACTGGTCCAGCTGGATGGTAATAAAAAAAAAAGAAGCTAGAATCCTGTTCCTGTACCAAAGCAGGAACACTTTTAGCAAAAAGCTGATATATTACAGGTGCCTGTAAACAAAGGGGCTAAATATGCCGTTTCCTGGAGTTCTACTGAGGCTATGTTTTATTTACTTTGAAAATTCACAGCTCCTCATCTGTGCGTGAAAGATAAAGCTCTAAAAATAAATGTAGTATGTGAACTCTTTCATCAAGTGTTGATCCAGCAATAGAACCAGTCCTCCTCCTCCTCCTCCTCCTCCTCCTCCTACTCCTGGAACAACAGCTTCGCGCGGAGGTCTCAATGATGCCGGGCTGGGGTTGACCTTGCCTCTAAACTTGCCTTTAGCCGCGTCACTCCAGGCAACAGGAGCCGCATGTATATGTACATAATTTATCAATAACTTTGATTGGTGGCATGTGACCTGGAAAGGAAGCTTGGAGGGGAAAGCTGGGAGCTGTCCATGGTGCTGAACCTCTAGTTCGAATTATTTATTTGGGTTATTTTAAAACCAAAACCACCTGCGCACACACGTTACAGACGCAGCGCAACAGAAACTGTCCTCAACTCAGCAAGCTGCCGCTGATCTCCAGTTGCTCTGCATTTCATGTCTCAGTGCGCTGCTCTGACACCTGTTCTACCCACACAAAAAGAATGAGCAGTAGTTAATCGACTCCAACCACTTCATGGAAACAAATGTAATTGTTGCGGTTCCATTACAGTTTTTCGCAAAATAAAAGCGATATTTCTAAAAATTTTGACAAAGTACAATTGCGATTTGCAGGTGTTTCCATTGAACGGTGCGAAGCGCATAAGCCGTAATTCTTGTAAAATCTCGTCCTGATGTAATTCTCTTAAAATCTCGTCCCGATTTCACGAGAATCACGCTTGCTTTTGTTTGTTTACGTTTGTTTGCTGTCAAGAATGGTTGTAAAAAAAGAAATCTCTCCTCCTCCTTTGTCCAAACATAACGTGGCATTTACACCTGAAGTGAACTGGTCACGTGACCCCGTACGTCACGCCCGCTGACATGTAAATTTGAAAAAAGTGTTTCCATGACACTTTTGCGATATACCTCTATATTGATACGACTGAAAAACCACCTCATGAGAACCTAAAAACCTTTGAGACATATTTGAGAGGTTTTCCAAAGTCTAGCTGTTCCCATGAACAGTTTTTTATTGCGATATTTAGGTTTTGCGCAATTCTAGGGGTAATGGAAACGCAGCTATTGTTTTCTTATGTTTTTGGCAAATTCTCACTGGCTAAAAGTTAACAACAAAATCGGCAACAAGGCCGGTGAGATGATCACGTCCCAGCCAATACGTGACAACTGGCTGTTACAGTGTGTAGGGTTCGCATGGCAACGAAAGTAGGAGGTGGTGGGGGGCGGGGGGAGGGAGGGGGTGTTCTCACATTTGGCAAGAGTGGTTTGGGGTGGAGGGGAAAAAAAACAATCAGTAGCTTGTAAGCAGAGATGTCAAACTACTGCCCCCAATCCGTGACCCCCTCCCCCAAAGAGAAGGTGCCAGACACTTTGGGTGCTTTCCTGTGGAGAGGAAGAGGAAGCGATGAGTTACCCCCTCCCCACACACACACACACACACAAAAAGGGCAAGAGAGGTCACCGCTGACCTGCGTGGCTGCCAGTGACCCCAGGGGAGGGGCGCGATGGAGTCAATATGTCTGGACCCCCACCCCCAATAATAATAATATGAAAAAATAGTAATTTTTTTACTGTTAAAAACAACAGTAATAATAATTAAAAAAAAAAAAATCTGTCACTTTGTCAGCAGAAGGGTGCGAGGTGGAGGAGGGCGGGCTGGGCCGAAGCAGGGGGAGGTGGCGGGGGGGTGCGAGGGGTAAGGTGGGGGTAGGCGGGGGCTGAGGGTGGGTACCAGACTGGGGCACCTCAGGGGACTTTTGGAGAGGAAGAGCCATGCACCACGTCTCCTGCTACCAACCGTAGTTCCCTCATTTGATTGTGACTCCATGAATAATGCATGGCGGATGGGACTGAAGGAGGAGGAGGGGTGATACGGGGGGGGGGGAGGTGGGGGGGTGTTGGAGGGACCGGGGTGAGGGTGGTGATGCGGGATTGGGGCGGGTGGGGGGGACCTCAACCTTAAAGGGGCCCTGCCACAGTGGGAGTCATTACCGATGAACAACCACACTGATGAGCTGCGGAGAGAAGGAGGGATGGGAGGAAGGAGAGGTGGAGAGTGAATGGGACAAGAAAAACAAACAAGATGTAAAAAAGAAAAAAAAAAGGGGGGGGGGGTCAGGATGCCCTAAAACCAAAAAAAAAAAAAAAATCTCTCAGTGATTCCGAGCCGGCGGCTTCTTGTTTTTCATCACTTTTGGTCCGTGTTCTTGTTGTTGTTTTCATTTGTTTATCCACCCATCAATAATTCAAATAGGGGAAAATGTTCGACATATTTACTGGGGACATTTGTTGCCCCGTTTCCTTGTAATGAGCTTCCTTTGTTGTTTTTGCGTGTGCGCGTTCGATCTAGAGCCGAGGGTAAACACCAGCAACTGGTGTGTCGTGGTGACGGTCAGACAGACAGACAGACAGAGAGAGAGACAGAGAGAGAGGCAGGCAGACAGACAGGCAGACAGACAGACAGACAGAGAGAGAGGCAGGCAGACAGGCAGGCAGGCAGACAGACAGACAGAGAGAGAGACAGAGAGAGAGGCAGGCAGACAGGCGGAGAGACAGACAGACAGACAGACAGACAGAGAGAGGCAGGCAGACAGACAGACAGAGAGAGAGACAGAGAGAGAGGCAGGCAGACAGGCGGACAGACAGACAGACAGACAGACAGACAGACAGAGTGACAGAGAGAGAGGCGGACAGACAGACAGACAGACAGGCAGATCACTTTGTAAGTCCCTCCAGACAAATTAAAACATCATAGCAGCTATAAAGACAAATTACATAATATCACAGTTGCATTAAATTCGTAACATACTGCTGCTGCTGCTTCTCCTTCTTCTCCACCTCCACTAGGTTGCTCCCTTCAGGGGTGGCCACAGCCAATCAGCTGCCTCCGTCTGTCCTCTGCGCCTTCTTCTCTTGCAACCGACCAACTTCCTTGGCTGCGTCCGCTGCTCCGCCTCTCGGCCTGCAGCTTCCAACCTCGGCATCCTTGCGATGGTCCATTCGCTCTGCCCCCTCCGTCCGTGTGCAAACCATCTCACTCTGGCTCCATCTACTACACACCACATGCACCGTCCCTCAGACACGCTCATTCCTGGTCCAATCAATCCCGTTCACGGAACATAGGATAAACAAAGATTTCGCCCCCCCCCCACCAGTAGGTGGATCTACTGGGTTTGGTCATTTTATTTTTCCTGACATCCCAGTTGGTATCAATCAGATGCAGGATCAACGTAGACCATCAGAAAACAGAGATTAACATGAACATTGCTTGGCTTCGATTCCATTGGACACTACTAACAAGCTGCGCAATGGTCCTCCAACACACACACACACACACACACACACACATAGCAATACTGCTTGTGTTGCTCGCACTTGGACAACAACTGAAAGTTTAAAAGAGTGAGAAGAGAAAAGAAAAGAGACTCATACTTCCAAATCCATAGAAACACAATTTCTTCCTGCATATGTTAAGTTGCCGGAGAGGGCGGTGTGTGTGTGTGTGTGTGTGTGAGTTGGAGAGGGAAATGAACAGAGCCAACCGGCAGTATTGCCGCTGCTAGCTATATGTGCTCACGCTCGCTTGTGTGTGTGTGAGCGTGTGCCCGCGCGCGCACTCGTACGTGCGCTTGGTAGCCGCTCCTGCGGCGGCGGCTAAGGCGCTGTAGCAGGACTAGGTGTTATCACTCATTCTGATTCCGTATTACAGCATGACGAATGGGCCCCCGCGGGCTGGCGAGCGTCGCCGCACGCTTATTACCGCGGCTCTTAAGTGGGAGTTGATTTAGCTTAAATAGGTTGTTTCATAAGGAGAAGACACCGGGCCTGTCACCGCCGCTCTGCTCCCCGCTACAGCAAACTGCCACTCTAATTGAATAATGCCTCCTCTACATACCTATTAGGGCGCTTAGGTACATAGTGTAGCCCCAATAATTGCTTATACAACCTGGCTAATTTGGCCTTCACCTTCCCCCACGCCCTGCGCACATATGCAAGCACACAGATATATTTATACACACACACACACATGCGAGTGTCCCTTTTTTCCTTCCCCAGCGTGCCATGCACGGGGGTCGTTAATGCAATCCGCTGCGCGCGCGCGCACGCGTGTACATGCCTCTCCCCGGCGTTCCGCCTTTCGAAGATCATCGCTATTTCTCCGGCGCATTAGCAAAAAACAAAACAAATAGGCCCATATTTGAGTCATAAATTCGGGATTTGAGGCTGCATATCTAATTCGATATTCCTTTAACCTGAATCCAATGGCACCGGCGGATTTTTCTCCGAACGCCATAAAAGTGCAAATACACCCGCACTATAAAGGATTAGTGTTTTCCATTAGCATATCACAAGGAGATATTTGAGCGTGCATGTTCCAATAATGCGAGTGCCACGGTGTTTTAGCGAGGAGGCGGCTACGATGGGAGGAGGTTCGGATAAAGGCGCTTCGATTAACGGAGCGCCTGATCCGTCTCCCCACGTCTCTTTTGGCTTTGAGAGATTATTGCTGATGCAACAGTGCGATGGCATGTGAATTGTGCGGCGGCGGCGGCGGCGAGCGATGGGGTGGCGGGGGGGTTAGCGCCAACGCTCTGGAAGGGAAACAAGTCGTGGTGGATCCCTGCCAGCCACGACACACTCAACGCGGTCGGGGGAGGTGGGGAGGCAAAGTTGGCCGTCAATCACCCACCCTTGAATGGAAACACACACCTGTTTACTCGCGGATATTTATCCTTCCGCAAAGACGCATTCGCCAGCAGGGGGCTGGTGGAGAGAGAAAGGAAGCGCTTGCAGATCCTGAAAATGTCCCAGAAATAATCCTGAGGTCCTGGATTCTAAATTTAAATTCAGGACTCTCTTGCCATTGGCCAGATGTGGTCAGTTCTGCGGTGCGGTTTTAGCGGCTGGTCAGAATGCTAAGAAGATGGACATGCTGGACGGAGGATTTAAAAACATTGATGGATTGCAAAAAAAAAAAAAAAGAACAAACTTTAAACTGAAAGCTGAAAACTGAAAAACAGCGTTTTCTAACTTCAAAGAGTCCAGCCGTTTCTTTCCGTCTTTCTACTTATTTTAACTGCACGGACGTCTTGCAAAATTAACCCTTGGTGACGTCACAAAGGGCTGATTTTCCAGGCTAGCAACACTTTCAGCAGGTTTTTTTTTTTTTTTTACCCAGTGGTTGAACTGTTCTGAAAAATCACCTTCCAAATCTTCTAGTAATGTTTTTTTTTTTTTTTTTTTTTTTGATGGGTGGCTGCTAACAGAGGGCTAAATATGATATTTTCATCAGGATTAGAAGATGGGTGTAAAATTTGACCTTTAAGAAATTGCATGCAGCATTATTACCTTCTATGTGAGGATTCTCGTTGCCGCCGGATATACATTTCCTATTTCTGATGCTGTCAAACCTTAATCCTCCCTTTCTCACATTTCTGACAAATGCACTAACACCTTTAAACTTTTTATTTTAAATCAACCCAACAGCTCAAACATTTCCGCTCTGTGTCATCATGTACTAACTCGTCCACTTTGTTACCGCAGATAAACTCAGGCCGACGGCTAAAACTTGCTCGGAAAAAAAACAGGCAAGTAATAAAGCAGCATTATTTTCTTCCACACATCCATTCGCTCATCCATTCTCTCTCACGTCCATGCATTTGCCCCCCCAACATTTCTCCTCTCCACACACGCACACATATATATACACAAACGCGCGTGTGCTGAATATACATTTGCAGCCAGTACGTGCACAGGTGCCCGCACGTAAACAGCCCTATGGGTGCTTTACTGTGCCACCCCGCTCTCTTTCCCATGCGTGCTGGCTGTGCCCTCTGGTTGGCGGTGATTGATGACGGCCACGGTGAGGCAGATCATTTGGGTGGCCCCGTCTACTCGGCACGTAAATCAAATCAGGTTCGCTAATGATTCTTAGACGCTCATCTGGCAGCGGCGGCTGGAACACGGCTTTCTTGCACTGGGGACAAAAGAAATATCAATAAGTCTCTGGAATTAATGTTTTTTTTTTTGGGGGGTAGGAGGTTGACCATCCATTGGATTCGATCAGCGTCCGTTTTCTTTGGGAGTCGGGTGTGGAAACAAGAATAAATAAAGAAAAACGGCACCTCAAGTCTCAAGGTCTCGTCGCCGGTGCTGCATCACAAGTGTGAAATTGATGCACGGTGAGTGAGCATGTGTGCGAATCTCCATGGTCGTGCACTTATTTAGATGTGATGCAAGGTGATGTAATGCAGTCAAACCGGGAGGAGACGACGGCACCGTTGGAATGTCTGATATCAGCTCTGCCGGGCGGCGGGCCACAGAAATGGAGAAACAATTAAACAGGTACTTCTAGAATTTCAGAAGAGTGGAGCATCCACAGCATCTGGTAGCCACCGAGTAAAAGACCAGAAGGACTTCCTTCATATGTCGGTGAAGGAGGAAGCCGGAGTACCTGGAGAGAAGCCATGCAGACGCTGGGGCCACATCCAATCTCAACACAGAAAGGCCTGAGGCCTTGGAATGGAACCGACAACCTTCTTGTTGTAAGACGACACAGACGACACAGTAATGGCCTGATAAAACTGCCGCTGTAGCTCCGTTCTTGCTAATATCCTGGCCGACAGTTTGTGTTTCCAACTTGTAGTGCCTAATTCTTGCCTGATTCTCATCTTCATATTCATAAACAAAGACAAGTGGTTCTGGACTCCACTGAAATTGCAGAAGACACATCCAGCTGGAGCTTGCCAAGTCGGACGAGCTGGATTTCAGAGTTGGAAGACTCTCCCGATCAAAGCTCCAGGTGAGAGCACTTCAAGCCCTGCTGGCCTGCAGGGCGACCCGTTACAACTTCTTTCATTAAACTGTCCTTCCAACGCACGACTTTGATTTCAATGTAATTTATGACGCCATTAAGGGCTAATTAGCAGCAGAGTCCCTCTGCAGCCTGCTTGGCACGGGCCGGCCTTTGGCAGGTAGTAATGCACAGGCTCCAGGCTTCCGCTGGCCGAGAGCAACATAGTGATGTAGTCACCAATCAGGGATTTGCTTCCTTTCTGTGTTACTGTGGCTGCAAGGGTGGGCACATTAATAAAACTGAGAGGAAAAATTCACTGAGCAATCGTTTGTATTGAAGAGTAGCAGCAAAATCTCATTTGTTTGTTATTTTATTGCTTAACCTCGCATCTCTGCAATGACTTGAGATGCAATTTGTGCAAAAACATCTAATTTGACGGCGCGATCAATAGATAAAATCAGCCAGGGGGCGGAGACTTCTACTGAACTTTTAATTAATTCCAGACAAAACTGCGACAATAAACAATATGTCAAGGTGTCTTTTGGAAAATGCCACAGTTTGAAGTTTAAAATGCAAACAGGGGTTTCGTTTTGTTTTTTTAAACTTATGATCAGTTAAAAAAAAAAAAAATCAACCCTACCCTTACCCGTCCCCCAACCCCACCGGGCCTTTAGAAGTGTGATTACGGACAAAGATCAAAATTTACATCTCGATTCGTCTTTATCTCAGCAGTTCATTGACTCCATCAGAGGCCGTGCTAAAAAACTACAAACCTCCATCATCTGCATACAGAGCAAATGTTTAACAGTGGCCTAGCCGAGCAGAGAGCGGCCGCCCTCAGCGGCTGCTCTATAAAATATATGTTGGTTTGACAGTGTGTGTGTGTGTGTGTGTGTGTGTGTGTGTGTGTGTGTGTGTGTGTGTGTGTGTGTAGTGGGCGGAGGGTGCGGGGGTCCTCATCAAAGCCAGTGCAGCCAAGCATGAAAGTCAATCTAGTGCTTGTGTGTGTTTTATTTATTCATTAGTGACACGCAGCTTGAAAAGGAAGAAGAAAAAAGACAAGAAAGTTCCATTCAAATAAGCATGGCCTCCCTGGAGGGAGATTGTAAGAGGGAGAGAAATAAGGGGTGGTGTGTGTGTGTGTGTGTGTGTGTGTGTGTGTGTGTGTGTGTGTGTGTGTGTGTGCAGAAAAACAGGGTGTTGCAGCAGAGTGAGAGTGGGGAGGCAGAGTGGGATGACTTCTTTTAATTTGGGGAACCCCTCGGGGGAAATCGAGGCCCGTGAACTCACAATTACGACAGTCATCAGTGAAGCGGGTCACATGACAGAGAGGGGTGTCGAGTGTAAAAGGAGCAATAAAGAAAAAAAATAATAATATGGGTATCAGAGAAGGAGGAGGTGATTTGAAGCATTACTATTATTATCATTATCATTATTATTGTTATTTTTATTATTATTATTATTATTATTATTATTATTATTATTTTAAGTCGAGGAGAGGCGCCTCCACCCCCCTCGCAGGACGAGCGCTCCGTTCTCAGCGTGTTTCATTTCCGATGATAGATGCAACTAATACACATGTAATCTATTACAATTAAGTGACAGTGGGACGGGAGGGTGGGTGGCTGTGGGGAGGGGGCACGGGGGGGCATTATTTTGGGGGCAATTATCATCTTATTACGGGTGTTAAGTGGCCTCAAATGAGGGTCAGCGCCCCTCATTTGAGGGAGAAAATAATTGTTAACCTCTGTAATGGCAATACGGGCCAAACTGTGTAACACAGCCCGGAGGGATCCTTCTTACAGCGCCGGCTCAAACAGCGCCGGGGCATCGGCCAGGTTCCGCTGCTGCGGCGGTGGGTTTCAACTTGACCCTCCTTCAGACTGGATGCGACGCGTCGCATGCTACCTCAGGCTGGCTGACGCTGGGCACGCCCACCGCTGGGCAGCCGAGTGGCAAATCAAGGCTTAATATCCTGAGGGTGGAAAGCCAGGAAGCGTGTGTGGGGGTAACAAAAAACAAAAAATTTAAAAAAAAATTAAAAATTTAAAAACGGCTCACTATTTGTGTTCTCAAATACACAAAAATTGTGTTAGCTAGCCAACTTGCCATCACTTCCGGTCATTGTGAGCTTTGATTTTGAGAGCATAACCTGCAGTAAATTACAGTGTGTTGTTTCATTGGTCAACTACTAACCCAACTTGAAAAGTCTGTCCTTTAAACTCTTTGAGCCGTTTTATATTCTGAACAAATTTCAAAGCAAAATCCTTTTCTTTCTTGGTTAAAAGTTGTTTGTTTTTTTTAAGAACTATTAGTAGAATGCATAATGTGCAAATATTTCAGGTGTTTGACAAACAGCAATGTGCTTCAATGATTTAAATTTTAACTCAGGTCTAGCCAAATTTTATTTTATGATGGTCATTAAGTTCTTTTCCAAAACTACCAACTATTTCTTTCTTTCTTTCACGTCGTGAATCAACTTTTCTCTTGTTACAAAAACTTTTTCTCTACAGCCCAAATGATAGCTAAAAATCTGCTGGACTGAGGAGATGGAAGCAACAGGCAGACACTCGACTCAACTTAATCTGCTTTAATCTGACGCCGTCTCGACAGCCGACATTATTGCAAGAGAGAAAATAAAAACTGCAGGTCGGAGACGCGACTCCGCCGAACACATGACGAAGGCAGAAATTCTCATTAGGCCGGAGCGCTGCTGAATTTTGTGACGGGCGCGCGCTTGTCTTACAGCCGCTGCAATATACTGGCAGGAGGTGTGACATTAAAAAGTTGATTCCCTCTAAAAGGAGCGAGAAACCAAAGAGTGAAGCTACGCGCGGCGCCGCGCTTCACCACGCCGCCGCATGGAAAGAGACAGGAGACTCCGCAAAGTGAGTTTCCCAACAACTTTTTCCTTTGAGTCAGGTAAAACCAAATCCACTTAGCCCCTAAATAACAGTCCATCTTATATGAATGCCTCCTCTAAGTCGACCTGGGGTATGTGATTTTAGAAAATTGCTGTTTGCAAATAACTTTCAATTCCTTTCCGGCCTCAAATCAAGTTTTTTTGTTTTTTTGCTGGAAATTCTCTTTGCGCTATATTGCATCTGGCTGAGTGGCCTTTATTGTGCCGCCTCTCAGGTGGGCTTTTATAAAAAGAGGAGGGGGGGGGGGTGGAGGCCGGACCCCAGAGTCCCGCGTCGCCTCCGGCTCATATTGAGACAGACGCAGCGGCGACGAGTCGGCCGCCAAATCGGGCCGGCTCCCTCGCTCAGCGGATCCTCTAAGTGTGTTACCTGTCGAGGAGGCCGGCTTAGATGGAATGAAACACTCACTTGTCACTTTTATTAACCCTCTTATGCCCCGTTTACCCCCCATCCCCCTCAACCCCACACACACACACACACACACACACACCCACCGGCCCCCAACACCGCTGAACCCCGGCGCCTCCTATCTCTCTAACCCGCTCTTCCCGACCAACAAAATCCCCGTCTTTATTTTCTTTTCTCCCTACATTAACCCGCAATTCTCCCTATCACCACCCCTGAGGCCAAAATCATCTCCATTTTGCATAATGCTCCATTTAAACTGATAGCGGTGACATGAGCGGGAGGGGGTGAGGGCGGCGGAGGGAGGCGGAGGGGGGGTGTACTCACTGCAACCAACCAGGCTTTGTCCTCGCTCTCTCTCTCTCTCCTTCGCTCTCTCTCTCTCTCACTCAGCGGCTCACTGTGACCCCTGGTGGCAGTTATTATCCACAAGGTCACACTCGGTCCCTTGTCCCATGAGCAGGACACAACCTCTTCCTAATATAGTCCCCCACTAGGCCTGCTCCAACTCACTGCAGCACACTCTGCTTCTCTCTATCTCACACACACACACACACACACACACACACGCCATGTCCATCCATCTAGAAAGCTCCACCACTCCACCCTGCCAGTCAAGTGTGCTTCCTGCGGCTGGAGGTGGATGGTGGGGTGGTGTGGAGCGGCCAGTCTATTAGACTGTTGTCGCTCTGACGCTGATATACGGCCACAGACATTACGCCCGTGTCGCCGGGCAGGTGTTTTATTTTTATACAATACTTAGGGCTCAGTTTTTGAAGGCGGACGAAGGCGGTGGACGGCAACGTGTGTCGTTTAGAGTGGTTTCAAAAAATATATATTTGATTTGATTTGATTTGATTTCCAAAGCTGTTGTAAGAGCTTCTAGCAGACCTGGGTCACATGACCGCTAAGAGGTGAGAGGTCAAAAAACAGCTGGAAACCCTCTGGGTATAAAAGATGCTGCCATTTATTTTATTACATAATGATAATAATAATAATAATAATAATAATAATAATAATAATAATAATAATAATAATGTGCATAGACTCTTGGTTAAACTCTTTCTATCATTAACTAATACTATTAATAATAAATAATAAACTTGTTAATAATTCTAACTATTTTATTATCATCATTATTGTTATTGTTATTATTACCAAGAGCTGATAAAAGCAGAACGCACAATTGTTCTAATAAGCAATTTGAATGATTTCAAAATTCAAAATAAAAAATTCTTGTTTATTATATGGCTGCAATTTTTCCCAAGTCTTGCTCGTCTTACAAATATTGTCGTACGTATGATTCCATTGACTTGACAGGTAGTATGATATCGGTATGAATGCGTTTTGGGTGGATTAAAGCGCCGCCGCCAAATGTGAGAATGCGTGTTTTCCACGAGGCTGCAAAGAAGCACGAGGAAGGAAACACAGCGATCAAAACAAAATTTGTCAAAGCCAAGAGTCCGAGCAGCAGACCCGCGGAAAGGAAGTTTTAAAGAGATTCGGGACGGAAAACAATGACAGCAACAAGGTCTGTGGACATCTCTATCTATCTCACCCCTCCCACCCCCCCCACCCCCCCTCCGGCGCGACACACTCTTAAATATTCCAATCGGGGAGTGGGCAGAGACACAGCCTCATGAATTCAAATGGCCGACGCCTTGAATGCCAATGCTTTCAGTCTTTCCTGCTGCTACCAATTTATATTTTCCATATGGGTCCTTAAGCGGCAAATAGAAGTCGGTCGCTGCCCTTCCGCCACTCCCCGCCTCCCCCCTGGGGGACGGAAGGCGGTCAGAAGTCAAGGAAATTTCTGATTCCCGCACACGGCACACCAAGGGCACCTAAACACAAGCCAAACAGCTCCCATAATGCCTCACTGTTGGCAAACTTAGGTTTCCTCCCTCAGAGATCTGCTAGTATTCTAAATGGTAATTATTACCCCCCTCCCTGACACGCGCACACACACACACACACACACACACACACACAGTACGCAGGCATGTATACACAATACCTGGACTGTACAGATTAAATGCAAAAGACAAAGAGCAGGGGGAGGAGTTCAGGGAGCGGCGCAGAGGAAAATGAGGTGTGGTGAAAAAAGAAAATGCAAGAAAAGTATCAAACTACAAAAAAAAAGAGGACAGAAAAAAAGTGAGGTGTATGTAAATGTGGAGTCAGAGAGTTCAGGAGCGATAATATGCGGCGCTGACCCGGGGTCCGCAGGGCCGAGTGTCCGGGGGCCCGGGAGGAGGGAGGACGGGGGGGTCCGCTGGCCGGATCTCTGCGGTTATCATTATGTTGAGGTGGTGGTGGTGGTGGTGGTGGGGCGGGGAGTTCTCTGTCCTTCTCCTCATCCCCTCCTCTCCCCTCCCGTCCCCGCCAACCTCCTCCCCCACCCCCATCTCAGACTCCATTTCTCTCCCAGGGCAAAGGTGAGGCAGCCTGGGGGAGCGGCGGGGGGGTCGGAGGCTAACGCGCAGCGCTCTCCGGGTCGGCGGCCGTCGTTAGCGATGCAGCTTGACCCGCTCACCTACGACTTGGAAGTTTTACTCCCCCAAGTTGTTTTCTAGCCCCTTAAAATGTCTCTCTCTCCCTCTCTCTCTCTCTCTCTCACCCTCCCTCTACTTCTTTTTTTTTGCAAGTGTCCTCTTCCCTCAGACCGCAGTGAGATAGATGAAATTTGCCGTCCTGAATTTTAATGTTTTGGAGTCTTTCATGGGAGGAATTTATGGGGAGGGAGAGTTTAGGGAAAGTCAGAAAGTATGACGAACTGTTGGGAAAGATCGAAGTGGTCGCCGGTGGTCAGTGCAGGTGACAGACACCGCGCGGCGACGCTGACGGGTTAATTTTTTTGGATTTCCTACGCGAGAATTAACATGATCTTCCTGCGCACGCCTGAAGAAATCTGGACTCCGGTTTAAAGTCCGAGGGACGTGACAATCAATCAAAGTGCAGTAACGCCTCAGAATCAAGACCACGGTGCAATTTTTACAGCAATATTCTTTTTAGAAAAGAAAACAAATGAAGTATTAGTGCTAGCTGAACCTAGAAGATCTCTCATCACAACAATTAGGAAAAGACATAAAGACACATCATCAGGAAGGACAGTCTAGAAAAATTTGTAGTAAGTGGAAAAAATAAAAGGAAAGGAAGACCTAGGCAGACAGCATCAGAAATGCTATAGGAAACATCAACAACCATACACAAAGCAAATGACAGAGAAGACTGGAAACCCATGATCATCGATGTCTGCAAAGAGACTTGATACCCGAGAGAGAGAGAGAGAGAGAGAGAGAGAGAGAGAGAGAGATATTCTTTTTGCAGAAACAAAAAAAAGTGCAGCCATCGTTTATTGAACAGGCTGAATGATGAACTCTGCAATATGGGCCAAAAAAGTGGATGATGGTGATTGTGCAGCGTTGGCACATTGTCCTTTTCTCATCTCTCCACACACACACACTGCTATGGTTTCACACACAAAAAGATCTGCAGTTGAACAGGTATGGTGCGCAGCAAAAGGTGCAGTCTAGAGTTCCACATGCCCCCCCCACCCCAAGGCCCCCTCCCCCACCCTCACCTCCGCAACTCTCTTTTCTGCTGCTTCACCAGTTAACGAGCCCTGCAGGAGTGATGAAAGATTAAAATGATCTAATTTTATTACATTCTCGTCTCTGCTTTCTGGTGGTAAGTGATTACACACCGTTTCACAAACGGTTCAAAGGAAAGAAAAGGAAAAAAAAACAAAGGCAGGATGGGAATGGGGGGGGGGCTTGGTGGGGGGTGGAGGAGGTGTAAAGAGAAAGGGAACAGAAAGACGAACAAAAACAGAAGAAGTTCAAGAGGCGGAGCCTCCGAGGTGAGAAGGACCCTCGAAGCGCTGGGATCACAAACGGGGGGGCCCGAACCGAAAACAGGAGCCACTTTCCGCAGATTAGACGTCATCTCGGCCCGTCGCCAACACAAAAGGTGTCGTTTTCGCCGAGGCGGCGGCGGCTGAAAAGAAACCCGGCGCTCATTCATCGTCGAGGGTTGTTCTCTTCTCTGTCTCCTCTTTTTTCCTGTACCCTCGTGAGCTCAGACTCTTTATTAGTGCAATTACGGCACAAACAGGCTCATCATCATCATCGGCCCCGCCGTCCTCCCACCGTCACACGTGCGGCCTAATTAGTCGAAAAGCCGACGAGCGCGCGGGGAAAGAGCCACGATCGCGGCCGTTTGTGTGCGTCTTTCGGTGGTGTGTGGTGCTGTGTTTCCTCTCTCCCTCCCTATCTCTTTCTCTGTTGTTCCCTCCCTTTGTGTCGTCGTTGTTGTCCTTTCCATCTCCTCCTCCTTCTCCCTCTCTTTTCTCTGTTCGCTCGGAGGAGAAGAAAGCCTTCAAAGGAGCGATTGTGCGGGCTTTCGGCTGAAGTGGTCCGTCGGCGAGCGGACAGCGGAGCAACACAAACAAACATGGCTGGCGCTAATCAGGGACCCCGGCTAATGTAAACAATGTCATTTTTTTCTTCTTTTTTTTTGCCCTTAATGAGCCAATTTTCCGCGGATACGAGAGGGGCTACAATTGGGGCAGCGGCCTTTGATGTGATTCATCTGAAGGTTTGTTTGTGATCGCTTGGCACTTTTTGTCGGGAACCCTGCGCCCGGCGGCTTTCATCTGCCCCTGAAAAGGGAGAATCATTCGCGTCTCACTTGGGAAGGGAGGGGGGAGGAGGAGGCGGGGGGGAGCAGAGGGGATTAAAAATAATAATTTTCTTTTCACTGCTTTTATTTTTTTTTTAAATGGGAAAAAAAACAACCACCCTCATCCCTTTTATTATAAAAAGAGTCCTAATCAGCTGACCAGCCCCCTCATTTCTCATCTCCCTCCCCTTTAGCCTCACACACACACACATACAAAGGAGTACGGCAGCATCGTCCACCAGGGATTGAAAAAAAAAAAGAAGAAAAGAAAAGAAAGAAAGAGTGAACATGGCGCGGTGGGCGTCTATAGCGATCAAATAGCCAACTCATTAAAAGGCGTCCCGGTGTGCCGACGGTGGACACTGACAGAGGCTTCATTAACATGGTGCTGACAAAAGGTGAGGCAGACCAAAGAGGCAGCCGGCGGGCCAGGTGTGTGTGCCGCGGCGCCTTTCAGGATGGCACCGGAGACGGAGACGGGCGGGCGACAGAGCGAGCGAGCGGGACGGCGAGATGCTAACCGTGAACAAGCTGGTTGCAGATAAACAACACAAAGTGCAGCAAAGAGACGCTACTAAAACCGCTGGAATGAAGATCCCACCCGAAGCGTTTTCACGTCATTACCAAGCCGCCAGAGTCCCAGATGGTGGCCCATTCATTTCAATGAAGTTGCTCACCCAGCGCATACCCCGAAAAAGTTTTTGACTTCCGCGTTAATGGGTCAATAGAGGATGCGGAGTAGTGTCACTTTCCACTTTGGCCAATCAGAACAATCCTGGAGACACGTCAGGAAGGAGCCAATCAGAGCAAGCTGAGACACAGCCCAAAGGATTTTTTTTTGCTGCAGTACCCCGAGTGGCCACTGGAAAAAATAGGCCCGCTGCCATATTGGCAGTCCAGTATCCAGTTCTTATAATACATTCATGATTATAAGAGGACCAAGTTGAAGGGATCTGACAGCTTGAAATGTTGCTGGGTTCTCATTTGCGAGTCGGGATCATGTGACGTTTCTACACAGAGGATGAGGCCATGACGGCTGCAGTGAAATTAAACACAACTGCACTTCCACTTATCTTCTGTGAGTCACTTGTCCTGCAGCAACTCTAGGAGAAGCAGAGGATAGGATGGATGGACAGGATCAGGGACATCAGAGGGACAGCACGTTTAGATGATTTGGAGGTAAAGAGGCCAGACTGAGGAGGGAGAGTGAAGGAAGACGAGGTTGGAACTGACAGGCAGGAGGTCTGGAGGAAGAGCAAAGAGGAGACGTGTGGACGTGGTGAAAGAGGAGATGACGTTAGATGGCAGCGGACGTCAAGTTCATCACTTTCAGACAGACTGGAGATAAAGCAGGACGTTAACAGCGACAACAAGACTAAAACCATGCGCAGTGGCCCTTTAAGATCAAAGAAAAATCGATGTCACAGGAAAAAAAAAAACTAGCATTCAGTCCTGAACACTGTAGTAAAGTGAACTCTTGAAAGTTCAGTTCAAGGCCAGAGAAGGAGAAAAAAACACACAAACAAGCAAACAGAGAAGCAGCAGATTAGAGGGGGGGTGTGGTGGGGTGGGGTCGGGGTGGGGGTATTGATGTAATGGAGGTAGTCAAAGGTAGTGACCAAAGGCGATGCGTCGGCCCACGTCCAGCCCCATACCAATCAATCACCAGAGCTGAAGTGACGTCAACTCCAGGCGAGTCACTCAGCCACGATGCCATCCCATTACACACACACACACACACACACACACACACACACACATATATATATATATCCACACACACACACTTCAGCCTGCCTCTCTGGCCATGAGTCAGGGGCCCTCTGGGGCCAACTACACACACACACACACACACTTTGCACCTGCTGGGCCCTGCAGTTACCAGCTGTCAAGTCCACGTGTTCAGTGCCGTCTGTTTGGTGTGTCTGTGTGTGTGTGTCTGCGTGTGTGTGTGTGTGAGAGAGAGAGAGAGAGAGAGAGAGAGGGGGGGGGAGGAAGGCTGCAGGAAAAGAAGTTAACCGGCCTCAGCTGGACCACGGGCTGCGAAAAAGAAGAGAGGCAAAATTTGACTTGGGACCTTCAAGGACACCTGAGCAGATTTCCGACCTGTGCAGGTGCACGTTTTAAAATAACAATAACAATAATAGATTCGGAGAACCACAAGGGCATTGGAAATTCTAAAATTGAATCCGAGCCGGAGCGATAAAAGGGGAGCCTGACACTTTTTGAAAAGCGTCGGGCAAAGTTTTGCAAGACTCGGTCGATCGATATTAAATTTCTTCTGCCCGTCCTGGAAAAACAGTCGCTCCGTTTAAATGTTGACTAAATGGGAACAAACTAAGTTTAGATGAGTTACTGCATAAATATCTTAAAGGTCCCACATTATACAATATTGCCTTCAATGATGTGACTCTGCAGAAAGGAGAAAAGTCCATCTGTCACTTCTGCTGCTGCTTGCTCCACTTTTAAAAAAAAAAAAAAAAAAAAAAAAGTGCTTGCGAAGGCACACAGTTCTGAATGTCAGCCCTCTGTGAGGTCACAAAAGGTGCTGACACCTCTCCCTGGTTAGTGACAGGACATCCAACCAGGTGTCGGTTCCTCCCGCCTGTTCGTGTCCACTTCCAATCAAGCGTCAGTCTTCGAAGGCGGCGAAAACTCAGAATTTTATAGTCAGGCTGTAAACAGAGAGCTAATGAGGGCTGTTTTCTGGAGATCTGGAGACAATTAATCATGCAAGGCTGCTCCACTTGGGTCCGCGGGAGAAAATGAAATATGAAATCATTTTCAATGTGACAATGAAGGAGTATCAGCACCGAGGCTCCACCCGCTGATGACTTTGCAAGCAACAGACGACGCTGTTAGCCCGAGACAATACGTGACGGTTTCACGGGCGGATTATGGTGGCGGACAAGCGGTGACGAGCCATGCGAAGCGCGCGTGTCAAAACCTCTAATCAAGTCGACAACGAACGAACAAAGAGCACTCGGACAGAAACGGTGCAACCGAAAACAAGCGTTTGCCAGGACAATGGATCGCTGCGGCGGAATAATAAGACACATTACAGTGTTTACCTCCAGGGCATGACCTTAATCCTGAGCCCTCTCCCCCCCTCTGCAGGGGACAGAGAGAGATAGGAAGCCCCGGCTCAGGCAACAATGAACAACGCATCTGTTTTTTTTGTTTTGTTTTTTTTATGGGGGGTAGGGGTGACAAAAAAAAAACCCGCAACAGAAGAAGAAGAAGAAAATCAATAATGTGTTGTGATGTGAAACTGATTCCCCACTGGATTTGGCTGCGCGGGGCTGCTTCTCTGTGTGGCCCGAGGTAAATATTGTACTTTGTTACAGTGTGTGGCGGCGAGCCTCGGAGACCCGCCCGGCGATTAAGCCGTTACTGGCGCACATTAGCCCGGGCCGTGTCACGGCCGGCTGGAACAGGCCTGGCACGGAAGGGAAGGAGATGAAGGAAGCGCGAGGGGTCTGCGGCACCAGAGGGAAGGGGGCGATGGGCGGGGGATGGGGGGTCGGAGGGGAGGAAGAGGAGAAGACGGCGGATCAAAGAGGAGGGAGTGCCGGCTGGATGAAAGCCAAGATGAGGAAAAAGTGGGTAAATGTGGCGCCGGCGATAAAAAACAGGAAGTCGGGGAGAAAGTTGCCGTGACAAAGAGAGAGAAACACGGCAAATACAAAAGTGATGGTCCCGAGTTACAGTTACAGTTATTCATATATATATATAAATTAGGGCTGTCAGCGTTAACACATTAATCGCGATTAGTTAAATACAATCCATAACGTGTTAATTTTTTTAATCGCATTTCAAACGTAAGGCCAGGTTCATATCGCGGATGAGAGAGAGACGCGGACGGCTGCGTGGCGCTTCTGCATCCGGTGTGACTTCTGATAAGAAATACTTTACATTATGGGGTTAAAACTACCTTGAAATGCAAAACAACAGAATTTTACACATGCAATTCAAACCGCGATTAATCACAGTCAACTATGAAGATTCTGTGATTAATCACAGTTAAAAAAAAAAAAGAATCATTTGACAGCCCTTATATATATATATATATATATATATATATATATATATATATATACATACCTACAATTTTTATTTTATTCCAATACAAAGGAGGAATGTTTTGTAGAAATGAAAAGGTTTTAGGGGTCACATGATCCATTGATGTGTAGGAGCTGGTTCCCTATTGGGCAAGACCTGCAAGTCAGTCTGAAGTTTCAGAAGTTCTACTGAGAAACTTCAGACTAACAACCCCTTCACCCTCCCCCCAGCCCAGAATCCCTCAACACAACGGCCACCTTCAGTCCTCTCTGGCAGGGATTCAATGCAGAGGCTGAAAGAGAGAAATGTTTTGTGCTTTTTCGCAGCTGCGTTCTCGCGACCTTCCGGACGTATTGCTCAAGTTCTCACCGTGGAACCCGTGATGGAAAACTCTGGGCCTCTCCGGCGTCAGTCCCTGACGGTGAAGAGCGGGACGGCCGGGGTGGATGATGGCGGGAGGAGGAGGAGGGGCGAGAGGGAGAGGGCCAAGGATAAAGGGAGGAAGGCAGCGGAAGGACGGCGGCGAGGAGAGTGACAAATTCCCTGCTGATAGCTGTTTACAGGCCATTCCTGGCGCCGCCCGGAGCCCCGGCCGCCACCCTCTTTCCCATTTTCTCCTCTTTATTAATCCCTCTCCTTCCTTTTGCAGGTAAATTTGTCACTTTTGCATAATGGCGCCTTACACGCCGCGGAGTGGCGTGCGAGGCTGCGGCAGCGGTAGGAGGAGGAGGTGGGGGAGGGGGAGGAGGGGGAGGAGGAGGAGGAGGTGGTCCAGGCACGAGCGGCCCGGGATTGTAATGAAAGAGGAGACGGAGCCGAGTTGATAGGAGCAATTCTCTCCTCAATCTCAGAAGGGAGTAGGAGAAGGAGAAAAAAAAAAAAGAACCCTGACCATCGCCCCCCCCGCAACCAACCCCTCCCTCTCTTGTTCTGTCCCCCTTTGCCCCCCCGCTCTCCCTCCCCTCCCCCTCCCCCCACACTTGTACATCACCCCTCCTTCCCTTTTCACATTCTCCTCTCCTCTCCTCTCCCCGTGCCCACCTCCCTCCCTCCCTCCCCTCTTCTGCCCCGCCCCCACCCCCTCTCCTCCTCCCTTGTCTCTCCAGGAGGCAGTTGTCAATCAAGAGCATCTCCCACAATCCCTCTGGAGCTCATTGTGCCCGCGGTCGCTGGCGGAGGCAGGCGTTGTGAGGCGGCGGAGAGCCGCAGATGGAGGGAGCGCTGTCAATCATTGTCACTAATTATTAATTTCTGTCACTCAGGCCCCCGTGGCAGCCATGTAGCCCCCCCGCCACCTCCTCCTCCTCCTTTCTCCACCCTCCTCCTGCCATCCAGCCTCTCCATCCGAGCACAGGTCCGCATCCCCTCTGTCCCTCCGACGTTGGCTGGCCCTCTGCCTCCCTTGTCCCTCATTAATGTCCCCGCTTCTCCTTCGCCTTTGCCTGTTGTTTCCATATCACCCTCCTCCTCCTCCTCCTCCTCCCTCTGCTCCTCCTCCTCCTCTTCCTCCGCCTCCTCCTCCCACAATCTGCTCCCCTCCCTTCCTCCCTCCCTCCCTCCCTCGCCCCTCCCCTCGCCGCTCCGTCTCCCTCGATGCTCCCATGGTGAGTTGATTTCGTATGCCACCCCGGCCACAAAAAGTTCAACCTTTCATTATGTGGCGCACGTGCACTCGGAACCGGGCGCCGCTCCCCTCCTCGGCGCTCCCATCACCAGGTCAGTCCCCTTGACTCTCTGTTCCCTTTTAATTGTATTCCACCCTGCACCCACCTCAGCCTCTCGTTTTCGGCGCCTGACCCCTCCAACACATCATATCCGACTCCTCCACTTCCTCAAGAATCCCAAAAAGACATTAAAAGATCTGCTCGGCTGGGCTTTTTTTTTTTTCCTTTCCCCCTCCAAGCTCAAAGTCTTTTTTTTCCGAGAGTTCAGACTCGGAAGGTCCCTGCTGAGGTTCTGATTTGATTCGCTGAACTCTGTGTTTTCAATTTGCACGCCGGCACTCTGGCCTGTGATGTCACTGTGATGGTGGCTAATGAGGGAGGCCTGACCTGTGTGTAGTTGAAACTGAGGACGGGGAGAGTCCACTCCGCTAAGGGTTCTGATCTGCTCCTGAGCTCACCTCATTACCAGAGGTGCAGCGCTGCGAGGCAGCAGAGCAGAAAGACAACGTATACATACACAAATACACACACACAGAGTCTGCACTTCTATATTTCCTCATATATATGCATATATTATTGACATAAATGTGGGTGTGACACAATTAGAATAAAAAGCTGCAGTGCAACTAACAAAATATGTTTTTTTTCTGTTTGCAACCTTGTATTAGCGTAATTGTGGAAAATATTTTATAACTGCAAGAAATGGAATATAATATGGACATCTATGGTAATTGTGATACAGCGCGATGGGGGAAAAACCACTACAAAACTACTTACAATCTCTGCAACCGCTAAAAAAGGAGCAGAAGAAGAAGAGGACGTACTTTCAAACTTCCATCACTTCACACAGTAAACACAATACAACGATAATCTTAGCTAGACACTAGGAATTCATGCTCAGCAAAATAGCTGATCTTCATTTAACTCTGCTGTACCCACCACTGGGCACAAACCAAACTATGCAAACTGTGACACGCCGCTTGCACACTTGTCCTTTAGATTTCATTAAATTCAAAGTCAAATACAAAACCAAAATATTTTTTTAAAAATACGCAAATATCAGCGGAAACATACAGGGATGCAATTTGTGGAAAATTTCTGCACAGCATCTATTGTTGACCAGCAGTGAATAACAGCGTTGGTCAGAGTTGGTCTGGACTGAACCAGTCAGAGCTGGGTGAACTGGCAAGCAACCAAACTTCCTGACTGACTTCTCACCAGTCTCACCAAAAATACACGGAAGACATCTCACACACACGGTCAAGCTGACCCTCCTTCTTCCAACACACACACACCCACTACATCCCCTCTCCCCACATTTCCGCCTGGATTACTATTCGTGACAGGGCAGTGCTGCTCTAATGAGGAGGCCGAAGAGGAGGCCAGCTGGACACCACTGATCCTTCACCTCCAGCAGCACATCATCCATCCATACCACTCACACACACACACACACACACACACACACTCCTGCTCTGCATACAGCCATTAGCACACCCCCCTCGCCCATCTGACCCCCCTCCAACCCGTCTCCTCTCTCTCACTCTCATCCCTCTCTCCCTTTTCTTCGGCACCTGTCACTTTTCCCCGTCTTGTTGTTTTTTTCCCCTCCCCATTCTATTACTCCATCTCCTCTTTATCTCCTCTTACCTGTCACTGTCTCCCTCTTGCCATCTGATTGTCTCTTTACTCCCTCTATTCGTCCGTCCGTCCGTCCCCCTTTTCCTTTTTTTCCCCCCTTCCATCGGCCAGTCTCCGCTTCCTCTCGCCTTTTCTTGCTGTGTGTGCATGTGTGTGTGCGTGTGTGCGCGGGTGTGTGTGTGTCAGCATTCAGCACCTCAGTGGAGACACAGTTTATTGGGATAATGCATTTATCACTGCTGCAAGCCAGGGCCTCACCTCCGTCTTTGAGCCAGTGAGTAATGAAAATGGGATCACATCTGACAACACACACACACACACACACACACACACACACACTGGACCCTAACCAATGCACATACTCACACACACAAACAAAACACTGAAATGCATAATCGGCTTTTTGTGCAAGAAAATTGTCAAGTTTTAATATTGAAAGCACCGACGCCAGCCGAGCACGCACACACACACACACACACACACACGCACACACCCATACACACAAACACACACACACACATTCTGCTCTTACATTAAATAAGCAGGTTTTTTTCCACCACACTTGATCAAGTGCAGCGATAACGGTTGTGTCATCCTTCTTTCTGTGGGAAATAATTACAGCGCTGCTTTGACTCGTGCTTCCCCCATGTAGGACTTTACAGAATATGGAAAAAAATTCAATTAGTTGCTTTCGCTTCTTGTCTGTGTTGTGTCAAAATTAGAAACAGCAGCGGAGGCGGAAAATGCGGAATGTCAAAAGAAGGACGTTAGAAAGATGTTTACGCTGGTAAAACATTTTAAGATACAAAATCAACGGGTAAGAACTTTGAAAACACTCCAGTTCTAAGAATTTGAGCACCTGCTCTGTGTAATTGAGCCCTTTCAAATCAAAAGCATAGTAAAATTTGCAGTACAGACACAACTTTATTTTCACATCTATTTCATTGAAAACAGAGGTTTAACGCGACTCAATCGTGTCCACAACTGAAGCCACTATTTCAGACTTTACCAACCAAACTTAGTGGTTAAAAAGCCCCAAAGCGAATCCAGGTTACTATTACAGACACTGTGGGTTTTTTTGTTTTTTTTAAAGGGAGAAAGACAGCAGGTAAGGACCAAGTGTTAATGGCCAGGGGTGCTTGTCTAATCCCATTTGGTCTGGCGGTGTCGGCAGGAGCGGTGGGGGGAAGCCCTTCGCCGCTTTAAAACGATACCATCACTAAAGGTAATCCAGCCCGCCTCTGATTGGCCTTGACAGAACAAAACACCGCCGCGGCAAACGCGGCCGGCGCCTCCCACAACATCCAACCGGAGAGGACAAGGTCAGAGCAGCGCCGGCGTAAAGTTCAATCTTGGAAAACAAACTTCTATTCCCGCCGCAGGTTAGAAAAAGTGTGCGGCGACGGCGGCAGAAGGCTGAGGTAGGGGGCGCTGTTGAGGCCCCAAGTCAAAGAACTGCTGACTAATGTGGCGAAGATGGCTGAGACTATTGGCTGGCGCTGCAGATGGCAGCGGTGCTTGTTATTCATACGGCCCTCGAGGTGCGTCTACTGTGCGTGCGTACGTGCACGGGCCCCGTGCGCCAGCCACACTGCTGAGGATGCCATTAATGCTCGCCGCCACCGCCACCGCCACCGCTGCTGCTGATCGCGCTCTCGCCACATTTAAATAACAATAGTGCAGTCAGACGAGGCGCCGGTGTGAATCCGACCTGCAAAACGCCCCAGAGCCACAAGCCTTGGCTCGTGCGCCTGCTATGCACGCATGCATGCATGTGTGTGTGTGTGTGTGTGTGTGTGTGTGTGTGTGTGAGGGGTCCTCTAAATTATACCCGAAACATCCACACAGACATGAGCCTCTGACATGGTTGTTGTTGTTGTTTTTTGAAAGAAAGCTGGGCTGCAAAAGCAGAGGAAACACACACTTCAAATGCTTCCTGCAAATAGGCGGCATGATGGGAAAACTGGGGGCCGTACAGGGAAATCCCCATTAGCATGCACTGGTGGTCCCGGACCTCTGAGTGGATGAGCTGCCTGTCTTTTAAATTGTGCAGGGCCAGAGGTGGACAGAGCACTGACAGCACAGTCTCAATCTCATGTTCCTCTTTAGAAATAATTATTTAAAAAAAAAAAAAAAAAAAAAAAAAAGGAGCACATTTTCTTTATTCTTTTGTGGACTGAATTCAATAAAACACTGAATTCATTTAAAAATCCTGATCAGGAGCTACAAATGTTTAGAGGAGATCAAACATTTTGTGTCGTTTCACATCACTTGCAATCCACATGAGAGTATCACTCAAGCTCAATTCCACCCGATGTTATGTTCTATTCACTGATATAACACAGGACTACTTCCAGCGGCGTTTTCTGGAGAGGCACATGGTCCCGGGGCAGGAAGCCCTCAACCCACTAGACATCCAGTGCCAGTCCTTCCTTCCACTTAGCTCGCACTATCAAACACACAAAGCAGGTGTTTTGTTTCCAATTAAAATAAAATGGGGACATCTTCATCTTGGTTATCAATTGCTTTTTGTTTTTGTTTATGCACTTTAACATTGCCTGTGTAAACAGTCCAAGCATTTACCTGATTTGCTGATCACAACACGTTTTTCTTTACATAAAAGCCAAGTATGGCTTTTTTAAATTGATTTTTTTTTTTTTTTTTTTTAAATGAATCATCCAATCAAAAAAACAGAAATAGACTCACAGAAAAACTCTTCCCAGTCAGGCTGAGGACAGACCATACATTTTACACAGCTGACATACAGAAACAACAATTCTAAAAAAGAACAACAACAACCCTAAACCAACCATGCAGTCAGACTTGTATTATTTAGACAGTGCAGCTACACACGAAATCGATATAAAGCACTGAAGACGATGTACAATGTGCAAAACCAACAAACAGGGAACAGCGTGACCTTTTAACAAACAATAAATAAATCAAAGCATTCAACTTTCAGTTCTTTGGTCACTCACATGAACTTTTCTCCTTCAATCAGACCACAGCGTCACTGAAGCCACTGAGGAACCTTCAACTGTGTCAAACTCAACAAGAGGCCCAGAGGAGCCTTCAGCAGAAGCTCGGAAGAGGACGACACAGCTGGATGCTGCACACAAGTTCAGCCACCTGAAGCAGGATCAGAGATGTTAGGACACACCCAGGCTGCCTGTGGCGCACCAAACAATCACATAATGGAGAAGCTGAAAGACTCAACTTTCCCATCAATGTATCCTATGGACTCTATGTAGTCTTTAATTCCACTTCAATGTTGGTGTCCATTAGTGAGTTAGATCATGGAGGAATGCAGCCCCTGTGATTTTTTTTTTTCAACAATAAACTTATATGGATGAGTCGTATCTGCACTTTTATATGTGGCTTGCACTATAAATGCTAATAATTAGCTTCCAAAAATCCAACACGTAGTGCCAATAACTCATTAAGATACTGCCTCTATGTGGACGATGCAAGAAAAATTAAAATTACAGGTGAGGTGAAGTGAGGGCCATTATATGTATCGCCCCCTGGTGGTTTGTTGAATGAAATGCCTTCCCGGTTCCCATATTTCTCTGGTTTAAGTAAGAAAAAAGAGCTTGATTATATGCCGATAGCAAAGGATTTTTGTAACAAAAATAATTATTTGTGATTGAATTAAAAAAAAAAGCTTCCATGATTATTGACGTGTCAAATTGCAAACACAAGATAGATAGATAGATAGATAGATAGATAGATAGATAGATAGATAGATAGATGGATGCTTGGCGCTATCTCAAGCTGAAGTAACTGTAAAACAGCAACTGTTAGATGTCAAATGTCAAATACAGTAAATTCATAAAACTTTCTTTGTTTTGTTGTTGTTGTTGTTTGTTGTGTGCCCTTGTCGTGTGGCCTTAAACGGACGACCTAACAGCTGCAAAGAGGCGAGCGGAGCCGGGCCAGCCCAGAGCAGGCTGCCCGGGAGGCAGAGGAAAAGGCGGCGGGATTTGCCGCGGGTGCAGGCAGTTGAGAGACTTTTTTTGTGTGTGGGTAGGGGTGTGAATAAAAGACGGAGACAAAAAGAGTGAGAGGCTGAGTCTAATAAGAACCAAGAGACTGTGCGCCGGCGTCGTGCGGCGCCATTTGAATACAGGGCAGCAGCAGCTGGAGTCTGTGTCGAACAGCTCTGTACTTCACACGGCATCACCATCAGGAGAGTGCCGCGCTGGTAGCACTCTGCTGGAGCCTCTCGCTGCTGCTGCTGCCGCCGCTGCTGCTGCTGCTGCTGCTGCCACACACACACACACGGGCCGGCCTGTGTCTGTGTGTGTGCGCATGGATGTGGGAATGATTCGAAGCTCCATGCTTCTCATTACCCAGGCACTGTAATATGCTTGCCTTTCTAGTTTACCATGCTGGTGGCTGCTGGTGTTCCCACTGTTGGCTCACAGAAAGGGAAAGTAGCCGGCCTCACCTCTGTTTCTGAATGCATTAGCACACATCACGTTTTCAATCTGGGCCGGGGCGGCCGCTGCTCAGGTCCCCGGCAACAGACTTGCAACGCGTTGCGCATGTGTGCACAAGACTCCATGTCCTGCACTGATAAGTTGCGTTATAAGTAGCGGTGGTGGTGGTGGTGGTGGTGGTGGTGGGTGGGGTGGGTGGGTGGGGTGGGGAAGAGCAGCGGGATCGTAGGCATGAATATGAAATGGAGACAAAATGAGGAAAGGTGGGGAAACATAAGGGAAGAAAGTGAGGAAGGAGCGTTCGGGGGGAAAATAGAGGCACGTTATCCATGTAGGGTAATGATAATGTTCTGGGTCAGGGGTCACACCTGCCACTTTTGCATGTTTCTGTTAAGTATCTCCTCTATCCTCTTCCACTGTTGAATCAAAAATAATTGTATATATATATATATATATATAAATTTTAATGTTGACGTCAACTGTATGAGACTCTTGGGGAATTTCATCGGATTCAATTACAAGGCAGCTGCCTGTCAGTTGTGACAAAACCTGCAGACAGCTGTTGCAGGCTGCTCTGAAAGGCCCCCGCTAGAAGGACAAAGACACACAGGAAGCGCCGCCTCCTGCAGCCTCGGAACAGGGCGTGGAGGCAGCAGTGGCGGGGCTCACTAGGCTGAGTACGGATGTTTCGGAGCACTTCCTGCGTCACACGGGTTCCTGGGGTCACAGAACCTTTTGAGCCAGTTAGGTCAGACATGGTGGCGCATCGCTACTCACCAGAGGGCGCTGGCGTGCAGAAGATGTCAGCCGAACCAACAGGAAATATCAAGCTCTGGCTAACATTGCGTTAAAAAAATAAAGGAGAGGAATCTGTCTGGTGAGCTTTGAATGTTATAGACAAAGTATTTTACCCGACACAAAAATCCAAAAGATTTTGGAACAATTTGGTTCAAGTGGCAACTTTAAATATTTATCACATTAACACAAATGCAATTTTCCAAAACTAAATTCAAAGGAAGGACTTTTCCATTTCTCGACTTCTGCGCTGGTCTAACTCTGAATGTACCTTTTTTTTTTCTCAGCACTTGACAAACATAAGTTTTACGTTTACGAGACCAGACTGTTTTATGTGACCCGGGGTTCTATGTTTTTAATGTTCCGCAGCATTTATAATCCCCCTCGGTCTCTGCGGACAAGTCCACTCCATTATTTTCCGAGACGGGTTCTTTCCCTAAAAATTCTCAGAGGCCGTTTTGTCAGCTATTACCGCACTAAGTCTAGTGCCTCGCGCGGCCCCAACACCAAAGAGCCAGTTTATTGTTTTAATGGCATCAGCTTCTGTATTCTTTATGCTGCTGCGGCTCCCTCTAGGAGCGACAAATCAAGAGGAATATAACTTGCGTGCCTGAAGGACATGCATGGACTGTAGCAGAGAAAACATAAAAAAAAAAAAGGACCACACATAAACAGCAAGAAAAATAAAGCCGGGGTCGGAAAAGAATATCATATTTTTGATCCAATAGATGCCGGATTTTTATTAAACTGTATTTCGAAGATTTATTGCATTTTTCAGTCTAGTTTTTATCGATGTAATTAAAAACCTGCCCCTTAAATTGCAATGTCATTTTTTAGAAATATTCCTATAGGAAGGAAAATGTGAATACATGAATAGAAAACAAGCAAACGTGTGTTACGGGTCACCCACTAGGTTGGTTGGACATCTGATTATGACACATACCCGTTTGAGATCCAGTTCTAGTTCTATTACAATACATCCAATAAGAAATGACCAGCTAGTCTTCAAGACCTGTTGAGCTGCTGTGAATTTAATGGCACATGAGCGATTTTTTCTGCTGGTCGTTGATACTTTTGGAGAAAAAGAGGTGTGAGATGAAGTGGGACATAAGAAAACAGGGATTAATAACAACTGGGTGACCTTTGTAGGGTGAATCTGATCGAATCGAAATTTCAATAGCCAATGCTTAAGAGACGATGTAGCCATAAATATGTATTTTTTACCAGTACGTGCGACTAAATCTTACATATTGGACTTTTAACTTCTTCACTGTTTCCAACTTAAAACAATTGTTGAAAATCATTCAAAAATAATTTTGATGATGGATTGACTTGAAACAAATCTAGTGAAGTGGCTTTTCTACAGCTAATGTTTGTAAAGTGATGCAGTAAAACGGGGCAAGCACTCTGAAAAGGGGACTGGGCAGGAGAGTTATAATAGTTTGGGATTTTTCATTTTAGTTTAGTTTTATTTCATTTTGAGTTATTTCCCTACAATTTAGTTAGTTTTAATTGGTTTTTAGCGTGGGTTTGCTAGTTTTCATTGGTTTTTATATTTTCAAAAAAGCTTAGTTTTAGTTTAGTTTTTATTAGTTTGAGTTACAGTTCTAGTTGTTTCATACTTTGGGGTATTTGTCTGGGGCAGAATTCAAAAGGTCAGAGTGACTATTGTACATTAAAATTCAACAAAAGGTGGAAGGTTAAAATATGAGGGTGAGTTAATTATAACTGACTTTTTGTATTTTTGGGTGAACTACTACATCAAGGAATACATACAAAGTGCATTACTGATGAACACTGTGTGTGGCACTGTGAGACAAATCTGGTCAAACCAAAAAATTCAAAAATAACCAGCAAAGCCTTTTCCATCTTAGCCCCCCAAAAATGTGATTCACTCTTGCAGCGCCGGGGCATTTGAATTTTGGTTCGAGTAAAGTGCAGAACCTTTTGAAAGGCAATTGATTCACACAGTCGTGTCGACATCCCAGTCTCAATAAACGTTCATGTGTTGTTCCTGTGTATTTACTGACCAGCAGCTTGGTCGTCGGTGAAAGTAGTCCATTTCAGTTGTCTCCTTCCCCGTGCTACCTAGCCGAGATCTTTTGGAGGGCGGCGGCGGGGAGTGGGGGCGGCGACAGAGGCTAGCTTGATCGGTACTCAAGATTAGCCGCTTTGTGCGAGCTTCTTAAATGGAGGCTTGTCAGGTTTATCCCCTTTAGAAGCAAGCCACATATTTTGTCTCTTTCCACAACAAGCCATTGGCTTTTATCACTCTCCTCGTCGTATTCGAAAAAGTCGCATATCGGACTTTCCCGACGCAGTGAGTCGTTCGTTAACCTCCTGCTGTGAAAGACGGGTGACGTCACAGAATGCGAGGTGCATTTAGGTGCTGCTGCGTAAATCTAAAAATAAACATTTCCCTGGCAAATATGCATTTGACAGAGACGAAAACGAAGGGAAATATGACTTCAATTTAAGTTTGTTTTAGTTCGGGTTTTTTCAAACACACTAAATAGTTTAAGTTGGTTATCGTTTTTGTCTTGCAAAGTTCGTTTTCGTTAACGATTATAACCCTGCAGGGCAGGCAACCAGAAATGCTATAATCCTCTAGCAGGCCGGCCAGGGGGCGCTGTGTCGATTCTAGTGGTGCCACTCTCCGATAGCAAGTCATTGAAATAATTACTCTCCTGTGTCACATGAGAAAAACATTAGACGCTTATCCTTCTCCTTAAAAAATAAAAACAACAAACTAGGATTTAACACCAACCTCAATATTTAAAGGCCAGCGTTGGGACACAACAGCAACAGCCGACGTCAGCGCAACGTCACGTGTGTCTGGTTTTCTTCTCCTGCACTAATGAGCAAGTGCGAGGGAGAGAAAGTACCCTGATTAGTCTGGCAGCATCAGTGTCAGACACTCAGCGGGGCGTCCACAGCTCAGTGTGTGTGCGTGTGCACATGTGTGTGTGTGTGTGTGTGTGTGTGTGTGTGTGTGTGTGTGTGTGTGTGTGTGTGTGTGTGTGTGTGTGCGCGCGCGATGAGTATATTCAAGCATTTGTATTGGCTGCCATTTCCTTTCCCCTTTTTTTAAAAAAATTTCTCGCCCTTTCCTTTCCTTCCGTCTCACTTTCCTTATCTTTTTCGCCTGTGTTCTCCAAACTCTTTAAAAAAAAAAAAAAAAAAAAAAAAAGTCCTATACATGCATTCATTCAATCTGGCAAATGACTGCATGGGACTTGACAATCCACTGTCAGCACGCGCCGCCACAGTCAATAACACTGTCCCATGTCACCGCACTACACTGGCTAAAGCTCACATTTCTTATCCCTCCCAAAAAGTGCTGCCTAACGGCCCTGCTCTGCCTTTGCCAATCCTCTATTACCATATCCCCCTCCCCCCCTATCAGTAGCCGCCTTTACAAAAATATATATAAATAAATATTAAAAACCAGAATCCACCCTGGCACGTTTTTTTTTTTGGTTTCTCCAAATGACCAGAACATCCCTCGGTGAAGTGAATGCTGCATATTTTAAGGTCAACGGCGGCAACCGGGTGAAATCTGGGAGCAAATGGGATGTGCACTTTCCTCCCGACGGCCCCCTGAATCCCGCAGCAAGTGATGGGTGACTGATCTGGCTGGGGTGTGGCGGGGTGGGGTGGGTTACAGTAACGAGGCGGGCGGGGTCACGGTGTAAACGAACACACACACACACACACACACGCACAAACACACACGCTCCAATACGCCATTGGAGCGTGCACGTATGCAGGGTTTTCAGCAGAGAGCAGCTCAGGCAAGTGTTGCAGAGAATGTGAAGCTACTTTCCGCCGTAATCCACTTCTGCTCCGTCGTCTCTGATTTGACCTCGCGCTGGGGCTCACGCGGGGGCCTTCACGCGCACATGCGTCGCATCTGCACACACACACACACACACACACACACACACAGTGTCTTGTCAGTGTCAGGGCCTATTGTATCTGCATGAGGCTGAGATAATGGCATCTGTCGCCGGCCCTCTGCTCGGCGCTGGTCCCCCCGTTAGCTGGCTGCTGGGCCCCCGCCGCGGCTCTCCACGCTCTGCCGACCGACCACGAAAATACAGCAGACGCCTTCCTGGAGACGTCCGCTTCGGTTTCCCCGCTACCCCATCACCTGCTCAACCCTCTCTTTCTCTCTCTTTCTCTCCCTCTCTCTCTCTCTCTCTTTCTCTCCCTCTCTCTCTCTCTCTCTCTCACTGTTTCTCTTCCCAAAGTTTGGAGAGGTTGTGAATTGAGAGTTGGAGAGCGAGAGTGTGCCGTTCACAGCAAGGCGTGTTTATGAGAGTTTTGAAGAGGTGGCCGAATCTAAATGACATTTGTAATGAAAGGCCTGATGATTTTTGATATACTGCAAAACACGAATCAACCGCCAAGATGTTAGAGGGCTGCATTTTTTTGTTTGTTTTTTTGAGGGGGAATTAAAAAAAGTCTTTTTTTTTTATCTATTTTAAGAGCTCACGTTTCAGGAAGAGTGCATTTCTGAGAACAATGCGGTTCAAAGTTTAGCGAGAGATCTCACATGAAGGCCCTGAGCTCGTCAGCACACCACATGCTGCCCGGGGAAACCAGGAACAAGCAGAAGTAGTTCAGGAGAGAGACTATAGTATTATTGTTAGAAAGCAATGGTAAAGTGGATTTTGCATAATATGAGGACCTTCAAGCGTCAGGGGTCTGCAACAAAATTATTACGACATATCAATGCGTTGTGAAGACTTGTGCTGTGCATTATGCCACAACTGTGAGTTCCCTGGGTTGGCCTGCACACACTTCTGCGGTAAAGGTCTGCGGTCCAATTCTACGAATCTAGAGTAAGAAGATTCTGTCTGCCGGAGGAGACGTCTCACTCAGCCGCCGCGTCATTTCCCCTGTCCTTCATAAGCACGGCTAATAATAAAATAAAGGGGGGGAAAATGAAAAGATGGCAGATAATGACCGACTGAGTGACTGCGTGTGTGTGTTTTTTTCTTTTATTATTATGAAGAACAGAATGGCAATATCATTGATGTAATGATTCCAAGACCGTCCAGTATGAAGGGCGGGCCGGCGAGTGCGGAAGTGAGCGTGACATCGCGGGCAAAAGTGCCTCGCGCCTCGCCTTATTTCATTATTCCTAAAGCTTCCTTATTGGGGGACAGGGGGCGACGCGGCGTTTCCTCTGATAAAGCAAGGCAATTTCAGGAGCTGCTGCGCGGCCAAATTACAGTTGTACATCATGCGGCTCTCTGTCTGTCTCTGCGGTGGCCGCCTCAACTTCCGCGCACTTCTAATATTCCTCCGCTTTTGCTGCGTGTGCGGATGAATATGTTGATCCACGCGCTGGCCGCAGCTGCGAGGCACGGGGGCTTTTGGCGCAAGGGTGAGAGAGGGGGAGTGAGGGGCCAAAGAGGTTGAATAAGGCAGACAACACCGCCATCTAGTGGCCGATCCCCACCACTGAACTGGTCAAGTGGAGACCACATCATCGAGGTCAATACAATTAATGTTGTGGGTTTATTAATTTGTTGAGATGAAGCTAAAGTGAACTGAAATCAATGATCGGAAACTAAATAAACCAAATTTATTGTTTTTTGCTTTTTGACCAAAATGAACACAAGACACTGAGAATTCATAAGCACATTGAGGATTTTTGAGGAAGTTTCTGTTATCTTTTTATATTATATTTACTACCATTGGGAAATTTGAGAAATTATGTACACATAAATCTGCAACATTTATCATTTCTATGTAACATTTTTCATTTTGAGATTATACCGAAATAAAAATAAATATGCAAAAAGCTTCTTTAAACTTTATACATTTATTACCGCTCATGTAAACCACTTTTACTGTGTTTTTGACAGGGCAGGCTAAACTATCAAAACATTTGAAACCTTCTGAATCCCACACCTACTTTTCTCCCCCTGGCATCAACGTCAAAACAAGCCTTGTCTAGCTGACTTGTGAACGTGAACGACACAATAAGTGACAGAACTGCTTCTGGGTGACATCATCATACATCCAGAGCCGTGTGAGCTCCACACAGCCAGCCTAAATGTGACCACATGCACCCAACTCTTGCACCCCAAACAACCTTCAAACCTCGGCAACGTGACCTCTGCCCTCCATCCAACAAACAAACCATCAGGCTGATGGCCCTAACCTATCCGCCGGCGGGCGGCCCAGCTATCACACTTTGCTTTAATTCGCCATCTTTCCGAGTGTCACACTTTATATTCCCTGGCACGGGCAGGCTACATGGGGATGCATAATTTATCTCAAATTAGCGCCTATTTGAGTAAGCATCAAAGCAAGGCGGCTAAGGTTGGAGGAGAGCTTAAGGAACCGCGGGGAAACCGTGGCCGGGATTAATGCGGGACATTTTTTAGAAGAAATTACTGGCTTAATGAAGTGGATAAAAAAAGCTGTCAGTGTTTTATTGCATCTAAATTGTGCGGAAGTGGTGTTTAGCTGTCTCGCCTGCTCCCCACATAATGGCTACTGACAGTAGCTGTGAGGCCTATTTAACTTAACTGGTAAATAACTTGCATGGAGAAGCCATTCAGCCGCTTGTTTTTATATGCAGCCAAGCGGTGAAGGGATTGTTTTGTTTTTTTTGCTCGAACCCTCCCCCTTCTCAGTCATTAGAGTGGCGTCATGAAACATGAGCGAAGCAAGAAAAACGACAACAGAGTTCAGCGCCACATAAAGGGGCCTCCTCGTTTAGTCTGTTTGTTTGCCTGTGTTTTTTTTTTTTAGGAAATATATTTCCAAAACTTGGCTTCTCAGGAACCAGACGCAGGTTGTCACATGGGTACGCTCGCAGACTAATTTACTTTACAGGTTTGTTTCACACTGGAGGCCCAGTAAATAAAAGAGCGCAGCGCAGCAGTGTAGCAGCAGCTGACAGTTATAGATCTGCATGCAAATTCAACATTTATGCGAGTGCGCTGTGAAATTTAACAAGAGGAACGGCAGTAACGGCCCAAAGGGGAGAAGAAAATTAAAACAATTGCCTTTTAATGGCACTGGCCTGCAGCGCCACCTTGTGTTCCTCCTGTATTTATTTATTCGCTTATTTCCATTTTGAAGGTCGCATACCTTTCTCATTTTCAGTTTTACTTCTAATGCCAGACTCACAAGAAGCAGACTCACATAATTAACTACGGCCAATAAAAACCTCTAGAGAAAACAGCATATGTAGCCCCCTGTTTACAACCTCCTGCAAAAAAAAGGGGCTGGGTTTTAGAGGCCTGCTAGATGTGACGCTTTGTCAGCCATCCGCATGTTTGGAAGTGGACAAAAACAAGGTCTCAGTTGGAGCGAGGCAGCTGGCTGGGTGTGTTGCCGCTTATAATGGCGCATGTGCCCTTTGTGACGTCACACAGGGTTGATTTCCACTCCTTGAGAGTTTTGGAGCACACACCCTGAAAAGTGGAGCAGGGTAAAGGGTAAAACAGGGCTCAAAGAGGCTGGAGACAGATTATGGTTTAAAAACACTGGTCATGTGACCTTTGCATGACATATGATCTTTAATTAGTATCAGGAAAAAAAATCTCTTATCACCCTTTCCTTTAATATGCTGATTATTACATTGACAGGCACAAAAATATAGATATGTATATACATTTTTAAATTTATTTAACATGTAACTTCACAATACACCAAATCAATCATCCATCACAGTTTTAATGTGTGAGTGTTTTATTTTCGGGGAGGGGAAAACGAAGAAGCAGATTGATCTCAGGAGTCGAATTTCAAAGACAATAAATTATTTCAGTGTTTTCCTGCCGAGTCGAAACAGATTCTATTCAGGTAGGCAGTAGTTCACACTGCACAGCCAAGTCTCTCCACGTTCACATTCTGCCAATTGCATAAATAAACAAAATGCATGAGCGGGATCTCACGTATCGCTGCAATGTCAAAAACATCAATCTGATTTGGTCTTGCTCTTCTACAGCTTTGACATTTTCCTGGTTAGCATGAAAAAAAAGCAGCGTTAAGTACGGGTTCTTGGAATGGGTTCTCCCTGCTGCCCCCTCGAATGCTGCTGGACACAAGCAAATCAAATGCAAAGCACGATGGGACATAGTCAATTTGGGCACGACTGCAAAATGCGGCAGGAAAAACACATGGGAGGTGCGGGGGGGGGGGATTAAACCGACAATCACAAAATACCAGAAGTTGGAGCCCCTCCTTATAGATTATAGTGAATCATTTTTGGCAGTTCTCCCACTTCCCATCAATCATAAAGTCAATTTTGAGTGACGCACACAAAGAAAGGTTAAATTCCACTGATTGTGAAAGACACACACACACTAAGATGTCGTTACTGAAAAGAATCAAATGTATTCAACAGCTCAAGTCTGGGATTCAAACAACACCTTTCACTTAGGGACACACACACTCTTCACTCTGACACACAGACACACACACACACACACACACACACACATACAGACACACGTCAGATGGACAAGCACAATCCCTTTTCAGTGTGCGAAGAAAAACTCATTTTTCCCTTCATGTATTAAAAAAAAGAGCGAGTTTCGGGCAGCATTCAGGTAGCGTGAGGTGAGCGAGGCGCCGACGAGCTCCGTCGACGTAAGGCCATTTTCTCAACATGTGGGTTAGACTGACAGTTCACAGACAGCGGCGTTTCTAAATTTTTCTTTTTGTGTGTGTGTGTGTGTGTGTGTGTGTGTGTGTGTGTGTGTGTGTGTGTGTGTGTGTGTGTGTGTGTGTGTGTGTGTGTGTGTGTGTGTGTGTGTGTGCGTCTCTTCAGCACAGCAGTGGTCAGGCTGGTTCACCAACGAGACAGATTCCTGATCAGTGACATCACAGTTTGTCCAGAACGAGAAGTTTGTTTTTTTTCCTTTGACTCTCTCTGCGCTGCTCATGAGGACCAGCAGCTCAGTATCACAGCCTCTGATGCTTCCTCAGCAAACCCAAAGACACATCCGCAGCTTCGCTCCACGCTCTTTCATTCATTTCAATTCATTTCGTTTCACCTGAAACTAATTTCCCTTCATCTTCAGCCTCCGCAAGTCGGGCGGCGGTGCGTCTGTCCCTCGGTCCGAGCAGTCCGTCTGTACTTCAGGGTGCTGGGATCAGGGGGATTTGTGATTGGTGGAGCCAGAGAGCCTCGGTGCAGTTCACTTCAGTCCGTCCTCTCTGACCTTCGAGTCCTTTCCACCAGTTTTGCATCGTTCTCTCTTTCTTTCTCTCTTTCTTTTTTTGGATTAAAGTGTTCTGCGTCAGCGTCTAGACGTTGTTGCACGGCGTGCCGTTCAGCGCCACTGCCTTGCCGCACGGCGAGCCCACCACCTGGGAGCCCGAGGGCCGCTGGGTGGACACGCCCACCTCAAACACCTCGTGGATGGCCTTCCGGAAACAGTGGAAGTTGTAGTCTATCAACCCTGCGGACGGGGGAAGCAGAGGGGAGGCACAGGAAGTGAACAGAATGAAGCTTTTCACTTTAAAATGTCCAAAATATTCAAATTCTAAGGGAGCGCCAAAACACAAAAGGTGGAATAGATAAACTGAAAACATCTCACAAAATACATTTAAAGTTTACGTCAGATTTGGTGAATGTAGTTAGACGGAGGTGCCTGCATTATGATAGTATTTGTGCATGGTTTGGTGAGAGGTGAGCATGTGGTGGCTGACAGGAGGAGTCCTGACAACCACACACTAGATCCCTTCTGCCAACCACGGAGAAGCTACTCAGCCTCTCGTCTAAATCAAATTATTTAGGGCGCAAAGTTGCGCTGCCGTGGAACGAGACACAAATTCACAATTCAAACCTGAGAATGAGTCATTTTTCCCCTCCAAACAGGCGTTTCATGTTGCGGAGGGGAGGAGAGAGGTGCGGTTGGATGTAGAAAAACACGCCACCGCATGAACCCAAATACAAATCCAGTCAAACCCGAGGAACGCAGCATGTGACCCGGCAGCGTGACAACAAGCCTGCAGGTCGACAAACTAACCCGCAAAGGCAGCGTGTCGGAGAGTCAACACGCAGGTGACTGTGGCTGGTTTTGGTCCAATTACCCAGCCAAGATGTTTGAGAAGTGAATTATGGGTCACATGGTGCCGGGTTAGCGCCATCCAAAGGCCATTCTGTCAAACTACACGTCTGATTAGCGACTGAAAAGTATTTTGTGTGCGCAATTCTCTTGTACGACAACCTTTTGCCCTTGCTGGGGGTTTGCCTTCATGAACACAAACCAAACGAACCCTCCTGAAAAAGAAAGCACCCTCTAACTAGCACTTGCACAACAGGATTGTCGACAGGGTGTGACCTGGGCCTAACACCAAAAATGTATCTGGAGTGAACTGACCAGAGGCCTGGCAGGAGCAGCTGGATCATTATCAACAGCTTTGCTGCTCTCAATAGCACAATTTTGTTCTTTTTCAAAGGCAGCACAACCAAACTGTAATCAGTCATAGTTATGACCAATGAACCATTATTGGATGTTTACTCTTTTATTAACAATAGCCAATGTTATCTTCTGCATTTTCATTTTTCTTCTAGTGAAAATGTACTAAACAGTGACCCCAAAGCTGAGGCACTCTCAGACAATTTCCCTCTGGATATCATCCAGTGATATGCACACCAGATGAAAATACAATTACAATTAATTAATTACAAAGGCCATAATTAATTAATTTTTTAAATCAAGTTCCACCACTAAATATATACATTTGTAAAAAATCAAACAAATTAAGATTAAAGAGAAAGAAAACCAGAATTATTATTATTATTATTTATTTTTTAATACTGCAGTAAGCTGCAGGTATACGAGTGGCTGCTTTGATTCCCTGCCAGGGAGCGTCAAGTCTCCACTGACAGCCAAGACTCCCCAGGCGACATCAGACTGTGCTGACGGCTCACCTTTGCGCTCGAAGCTTTCTTCCCGCAGGATGCAGACCAGAGCCAGGAACTTGGTGACCTCTTTCAGGTAGAGAACGGTGGTGTTGTTGAGCTTGATGATGGCCATGGACTCCTTGTCGTAGGCGCTGCCGCTGCCGTCCTCCCTCAGGCTGGGGCAGAAAAAAAAACAAACGGCGAAGTAGAATGAATCCATTTCGGACGCGTGAACGCACTGAACCAGTCGCTTTACATCGAAGGAGCCTCTGCAGGAGAGCCGGACGAGAAGGAAACTCACCCGTAGATGCAGGAGACGTCGATGACCACGTCGATCATGTCGCAGCACAACTCGTACGACTGCATGTCCACCGGGGAGCTGTCGGTGGCGATGTAGATCTTGCTGACCACGTCGAACAGGAAGGCCTTCTCGATCCCTGAGTTCTGTCCCCGGAGAAACAGGGAGGAAAGAAAAAGGAAATGGCTGTTGGAAAACTGCTGGACAGACAGTGCTGGGCTGGTACTGTCCTTGGAGTGCAGAATGTTACAAGTAAAAGCGGTTGGTCTCTTCAGCTTTCCCAGTTTTAATTCTTTAGATTATTCATTATTAGTCCCTTCCTAGAATCAGTAGAATTTAGTCACACAACTTGTGAAATTCATGGGATCCTGGCTTGTCACATTGCAGGCGGTGACTCATGTTTGACACATTCTCACATACAATGACATTTATTATTAAGACGGAGACCAAAAAAAAAAAAAAAAAAAAGAAAGAAAAAAAAGCCCCACTCACAGAAATGAAGATGTTGAGGAGGTTCTCCAGCGTGGGGAGCTGAGGGATGAGCTTCTGCACCACCTTGCTGAAGGCCTCGAAGATGGAGTGGTCGTAAATACTGGTCAGGTAGAAGCTGAATGACATTTGGAAAAAGAAAAAAAAAAAAAAAAAAAAAAAAGGAGGAAGTGAACAGGCGGTTACTAGCAGCCATCGCTTCCTCTTAGCACACATGAAAGAGACGGTTAAAAAAAGACACGGTCACAAGATGGCAAGGCAGAATGCGTTGGCTTTTATTATAATTCAGAAATAAAAAACGGATTTGAAACAGATCCAGCGTTTCACCAATGTTGTACGTCCTGAAGCACACAACCTTTGTGTTTCCTCCTTCTAATGAACTGTGAGGAAGTTACAAACTCGAGCTCCACAAAGAAGGCAGCACGAGAGAAAAATTTCCAATCTGGGCTGAAGCGACACATGCAGTGTTTCTACACACAGAGAGCAAAATTAATTTTTGTGTTTTAGGTTTTTTGAATTAGTGTTATTTATCTTTAAAGCTAGGTAGGCTAGGTTATCTTAGCTGAAAAATGTACTTCGTACTTGTTTGTTTTAGTTCATGAACAGTATTTTTCTAATTCTCTGTTCTGAATCAAAAATTTAAACCTCCATTTCAGTTTAACCTAAACAAATAAAAAAAAAAAGTCCACCTTTAAAAAGGAAGCTGCGTGTCTATGTTTTGTGGCATAACAGACTATAATCAGCTGTTTCTTCCAGCCTCTTGTACTGGGAGGTGTGACTGGCTGAAGCCGACATTCTGCCACTAGTGTGTGGTGGGTGGACACAGTTGTGTGTGAAAAACGTCAGCAGGCCGACTGAACACAAAAACAACACGTAAATGAGCAAAGCGGTGGTTTAGAATATTGGGACCATTTGACAGAGATAGAGACCAACCTGAGGTGAAGCTTTTCTAGACTGGCGTCTGCCAGGTCGTCATTGGCCCGCTGGTGGATGTCCCTCTGGGT
The DNA here is from genome assembly GCA_009823395.1 of Thamnaconus septentrionalis. Taxonomy (NCBI): domain Eukaryota; kingdom Metazoa; phylum Chordata; class Actinopteri; order Tetraodontiformes; family Monacanthidae; genus Thamnaconus; species Thamnaconus septentrionalis. The sequence goes on along the minus strand of CM020511.1, from coordinate 4,082,978 downwards.
CTCGATCTTGTGGTCGTCGGAGAGGCCGTCCACCTTGTGGATGAAAACCTCGAAGTTGATCTCTGGGTTGACTCTGTAGGCCCGCGACACGGTGAGGTGCAGCCTGCCCAGGGCCTCCACGTAATCGTCCTGAGGAGTCACGCAGACACAAAAACACCACATGTTTAAAGCCAATGATCATACACTGATTGAAGTGCCAGGACTGACTGAGACTGAAAAAAAAAACCCAGCTGTGTTGTCTCCCGGAGCTGCGAGACTCCAGCCGCCCTCTCCGATATCACCGTGAGGGCCGACTGCTGAAACTAATTGAATCTGATGCACCTGCTCCAGTGCAAATAAACCCTGCAATCAAATTAGATGTGGCTAACGTCGTCGCTGAGATTACTTCTGGAAAGCACTTAGAGTCATGTGGATAGCTCCACCATAAAAAGCCAAGGCATGAAATTGATCTTTTACAGCGTCTGTGCACGTTCTTGTTCGCTGCAGCTAATTCAGCGGGGCCTCGCCGCAGTAGCAAACATCAACGCTCTGTAATTTAGTTTCAATTTAATACAACAGACGCCAGAAAAGGGGACTCGTAATGCTACGACGAGATTCTGGATTTGCTGTTAGCGCCACGCAGGCATAATTGAGCGGAACTCTGTGGCAGCTGCTCACCTGAGCGTCGATGACAAAGATGAGAGCCCCAGTTCCTCTGAAGATCATCTCGTAGTCAAAGGTCGGGTCGAAGAAGTCCACCTGGCCCGGGAAGTCCCAGATCTGGAAGTTGACAAAGGAGCTGCTGGAGATGTCGTCCTTGTAGATCTTGTTGGTGCTCTCCAGGAACAAGGTTTCGTTGGGGGACATTTTGTGGAACACCACCTAAAGGCAAAAAAAAAAAAAAAAAAAAGTTGGCATGGACAATCTGTAATCCTGAAGTGCACAAATATATGTATGCACAGTACAACACTGTTTTAAAATACATTGCTGAAAAAACTATTCATAGACTTTTTTCTTCACACATTGCATGTTATGTAATGCAAAAGTGCTGGTACTGTAAGTGCATTGTTCTAGTGGAGGAAATGTTCAGGGCACCACTGTATTTCTGCTGAGGCATCGCTTGAACGTCACATGATGAGCAAGAGGGGGAAAGGGCACCGCTGAGGACCCGCACTCACATGACAGGTAGTGAGCATACGTCTCTGTGCATTCAGCGGGGGGAAAAAAATGTACGGAAGAGTTGCAGGGTGTGATGGAGGGCGCAGGAAACGTTCTCTCCATCCACCTGCTGCCATTCTGCATTAGTGAGCAGCCCACCAGGGTCACAAACCCATGAAGCAGCAATAAGCCAAATCACATGTTCTGCAGCACGAAACAGGCGGCTTAGCATTAATCTGAGACTTGAAGGTGTGTGTGTGTGTGTGTGTGTGTGTGTGTGTGTGTGTGTGTGTGTGTGTGTGTTATGGCATAGCAGCAAAAGTGTCCTTGCGTGTGGAAAAGCAGTTATTGAAGTTGTTCCCTTCAAACTGAATCCCCGGCATATCGTGCTATATCCAGCCCTCGTTCCTCCTTCCTCCCCCAACTGAATTTTAACATAAATAATAAAATATCAGACGAGGCACGACTGCACTCCATTTATTATTTAGACGCGGTGCCCGTTTGAAAGTGGTAAAGCTAAACTTACACGAGAGCTTAGCGGTCCAGTTGGATGACGTGACAGAAAATGTGGTGTGAGATGCATCGAGGTTTGCTGACATCACAGAGCAAAGGTTTGCAATGTAGGCTGCTTATGTACGATGGTGGGGACAATTGGGGCAAGCAAAAGAAGTAAAGGCTAAACTTTTCTTATTTCTGGGACACATTGCTGTTGGAAAATAAAATTAGTCAAGAGAAACACATCTTAAAATAGAATTGAACAGAACAAATCTTGTTAAAATAGCTACCGGTGATGTACACGACATGGCTGCTTCGGTTTTACTGATTTGCTGAGAGGTACTAAAACTTTCTAGACTTTATGACGCAGGCCGTGGGTTACTGAGTGCTATTCAGTAGAAACCCCGCACAAGCTCTATGCATATACATGAAGTGCATAGCTACATGTGCACGTACATGTTACAGGTGCACTGATTTAAAAGCCCGTGTTGTGACTTGCAGAACGAAAAAGGTGTGGCCATCCGTCATGTGAGAGAGCCGTACATCAGCCCCGGCTGCTGCCTCACAGGACTGGGTGAGACTGCCGTGTAATTTAACCAACTGGATGAGTGGCTAATCAAACAGTCACATGCTCTATGTCCACAAATCGGTCGAGATGCACTTAGCATCACTGTCAACCCCGGTTAATGATTGATGCTAACGGCTACGACAACGTTAGCATACAATGGTTGCTAACTTTTAACAACAACAAAAGTGATAGAAGACACTTGTCATTTTTGTTTCGTTTTCATGGAGGGTGCATTTTCGTATCTCCACTGTTGTTGGACTTCTTATCTCCCGGCTCGCAATTATCGCCACTCAGCAACTGCTAGCTATTTTTGCTAACGTCCCCCTAGTGACGTGCGCGAAGCCAAGCTAACAACATCTCTCTGTACCTTCTGTATCGACGACTTGCCGCTTCTCCGCAGACCCATGAGCAGGATTCTCGGCTTGCTGTCGGACGTCGACGGGCTCCCCTCGATGTCGGCCTCCTCCTCGCCATAGCCGAAATCTTTGGGGAACGAGTCTGTAACCCCGTAGCTGTCAGCCAGCTGTTCCACCTCGTACTGAATCGACATTTTGACCCGAAACGCTGGTCGGTTCCCCTCTTCCCCCCCGTTACTTATCGCTAGCCGCACCCGTGTTCTTGCAGAACGGTTCGAGTGCCACAATGGAACGTCACACTCGTGAAAGAATGTTTTTCAGTAACGTCCAGCACTGTTGAAAACACCGATCGTGATTCCACACATTTCCTCAGGATTTCCTCCCTCTTGAAAAAACGTCGCCCTGCAAGCCCCGCCCCGTCACTCCGATTGGCTGTGTGAATTACATCATAGCCAGCGATTGGACAAGTGGTATGGCAATCAATCGAGGTTCGTTGTTGTCACCTGACTTGTCCTCAGACTTGTTTTGTGACCTATCACCCTGAGAAGCAAATACAGACTCGTGACCAAAGAGTCTTTAACAGTTTGCACAACAAGAATCTAAAAAAAAACCCAAAATGTTTTGAATTAATATGCTAAGTTAACCGTTTTTACAGGACCGTGTAGGGGGGGAAATGCATATATATGTAAGGGTGGAAAGCAATGGTGTTCTGCAAAATAGCCAGCAGAGGGCAACAACGACCCAGTTAGATACATTCAAGGCATTCAGTTATTCTTTGAAAAGTAATTTGATAGACATTTTTTTTTTTTTTTTTTTTTTTTTTTTACAGAACCATGCTGAGTTTAAGGAAGTCTAAGCTTGTCTTTGATGGTTTTTTTGATGGCCATAAGTAGTAGTACGGATTTTCCAGTAAATATATGAATGCAACATACCACAGAGCGATCCAGGTCATTGAAGGATGAGCTTCACAACCGAAACTCATCTTTACAGTGATGTGCGCAATTTTCATAATTTCAGAGAAAATTCGCATCCAAATCATAGAGTTAAAGAATACAATTAATTTAAAATATGAAATAATGCAACTCAATGTATAAACTAACTTTGTTTGGTCAAAAACATTAGCATATTGTCAATGAGTTGTACTTCTCAGCGTTTGTTTCTGTAATTCATTGATAATAGCTGTAGATATTCAGCTGTGCTATCAGTGGCTAACTACAACCACATTTGCTGACACAAATTTTATTTTTTGAGCGTCTCAGAATTAAGAGTTTATCCACCGAGTTCTAAGATCAGAGTGATTGAAAAATAATGAGGAGTTCAAAGGCCAGCTTCAGGCAGGGTCAAGTAGATTCCCGTTTTCAGAGAAAGGAAGCAGAAGTTATACGGAAGCAGTTGGATTCAAGCGACTGTTTGCTTGTTTGGAAAATACATTTTCACAATGGAAGCACAAAAAGTAAGAAGCACAAACAGCCTGCATCCCACTTGACCAAATCCATATCTACGGTTTATTACCTGACTGCTTTAAAAAAAAAAAAAAAAAAAAAAAAAAACACGGCACACTTCCTTCAATAGTATTTTAGTCCTCATACCTTTCTAGCACTATTTACTGTAAACATTTTAACACAACGGCAATTTTCCTTTTCTATTTAACATGCAGTAGTAAACCTTTCGCACCCCTGCGCTTCTCTATCACGTGACAGCGTCATGATATACACTGACAAAGCAAAATGGGAAAGAAAAAAAAAGAGAGACAGAACTTCCTACGAAAGAAAGGATAAGAAAGTGTACTAATAAGTGTAGGAATGGTTAAAGACTGTTTAATTGCAAATAATAATTTAAAAAAAAAAAAACTGCTCGTAAAGCAACACTGCTAAACACTAGAGGGACAAAAGAGGAAGAGTTTCCGCCTCGACAGCGCGCGCTCCCGCGATGCTAAACCACGTTCTCGGCACCTCAAGCCAAACTCTGCACAACACCGGTAGTTTTACCTCCAGTCGTGTGCGCGTTGTTAGGAGCGACTCGGCAACACAAAGCATTGAGCTAGTTAGAAGTAGTCGCCAACGCGATCATGGCACATTATAAAGTAAGTTTGTCTGTTGTTCAACTCTTTTTTTTTTTTTTAGTATTGTGATGTTCTGTGAATACTGTTTCCTGCTTTTAAAGTGGAAGCTAGCTAAGCTAATATTAAGGTGGTGGGGCTCGAGGCGCTCATCAGGGAGGCGGCCACCTGTGCCACTCTGACCTGTGAGTTTGGTTCTTGGCAAACTGACTTGCGGTTTCTTTTTTTATTAAAAAATGCTACGGCAATGAGGCTCAAACGAAACTGAAACCACGAGTGTTCAATATAGCAACGTCTCTGTCATAGTGTTGGGCAAGACGACTACCGTCACTTCAAACATGTCTTTTTTAAATAATAATAATAATAATAATAATGATAACCTTCACACCTTCGCAGGTTTTTCTAATGCATCACACCTGACGGATAGTCATTCATTTGTTAGAAACAATAATGGAATGTCAAGTTCTGTTTCACCCCTGTGCCAGGCTCCAGACTCCAAAAGGGAACAGTTCAGGAGATACCTGGAGAAGGCTGGTGTTGTTGACAGTCTTACCAAAGGTAAGCGTTTTTGTTTTTTTTATAACTTGTCTCTTGTTCTTTTCAGAAACCTATTGTGCGATGGAAAGCAAATGACACCGCAGAAGTTACCAGCTTGGCACATTAGGACACGCTGTGGTGCAAAATGGACTGCTTGTTCCTTTTGCTGTGTGCTGCTCCTCTCTTTGTGTTGTGAAGTGTTGTATCCAAGTTATAATATTTAAAAGTGTGCATTAAAGAAGTAAAAAAATAATAATAAAAAAAATAAGGTACATTTTCAATGTACCTTGATGGGAAAAGGTACTCAATAGCAGAATGAGTTGGTTTCAGGCCTCCTCAGCTGTCAAAACTCAAAGCCTCATATCTAATTAATTTGCTTCATTGTGTTTTCACTTCCCCCCTGTGTTTCATTGTCTTTCAGTTCTGGTGGATTTATATGAAAAACAAGAAAAGCCCGACAATCCCCTGGAGTATCCTTCCATTTACAGAAAGTGCCACTGAGATCAGTAATGAGTTGATTCAGCATCTTTCCCGCTCAGCTCGGAATGATTTAAGCCAGAATTGTTGGAAGTTTGATTTGCAGGTCCAATGCTTGTTGCAGATTCTTTAATCAGCTCCTCCCAGATTCGTCAAGGACAATCTCGGCACATCAAGCCTCTCCCAAGGAAGCTCTTACCCGCTGCAGCAGGAAGTGATTGACCTGCGGCAGAAGTGTGCGAGTCTAGAGGAGGAGAACAAACAGCTTAGGACAAAGGTAAGCGGGACATTTCATTCTTACTGCGCTAAATGTTTGCAGACAATATGATAACTGCTTTGTCATCATAATAAGGCGGATGCGTTCTCTTTATATTTCAATCCATTAAACGAGCAGAATGGGCTTCAATCACAGCTTCATCACTGCGTTTTTCAATCTGTTTTGGTTTTTTTTTTTTTTCGCACAGCTGGCTTTATTTCTTGATTTGCTGCTTCACATTGGATAAATTTAAAAGAAAGTACACAATATTAACAGAAAGGTGTTTTTTTTTTTTTCAAGGATTACAATCGTTATTTTACTGTTTTACTGTTAGTTTGCTTTATTTATTCAATCACTGAAATCTGCTCGACTTTCTGAAAATGTTTTGCAATCCTCTGTCATCAGAGATCCCTCCCAAATTCACCCACCTTCTTCTGTCAAAGGCATAAACGCATTTTCAACAGGCTTTCATAAAATAAGAAAACGTGACGCCGACCTTGATGTGCTTTTCTCTTGGTCTTTCCAGTTGCTGCAGTATGAACCAGAAGAGAAAGCAGCTGAGTAGGCCTTCCATCATTTTTTGTTGTTGTTGTTGTTGGTATCACCGTCACTTTTAATTTAAGAAAATGGAGAAAAGACAAAGGAGACATTCTTACATGACAGCCAAAAACTAAATAGCCGAGCTGCCTCTCTTTGTAAATCTTAGTTCTTACTTAGTTTCTTAAACTTTAACTTAGTAGGTAAATGTGTATATGAATGTGGGTTTTGTATTATTCATTCTGCTTTTTATCATTTTATTTTTCTGCACACACTATCACTCAGACCCTCTCACAAATTGGCACATCCTTTATTTTGTGTGGCATGACGAAAGTAAACAGCTCCAACGAGGAATAAAGATGTAAATAAAAGACATTCTGGTAAAATACTATATTTGTTGTGTGTATTGTTTTTTTTTCTAACCTGCTGCTGACATGACAGGTTTGTAATGGCAAGTACTGCAAAACATTGAAGTGCTCTTGTTTTACTGTGGACAAAAAACACTGTTTGGTAAGAGCAGAAAACCACATACTGACTGATATGCACAGAAATCTTAAACACTGCTTAACTGAGATTAAGTATATGTTTAACAGCAATATCTCATTGATGTGTCTCTCCTTTAAACCATGATTAAATTGTTCACAGATGGAAAAGTCAAACTGAAACAAAAGTAATAGTGTTTATGAATTATCTGAAAAGTCCAATATTGAACTTCACTTCATGCTGAACAAGATGCCTGACACTGAACTCAAGAAATGAGGAAAATTCCATCTCTTACACTTAATGCATGTCCAACTTTTTTTTTATTACAAAATAACCCACCTGCTCAAACATTTCTATGGACCAATAGTCCAAGATGAAAAATAAACATCTTAAAATGCTTTTAATATGAAAGACAAATACACTTTGGACTGTATGACTGTATGCCAGCAGCTAATCAGACTGATGGCAATATATCTTTTCTTTTTCAAAAAGCTTCACAATTTAAAAAAAAATCCAAAAGATGATTAGATAAATCTGATAATTACAAATTATATTATAAAATTCAGACAGTCACCTGTTTGAAGGCAGCTGACAGTCTGTGCAGTCTTTAGATTTGGAGGTCTGGTGCTCGTTTGCTGCTGGCGTTACTGGCCAGCGACGTCTTGCAGTTGGAGGACGGAGGTCTGGTGTCGTGCCTGCAGCCTGAGCTGGAGTCGTCTGCTGTGTCCGGGCTGGAGGGCGGGCTCTGCTGTTTGCCACCCGACGTGGAGTGTGTTCGAGAGCCGGCACGGCCTCCGCCGCCGCCACACGAATCCGTGTCGGAGCTCCTCCCCTCCAGCACAGTAGAGCACTTGAACGAGCCGTGAGCCTTCCATGGCTTCTTCAGCGCGCTGACGGGCAGCGTGGGGAAGGAGGAGGGGTGAGACGCCTTCTGGGGCCACTTCGACGAGTCCGGACTCGTCCTCAGACTGTCGTCGTCCTTCCCGTGTCGGGGGAGATGCACAAACTCGTCACCTTCTTGCCCGGAGTGAATCACAGAGTCGAGGCACGGTGAGCAGAGCTCGTCGGTAGTCGGCGTGCAGTCGCAGTCCTGGTGCCTTTTGGCCGAAGATTTGGACTCGTCCAAATCCTGCGGAGTTGACGGCTCACCCTGCGAAGGTAGAAAACTTGAAGGTTGGATGAGGTTTGGGTAGATGGTCGATCCCTGTGCCGCCTCCATCAGCAGGGTGTAATCCACCGGAGCAGAGATCAAGGTCGACCTTCTGGGCGTGCAGATCTGCACCACGGACTCTTTCTTCCCCCGGTCGGTCACGTAATAGTCGTCTATGTCGTCCCTCAGCTGGGGGTAAAAGTCCAAGATGCCCTTTTTGATCTTCTTGTAGCCCAGGTGCAGGATCTCCAGGATGTTGAGGAAGAGAGAGATGGCGGCGATGCACTGCATAAAGACCATGAACACGCTCTTCTCCGTCGGCCGGGAGACGTAGCAGTCCACAGCGTTGGGGCACGGGTCCCGATGGCACTTGAAGAGCGGGTAGAGGTGGAAGCCGTAGAGCAGGTACTGGCCCATCATGAAGGCCACCTCGACCACGGAGCGGGTGACCACGTGAGCCACGTAGGTCCTGAGCAGGGAGCCTCTGAGAGGAGCCTTGTTGAGCTTCCCCTGGTCCAGCTGCTTCATCTCCCTCTCGATCCTCCTGCGGGCCTCGCCCAGCTCCGCGCCCACCAGCTCCAGCTCCCTCCGCAGCAGGGCTTTCTTCTTCTGCCGCGCCTTTTCCAGCGCCCGCAGCCTGTAGAGCGCGTGGCCCATGTAGACGAGCGAGGGCGACGAGACGAAGATGACCTGCAGCACCCAGTAGCGGATGAGCGAGATGGGGAAGGCCAGGTCGTAGCACACATTCCTGCAGCCGGGCTGCTCCGTGTTGCAGACAAAGTCGGCCTGCTCGTCGTTCCACACGTCCTCGGCCGCCACGCCGAGGACCAGCATGCGGAAGATGAAGAGGATGGTGAGCCATATCTTGCCCACCATAGTGGAGTGGATGTGCACCTCCTCCAGAATCCCCCCGAGGAAGTTCCAGTCCCCCATCTTCACTCTGCCATTATGACTGGGAGAGAAAGAGTGTTACGTGTGGACAGGAAACTCATCACAAAATGAAATCTGTGAGTTACAAAAGTGAAAATCAATCTGGTCAATTCATTACGGTCATTCGGACTTGCAAGATAAATGATTAAATAAAAGCAAGTAAAAGCACACAAACTTTTCACACCATCATCAACATATAACATCCGCTCTCACTCGGCCCAGTGCCCGCATACAGTGTTTACCTTGCAGCAGCGTGGACAGACTGCCGGTGGTGACTTAAATCTCCTCGGGTCATGCGACCGGGTCACCAAAAAAGTTTAACAAAAAAAAAAAAATCGTTGGAGCCCTCCACGATTAGCCAACCCGGCGCATCACCCAAATTACCCAGTGACCCTCCCTACCGCTCTGCTGTTGCCAGACACAAAGTGGGGAACGAGTTGAAGCAGCGAGGGAAAGCTGCCAACTCCACTGCGCAGCGCCGGGGGAGTCGATACTAACAGCTTCGGCAGCGCATTTAGATCATGGCCCGGCAGTGATGGGCTGGGAGCCACTCGTATAGCACAGACACTGACCTCAATCTCAGCGGCTGTTTCAATTGCATATATCAGGCCGTGCCATAATTTAGGACACTGTCTGTCAGCAGCAGAGGGGGTGAGCTTGTTAGTTTAAGTGGGATTTTATTCTTCTCTTCGGTGTGAAAAAAAGCAGTTTTCTTCCAAATAGATGCCTATCATCTGACCAGATCAGGTGCTTAAGAGACCCTCCCGTGTTTTACCCATGTTTCAGATCCTAATTTCTCATCCTGGATGCCAGGGGCAGCCTCCTATCAAAACGAATGCTTAGCTGAAACTTCTAAATGTTTGGAATGAGACAAAAAAACGTGTGTCACTGCGATTGGCCTCTTGTGATGTCCCAAAGGGTACCGCTCAGGTACCCACCTCGGTGACAACACTGTCAGCTGGGTGTTTGCTCCACTCTATGACTCGGAGTAAGGCAATGATTTGGTTTTCTCAAGTGTCATGCAAACGTACTGGGTGTGTTTTCTTAGCACACCGTTTTCTGAAGATTTCTGGGGAGTTGACTCGCTGATTGCAATGAAAACACATCAGTGAATTTAGCAAAAAGGTCTGAGAGGTGCAGAGTGTTTGCCGCCGTGGGCGGACAGAATCCTCCACCCACACGATCCACACCAGTTCCCCACCCAGGCCTGTGGTGATCGATGGTTTTCTAGCAAAACAATCAATGAGTCATCACGTTCGATTTCATACTCTGCTGCTCCTCATCGGCTCTAATTAAGCCCCAATGCACTGGACACATTATTTTATCCCATTTACAAGAAATCTATCAGAAAGGATTAGTGTGCTTGTGCTGTTAAATGAGGCAGTGATATTCCATGAATATTTATAGGTTTTTTGTTTTAAATTCTTTCTTTTTTTGGGTGGTGGGTTGCCTCAGGCCTTTCTCTGTCTAATCCTGCTGCACTGACCGGCAGATGACTTTTACCCTCTTAACCTGCTATTGTAGATTCTGACCAGAATGGATTGATTCATACCAGAATACTTCAAACTCATCACGGGTGCTGAGTGTCTTGCTGGGCTGACACACTGGGCACATACTGCTGCTACTTCCTCTTTTATTACTTTTCAATTACTAATCAATTTCCACTTGTACCCCGGGAATCCCTTCTGGCTTTCTGTCTGTCACCACAATTCTGTTTTAAGTAGAATTACATGTTTCAATGCAATTGAAAGCCTTGAATCACAAACCTCTTTAAAACCATAAAATAGTATTTAAGAAAATATTTGAGACTGATGTGAATAGGAATATACTGTGTTGTACAATTAAGAATGCGAAATTTACTTTTAAATTCTTAATTAATATGCTGAATATTTTTTATATTATTGGTCCATAATGCTGTGAAAACATTGTTTATGGATAAAGACATTCACTTTATAAATATTTTAATATCATATATGTTTCATAGTCTGAAAACAAACAAATGAAATAACAGTGGAAATATGGAATACATGCCAATGTGTATACATTTATATACTTTGATTCCACATAGAGGACATCAACTTCTTTCAAGATTTTTAGTATTCATTTGTGATTCAGTCTTTCGGTTCTTGCCTGGGATAAATATCAAGGAATTTATTATAAAAAACATCTAATCTCACATCATAAATAAACTTAGATGTCATATGCAAACTAATGTTTTCCATATTTTTATATTTTGTCTTTCATTGATGTGATTATTTTAATCTGAACTTGAGTTTTGTTCCCATAAAACAAAATATTGTCTTGTTTTTGTTCAGTGGAGTTTTGATTTCTGAAAAAAAAAAGGTTGACAGAAGCAGAATGTAGGAATTTGCAGACTGAGGAACGTAACATTCGCAGAAAAAAGACTGACTCGTGTCTGAGTGGAGGGCCGTTGTCTGATTTCCACCTCCAGCATATAGAAACACACCATCATCAAGTGTTTCAGGGTCAGTGCAAACAAGCCCATAATTAAATATTGATGCTCCAAGTATTATTGATGAGCTGCAAGCTATGGAACTTTCCATAGCAAAACTAAGGAAAGCCGAGGCTATACAGCAGCAGGCTGCTGAGCAAACACTACTGTGTGCTGAATAACACCGGTTTGGTAAAAGGGCAGACGCTGCAGTGTTTAGCTGTGCATATATTCTCTGGGCAAACATCAATTAAAAGTCTTTGTTTTTACACAAAAAAGATGCAAAAACATTTGCAAAAAACACAAAATTTTAATGACAAATACTTTTTTAACATTGAGGTGAGGAAATGTTAAACCACATGTCAGAGGTGTCTGGTCTCATTTATTCACAATCTTAGAATAAATCAGTGTGTTTCAGTAAGTTTCCTGAGACAAACTACAATTAGTTCCCTACACCAGATGAGCACAGTGATATGAGTTTTTAATTCAACGAACTATAGCTTTCAACAATCTTTGATAAAGGTTTGGAACAACTGCAATTTGAATTTAAAAAAAACAAACAAAAAAACAACAACATCCATCTCTAAAGATAAAGCAAATTTACTTTCAATGTATGCAAATGTATTTTTAAAAAAAACTTTTTAAAAAGTCACAACCTTCAAAGTTTAAGACAATGTCTGATGGCAAACATTATGTAAATATGTTTTCCTCAAATGAGTGCCATCACGGGATAATAAACAATCTGTTTTTAAGAAAAAGTCTTTACTAGAATTATGTTATGTAATGTTTAATGTCCATTAGCAATAAAATGAAATGGGAAATAAAGCAGTTTAAGAATTCCTGGATAATCCTGAAAAACCACAAGCAACTAAAAACCATGGATTGACTGAATTACGTTGAAGTTAGTTAAAAAAAAAAAAAAAAAAAAAAAAAGTCTGTCTTAGGCGTATACGATCGCCGCAGTGCTACCTGTTGGCAGCAGGAGGCACTGTTGCGCTTGAATCGACAGATCTTTAGATAAACGACATTAACGGCATGGACTGAGTCCTGGGGAGCAGCAGTTCTGCTCCAGCAAAAAAAAAAAAAAAAAAAATAATACAATAACTTCCTGAGTGTGACATCAAGGCATCAGGTTAGTTCTAAATTTTAGACCGGAGTCAGGAAGACGTTGAAGATCACGGCAACGACCAGAAAGACTATGTAGCCCACAATGCAGAGCCAGAAACGCGGGTCTTTGAGGAGCTTCTTGTTGTATGCGCTGAAGAAGACGTAGCCGACGGTCATTCCGGCGATGATGCCTCCGAAATGGGCCACAAAGGAGACCTGGCAGAGGGGGGAGGAGTCAGCAGATTTCACGCATCGTTTCCCTAAATACAAAATCAAGCTGAGGCAGAGTCTTGGGGGCGTCGTCCAACCTCATGGAAATGTGGGGAACACCCAAAAAAAAAAAAAGCCTGAAGAACCAGTTTCGTCAGACAAAACAAATGAACGGGAGGGGAGGGAGGGGGAGGGGGTGGATCGCACTCACACAGGAGTGTGAGTGCGATCCATCCGGGGAGTGAGGTGGCACCACGAGAACAGTCAAGTCCCAGCAGGCTCCTCCTGCCGATCGCCGCCCACAAATGAAACCCACCACCTCATCACCTCAGGCGCCGTCGGACTTGTGAAACGTTTGAACAGACCACGGACCTCGTGGTCATAGGCAGATGACGGTCCTGTGGAGTCTGGATCTGCTCCAGGTTTCTTATACATACTAGGACAATTAACCTTACATTCACCAAGGAGCCAACCATCGCACACCATGCCAATGTGCGGTCGGTTCCCCACCATGCAGTTGGTCAGGATGAATGAACCAATCACCTTGCCACCATATTAATCACTTCCATGCGTGCACCAGAGATGATCTGTACATTGATGGAATGAAATGCTTACGGTTGAGGTGTTTTTAATCGTGTGATGGTGGCTTTGTGGCAATGTGTGCGCCGTCGATAGCTCCGATTACGTTTTGGAAACCTGCCTCTCGCTACAAATTGTGCTTTGTTGTCGGCCCGATCAACCGCATACGGATAATTCCGTCCCACAGAGCTGGCGTGGTTCGGCTCAGGTTCGAGTGGCGCAGCACTGATCGGTCTGCCAGCTCTCTTTAGAGGGTCCCTGTTGCAGGAACCCCAGTGTGGTCAACACCTGTTGGCACAGGCAATGCGGCTCCTTGTTGTACTCTGAAGGGCTGTGGCTCGGTGCACAGTTCTAAAAGAACCTCTCAAGGAACCTGACACGGCTCAGGAGGTCCTGATGGTCTCTTATAATACTTTGGCGGCAAACTGCTGTATTCACCACGTCTGCCAGCTTTTTTCTACACCTATGTGTGCACATGCTTTTGTACACGTCCATATAAATGAACGCGTTGTTCGTCATAGCATATTTGAAAGCGCTTCAGTAATTGTTTCAAAATATCACCGGTAAGTGTCACCAACGGACCAACACATGTAGAAACGTGTGTACGGCCGGGTGTGTTTCCGTACCTTCAAGCCAGCCTCGTCGCTCACAAATCTCCTGTAGAAGGCAAATCCAAAATCGACGCCAACTGTTGGGGGAAAAAAGGAAGAGACGTAGAAATGAATTCATAATAATGAAATGAATAAATGAAATGAAATGAAATGGGGCTATGTAGGATGTAGAATGCGTACCAAATATTACTATGGCGAGTATACGAAACACTCCGAGGAGGGGGATCATTTCCCGGAAGTTCTGTGGATGAAGATGGTGACCAACTGTGAGGAAAAGTGGACTCATGGCACGGAAAAGATTTCAGTGTAATCAAGACTACTGACTGTCTTCCTGACAAAGCCCTGTGCACTGCAGCAATAGTTGAGGATCTAAATGTTTTCTTTTGTTGTTTCAGTCTGCAATCCCCAACATGCTGCATTCTACTGCCAACGCGGCTGCTTTTTTTAATTAGTCGATTGTTGTTACTCAACAGTGTGGAAACCTACCACCACTGCATTCATGAAGTAGCCCCCGATTAAGGCATAAACGCCGCCAGAAGCTCCCACCAGAGCGCTGTGGGGATCAAAGATGGAGCTGCACAAAGACCCTTATGGGGAAAAAATACAAAAAGTCAGTGTCACAAAAACAGGAAAACCAAGTTGAGGACTTTGAGGACTTTGGAAAAACCGCTTTAGAAAAAAACACAGACAGTGTCGGTCACTTGACACACCTGCCAAGACGCCTGCCATGTAAACCATCCCCACTTCGAACCCCTTGTGGACCAGTTCCAGAGGGATTCCCAGTATTAGCTGCATCACAAGGTTGCCCACAATGTGCTCCACGCTGTGGAAAGGGGGGGGAAACAGGGGACAGGCGTGGTTGTGTACAGGTTTACTGCAGACTGTAGAGAAAAAAAAAGCTCTCCAACTGTCCTCTGGTGCAAATGTTAAAGGTTTGCCTTTTTCTTTGGCGTAGGATGCTGCACAGTCTGGTGTTGGTTAAAATAAAAGATGCTTATGTGAGGCCCATTAAAAAGTTTGTTTGTTTTTTCATCACATTGTACAGCCCTGAAGTTCCAAAGCTCGAGTTGCGTTCAGATTCAGTGTGGCTTTTGTCTATCTGGCCCATTTAGGCAGCAGCAGCACCAGCTTATTTGTGCCCTGTAATGTGGTCAGCACTGGTTTCTTTTTTTTTGTTTCCCTGCATTGCTTCCATTCATGCGCTCGTGATATTTTTTGTGTTTCCGCTCCGAGCTGCAACACACGACTGCTGTGTTCTGACAGATGTGCAGGGTTCTTGAGGCGATGAATGTCTGGGCCTCCGACTAGCTTGCCTTGCTAGCTGATCTGAAGCAGCGCGGCAAACAGGATCTTACAACATGGTGACAAAAGCAGCACGACAAAGAGCTGCAGCAGCCTGGGAGAAGGTCGCAAAGTTGACGCAGAAGTTCAAAGAACAAAAAAAATAATCATCTGAAACTGTGGCGCAGCCTCACACAATTTATCATCCAAAAAACCTCTAGAGATCTCCAGCACATAGCCCTCTGTTTCCAGCCTCCTTGCAAAAAAACCAGTGGGACTCGGCTCACTGGGGGAACTGGTGATTTGCTGGAGCGAAGTATATTTGGAGGGGAGAAAACCAATAAGTCTTTGAGGCAGAGCCAAGAGCCTGGATGGTGGAGGTGTTGCTCTTTGTGACATCACAAAGGGCAGACTTCAACTTTGGGGGGAAAAAGGAGCAGACAAAAGATGCAATGGATGAAGTTTTCTTTTGTTTATGCCGAGTGTGCTGACCAAGTACACGTGCAAAGTTTTGTTTGAAATCAACGCTCAATGAATTCTGCACAACGTGGGATCGTGAACTACGACTTGACAGGTGAACCTATCTTGCAGGGGCTTACCCGGCGTGGACGAACATGTAGGAGAGGAAGCGCCAGGCCTCCTCCCTGCGCTCGGGCTGGTATGTGAGCGGGCTGTCCCAGATGCCATTCTCCAGAGTGACCCACTGCTTCTGGGGCTTCCACACGGCGTAGTAAATAAACACTGCCAGCTGGTGGGAGACAGAAGAATACACAGTCTCAAAGGCAACGCTCAAATAAAAGCTTCAAATCATTTTTTGTTTTTGTTTTTCCTCTTCCTGTGCAGAAAATACCAGAGCAAAGTTGCCTTTGGGTGTGCAGCTGCCAAAAAAAATAAATAAAAAAATTGCAAACGGCTGAGAAAATAAAAATGAGTTGGATGAATGTGAAAAACAGATGTGTTGGGGTTTGTTTCGCCGAGCCAGGAAAACCCCCCCTGAATGCATCTCTGCGTGGGAATGTTAAGAAGTAAAGGTACGCTGAGGAATGAAGGAGGCAGCGAAAAGCAAAACAGTGGCCCCTGGAAAATAAAACACACAGCATCACTGAAAACGCAGAGAGGTGGATGGAAGGAGCCGGACTAACAGGGCGACTCTGAGACACCCAGTGATGAGACCGACTCAGACTGGAGGGCATGTTACGACTGGAGCCACGTTGAGCTTCCCGGTGTTCATTTGGTTCACACAGTGAAGCCAGAGCTACCTCTGCCACAGTGACGAGCATGATGAAGAAGGGAGGCGGCCAGCTGGTGGCCCTCCTCAGAAACTCTCTCCACGCGTCGAGAAGCAGTGGTTTGTTGTCCACTCTCTTGCCGTCTGCCCCAGTGGTCATTTTCCTTTTTAACTCAAGCCTCTGCTCCAAGAGGAAGCAGAATGTGAGATCAAAACATTGCGCAGCGTGGAATTGAGCGAAGCCTCGTCTGTCCCACCAAAGTGGTGGTTGCCTCAACGATAACGTCATGTCCTGTTGTGTTTCGCTAGGTACACACCATAGCCACGCACAGGTCAACCTTGGCACTAAATTTAAAACGCACCGTGCAAAAGAGGGGATCGGGGCTTGGACTTTGATCTCAGAATTCTGACCCAATACGGGACTCTGACTTTAAGAGCAGGGTCCGGCACAGGGCGAAGGAAAGGCTGCCTTTAAACCTCATCAAGAAGAAGCGTCCTGGAAAAAGTCAAAGGTCCGAGAAAGAACCTGGGACACTGGAGTCTGGAGGAAAGAAATCTGCCATCTGCCGATAAAGGTCACAGAGGTCAGACTTCATCCCCAACCCTTGAAGAGAAACCTCTGGGACTGGTTGGTGCTTGTCAAGAATAAACAAAACTGCGTTGTTTATTCCGGTTGCAGCCTCCCGTGACAGCGCTGGCTTTTAAAATGCTAAAACTGATGCCCTGTTTGACCAGACACATCTTAAGGAAGCAAGAAGAGGAGAAGAGTAGCCACAAGGCAGTGGCAGATGTGGCAGAACCCACATCTGGCCACCTGGAGCCCTTTGTGACATCACAACATCAAATGCAGTGTAAAAGTGTGTAACAGCAGGACCCGCAGCGGGCGGAGCGACAGTACCTCTGCTATACTGACGAGGATGATGAAGATGGGAGGAGGGCAGCAGTTGGCTCGCTCCAGGTACTTGCTGCGCGCATCCTCCGGCAGCATCCATCTGGAGACGGACTCCTGGAACTTGCCGCAGCATCCCACCTTGCCCTCGCCATCGGGCTGGTCCGCTCTCTTCTGTAAGCGCTGGCCGTCGCGGTCCACAGGAAACGGCTCCTGCTGCTCGATGTCAATGTCCTCCATCGCTGCTCCGGTTCGACAGGGAACAGGGTGTCAGTGCAACGCATAACTACATACAATTGTCTCATACTGTTAGTGCTATAAAAGCTGAATTGCTATAAAATATAATATAATGTAATAGAATTTAGGTTCAGAAGAGGTTTCTTTCTCACCAGGGAATACCTAGATACTAAATTGAACTAATTATGCACTGCATAAGCCACAGTTGAGAGGTATTTGTCTGGAGGCTTCCCTCCAGGACAGTAATCCAAGTGCCAGAATTACATGTTCTCCTTTTAAACATTCTCCGGGACTTTAATTACATGACACATATAATCTTTAACTGGAAATTAGAACAGAGCGCATCAAGTCAGATGAGTTGAAATATTGAGATGTCAGAAATGTAATGAGACGTGTTTTTAGAGGGTCGACTATACAAAAGAGATACATAGATTAAAAAAAAAATAAAAAAAAAAACAAACAACATAAATAAGAACAGAAGTTCTGAATTCTTGCATGAGATCTTTGTGTGTCGGCGGAAACTGAAGCAGCTTCTTGAGCGGCTCCCCGCCGCCAACACGCTGGTCTACGCTTGTAAATCACATTTACTTGCGTCACGTGTCAATTAGCGCTTCCTGTTTACTGGGCGCTGCCGACGTCTCTTTGTCAAACAAAAAGCACTCGTGTAGATTTGCTGATCTTGCCCTCTTTTGTCGGTGCTTTCACCGCTGAATGGGCTGCCTAATCTTCCTACCAACCCACTGCTAGACCATAGAGGCAGCTTGTGTGAACTCACCTCAACCTTCAACAACCAGGAAGAGCGCCAACGGCTCCCAGCGGTCCCGCGCGCATAAAGGTGTATTCCGATGAATGGGAACCAATTTAAACTACTTTAAGTAGGCTAAGTCTTGATTTTATGTTTATATATTTTTAAATACTCCTTTGTTCTATGAAGATTTCAGCGCCTTTTGTCCATAATTTCGACCGAGCCGCGTGTTCTTCTTTCTTCTTCTACTCCTCGGCGCTCCTCCTGTCCCTGTGGGGTCGGCGTAAACTGAAAGCGCACTCGAAGATAATTATAGCCTTTCTTCCATCGCGTCTCCCGGCATCGGATTTCCTCCCTCAATCCAAACAGACCGACGGCATTCCCCCTTTTTCCGCCAAAAAAACTGCGGCAGAGCTTCACAGAAACACCGACGCTGTTCGTCCTGCACCGCAAGCAAGCCCTGCAACGACCACAGCAACAGCCGCCTGCCTACCTGCCTGGCGTCCCGGTGCCACACCTGTGCGCGGTGACGTCACAGGCCACTCCCACTTAGACAACCCCCGGCACTAAAGGAGCAAAAGCTTTCAATATTCTATCCAATTGTCGCGATCACAGCAGCCTGATATTCTATTTCCGTTCATTAGCTTTCGTGTCAAGAAATGGTGCTGCATTATTCCTCACCACCACAAGATGGCATTAGACCCTGTTATAAAACCGTATGTCTGTTCCATTTTCTGCCATCATTTCATACACTGGTAAGATTGTTTTTGGATTAAAATCGATTGAAAACATTTTAAACTTAAAGTTTTAAACAAGTTAAAAAAAATACTTTCCTGCTCTTTACCATCTAAATTGTTGCTCCCATTTTACCATTGATCAGACTCAAACAAAAATACTATTAGTCTGACTTAATGAAAACAAAAATGTCAAGATACATCGTGGACCGTGTTTAAACGTATAGCTATACATATATGGCATACAGGGGATATAGATATTAAAATCTAAATGTGGTTTAACTCCTTCAACAATTTTTAAAGGGCAGAAACAATTAACTATTGCTACACCGGCATTAATAATAAGTGGTGTTGGCCAACTTGAGTAACCTAAGGACGTTACAACATGCAGAGAGGAACACCCAACACTTCTTAAACCGCACATCACTTCTTTTCCATGATTCCGAGTAAAAGCTCCCCACATTTGGTGAGGTTTCCACCTTGTGTTTTTTTTAGTACACTGCTACAGTAGAATCACTGCTTAAAAACAGGAACTACCGAGACAAGTTTAAATCACAGAACTTTTATTTTTTTTTTTTCTTTCAAAAGGGAGAAAAATCCACATTCTCAGGTAAAGAGTTGTTGTAGGGAGAGGGTAAAAATGAGACGCGAGAAGCAGGAACCTTTAAATACAGCTGCTGGAAGGTTACACAGCGTGATCACATGAGCCAATAAGCTTTTTCTACAGTGCCAACAGAAGATTTGACTTTAGTCAGAATTCTCTTGGAGAGAATACGTCAACAAGGGTAGGGATGGAATACAGGCTGGGCTTTATACACAGTTTCTTATCCATTCTTCTAAATTTTGGCCTGTAGCAATAGTTTTTAAGTAAGAAATCATCATTTGGATTAAAACAAAAAGCAGTGAAGTCATGGCACCCGAACAGTTAGACATGGCAGGGTACAAAAAAAAAAATCAAGAAAAAACAAAAATCAAAAAACTGGGAAGTCATATGAAAATCAAGTGGAAAAGGAGCGAGGAGAAGAAGAGCAGCCTTATTGTGAGAAGACGCTGGAATCTCCTCGACCTGTCGTTCAGGAGACATCTGTGGGTGAAAAGGTCATGCATTGGTGTTTAGGAAATGAACCAGCTGGACAAAGTGGACAGATGTTTTTGGTGGACACTTACAACTAGCAGGTCGGGTTCCGTATCTTCGCATGATCTGGTCTTGTGTGAATTTCACAAAAGATTCATATTGTTCTGCCAAGAAGAGGAGGATGACAGTGAGCATGTAGATATAAACAGCAGATGGTGGTAAAGGGCTCAAAATACATTGCACAAACTTTTCAAAAGACAATGTTGCTGGCTGCGGGGGGAAAAAAATCTCCCTGAGGAAAAAAAAAAAAAAAGCTTTTAAAGTAAACTATTTAAAGTACACGCTGACTGCTTTGGCAACTAAAAGCACAAACTCCAAGGAGATGGTGGATGCTGGCACTTAACCTGACACACCAGATGGATTGTTGCACAACAACTTTTAAGTAGGAAATGTCCTGACAACCCACACTGCTGTATCTCATGTGCAGTATCAGTGGGACCATTGTTTACCAACTTGCAGTAGCTTCCTGCTTTTGTCACAACTGCAGTCTGCCTGGATGCGCCATCTCTTCAGAGGATGCTGAACAACCGTACAATACTTGAACAAACCGAAAATAATTCATGCTGGGGCTTTTCAAGGTAGGTAGGTAGGCTATATGACAACACGCGTGAGGGGGAAACCTCTTATTACACTCTGACACTTGGCACCACGGGTGCTAATTACCTGCAAGTTTTGTATTGAGGATCTGTTCGTACTCCTCCCGGATCTTCTCCTCGTGGTCCTTGAGCAGTCGCTCACACAGGTAGCTCACCTGCTTCATTGTGAATGAGGGCTGGTCCTTTCTTGAGGCACCTGGAAAACACAGAGTCAGATCAGCGGTGGAAAAGGCCAGACCTCTTTCCCGGCGCCGGCGGCAGCAAGCTGAGTCACGCAGAGAGAGAGAGAGAGAGAGAGAGAGAGAGAGAGAGAGAGAGAGAGAGAGAGAGAGAGAGAGAGAGAGAGAGAGAGAGACAGAGAGAGAGAATGTCCCCTGTCTGGAAATAGACACCAGTCAGGTGAAAATGACCAGCCGAGCCATACTTTGTTGTCCCTGGGCTCTGCCACAACTGCAGGGTCATGCATCACCAGTGTAGGTATATTATTCAAACCACCCCGACCTTCGACTGGGGCTATCTTCAAGTGAGCGGATCCTTCACATGGCTGTATTTACACTGAGGTCCACAGTGAAGCATTTGGCCTGTAGTGTTTGTAAATCACAGGCAAGGATGGCAGAGGGTGCAGGTTTTATGGCTGGCAGGAGGCTGGCGTTTGGTGACAGTGCTGCCAGCGTGATCTACGCAGAGTGAGAGAGAATTAATATGGTGGGGCAGGGGGAAGAAAAAAAAAGAAGCTCTGAGCCCAGCGGCCTTAAAGTACAACTCTGGGCCACGGCTGCCAAATAGTGCTTAATGCATCAAAGTGCACCACTTTCCCTGCAGCTCGTGTACGTTTCCAACAAGGTGCTGCAGCCTCACCACTCGGTATGAATTAATGATGTGGGCACACGGGTAAACAGAAGGAGGAGCCGGTTATGCAAGTAAATGATGACTTTCCAGTGCATAACTTGTACTAAACATGCCGGGCTCTCTAAATGGTAACCATCAATCGTTTAAGAGAAAACTGATTCAGGGTTTTTGGATCAGCCAATTACTGCAGTTCATTGTCATGCAGAGTTAAGGCAAAGTGTGATGCTCCTCTTTATTTAGATTTAAAATGCATATGAGTGAAAGTATTTATATTAAATAGATGAGCCGGGGCAGCAAAGAGCTGCAAATCATCATCAATAATAATCAACCCGTCGGCCTGGTTTTGATCTGCTGCTTTAGTTGGTCACTTTGGTCTCGTTAAAGGTCTCACTTCAAGGCCAACTCATTTCTAAGTGATGGCGAGCTTGGGAAAATGTCTTGGACTGAGCACACTGTAGTAAAGTTTTTATGATTGTTGTGCGGCTCCAGCTCGCTGCTTCAGAGTTTTCTCACGCGTTTGGCTGATATTCTAACCGACACACGTTTTTCTCCTACAGCTTTCCAAAATCTCTGCCATCCAAGAGCGCTCTCACCCCGGGGCAATCCCGGTGGTGCCCAGGTACGTGTGATCTTCAAAGTCCAGTTTTCTCAATTAGCCTGAGAGGTCTGTGGAGCACAGTACCACACGCTGGCGCCCCCTGACAGTTAGAAGGTTTACTTCTACGTAGAACGGTTGCAGTACAGTCACCCTAAGGCCGGGTCAATGAGGAGTAGGCCAGTGATGTTCTGGAGAGGTGGTGTGTTTGTGCTTTTCCACAGTATTTCATGGGGCCTAAGTTGGTAGACACAGACCAATCAAAGCGCGTCGTGCTGTTTGCCACAGTCAGGCATCACATTGGAATTTAGGACGGAACTCCATCAAGAAGAGTTAATGGCATCAAACAACCACTTGGACAAGTGTTTCTGACCTTGTGGGGAACTGGGAGCGTTGAGAGAAGAAATGGGGCTGGTGGCATCGCTCGAGCTACAGGCCTCAGCCTGGTTGAAGGCCCCTTCCAGCTGCCGCCGCCTCTGGATCCGACTGCACTCTTGGCGGAGGTTGTGGAAGATCTGCTCTGTGGGAGCGAAAAGACAGAGACATGGTCAAAAAAAAAAAAAACCCATGAAGGAGGAACATCAAGCCTGGCGTCTATAGACAGACGACCACACCAACTGCAGCAGCTTGCATTTGTGTGACCTGCGTGCAAAAGTGAATACCTTCTTTTTGCATAGCACTGCAACACTGAATTGAAAAAGGTTTTCAGAAGACTACCTAAAGTAGCAGACCTTTAGTTTCAAGTATAAATTACAGCTGTGTGTTAACCATCATCGATTGCTTTCAAGACCACATTTCAAATCACAGGAAGTGAGGGGTTTTTTCCCCATCACCGCTGGGGCACAATTACCAAGCTGACATCAGGCGTCCTTTTGTTGTGCCCTGACTGCATTACTTTCACTTCCCTTCTAGATTCCTAGCACCGAGTCTGATCAAGTCACAGGGTAGTCAATGCCCCAAAAACACAGATTTGAAACTTCCCAACATCCTGTTCCTAATATCCTGCTCTCCTCTTTACAGCTGCACTGTTTCAGAAGTCTATCATTTGACTGGAACTCAAAAGCAGATTTCCAATGTTTAAATAAAAGTTACAATCGCAGTATTATTTTTTTTTTTTGCATCTTTTCATCCAATTTTCAATAATGAAATGGTTTCTTCCTTGTTGTCTTGTTATGTTGATACTTGCAGTGAAACCATCAGGGCTATGCAAGTCCCAAAGCAGTAAAGAAAGGAAAAACAGAAAGGAAAAAAGAAAAAGATAACTGACAAGATCAAGTTGTTCTTTTTTTGGTGCATCAAGATTCAATGTACCAGGAAAGTGTTGCCTAGTGACAGATGACAGCCCAGTTTCAAAAAGGGAATTGGGAAGGGACTCAGAACTTATTAAACGTTAAATTGGTCAGTTTGGAGGGTTTTTAATGTTTCCAGGTTTATTCATCCTCTGTCCAGTGACTAGACGAGTTGACTCCATATTTACCACAGGGTGTTGGTTAAGCTTCTAGTTTTTCCCGTGCGTTCTATCAGCTTAAACAGGTTTACTTTCTATGACCCCACTAATCCAAGTGTTGGACGCTGCTAGTGGGGAAAGCCGCAGATAAGCTCAACACTACAGGACGACATTTTCCTCGAGTGTCCCTGCACTTCAGACTAGGTGCAAAATAGATGCTGGAAGCATGGTCAGACAGACTGCTTGTAGATTGGTGGTCCACAAATTATCTTTCGTGAAATTTGTAGATACTAAGATCTAAATGTGCGTTCAAAAAACTGTGGGTGTCGTGTTTCTCCAGTTGTCTCATGTCTTATTTTAGATCCTAATGTGCTCAACATTGGATTGAGATATTGAATTATGCTGTGTGTCACATAATATGTGCCATGTCTCCAATTCCAGAGCTTGGATGCAGATAAATACCTGTGCTAGAATCTTATTTCATTTTTTGACTCGACTCAATCAGCTGGCCGGGTTTTTAAAGCCTGACACCTTCACCAACGCTGAAACAGGCATGGGGATTTCCACACAGGCACACTGCCACGGCAGAACGGCAATAGAGGACTTAACTCTTAGGAGATCAAATGCTTCTGTCTGTAATGAGTCCGTTTAGAAAATGGTCGCTAGGTTTAGGATAAACACTGTCCAACCAATCTGTGACAAGGGTTTGTTTTGCTTAATGCAGCAAGCTCTCGTCTCTACAATATGCTGCTTAACATTACTCTAAATTACCAGAAAAATAAAGCATCCAGCTTCTCAAGTATTCAATGCGAACAACAGTCAAATGCTGTAGTTAACTCTGTGTCTCAATGGTTAGCATTGGGTAGCTAACTACACATCTAAAGTTGTTTTTATGGAAAGTTACATCAGTGACTGCAGAAAGAGCACTGCCTAAAGCTCAGTTACAGATAATTAAATGCCAAAAATGTGAACGTTAGTAAGAAAACAACGCGAAGAAGAAAACGTAACATGGCCTCGACACAAGCTGCTCTGCACTGTTTACCTTCCGATTCCCACCAGAGTGGGAGTCTTTACACATGCTGCACCTTTATCTGGGGAGCTCTGCCTCATTTATCTTGGGTGTGGAGGGAGCAAGGGGCCATGTTGCTATTTCAGCCTGTTCATCCGTTTGCTTGTTTGGATAGCAAAGAATACAGGATTCTCTCCATAGGCTGAGCCAGATAAGGCACTCGGGCAGAGCGCTGACAGACAGCACTCATCTCGTCAAACAACACAATATTTGCACCTTTGGTGTCCTTTGGCTCCCCGCTGTGTGTTCATTTATTTTTCTGAAACAAATCAAAAATGGTTTGTCTGTCGGTGCACATGCAGTTTGTATGTTTTGTCGAGAGTGAGGTGGGGCTGCAGGTTCAAAAACAAGAGGTGCCGGTTGATGAATGCTTGTGCTTTAAAAGCTCTTGCTGATTGATTTCTGCACCAACATGGTGGGAAATGGTTGACACTCGTTGTAGGACATCAGCAACGATCCCAGCACGCTCAACCGAAAACCCTTCTTCTCTTATAGCCACCGCAAGGAGCTCACTTATGGAACGCTGCAATGCAACAGTGACCCCACCACAGCCAGGCCAGGCAATCAATCAGAGAGACTTCCGGAGGCCATGGGGACACGGTGCAGAAAGCCTGGCTGAAAGGGTTCGTTAGGCACCGGCCAAACAGTGAAAGCCAAGAGATCGGCCAGATAGACTGGACCCGGTGTGGAGTCAACACAAAGCTGACTCATTTCATTTCATCCCTCAGCACAAAAGCATTGTGAGGGGGTGGGTTTCAAATTTCCCCAACTGCCAGGAAGTAGCTGGTAAGATATTGGAAGTCAGTTCAAATTGCCCTTCAGTAGAGTGATGCAGAACAGCATGAAATAGGATAATGGAAAATAGCTTAATTTTCTGTAATATACAGTTTGGCATGGGGAAAAATTACCAAGTAATTACACAAGAAATCAACTTAAAAAGTAATCATTGTGGAACTTGCTGAGTGCTGCCTCAAGTGAACCTGGACCGCTGAAAGGCATGTGTGGGTAAAGGCAGACAGGAGGGCTGACGGGTGACCTTTGGCTAAACACAAAACTGCTTTGACTTGGCGAACCGCAGCAAAACAATGTGGATTGCAGCAGCAGTCCCACCAGGGGCCTCTTTCTGGGTGAAGGTGAATTTGAAATACCACATATCTGGACTTCATGTCTGCAGTGTGCAGATCTATTTCACCTGCAGCTGTGGTTAATCTCAACAGACAAACTCTGGACAGAATGGGAGCAGAAGTGGCCCGTGCAAGTTCTGACTATGTGCTGCATGTACGGAAGCGTTACAGCACCAGACCCTTTAGACATATGTGATCCTTTGTTCATTTGCACTGCAATTTTTTAATTCATGTTTGTCACCGCAGCTTGGACACACAAACAAAAGCATTGCAATGATAAATAATCTTACCACAATATGGGCTTAATCATTGTCTTAAGGTGTCGATATGACACTTTTTTTTACCACTGCTGCTTCTGCTAGATTTACCAGACACGGCAAAGCTGAAGGGCAGTTCCTCCACTGGAACTGTGAATGACAAGCTGCAA
The DNA here is from genome assembly GCA_009823395.1 of Thamnaconus septentrionalis. Classification (NCBI taxonomy): domain Eukaryota; kingdom Metazoa; phylum Chordata; class Actinopteri; order Tetraodontiformes; family Monacanthidae; genus Thamnaconus; species Thamnaconus septentrionalis. The sequence goes on along the minus strand of CM020511.1, from coordinate 4,056,678 downwards.
CGGTGGCACAACAATCCCAGCCTTGGCAGACTGTTTAAAAACAGGGAGCTCTGTGTGTGTGTGTGTGTGTGTGTGTGTGTGTGTGTGTGCGTGTTTATGTTCACTGCCAACCTTCCCTCGAGGTCCCTATAGGCCAAAATAACCATATTTGCTACAGACCAAAAAAAGGGACAACAGAGTGCCTGAGCTGTTTGACTCAATAAGTGTCAGCAGGCATTTTGTGCGAATTGGTGCAGCATGACTTGTTTTAAGGTTTGTTAGACCAAAGGTGATCCTCACTCCTGCATTCAATTCCTCATTTTGACCTAACAGGTAGAGATGCACTGATCGCCTTCTTTTGTGACCAATCATTACCACAGGAAGTGGTGTCTGCTGATTATGACAGCACTCAGCCTGCATGCCGATCAAACGATACCGCTCGGGAAGTTTGGCTGATAGAGGCTTGTGTGCTGTTTCTGCCAAATGTCCTGGCAGAAAGCATAAACTGGTGATACTGAAAAATGAAGAGAGCTCAATGATAAATTAAACTGTGTAGCTTAGAGTTTTCTGATCAGAACATCTGAGTTTTGGCATGGAACCAGAGGCCACTCACTCATCAGCAGCCCATTGGCTAACTCCAAGTATAAAGTCCCAAGTCTAAACCATCATAGAAGGAAAGTAGGGTGGTTTCCATCGCAGTGGCATCAATAAATCTGTTTACTGGTTCAGGAATACATCTTTTTATATATTAGTACAAACTCAATGTGACAGGAGATAGAAATCTTGGCAATAATGTTTTTCTGGTGAATATCATTCATGGGGAGAAAGTAACCTTGCAGGTCAATCTTAAATCAATTTACTTGTTCAAAAATGGATCTATACACGCAAGCACACACTCAGTGTGGAAGGAGATGCAGATCTTGGCAACGAACAACTGCTTGCTGATATGCGGAACCGGATGAACCTCTCAAATGGCACCAGCATTCAAAAGGATCCAAGATCAGACCGAAAGCTCTTTGTCATGGAAATATTGGATGAAAAAATGCAAGACACTGCCAAGCTCAGACGCAAAGGTATATGCTATTAAACCCCAGGCTTCCAGAGCTCAGGAGGCGGCACGGCTGACTTTCAGCAAAGACAGGTAATTATCATGGGTACAGGAGTGTACCTAACACCTATCTAGCACTCGCAGTTGTGTGTTACAAGTCAATGGGAGGGCAGAGGGGAAACAATAGGAGAGAAACAATCCCCCCAGAGCCCACAGGGGGAAGATAGCGCTACGTGACGCTGCTAGCCCCGGCCTCAATGCTAAAACATTGCAGCACTAAAGCCAAAGAGACCCATTACCCACCCAGGCAGCCCCTGATGAACAGCCTGAGGTGACGTGCCTTCTGCTATAGCACCATTTGTCCTCTCGGGAGAGCCAATTGCCTCCATCGTCACCCAGGTGTTGGAGGCATCTTTTGTTAGGAAAAACCTCGCGTTTTAACAACAAACACAAGGGAGGACATCGTCGTGATTTCTTTTTAAACACTACAGCTGACTACTTTTTGCAAAAAAACGACACTGACCCGATGTGCCTCGCCTTTGCAAATATCTTTGAGTGCCTTTCCATGAGTGTGGCACCGCTAGTTTGCAGGAGCTAACTCGGCCAAGCTACGCATCAACGCACCGGGCGGCCGCGATGCCACCCAGTAAGAAGGGTGGACGGTTTTCAAACGTTGCTTTTAAGCGACATCCAAGTTACTTTATCTACCTGGTATTAAGCTAAGCTAGGCTAACGTTTAGCAGCCCCCAACAGCCATTCTGAATCTCTCCGCTAGCTTAGCTATCCATTCCACTCCACCCAAACCCCCTCCCCCATGACACCCACCCTGAAACGCAGGAGAAAATTATAACAGCCAACATCTCTCTCGGTACGTACCTGGAGTGAGTCTGTGTTCACCCCCTGTGCTCAAGGGAGACATCGAATGTGTGGGGCTGTCGAGTGGGGGACGTAGGTTGTATCTTTGTGGCGACGGAGTGCTCGGACTCCCCGTTAGTGGATTGCACCTTCTCCGCTTGGGAGACTGGGGACTGAGGAGGGCCTCAAACTCCATGGAGCGCTTTAACGTAGCTCCGCAAGCCATGTTAGCGAAACAAAAACGAGGTGTGGGGAAATAACACGGAAAGAGAATACGACCCGCAAAAGCTGGGGTTTGACGCTCGTCGGTTTCCTCGGATTTTAGCTGATCCTTTCTTCCTCTCCACAACAACGGATTTTCTTCGCGTAGTAAGCCAAGTGCCTGCCTGCTGAATTTTTAAAACGTCACAATGGCGGCTCGTACCATTCCTGAGCGGAGGGATGTTCTTTTTTTTAAGTCAACGTTTATAACTGAAAGTATTATGTCAGAACGAATTGGATTTATTTTTAGTGTCTGGATTTGTTATGTTATACATATAAAAAATTATTACATCCGACATTTTGTACCAATTTCTTTCGTTTTAGCTACTACTAATGGGCGATGGAACCCCGTTGGTTTGAATGATCGATTGCCAATGAGCTGCGGCTTCACAAGACGCTTGTTCTCGAGGGTCAGGTAAATTAGGTAATTTAAACATCCCGATTCTTTTCAAGAGACCGTCGTCTCAGTCGGTCGAAGCTAAAAATACTTAATTCTAGAAATCACCATAACTTTTAAAAGCAAACCGTACACATCTGTCGATGCTCCACCAAAGGGGAAATACCCAGTTATTAAAGTTTTTGTTAACTTTCCCTTTCAGTTAAGTTTCTTGAAGATGAAGGTCTTGTAAAAAGTTGAGCACTGCACCGCCTTTCTTTACACATTGAAAAAGAAATATACACGCTCAAAGTTCCAACAGTGATTGTGCCTTTAAGAATTTTTTGGAGTAAGAATCTTTTTCCAACATCATTTCCTTGTTTTAAATGCTGTTACTGTACTGAGATAATGGCGTTTTGCTGGCTCAGAAAATCTCCCCTAGTGTTGATTCGATCATTCAAAACACATTCATCTGTCATCATATCATGAACTAATATTTCATCCAGACACACACCAGACATGATTATTGGTTTTGCCTAAGTTTTCTCATCACGGAAAGCTGAAAATTAAATAAACTGAAGCAATGTGATGTGTGGGGAATTGCTCAAATTTGTGTCACTGAGGGGATCTTTGAATGTAACTTTTATTTTTGTGTGATCCAGTCACACAAAATAGACCAAACAGAAACCCATAGATGAGTCAGATAAATCTTTATTTCCATAGATATTGTATTAGTATAATTTGATTACTTTAATTCTCTTGGCTATGCTTACAAAGTTCTAACATTTTAACCTTGTAACACTTACCTTTTAAATAATACATTTTCATATATTCCAGTGTTTATAATTAAACCTAACTGCAAAATGATAATAAAGCTACTATGTTCTCACCAGCAGCAGAAAATTATTGAGTAATAATATTCTTATTATTGTGAACACTATATTACTGACACAATTTGTCCTTCACAAGTCAGTAGAGGTTATCAGTAAAGTCTACAAATGGAATTGAACTGAAAAGACACATATTTACAGACATAAATGATATAAACAGGTGACATTGTGTCTGACCTATAAATCCACTATTTTGCTATTTTCTGGTCCTCTTTTCTGTAGTTGCCAGCTACACATTTAACATAAAACTGTTTTAGCTTCTGCACTTGTTCTATGCGTGGCGTGTGTCTGATCTACCACAGTCATCCGCACGTCAGACCTTTGTAAACTCTGGCATCCGCTTGCGCACATGCAACAACGACAACCTATAAGGTCCTCTGATCTCGCATACTCTGAAGTGCAACATCAAACAAAGACAAGCATATGACAAACATATCCTTCATGTGGAGTCTCAAGTGTATTAACTCATGAGTTGTGGTGTGAAAAGACAGGGGTGAGAATGTGGAGACACTGATATCTGAGGCAGAAAGGTTAGAGGTTAGGAAGGTTAGGGAGACCTTATTACATCACCTTGCTTATATAAAGCCCAACATTCACTTAACAGATGGTGTGGACATCCATGCCCTTATTTGCACTGGACTCAGGGACAAAAGTGTGTGCCCAAACTAGACATCACAAAATTCAATACATTTAAATCTAAGCATCTAATATGTTATAACTCGTGGGAATAAAGAAATAAATACAAAGCAGTATATTTGTCAGGGACTACACACAATGTGCTTCATAATCTTGCAATGAAACACAATATCCCTAAAGTGTATATGATTTTACAGTGCAGTCCACATTATGACATGCTGCCATAAAGACCATTTTAATTGCCTAAATGGTTTACTCCAAATTATGTCTCATTTTCTCATCTTATGCTGTTGATGGTGCACCATTTCTGAGATCGAGTCAAGTCGGGTGGTTCTGGTCCTGGGCATGTCTTCCTCAGAAAGGTTTGTGAAGTGGCTGTCTTGGGCAGAAGGTAAGTCCACTGAGCGTTTTTTGCACCTACTCCTCTCGTACAGCTGCTGGAGCAGCTGCAGCAAGGCAATTTTTAGCTCTCGGCAGCGCAGAGCATACAGCAGTGGGTTGATGGCGGAGTTGACCAGGCAGAGGGTGCTGCAGAAGGCGAAGGCTCTCTGTTGGGTGAGCGTCAGGAATATAGACACATCGGCCAACATGAAGGATAAGGCGGGAAGCCAGCAGCCTACAAGTATGAGCAGAATCAAGCCAAAGGTGCGCGCTAGCCGGATATCCATCCTCATGCGGGCGTTGCCTGTTCCTGTTGAGCCCTGGATGTTTGTCATGGAGGCCTCATGGCGGTGGGCCTTGTACAGGATGAGAGCATAGGCTCCAAGGATGAGAGCCAGGATTACCAGGATGAAACTGGTCCAGCAGGCCAGATAGCCTGGGTTGATGTATGGGAACAGGCGCGAGCATGGTGGTGTCAACCCTGTTGGACACCTCCAACCCATCAGGGGCAAGAAGGAGATAATGATGGTAACACTCCAGAGGGCCAGGAGACTCAGCAGGGCTCGTCGGCGGGTCAGGACTACCTTGTACCTGGAGGCCTGGTGTATGCACAGATAACGGTCCAGAGCTGTCAGCAGTAAACTCCCTACTGAACTACTAAAGGCCATCGTGACACCCCCTAATTTGAAAAGGTAGGCGTCTGGGCCGTCACTACGGCGAAAGAGATGGAAGTCCAAGAAGCTGATGGTGAAGAAGCAGCTGGCGAAGACGTCGGCCAGAGCCAGGCTGCCGATGAACAGATATGAGGGCCGCTGCCGCAGGGCAGCCGTGGCGGCAATCACTCCCAACACAACGGCGTTCTCCAGCAGCGTGAGTGGACCTGCCAGGAAACAGATGGAGCCAATTGCTGTTTTCTCTGCCTTGATTAGAACCATGTAGCACTCCAGATTCTCACAAGACCTGTCAGCTGTAAGAAATGATAGCACGACAATCAGAACAGTATTCAACGCAACACAAATGCTCAGACCCTGTTTAATTTATTGTCATTTGCAGGGTCTTTGTAAAATATAGCACAATACTTTACCTATAGTCAAAGAGGTGTTCTCTTTAACTTCTTTTGGTCCTAAAGAAACAGAATTTTTCCAGTCCTCCATTTCAGCCGCTACCCTATGGACTAAATTGTAATTTCAAAATAAAGTTATTATTAACAGTTAGGAATTCGATTACACACACACACATACACACACAGACACACACAAATGGTGTTACCATTCTGGCGTTTATTATGTAATAGTATTATGAAAAATGTTCTTTTTTTAAAAAAAAAAGAAGAAAAAAAAGTGGTATCCCACTTCCTGTGGCTCAACAAAGTACAGCGTGTGATGACATGTACTCTCTTTGTCAATATTGAACATGCAGTGCTTAACGGGAACGTTAACGGCTGTGAGCCGTGGCAGAGAGCCACTTACAGGTCGGGGACAAACAACAGAGTGACCATTACAGGATCTGCTCATGCTGATACTGAGGAGATAGTTAGAAAGAGTCACAGAAATCACAGCTTCACATCACAGCCATAAAAGGGCCACATCTTGCATAATGACTCAATGAGCTTCAGACGGGATTGCAGTGTGCTTATTGTGATTCTGAAATACCAACCATCACTGTGATGGTGCTGGTACAACTGTATCTCACATTCTGCTGGAAATCATTTCAATATTGATAAAATTAGCATTATGTTTTGTGAACATCTGTTTTAAATTGTGCAACATCTTGAATCATGTCAAGTCAGGTTTATGGTGAACTAATTTTTATACCATGTGTTTGAAGATCTGGGAAAAAAAATAAAAGCATGACCATGACACAATTCATCCCTGTTCCTCTTCACGCAGAGCAGAATGTCTAATATGAAGGAATATGAAGGAATCAAAGAAAAAGAAAACTTTTTCTTGAGGAATATGGACTACTACATTAGTATAATAATAACAAATACTGCCCGCTTTTGGTTCATAATAGAAGGCCGAAGGTCAACATAAGCGTGGTCAATCTCCACTTGAGTGCATCACTGTATTCATGCAATCAATAGATTACGATAAGTGTGGCAAGCCGATGAGGGAGGCTTTGATTAAAGTAAATAACGCTGTGATCCGTCGGAGTAGTCGGTCATAATTAATAAAATCCGAAAAGCCAAAGCAACCCCTTAAATGTACAATAAATTGCAGCTGTGTTGACCTCGATGTTTGTGATGTTTTTACAGAAACTTCAAGTAAAAGTTCAATTAGTTTTGCTGACAGGAACATTCATAAATCAATGAGCCAAAGCTGGCAAAGTAGGTTTTTGTGTTGCAGACAAGGTAATTGTACACTTGGGAGGAGACTAAATAGAGAGCTCTACATATTAAGGTCACTAATTTGTTTTCCTCCTCCTCTCCTGTCTCCTTTTTCATCTTTCTATAAATTTGACATTGCTTTAAATTGCATAAAAGCAGCAGAAGGATAAAGATTTATTTCCAGACAACATTTAATATTTTTCAATTTGCCAGAAGGCCATATGGGTACATCCACTGTGGATATTACACTATCTCAGGCTTTCTCTGCCATCCCTTGTTGTGAATACTTTTGATTTACAGGGCTTTCTAAAAATGCACGATGCCTCTAAACAGAAAAAGTGGCCACTGTCACACAGGCTACATATATAGTCTGAAAATAGAAATGGTATATGGATATACGCATAGCTGACAGACTAACTGATGTGTGTTGAGCCAATAACCTCTTGAGTCACTCAGCCACACTGTTACCAAATACTGCAAACGGATGCAAAATGAACAGTTTGAGGATAATAGTCAAAAGACCAAACTGCACATAAAACACTAAGGAATAAAAAAGACCAAATAAGATAAAGACAAATAAAACTACTTTCTCATAGATACACACTGTTTCACTGAAGACAAACAAATTATAACCTGTCTGCCTCGTGACTCAAAATCTCCAAATAAATAATTTTTGAAGAGCCTACCTTGTCTTCGCCAACTTGACACGTAAAGTGGTTGGTTTTGTAAGTAAAGTGCAGGAAATGAGTATTAAATCTTCTCAGTAGCACAGCAACCACTGCTTAACCACACAGACCTGCAGACCTGAACTGAAACATAAAGCACCAGCGACTGGAAAGGATAAGCAGGGTGACTGTGATGACATGAGTGGGGTGGGAGGGACGGCGACTCATGAGCAGGAGATGAAAGAGGCCAAATCATGTCCTTCTCAAGCATATCGAAAGAAGCTACTGGATGTGATACATGCAAATTAAGTTGGATTATATTTATTGTTGCATAATAGGGCAAAATGTTTATAAAAATAAAATCTTTATTAGTATAGAGTTTGTTTTTGTTTTTGTTTTGTTTTTGTTTTTTAACAAAAAAGAGGGTAAACTCAGGGGAGACCAGCACTCAAGAAGGTCGACGTGTTGGCTGTAACTAAAGTGTGAGAAACTAGTCGATAAAAAGCGTTGCGAGCGGGGTAAAGGCGATGAAGCAGAATTTATCTGGTAAATATAAACAAAGTGATTTTCCTTGGCCAGACTTTGCCTGGCTGTGAACTGCGACCTAGAAAGTGTGATTTTCTTGCCTACATTCTGGGGTCAGAGTGAAAGTGGAGATGCTTCAATCAATCACCTTATTTAACGTGTTTTACCTAATCAAGGCAGCTGAAGAGATAATTTTCTCTCAAGTTGTGCAGCAGTGTTTCCCTCCACATCTTTTGCTAACTACTTTATACCCATCTTCATTTGACAGATAATGTCTGCAGCATCATGCTTGGGCACACAAAAAAAACCTTCATGAACCATGTTTTTTAGTAATAGTACTGTTTGTAAACATCTTCAAAACTTTAAATACATTTTAGTAAAAAAAATGTACAAGACAGAAAAGTGTGACAAAACCCACATGCATGCATTGTTAATATCTTAAGAAAGTATAGTATTGCCATGTGGGGACACACTGCAATAACCATGAACTGACAGAAGACAAAGAATTTAGGGAACATCATAAATTTGAAATTAATTACTATTTCTTTACACAATTTCTCACTTGTGAGTGTGCAGTAAATGCTTTTTAACTCAGCTTTTGCCACTATGACAGCAGAGGAGACATCAACTGAACTTGCAGTGCAAGAACAACTTAATTGGGTCAAAAAATGCAGACCTAAGGCATTCTGAAATAAATTAGCATTCCATTTTTGTGTCACACTTTGAAGAAAAGTTTGAAAGAGAACTGTGAGGAGGACAAACAAATGACATGTCAAAAAACAGGACAGAATTAAAAGGGGATAATTGGGACAATTATTGTAAATGACTTAATTACTTTATTATTAGGGAGAAAACTGTCCTGTAATAAGTTGGTGATATCTGGTGTCTTGGTTGCGTCTCCCCTTCCTCTGACCTGATAGATTCTGCAGGCCAGAAGCAACCAAATACGATTAGGGGTAGACAGCACCGCTCTAATGATGTTTCCTCTCAGTCAACATCCAAGCAGGACTAGCAGGACAACAAAACACTGGCCGGTGAATGAAGCCGGATATGTTCAATTATCAGTCCGATCAAGCCACTCTGTCACACAAACCTTTTTTAGGTCTCACCAAGGACACAAACACAAGGGAATACCTGAATTAACGACATTTCCCCCTCTCATTTCCACATTACAGACTTTTGCAAAGGAACATCACATCGCTGATACGGGGAAAAAAATCAAATTATTTGATTTGCACGTAGTGCTTTGAAAATCCTATCGTATGGAAAATGCACTTCACAAGTGTTATCCAACTATAACAGATCTATAAACTGCCCAAAAAAGACAAAGGTCCATCCTTCACGTTTTTGGTTTTTTGCGCGTTTAGCATCAAACAGCGATATACTAGAGATCTTCAGTAGAGTGGTTAGCACTGACACTTCAAACCAAGAAAGTTGTGGCTTCACTTTCGGCCTTTCTGTGCTGTTGTTGGGTTTGTTGCATATTCTCCTTGTGCCTGAACAGATTTCTTCCTTCTACTCTCTGGCTGAAGACATACATATGAAGTTTATTGCTGACCATTGTCTGTAGATGTGAATATGGATATGTTGTCTCTTTATGTTGCAATAAACTGGGTGGATAATTGGTGGCGCTGGAAAGAATGGTAGAGACCAATGGCAGGCTGTCAGGGCCAGCAAGGCCTTCTCTGCTGGCCTAAACATATCTTAGAAAAGCAAGTTTTCCTGTAAATAAGATAATAATGTTATTCTCCATTGTTTGTTATTTTTGCGTTGCATAATAGCCACTTGGTTGTGCTGTTTTAATTGTTGTAAATACAGTTCTTAACCAATCATATTTCAGCGAGCTTGTTTCGTCAGGTTCAATGAAATCTGCCAAAGGCCTTCAGAATCGACACTGCAGGCTAATGTGCACTGTAAGTGAACGGGGCTGAAGGAGAATATAACGATTTAGCTGCCGAATCATCTGTAATTTATAATGTAAATAAGGTGGCACATTGGCGAAGCAGCTGTGCCAACATGTTCAATTGTTTAATTCTTAATACAATACAATAACTGTAAATTTCTCATTTAGATGCAATAGAAACACATGTAAATTCAACTGTTTAATATGTAAATATCTTGCTTTTTATTTTTTCTGTAAATACTTACAGATATTTTATTTTTGTCTATATCTTCAGTTAATATAATTCTTGAGCTTTTGCACTGTAGCCTTTTTTTGTTGTTGCTGTAATTATGCAAATTTTCCCATCGTGGAATCAATAAAGGTCTTCTTCTTCTTCAATAGTTTGTTTCGTTGTTGTGTTGGTCTCTTATGAATCAACGACAATGCACAGTTTATAGGACAAGAGTTAAAGCTCACAGAGTACTTTTGGTGGACTTATTAAAACTTTGTTGAGGAATCTTTTAAAATCGCCTTTTATTTGCAAGTTTTGACAGTGTCAGTGGGCTTTGTTACTTAAGTCTTGATTGGGATTTGAATGCTACAGAAACTAAGTTTTACTCACAAGTTTTGCTTTTGATCACCTATATGATGGTAATGTAGTGTCTAAGTGTTATCACGTATGGACACTCAAGCCACAGTGTCATATTGAGGGTGTTATGAGGTGTGTTAATTCAGGGTGGACTAAATATGACGTCACTGATGGCCAAGGCATGAAACGCACGGCCCACCACTGGTGGAGACACACCTATTTTGTGAGTGGTGGGTGGTGTCTACAACACTCTATTCAAATTCACGTGGAGCTCCACAGATAGGAGTTTGTACCCAACAGCTGGTTTAAGTAGGCGTTCATTCATAAGGAAACTGTCTACAAGTTCATTTCCATAATGCATAATGCATTTTTCTGATTCTTTTGTTCTAAAATATTTCAATTTCCTTTTCTTTCATAGTCATATATGGATATTTGTACTTTGTATGTCTTCAGTGTTTTGTATGACCCTCAGAAACCTCTTTGGTGACCTACTTTCCATTGATAGCTAACTTTTGCTTGGCACGCCCCCTTTCAAAGATTGGCTTGCTCTGGGGAGTGTCCTACTGTGGCCTTCAGCTGAGTGCTCTGACTGACACAAATTATGTTGTGCAACATTTAAAAATCCAAGCGTGAATGAAAGGACAAAACACACACCATGACCATGACTTTTGAGACGATCGATTACTGAAGCTGTGTTGTGGTCTTTCGAGTGATAACAGTAGATTTCCCATTTTAAAGGTTGTGCAAACACAATTAAAGTATTCAAATTTAAAATTCATTTGGTGTGGTACGATCCCACCTTTAAGACCTTTAAGTCTCAACTGTCTCTGCTATGAGCGTTACACACAACACCCCTGATTTTATCTCTGGAAGTCAACATAAGCTGAAAGAAACATGGAGGAATGGTTCCCATCCCCGGTGACCAAATGTTGATATTTATTGCAACATTCCGTTCATGTGACACCTAGCCCTGAACTCATTCGGACAAGAAAATCTTTGTGTATATGTTCCTAGTCTATACGAGTTAAGAGACGTAAACATACACTTTCTTTCACCTTCCAAGCTGTTTTTTCCCTTAAAATCCTCAAGTTCAAAACACTGCTAAAGGAAAGAAAGAAAGGAGCATTTTCAATGAGGACTCGGGAGATAGGGGGATGGGCGAGTCTGGGATGGGTCCCTGTGTTTATCACAGCCTGTTGCAGCTGTTCCAACAAAGAGCAACAGGCGTAACCTACTTGAGGTTCATTAACACGTTCGACAGTGTGAACATTAAACATGTCCCAGTGTAGGCCGAACGGGAAGAACATCCATTAACGCCTTCGTACATGTAAACTTGTTTACCTTATTTGAACGCGGGGTTGACATTACATAATGTAACAAACAACGCCAGGTCTTCAAAACATTTTCCCCATTTGTTGCGGGACAGTCACCGACAATACATTGTCGCCGAAAAAGCAAGGCGTCTGGTCCATATGGGGTCATTTTGTTTACGGTATTTTGTCACTTCTCTCCGGAAAAACCCGAGCTCCAACAAAGGGAAGCGGGGGAGGAGGGGAGGTCCAGTAATTGACGTCATCAGTCTGGCAACAAGCGTGAACGCCTTGGCCGCTCGCTGGTGATTGGCTGTTGGCTTTGCGGCCTGTCGGTGATTGGTCAGAACGGCCAAAGAATGAGCTACATAGCTCTGCTGTAGATTCCATTTTGTTGCAATTCAGACGGAGAAGGGAGGAAGATATGACATTCTGAGACTGTTAGTTGACAGGAGAAAGGTACGACGGCGACGGATTTGTAGGAAATACAGCTCGCTGTGCTTCCTAAGCAGTCCTTGGAGGGATTTCCAAGACGTTCCTTGCATTTTTTGTCGGACGAAGGGCTTTGAGAGTCAAGCCCAGAAGAAGTCGGTGAGCGAAGCTGTTTTTGTGTCTCGTCGCCATATTGCGTCCTCCGTTTCTTTGTTTTGGTTTGGTGCCAAAATAGTATGACCTCATTGCCGATGAGTTGTTTACGCGACATATTTGTGTGATGGAGTGGTTTTTAAATCTCCCTGGTCGACATTAGTTGTGGTGGCATGTTTGTTTTCCACTGTAAAAACATCGACGTCTCTGTTTTGTAATCACTAGTTACTGCTAGCGACACAAAGGGAGCTATCAAACTCGACACAGCTCAATAAATGAGGACCTCATTGAAATGCTCGATGTTTTCACCCACTATTCATACATACGTGTAATGACCTGTAAAGGTGATTTTCCAGAAATAATCTTTGTTTACGCTTTATTCTTGTGTAATGACGCAGTCGAAATACACAATGTCCCGTTCGCAGGACGACACTTACAAACGGCACTTCGACGAAATATCAACGACACCTCGGTCAACTGGTGATTTTTGTTGTATTTATTGGCGGGTTTTGTTTGTGTGTGTGTGTGCTTTAGAGGTCTTCGGCTTCGCGGAGCATCGTGTGCCGAGGTGAATTGATGTTCAGCTCGGCTCCACGTCAAAACAACGCTCATTGGCACATGAAAACCCTGGACCTTGCTGGACACAGAAGTGCAGTGAGAGGTAGATTGAGAACTACTTCGAGGACCTGGGGCCCGATCGGAGGCGAGAGACTGAAGAGGGGGATCTGCTCCGTTTACTTGCTCACAACAAGGAGGTGAGCAGTTGTTTTCGTCCTCGGGATGTGGGAGGGGAGGGGGAGGGGCAACGGGGAGGCGGCCCTTGCTGTCTGGCTGCTCGGCACGTAAGCCGCAGCGCTTGCTTTTCCAACCGAGGGACGGTGTCTTTTTGCACTTTTCCCTTTTCAATTAAAACCGTTTCACGTCAGAAATATCATACTATTGGAGTAGATATGGCGGGTGAATTAACCCAGCGTTTGTTTATTTTCCCCTCGTAGGTGACACGTACTGCTGAGGCATTATGGGAGGTGGAGAGAGTTATTCCATTCCAGTTTCCCACCCTGAGCGCCCGCTGGCCAAGAAAAACCACCAGCTTGGCCGGGCGAAGCAGAGAAACCGCGAGCAGAACGGTGCCGCCGCTGCATCCGCCGGAGGAGCAGGGTGCCTTCACCATCACGGGCACCGCAGGAGTGACAAGGGCGCAGCCTACCACAGGTCTTCAGAGACGCGGCAGGCCGTGTCTGCAAAGAAAAACGTTTCTGTCTGTTTTGCCACCAACTACGATCAGAACTGGGAGGGCGCGGTGTCTCACCTCAGCACGCTCCTGACCACCCAGGGTAGTCCGAGCTACGCAGGGCCCAAGTTCAGCGAGCCGCCGTCGCCCAGCGTGCTGCCCAAGCCCCCCAGCCACTGGGTGTCCTTCCCAATGGGCTCGTGCGATAACAGGGAGATGATGGCCTTCCAACTCAAGAGCCTCCTCAAGGTGCAAGCCTGAGAGGAATCCCCGCGCGACACCCTTTACCAAAAGCCAATGAACTGGGACCCTCTGTGCCAACGTGTGCTAATCAGGAACACCTGGGGGCTGCAATACTTTTAGCTGTTTTTAGACTCGACTCCTTGAGTGCGACAGGACCAGCAGCTGTTCTGCTGACGCTTGTCCTTTCCAAATTTTATTCGATTCAATATTTCAATGTATTACAGCCCTGAGCCTTCCTGATCGGCACTGTTTGTACTGGAGTCTGTTTCTGTGACGACGACAAACTGGATATCCTTACTGTACTTTTGTTTTGTTCTTTTTAATGTTGGCTGTCAAACCAGATTGAGCGTGCTTTTTACTCAAACAAGGGCAGTGATAATAGTCAGGTAAATCCCCAGCAATCTTACAGTCCATTTTTGTGGACAAAAAAACATGCCTTTTCTGTTCACACAAATTTATTGCATAGAGTATCGGGTGCTAAACCAACATTTGTAGCATTTGTTTTTTGCCCAGGTCCCAATTTTGTTAATCCGTGACATAGTTCTTCTTTTTTTAATCCTTGTTCTGGGGTGGAAAGTATGCCCAATTGCACTTCTGCAGGGAAAAGGCCATGTTATTGGCAGTAATAAGCTGTAGCCAGTAGATAGAGATTTATAACCTGCAGCCTAAGGGTAAAAAGAGACCATTGTACAGAGGCTTAAGACTATCAACTCCTGTACCTTTTTTGTTATAATTGCGCTGTGCGCAGAAGCACTATGGGAGTTGATGAGTATATCGCAAGCCTATAACGCTCTATCATAGCATTTTGTTTGTGCAAGTTCTTCCGTTATGGTTGAAAGAAGAATGCATTTTTGTCAGTAACCAAAGCAATGTCTAGCTCAAGCTTTTTATTTTTCTCTCTCTTAGTCATCCTTTGTTTGGTTGGCTCTGCCCACCACTGCCACCTTAACCACGCCAATTGGATTGATTTGGTCCCCCGTGGCCAATCTGTGTTCTTGTGTTTCATTCGGCACTGTCCTCGGACTCGGCCTCATCAATGTAGTGCTGCGGCCTCAACAAGCGGAAGAGGGCCAGTCTCATGTGGAACTGTGGAGTTTCACACGACACGGTCCTGTTGACCGCACGCACTCGCCAGCTAGTTAAGGCCGAGTCGAGAGAAGTTTCTGACGCGGCCCGCGGGACTCGACACAAGACAGGAGGCTTGTGCTTATGTTTACAAAATGGATCCCGAGTGGTCGGCCATCCTGTCATTGACGAAACTCCACCCCTTGCCCTTTGTTTACCTTCTTGCACTTAAATCCTTTACATTTCTAGTTACAGGTGTGAAATGCTATTGATGTGACGGAAGCGTTATCGACTATCTCCCTACGGGTTTTCTGTTATTGTGAGTCAATCCACGTTAGAAGCTCTCGCAGCTTCCCCTTCGCAGAACTGCAGCTGTTTCATAGCCAACTGGAAACGACAAAGAAAAGTATGAGAGCTTGTTTATGAGTTCAAGAGCCATGTAAATAATGAAATGTGTAAAGTACTTGTAGCATATGTACATTTGCAGGCCAAATTTGAGGCCTGTCCGGCAAAAGTATTTTTAGTAATAACACTGAATGTATGAGACATCCTACGGACGTGTCTTGACTTCAATGCTGAAGAATATTTTTGTTAAAAAAAAGAAAAAAAATCTGCCTAAAGCATTTTTGCCAGTAGCCCTGCACTGTTACCTTTCCAGAGGCATTGCACACGTTTTTTTAAAATTGTTTTGTACTACGCAGTGTAGGGTGAAATATGGTTAATGCTCGCAAACGAAAACAAAGAAAAAAAAACTCCAATTGGATTCCAGGAGACTTGCTGATGCATGGACTTGAATGCCGAATGTGCTGCCAGCGTGTTGGGACTTTTTTTTTAGTTGACCTGTTTGTGCCTGAGTTGGATCCCCACGATCAAAATCACCTTTTTGATTTGTCAAACATCCTGTTAATTGGCCAGTTTGTAAATTTAGTTATCATCATTTCTCAACTGTTTCTTCCGCCAGTTGAGAACTGATCTCACACACAAACCTTTGTTTTTGTTATTATTAGTTTCTGATGTTAAAATGTTTTTTTTCCCTGATTCAGTCATGCCTGGCAATGTCTCCAATGTCTAAAAGTGTATTTAAAAAAAAACTAATTGGCTGTTAATTTGTCCCTCGGTTGAAATGTCACTGAAGATTATGGAAAAATGCCCACTCTTAAAATTTGTGTCAATTGATGTTTGAAAAAAAAAGAAAGAAGCAAAGCACTCTTACCATTTGATGTCTAAATTTTATAAGAAAAAGAAATAAATTCCCTTCCCCTCCCCCCACTTCCTTGTCTGCCTCAATATTTTTCTTTTCTGACTAGACTTGAATTACATAACAGTTATAAACAGTATTTGATAGATACACAGTAGAGAAGCCTATTTAAGTTTGAACAACCTTTCAGTTGTTAAACATTGATTGACCCTTTACACAGCAACACAGTAATCAGTCAGACCATATGAGCAAACAATCATATTTCAACTTCTGAACAAGGGTTTAAATTGTTTTGTTTTCAGATTCTCAACATGGTTTTTTTTCATATTTGTATTTAATTTTTATTTCAAATTTAATATTTTAATTAGTTGAGTTATTTAATTACATGATTTCTTCAAGATCATGATTGAGGTAGTTATGTATTCATTGAGTTTTTTGGGGTTTTTTTCAAGAAAAATTGAACTTCTTCAAACACCTTCCTCATTTGACCATCCAAACAATCATATAAGTACTCTTGCAGATTGCTAGCTACTGATTCAAACCAAGTCATGTGAGGAAAGCCTGTAATAGAGCGAAGATAACAAAAAGCCATGTTTTCTATCAAGCGCTTTAGTCAATTAATCCTCTTGAATCTTTATCACAGGGTCACATTCTAATTTTTTTTTTTTTTTTTTTTGGGCAAACGTACTTTAGATCCCCCACGCCTAAAAAGAAACCAGGAGCCATTGCTAGGAAGCAAGTGTTTTATTTTTAAATAGACTTTACATCTTCTTGCTCTTCCTGACGAGAGTGGTAGAGCCCATGGTCAGAGTCTGGGGAAAAAAAGAAGTATTCAGTTCAGTTCATAGCCTAAAGTGAGTCACATAGTCCACATCTCTCATTTTTATGGAGGCAGGACAATCTTTTTCGCACCTCAATCATCTCTCCTCCCTTCAACTCCTGGATGTGACAGAACTTGCCGGTGTTGCAGACCATTTTGCCACCCTCCATATTGACAGTGCACTGCGGATGAGAGGGTTTAAAAAAAAAAAAAAAGTCTATAATGTGGCAGGAAATAATTGTGGCAACTCCACATAGTGACAATTACATCGTCACCTAACTGGCGTTTACAACATCATGCATGTGTAAATTTTACAAATATGCAGCAAAATACAAACATATAAAAAAATAATATTTCAAAAGCTTCGCCGCAGGTTTTGCGCCAAAGAAGGACAAACCTTGAGCTTCTTGCCGTCCATGGTGGTGATTTCAGACTCCTTGCCGATGGTGAAGGAGTTGGTCACAGTCTTCCCGGGGGTCTTGGAGGTGATGACAAAGTCGTTGCCGCTCTGCTTGATCTCGGTGATGGGCTTGATGTCCTTGGCCATCTTGATCACGTCGGCCGGGAGCTCTGTAAAAAATAGAGAGCTGAAGTTTCAAACCAGCGGCACGTCAGAAACTCGGGCCGCGGCCTGGCTCGCCCAGCCCCGTCTCTTACCCATGGCCTTGAGGAACTCCTCGTAGTTCTCCTGGGCGTAGACCTGCCATGTTCCACTGAAGTCCATGTTGTTGGCTCGGAAGGTGTGGATTCTCCTTCAACCCGGGAAGCTGCTGACAACTGTGTGAAGCTCAACACAATGTGAAGGATGCGACTGCGGCGGGGCACCTTTATATACCAGAACCCCGCTATGTTGTTTAATGAGTAACGGAGCCATGTGGAGTAATCGCAGCTGTTTGAACAACCTGGCGTTCACCAACTCCTCTTTGGTCGCACTCTGATGCAGCAGGGGGACAAAAATGACATTGGTGATATTTAGGTCCACATTGGGCAACACGCACGGTGTTGCACTGTCAGTGTGGGAGAGGCAAGTGGGTGTCAGAAATGGGTGGGTGGATGGATAGTTCCGCATTTTTGGGGAGGCACCTGTGATTTATATATAGACATGACACTCACTGACAGGAAGTCAAAGGTGAACCAAAAAAAAACAAAACCCAACCAACTGCTCACTGGTGATTTGGGATGATAACCTTCAGGAATCTCACTTGCACTGCACTAAATAGCATCAGATTATCGTTACGTTCATTTGTAAGACACATTATTGTTAACTGGTGGAGAATTCCACTTAAATGAACTTTGTGCGAAGCCTCTCCGCAGTGTGCCGTTGAACCAGTGAACGTGACTGACCGGGGTTCACTCCGTCGTAAGGTGAACGGCACGACGTACTGTTTGCTTTGTTCAGCCACAAGTGAATCCACAGAATTACATCTGCCTACCTCAAGGCAACCTGCATGCCCCAAACCTGCAAGAGCAGCATTGACCGTCTTGGACTCTTTAATAAAACAACTGTGTTTGTCTCCTAATGAGACAGGATCTCTGTAACAAACACTCTGCAACATGCATTCACTGAAAACCTCTTTATTTACTTCACACAAGCACGCACAGACCGTATTTCTATTTTTGTGACAGCGCTTTTGTGTTCTGACAACGCAAAAGAGTTGATAAACGCCAACAATGATTTCCAGATAAACATCAAAGCTTGCTCATTCCATTGTTTGCTTTCACCATCAGCTAAGCAGGCTAATGTTAGCTCTCTACCACTGTTTCATTGCGAATCATTTTTATCAAACAACACCAGTGTTAGCAAAGACAAACGAAAAAGACCTGGCAACTTTGGAAGAGAATACTTGGCAATGTTAATCACAGCAAAACACAGATTAAATGTCTTATAGGTCTCATATTACACAAAATTAGACCTTACTTAACTTCACAAATGTGTTCTATCAATAATACCTTGCATGTTTGTCAGTGAAGTTTGACTTCCATTTCTTTTGCATGCACCACTTTTCAGAGGATACAAACAAGAACATGGGGTCAAGCAGTGCTGGAAACCGGCCCTCCATGACGTCACAAAGGGCACGTACGCGTCTCAGTTGATGTGTTGATCCTGCCTCACCGCAACCTTTATTTTTTCAACCCACTTGAAATTCCCCCAAACATCTGTTTTGGCAGAAAGCTAAAATTTACCATTTTTGCAGGAGGCTGCAAACAGAAGGCTAAATATTATGGGGTCAGAAGTTATTAGCTGCATTTCCATTACAGTTTTTCACAAAATAAAAGCGATATTTCTAAAATTTTGAAAAAATACAATTGCGATTTTGCAGGTGTTTCCATTAAATGGTGCAAAGCGCATAAGCATTATGTTTGCTTTTGTTTGTTTACATTTGTTTGCTGTCAAGAATGGTTGTTGTATTTTTCTCTTTCATTGCTTCTAAAAAAAACATTCCCTCTCCTCCTCCGTCCAAACATAAATCGCCATTTTTCACTTTAAGTGAACTGGTCACGTGACCCTGTAAATGCGAACGAAAGTGTTTCTGTGACACTTTAGCGATATACCTCTTTATCGACACGTCTGATAAACCACCTCATGAAAATGTAAAAACATTTTTGCGATATTTGAAAGTTTTTTTCAAAATGTAGGTGTTTCCATCACCAGTTTTTTTTTAATTGCGATATTTAGGTTTTGCGCAATACTAGCGGTAATGGAAACGCAGCTATTGATGGGAGGAATATGGGACCTTTAACATTCCAAACCTGTCACCGCATTACACCAACCTTGTCTACTCCTGTCTAAGTCTTTTGTCACTTGGAGAACTTTATCTCGGACAGTAAAAAGTGGGAGCTGCCTTTTGCTAAAACACTAATTGAAAGAATCTACAGCTCGCACCCGAGCAGGACTGGGTTTTCCGCCGCTAGCCCATCTCCACCGCGTTGGCCGGAGGCTTCTCCCCGCTCTTGTAGACGCTGACGGTCACGTCGACCGTCTCCGAGCCGTGCTGGTTGCGCACGAAGATGCTGTACTTGCCGGAGTTCTCCACGGTGACGTCGTTGATGGTGATGCTGCTGCACTGGGGCTCCTTGGTGATGACGAACTGGCCCTCGTGGAAGATCTCCCTGTCGTTCCTCAGCCAGAAGATCTCCGGCGCCGGCTGGCCGTCGATGAAGCAGGTCAGGCACAGAGACTGGGTGGAGGACGGAGAGTCAACAGTCTGCAGCGGGCGGTGTGGTGAGTGTTGAGCTGCGGTGTGAGTGCGACCTCACTGACCTTGCGCTCCATGATGGCCACAGCATCAGGGAGACCCTTTGTGACTTTGGCTCGGTCTGAAACAGCAGCAGGCGCCGGTGACTCCACACTCTTATATGAACCGTGGAGTACTTGAGAAAAGTTCACCGGAATCAGAAATAATGGATTTTTTTTTTTTTACTTACTCTTCTCTCTTATTGCTGCTTGCCTGGGGGAATCAAACACAAGGTCAGATCAACACCGGCATAAGGAAACAAGGTGAGAACAACAAATGCGCTGAGATGTTTTTTAGCCATTAGATCCCAACTCACAGTTCCGGTTAGTCTCACTGCAAACTGTGCAAAGAAAACAGCATCCACGGTTGGTTCTGCACTTACTTCAACCTCTGGTGCTCCAGCAGGGCGTCTGCAAAGACTGTCGGCAACAATAAAAATCAGCAACATCCTCTCTGGTTATCTTCCCTCCTTATTTCTTCAACCCCAACCCTCCAGCGTCGTCCTCACCCACCTTGTCCCGACAGGTCCAGGTGGCGTCTGTGCGTCTCGCTGCCGTCAAACATCTCCAGCGTGTACTTGCCCTGGTTGTTCTCAGTGGGGTTCAAGACCTCCATCCAGACCTTGTCCACGGTGCTGCCGGTCTTCGTCCGGACGTCCTGGTCGATCCTTTTGTCCCTGCAGAGGACGGGATTGGACGGATGCTTTTTATCCGTGCCACTGATTAAACTGGAATAACCTGAGGCACCGCCACACACTTTATAAGTCTTTATTTCCATCTTGCATATTTCTATGTCGTCTATGTTGACCTCTCAGAGATCACACGGTCTCAGAGAGCAGAGCACAACAGCAACCTCATGCTGTAAAATACAAAAGCTGCTCTATTGCTCTTGAATAGCACTCATGCATTTAGTGGCCGCACTATTTTCAGTTTTATTTTTAGTCTATTTTTTCATTTTCTTTGAATACTTCTCAAGCAGGAGGATTCTCATTCATTCTGATTACAGCTATTCTGAAATCCTCCAGCAGATGGTGCCAGTAGCCTTTCATTAGAAACCCAAAGTCTTCTGAACTACAAATTGGTTACATATCGCAGAATCAAAAGTATACTAACTAGAAACTTTACCTTTTTCACATGTGTACTTTTGTTTTCTCCACTCCACCAAGGGTATTTACATCTTATGTGGCATTACAACAAATGAATACACTATCAAATTTCCAATTGAAACCATAAAACATTAAAAATCTGTGAAGAGTGCGAAAATGCTTGTTTTGAATGCTGTTGTAAATTTTTGCTCATTCCTTTTTTCAAATCAATCCTTATTTGGGGGGACACAGTCATGCTTGTTGTTGAACAAAATGTTGCACAGTGCTCCAGGTATAGGACTGGGCCAGGTGTTGCCAGTTCCAGGTGTGCCCCCAGCTGTCCCGCAGGACCATTTGCATGCAGCTGGACGTGGAGCTGCTGTCGCGCGCTCACATTCAGGCGCTGAGCCCTAATGGGCATCTTGGAGGCCGAGTGGCAGCAGAGGAGGCTGCGGAATTTGCTATCACGTGGAGAAATGTCAGAGTAAATTAGTGTGCCACTCGGCTATTTGTGTGTGTGTGTGTGTGTGTAGCTGTGAGGTGGGTGTGTCTGGCTCTCATCTTCCCCGGTGCATTATGGGCCTTGCAGCTGCACGCCAGTGTCGTCGTCCTTTCCCAGTTTGGAAATTTACAAAGCTGCACCTCCATGAACATTTCATGCTTCTTTTCATTTGCGCTCCTCTGCGTGCCTCCGTGCACGACGAGCCTTGTTCACATTTATTAGTTCGGACAACCCCCTCGCCCCCGAAGCGGCAACAGCTGCACGTGAGTTTCGAGGGCTCGGGTGATGCTCTCCGCGTGCCACGGCCACTCACTTGAAGTACCAGGTGGTTTTCAGGTGTTGGGTGTAATATTTGAGCGTGCAGTAGAGTCTCAAGCCGTCGGCCGTGCTCTCCACCCTCAGCGGGCTGGCGGACGCGGCTGCAGAGACCAGAGGATGAGAGTTGGCCAAGTTCAGCATTTGCATACATATTCAGTCTCATTAGCAGCGCCGAGGTGAGCGATCTTATCCGGTGGAGCTCGGCACTTTGAAACATGCGAACAAACACGCGTTTGCAATTAATCATCTCGCCCCCCCACCCCACTCCCCTTTTGATTCAACACAGCTGTTTGAAAAGCAACACAGAGCCAAAAAAAAAAAAAAAAAAAATTGGGAATAAAAAAATCCAAAAAAGCTGTTCTTCAGCCGTTAATAACTCACCGCACTGTTTGCTCAGCTGCCGCAGGAGCTCGTCGTACTCTGCAAATGAAGAGAACAATACGGCTCTCAGACGTTTAGCAGGCGGCTGATTAGCAGCTGCTGGCTCGGGACACGGAGGAGATAAGGTGGACGGAACGAGTGAAGGGCCGATCCATTATCCGTATCCATCATTACTGAGGGACAAATTATGTGGAGAGAAAAGCAAGAACGGGGCAGATTGTTGAACGGGTGAGTCGATTCTCACCGTCTCCGGTCAGCTGCAGGCTGCTGACGTCCTCTCCTCTCGCATCCGACACCACGGCCCTGTATGACCCCGCCTCTTGCTTTGTCACCTGAGCGAGTCAACGTCACCTCATTGTTGTGTGGCAATTGCACACACCACCATGTTACAGAGATTTATAAAGATTGTCCCCCCCCCCCACCGATGGCAGTGGTTTGGGTACCTGCGGGAAGGTCAGCGTGCTGACCCCTGAAGACGGCTCGTACGCGTAGCGGGTCTCCGCCGCGCCGTCTTTGAACCACTTCAGACTCGTGTCCTTGCTTGTATTTGTCACCTGCACGTGGAGACGCACAGAGAGCTTTTCAGCAACAAAGTGGTTTCACGCCACTGGTTTAGAATGTGCGATTTGTGACTCCGCTTCCCGCTGCTCCATTTCCTCTTTGAAGGTCCAGTGTGAAATATTTGACTTGATTTAAGATTTTTATATTGGTAAAAGCTTAATATACTGCCCATAAAAACATTATTAAAAGTGTATAATCGCAGTACAATAAAAGTCATTTGGTTTTCCCACTCATAGACTGGTTCTTATATATCTAAGAATAGACATATAGCAAAGGTCTTGCTCCTAGTTAGCTGCCATCTTGCACTGCCATATTTATAAGGAAGTGAGGAAAATCCAGCCGGCCCAACACTGCGTTTCATAATAAAGGTGATGTCCCCAAATAGATTAACGAAGAAGAAGGTGGACAAGGTGTCCAGGTTTGGGTGCACAGGCCATCATAGTTCACTGGCAAGCTCGGGAGAGGGGGTGAAAGTGCGCTGCAATTCAAAATGCAACCACTTGATGTTGCTGTTTCCTCTTCAGAATTACTGAATATTAAAGACTGAACCTTTAATTGTTGGAGAACCTTCATTAATAATCTTGAATTTCCCTCGGGATAATAAAAGTATATCTATCTAATCAGTTGTGCCTATGCAGTCTGTTGTCTGAGTCCTTGTATGAAACACGGTGGACTTGCAGCACATGTATTTTTCCACAGATCTGGCAAAGACTTAAAAACAGCAAGCTTAGCTTAGTGTCAAGACATTAGACATAAAAACCAGCATGTTTAAAATGACTATATATTGAAACAGATGTGTAAATTGTCACTTTAGAACCTCAAACCAAATATCATCTCAACTTGTGCCATGCGTTCTCAGGAAGTCGCGAAATATTGACTCTCCTTTGACCCCTTTGACTAATGTTAATAAATGCGGAGTAATTGGCCAGAGGTTTGCAGTTCATAATAACACATCTGAGAGCTAATAATGGGCTGCAGGGTGGAGGGAACACGTACTTTGCACTTCATAATCAGCACGCAATCCTCATTTACGCTCCACGACAGGAACTCCTGGAAATGCGGCCCTTGAAAATGAAGAAAAACACGCTTGTTCATTAGCGGCGAAGCATTAAAACACTGACCATCGGACAATAAATCATTCGGGGTAAATCAATTCTGCACTAATAGAATATAATGTGTCAATTTGTGGCAATTAAACCAAGTTGTGGCTGCTTGATGAACCGGCGCACCGACAGTGACAGCTGCCTGGAATGAGACTGATGAGCTCACTCGGGGAAAAATGGAACGCAGTGGAATAAATGTGGCTTATTATCCTCAACGCATTGTGCAGCGCAACAGACAGAGCAGAGCGCGGTGAGGACATGCGGGCCGGGGCGGACTTTGAATGGTGGTGCGAGGTTGTGTCTTTGACAAACAGGACATTGACTCGACCAGACTGAGGAGGCGCACTGATTTTTTTTTTATTATTTCATTGGTTTGTTTGTTTGCAGTACCTAATTTCCTCTGATGGTCGCGACGCCTGGCTGCGGCCAGCGCCATGGTCTGACGGAAGTCTGGCGGGGACAGAAAAGGTGAAGTCGCACAGGTCAGACAGAAGGCAGGGAAAAATATCAAAGCCTTTCAATGAAAAATACATTTTAGCTCACATTTCTTTGTCATGTGACCTTGTGCATTGTCAACACTGGTCATTGCCTCCAGTGCTGTGATTTATTTAGGTCCAGAAAGATTTTTTGGTTGTTTTTGTTATCGTTAGAGTATTGGGTATACTGCCCTTTAGCTGCTAAACCATGCTCCTGCTAAACTTTAGCAGCTGTGATTCCATTACAACTTTTCACCAAATAAATGCGATATTTGTAAAATTTCGGCAAAGCACAATTTCGATTTGCAGGTGTTTCCATTGAATGGTGTGAATCACATAAGGTCTAATTCTCGTAAAACGAGAATGATAATTACGTTTGCTTTTGTTTGTTTATGTTTGTTTACTGCCAAGAATGGTAGTTAGATTTTTTACAAGTAATCAAAGAGAAAAATATAAGAAATATGACGTCAAGAAATATGGTCACGTGACCCCGTACGTCACGTCCGGTGACGTGTGAATGCGAAATTTGAGAGGTTTTTCGAAGTTTAGGTGTTTCCATTAGCAGCTTTTTATTGCGATATTTAGGTTTTGTGCAATTCTAGTGGTAATGGAAACGCAGCTGCAGCGCTCCTCCATCTTCTCTGCGGTTGCGGGTTTCTCACTTTTATCAACAAACACCAGGGTGAACTGATTTTTGGCGCGGCCGTCCCGCAGCTGCGCCGTGTAGGAGCCCTCGTCCTCCCTGGAGAGCGGATCAAACAGGATCTCCACCAGACCTTTGGTCCTGTCCAAGTTGATCTTGCGGTGCTGCAGCAGGAACGGAAGAGAGAAGACGAGAGGGAAGAAAAAAAAAAAAAATCAGACCCAACATGTTGACACACATTAGAGCACCCATCAGCTCTTATACAGAGAGATGATGCTGATGAGGCCTGAAGGAGAGAAACCTGGAGCAGCTACCAGGGGAGGAACAACCTCCCTCCCTGTTCCTGATGTTCCCAGTAAACACTGTCAAGACACAGCTGAGAGCGCAGATTACGTTTGGTTTTGAAACGTGGAAAACAAAATCCTACAATTAATAGTTATAGTATTGGAAATATCAACCCCATTGTGTTAGCAATATGCTAGCTAGCCTATTAAAAATGTGCACGTAAATGAATAGGATTAAAATAAAAAAAAGGGGTCTTTTTTTTAAGTTGAGGTTTTACACATAGGCAGCCATTGGAGAGGGTGGGAATGGAAAGGTATGAGCGATTGACAAAAACACACCTTGGATATAAATTCCATTTTTCCCCCCGCCTCAACGGGTAGAAAACAAAGCAGGGGAAGCAGCCTTTGTGCTGCGGTGTCGGCCCTCCTGCAGGCTGATGGCGGGACATGTGGTCCATTATGTAAGGCGAGCCCAAAGGCTCTAATCAGCCAAATGGCTTTTGAATTTGCAAAAACCTCAGCTGTGATCATTTGGAAATAACGAGTAATCAGCGCTGTTCAGATGGGGGGGTTGGGAGAGGCTGCCATATTGGGGAAATAATGGAATAAATAAAACTGCAGCGATAGTGGCAATGAGCGGCAAAAAACAGAAGAAAAAAGAAAAACGCACGACTTGCAACGTGTCTGATGGAGGGAGTTGCAAACCCACAATAAATAAATGCCGCCTTATTTGTTCTCCCCCCAGTGGACACATCAGCGCACGGTTCAACGACCCCGATGGCAGCACTGATTATTTTTAGCCCCGGTGTCATAACATATACCAGCCAGCGCTGCGGTGTGGACTCTTAGCATTCACTTTGTGCAGCTCGATGATTACAATTGACTTTTTTTTCTGCTCAAAACTGGCTTGGGAAATTTAACTTCAGTAGAATTGCATTCTTTTGTTGACAACAGGAAAGAATGTTTAGGTTATGAAAGTTTATGAAATTGAAAGCGTTTTTGTAACAAATCTGCATGGCTGTGGGCTACCGCAACACTAGCTTGCTCACGCAGGTGTGCTGGTTATTTCTTTGATGTACAAGAAGCGTTTTGAATATAAGCGTACAGGAAGTACACAAGGAAAGAAATATTATTGAAGGTGCAGCTTTGAATACTAAGACATCCTATGTTATGTGTACTAGAAACATATTACAGTAAAATTTGCAGACTATAAATTTATTGCTTTCAATACATATGTTTTGTCTGGTTTACTTCCTTTTCAGAATCGTTTAGTCCTTAGTTGGGTTACTCTAACCCGGTATGTAAGCTTGAGTGCCATCTTATGGTAAGAAATCAAACTGCAGACAATGATGAGCTGATAAGGGCAGCGAGATGACGTATCTGTGAAGAAGACGGAAGAAGGTCCGTTGAAACTGTCAGGTATTCAAAAAAAAAAACCTATTGCCCTATAAATATGAAAAAAGGAGAAAACTATATATATACATATATAAAAAATACAACTACAAATGCTGACGACTAGTTCTTCTTTCTTCCTGCTATTTGTGCAAATAGTGATGTTTATATGAGAAATATAATAGTTTTAGAGACTTTTTTATAACTTTTACTAACTTTGTCTTGGAAAAAAAAGCATTAAAACCTCAACACATTATTTTCATGCCACTGGTCCTTTAAATTAGAGAACCTTTCTTAACCTTCCTCTTGGCTGAGAAACCCTAAGCCAATTACTCTCGGTAACACTGGCGCAGCATCGTCAGCGGTTCTTACCGGAGCGCTGAAAATCTCTCGATCATTGAAGATGAGACGGATCTCGGCGGAGTCGCTCAGACTCTCCGTCTGGAGCCAAAGTCGGACGCCGCCGGTTTCATCCACGTCAATCTTCCAGCCGGACTTCAGACCGATCACTAGGAAAATAACAACAACAAACAACAACATGAGTAGTAATAAAATCAAATCCTGCAATATGCGTTTAAAAAGCGAATTTTAAACGACAGACAAATATCAAAGTGTTGGCTTGTCTTCAAGACTGTACCAAGAAGTAATGAATAATGAATAAATAACTCTACGTACGTGGGTTCCTGACTTGCCAGCTGAGTTCTTTGAGGCGTTCAAGGTCTGGAAGGCAGTGAAACAAGCGGCTGAAAGTTAATTAAACTTTGATCAAGACGCATTTTATGAAGCGGACACGTTGTCAGAGCACCAGCGGAGGGACATTGGGCTCAACAGGGCTGAGAATGAGAACACACGCTTCATTAGACCAGTGACCTTGTGGAGGAGGCCCTAATTATTTGCTCGAGAGAAAAGCTTGATAAGCCTTAAAATCAAAGAGTTCTCATTTATTCATTTTTTGTTGCTCTTGTCAGTGTGTTTTTTTTTTTTTTTGAAGCGCCGCCTAGAGCAGAGAGAGCAGCGAACCTTCCGCATACTGACCCTCGGCAGTGAAGTCGTAGCTGGACGACAGGTCGGGGTTGTCACTTATCTCCACCGTGTAGAGGCCGAGATCCTCCTCAGAGGGATCTGAGAAGGTGACGACCGACTTGATGGACAACCTGCGGCAAAGACAAAGAAGGACGGGAGACACCTGCATGATTCATCCCTGTGCCGTCCGCACGCCACCTTCATTCAGCCTGCCGGCTATCCAGAAGCACGGCGCCGGCTGCCGTTCCGTGATCCGCACCCAGCGAGCGCCGTCACGTCGAAGGCTTACGGAAGCTTATAATGTTAATGCGCTTCATCGGCACAATTAGCCTGCGCACAGGAGCTAATCGCAGACAAAAGGGGGCAAATCAGTTTGATCGAAATTACACTGCGCCGCAGATCGCGGAAGGGATTTCTGGGCAATCATATCATGCATTGAATCATATCAGTTTTGTCACATATCGTATGATATAATCATTTATATTGAATCATAGCACGTAACAAATTGTATTTTGTCTTGGAACACACTATATTGTATTATGCCATATGAAATTGCATCTTAATTACCATGTTGGATTGTATCATAACAAATTGCATGCATTATAATATATTGTGTTTGCATCCTGTCGTATTTTACCATTTGATGAGCAATGCCCCAAAAATGCTGAAATGCTAAAAAAACGCTTCCAACGCCAGAGTTTGTGTTCAGTTCTGGTGCAGGTAAACAGTAAGAAGTCGCTCTTCGGCTGCATCTTCCCTTTCTACATTTGCAGTAGTAAACTGTATTTTTGTGGGACTCAGTCAGGGCGGCTCTGAGGGTGCGAAAAGCACAAGAAATTCTCTCAAGAGTATAAACACACAAGCGACTCCGAGAGTTGAATCTGCGCAGCGAGTGTGACAGCCGGTTGTTTCTGGCTGCCACAGATTTCCTGGAGCTCAAACGAGGCAGTCGCACCCTTTCTTCGTGCTTTCCTCTCGAGCTCTCCCGGCGTCGATGGGCTCTGCGTAGTCTCTCCTCCAAAGCGCCTCGCTCTCGTCATCCGCCTCGACCTCGTAACCCAGAAATATGAAGCCGTCATCATCCACCCCCATCGTAATGTCTCGGGCGCCTGCGGGAAGGAAAAGTGCAGACTTTCAGCAGGATTCCAAAATGAGGCGATCAAATGAGAGACCAAATGAACTGATTATACGTCCCTCCGTCAAGTTGGGCCTATTTTTTTTTTGCGACACAGTGTGAAACCTTTCCTGCTATCAAAGACATTTTACTTTCAGCTCTGAACCATGTGGAGTGGAGGCGGCTGACCTGGCCGGGTCTCGGCTGTGACGGGCTCCGTAGGAAGGGAGGCGCCGCCTCTCCCGGCCTCATTGACAGCCGACACACGGAAGCGGTAAGTCTGACCCGCCTGGAGACCTGACACCTGCACGTCATAAGGCACGCATCAAAAATTTAGCCAGCCCCTCTTATAATTTATAAAGATTATTTAATCATTTGAAGCTGGGGTGAAACACAGGGGGATTGGATTCTGGGGCAGTCTGTCAGTAAGTGAGGGGAATCTTGAAGGCTCCGTGTTACACAGTCAGAGCTGTTTTCAGTTGAAGCTGCAATACCACGAGTGACCACTGGAAAAGGTGAAAGATATCAGAACATTTTCTATTGGCAGACTCCAGGGCAGGAGCCTCACATGTTGAGCTGTTGCCCTAAACCTGTCAGGATCTATAGAAAGCAGTGTATTTAGCCCTCTGTTTACAACATTCTACGAAAACAAACAAACAACACGGTTTCTAGCTCCCTGTTGGACCTTTCAAATGTTTGAAGGGAGACGAAGCAGCCTCAGAGACCAGCGTGGTAGATGCCCTTGGTGACATCACATTGGGCTGATCTCTAGAACTCTGTATTATAAAGCATGGACTGTTCTCCTGTTTTAAGACAATATTGTTAGGAATCACTGTTATAATGAATTAAGGATAATATGGAATCACTGCCAACCCTGCAACTAACACTTTGTGGAACCTCAAGAGGATGTAAATCATTCAACAAAAAACAAAAATTTCAGTTTTTAAAAGCAAAAACTGTCACTGTGCTACCCCCCAGTGAAACCAGTCGACCTCCGTCAGAGCTCTGCTCACCTTGTAACGAGTGTCGGAGATCGTCTTCTCATGCACGGCGATCCAGTCCTCCGATTGGTCACCCTGACTCATTTCCAGCACGTAGCCGGTGACGGGGCCCCTCCCCTCGTACAGCGCCGCCGCCCACAGCAGCACCAGCGAGCCGTCTCTCACCTCCCTGAACTGCAGGTCGTAGGGAGGACCTGAGCAGGGCAAACAAACAAGCCAGGAGGCCGTGAGTGTTGTGGGCCCCCGCTGGCCAAATAACACCTGTATTAAAAATACCACCACATACAGCGAATAGATATATCTATGCAGTAAATGCCCTCGGTGGTCATCACAGAATAAACAAAGCAGGGCATTAAAGGGCATGCAACCACTAGACACAAACGGCAGCGGGAGTAAAGACAGAGTGACTCTCCTTTAATCCGCCCACACTGCTGCCTTGGTGCCCGCACAGGGTTCATTTGCTTAATGATTTTTTTTCCCCTGGCCTCTTTTAAATTATTAACAGCGCTGAAGAAAAAAAAAAGGACCCCAGATTGATGAGGCTCGCATCCAGAAGTGGCATTGGTGAGGGAGAGAGAGAGAGAGCCTCCCCCTGCTCTCAGTATTAAATGTCACACGTGGATGATGACAATGAGCCCCCCCACGCTGCCAGTCGACCACCGCGTCCGAACTGTTTGACCGTCCCTCCCTCCAGTCGCCGGTCCCTCACGGTGCTGCGTCACAAGTGTGAAATTGTCCCATCGTTTTTTTCCTTAGTAGCTGAAAAAAAAGGCGCTTTTAATTGTCTTGCTAACCCTGTAATCTCTGTAATCACCACCAGGTGCATCACTTTTACTGGCTTATTCAAAGCCCCATGTTGTGCAAAAGCTTTTTTTTTTTTGAGACTCCCTCTCCCAAGCATTAGCCAGTTGCTGCCTCCGCCCACTCACGCTGCCTCATTTTTGTCCTATTTCCAACCATGTGCAAGAGCCAACAAAACATCAGTTTCAGCAGGAGGCTAAAAACAGAGGGCTAAATATGCACTGTAGTTTAGGATCAAAAAAATTAAAAAGATCTCAGAGGGAATGTTACTAGATTGTGGGACCTTATGAAGCGAATTGCCAGTTTCATTTTTTTTATTTTTCTTCACAGAGGTAAAATTAAAAACTAAAAACAAGAACAGCTGCTCCTTGAGCCGCATCCAAGCATTAACCCGCACGCTTGTTGATGCCAATTTCATTTTTTTTTTCCTCCCAGTTTCGCTTGTTGACCCCTTGGCAGCAGCAGAAGCAGCAGCCAGCAGCACAGCCCCGCTACGCCCCCGACAGGGTAAGTATGAAAGGACAAGTTCTAAATAACAAACAGCGAACTCCGCTCGCTTCATCCAACCGACAGCTGCTATTTCAACTGGTGCATTATGCACTTAAAATGTTGACCTCTGCCTCCATCTGGAATTCTAATGGCAAAGCGTTGGAAAACGCTCACTTTTCACTCTGGTCTCTATGTTACCGCAACAGAGAATACAAAGAATACAAAGTGCAGGCATGGCAGCCATCATTGGGAACTGTTTTTCTTTTCTTTTCTTTTTTTTTTTTTTTAAAAACCTTTGGAGAAAATTGCAGGTGAGGATGGTAACAGCAGACAGGATTAACTGCCAAACGTTTTCTGTACTTGGATGTTTGACCTCTTGGGCCACAGCTGGACAACAGGAGGCCGTCACTCTGTGCTCGTCAGAGAAAAACAAACTCACAATCGGGCTAGTTTAGGCGGCTTCGCTCCATCTCTACCTGGCTCTGCCATCGTCCACTTCTCGCACAGGAAAGCTTCGCTGGCCTCGGACGGCTTCCCCACACCGGCCACGTTGGCGGCAAACACGCGGAACTGATAGAAGCGACCGCTCTCCAGGTTGCCCACCTGAGGAAAGAGGTCAGGCACAGAAAAAAAAGATTCCAGCAATTAAAAATACAAAAACAAAATGTAAGTTTGCAGTTTAAATACCACAGTAGGTCCTGAAGTGGTTTGTGCAGACACAGCGATTCCAAGTGCTTCTCTACATTTCAGTGTGGCAGCTTTTTGGCAGCGCGGCAGCAGAGGATCAAATCCACTGCTGGAGTTCACTCTGACATTTCTCTGAGTGTTTTCTAGGGGAAAACGCAGGCGGCGAAGAGGAGCGAGGAAGAAGAAGAAAAAAAAAAAAGTTCTCAGGTCATACAGCCACACTCAGAAAGTAATCGTTCTACCGCTGCTGCGCCGCTCAACCCCCACTTTCGGCGGCGGGGTGGGAGGGGGATTGGGGCACCATCGATCCCGCCATTGATCTTTCTTTTCACAGCCACTTAGACTTTAGAGCCCTTATCGCCGACGCCAACAGCGGCTATGTTGTGCCGCTCCCCCCGGGGTGCCCCGCCCTCCCGCCGGCTAATTGACTCAGCCAGAGATGAGCTTTTTATATTACAGTAAAAAGCGATCGCTGCCTCAAAGCTCATTTCTAAGTGCTTCCTCTCTTATCAATAAATCCCCACCACCCCTCTAATGGCCTTTAGGTAGAACTACGCCACTGCCTCAGCCCATCCTTCAAACAAAAATAACATAACATCAAAAAGTAAGTGCAGATGCGGGCAAATGGGCTTCTGCCCTGGTTGGAAAATCTTCTTCCGCTCGACAAACAGTTCAGTGAGTCAAAGGAATTCAACAGTCCCTTTCTTCCAGCACGTGAGTTGTTTCGTCATGTTCACAGGCTGGAGCCCATCAGTGATTTGTTTCCTCAACGACTGACAGGTGAGAAGTTTCCTCCATCCTCTACCTCCACCAGCCTCTCATCATGTGACTCAGCGGCGGTGAGTGAGGGCCGGGGTCAGGGTTGTCGTGGCCGAGCGGTTAAGGCGATGGACTAGAAATCCATTGGGGTCTCCCCGCGCAGGTTCGAATCCTGCCGACAACGACCACGTGTTTGTTTTTGGCTTAGTGGGTCAAAGTGCACGACTGGCAAACAGCAGAGTTTGAATCCCAGCTGTGGATCTTCCCAGCTCGTTGTCCTCCACACTCAGAGCGGGAGGCCGTGGGGTCGAACCCAGTGCAGAGAACACATGTCACACGTACTCTTGGTCCTTTAATGTGTGTTTTTTTATTTATTTATTTTTAACTTTAACTTCCTTAACCACCACCTTCAAGGTTTTCCTCCCCAAAAGGTTGAATCCCTGGGAATCCCAACCCCTTCACCCTTCTGTAGAAGAAGCCTTTTGGCTAAAAGGCAAAAGGTTTTCAAGCAAAGCAAGACTCAGTTGAGCTAAAGTGTGAGGAGCGACTGGGAACCTAAAAACAAGAAGAAAGTTTTTCACACTCGATGGTGAGAGAGGCTGCTTTTCATGAAGAATACATGTTTTAGCTCATTTTCAATATCAACTGAGCAACCAAGCTGAGGGTGGAATGCATATATATGTATATACAGTATGTGCATATATATGTATATGTGTGTGTATATATCCATATCTATATCTATATGTAGATATAGATATACAGATAGATTTTTTTTGCTCAAGGTGGAACAATTTGAGGGAAACACAAAAAGACAAGAAAAACAAAGCAATCACAGACGACTTCATAATCAGGATGCAGCCTTTAAAAGAGATAATCTTTTTGTCACAATTTAAGAAGCTGGCAAACAGATTCAAACAACGGACTGTATGAGAGAAAGTATGAGTTGAAGACTAGCTTTTGAAGACTTGGACCAACAGGGGGCGCGACATGTTCACATTAAAACCTGGCAAAATCTGCCACAGTGTTTGGCTCCCACAGATTGCAGCGCTTATCTTGATATAGTGACACAGCCAATTTATTTCCCTAATTAGCCCTGTCTGTGATATGAATATATATATAAATATATATTTCTTTCTTTCTTTGTGGTAACTAAAAACAACCCTAACACATCACACATTTGCACGAGGTCTAATTAACGGACCACCTGCACCGTCCTTGAGACAGGTTAAAGATTTCACTTGCAGCGGGTCTCCATGGACACTGCTGCTGTTGCCTAGTGACGCAGGCCATTGAGGGAAAGTTGGACGGTATTACGAGACAACTGCTAAACAGGGAGATCTAATCATTAAACATTAAAAGGCAAGCACTGCTTTCTTTGTTGGTGGGGGGGGACCCTCTGGTCCCGGCTGAAGTTCGCTGTCCGAGGAGCTAAAAACAGACACAGAGAAAATGCAACACTGCGCATCGCCGCCTCTGTAAATTAATGTGCGCTTTCACTAAAGTGGCATCATGATGAATGCCTGAATTAACAAATGAGGTGCGCTGGCTCTCTGCACGGCTGCCCTGCTTGTGCCGACACCGTCGGAACGAACCTTGCAACTTTAACGCTGGCCGACATTTCGCATCTCCACTGGACGCGTGAGGGCGCAAAGGCTGGTTAATTAGCGGCTGAGCCGCAGCTCCGGGGGACGTTCACTCTAAAAGACGATTTACAGAAAAGGAAGACGCAGGCAAAACTTCCTCAACGTCCATTTGTTTTCTGGGTTTTGTTTCATGTTTTGATGGCTTCTCCATCCGACGGCACCCGCTGGCACTTCTGCCCGTACTTTTGTCTCACCCTTCTTTTACTGCATAGCTCAGAACTAATAAATAAAAACCCTCGTTTGACCACTTGGACGCTGAATCACCTTACAATGCTTGCTTTTTCCTCTTACTTTATGGATTGTAACGCTAACGGCGCCCTGTGCGCCAATCTGGGCCTGGGCTCTGGTTCCCGGCTAAACTCGTATCTGTGACACACTGAGAAGATTCACAGCTTAGGAGTTATTTACCGAACAGATGGGTGAGATAAATCCAGGACGATGCTGGAAATGTTCCACTGCCGGACAATAAAACCGACGTAGCTAAAGTGCGCTAGCCGTGCTCACCTTGAAGCGTCTCTCTCGGGCAGCCTTCACGTTGACCTCTCTCCAAAGCTCCGCCCCTCCTCTCTCCGGTCCAGGTAGTATCCCAGGACGGGGGCTCCGCCAGTACGGGCCGGGGCCCTCCAGCTCAGCACCATCTCCGATCCGGTGGACAGCAGCAGGGCGATGGCGGAGGGAGCGGAGGGAACATCTGGGGGCAGAAGAGACGAGGCGGCAGGGGAGGGACAGAAGAGAAGAGATGAGGGCGGCATTCTTGTGAGGGACGGAGGTGAAAGAGGCGAGGATCGCGGCGGGAGGCCATTCTTGTTAAGTAGAGCAGTGGAGAAAAGGTGACGAAATTCACAACGGCGAGCCTTCGCACAAACAGAGGAGATCCGCAGAGGAGCCAACATCCAGAATAACTCCAAAAAAAAAGAAGGTTTGGAACGATACTGATGGAGCGTCATGGCGAAAATAATCAGTTTATGGGGGCATTGAACAATTCCAGAAGTGAATTTACAAAAAGAGCATGTCTGTTGGGGTGTGCTGTTGTCTATTGAGGCAGTTGAATCAGTTTGTGAGTGTCAAATTTTAAAATTTTGAAAAGTGTTTGAAGTGTTTTCACTTGTATTCCTCATTTCAGTCCTCTTAAGTGGACCAAGAGAAAAGGGACTCCGTGCTTTTTGTGTTCACATTGTCACTTCATCTGAAAGAGGACTCACTTCTCTTTCTGTTCACACCACTGTAGTTTGTTTGATAACCAACTTGCCAATGTATACTGGCACATCATCTGCCAAACTGAGTCCTGCGAGAGGCTTTTGTGTTCATGTATGCACAAGTAGTCACAGACTCTGCTTTGGTGGCTGAATGGGACCAAGTGTGAAAACACCCTTAGTCCCACATTTACAGATTTATTTTCTCTGCTAACTGGGCTGATGCTTTCAATTCGCTCTTCTCTCTCTCGCCTCTACTTCAGCCAGCGTCCGTCTGAGGAAAGCGCTTTTGTTTGCTCGTTTTTCCAGTCGCTGCTCCTTCATGCGGCGGAATCTCGTTGCGTGGCCGCGATCTCGGCTGCAAATCACGGCGGACAGGCGCACTCACGAATGGCCGACTTGACGAGGATGGGTTCGGACTCGTTGGAGTAGATGCTGTTTCCTGCTCGGCTGACGGACTTGGCCCGGAACACGTACTCCTTCCCGGTCTCCAGTCCGTGGACGGTGAATCTGACCGGGCGAATAAACGTTTCAAATCAGCTCTTAGTTATTTGTGGCAGCCGTAAAGAATTTATTTTCTTCCCCCAAGTGATGCTGTCCCCCCTGCACCTGGTGCCGGTGATGGGCTTGTTGTTGACGGTGTGCCAGTCTTGTTGGCCGAGCTCGCTGTAGTACAGGTAGTAGCCAACCACGTCGTCTCTGTCTCGGGGCTCCTCCCACTGGAGCTGCACCGAGGTGTCCGTGTCCCTGATGGGCAGGATGGAGCGGGGCGGGGCCGGCGGCGCTGGTGGGAGTCAGGAGAGAGAGAGAGAGAGAGAAGTGGGATCATTTTTCAAAAGCTACTTTGGTAGAAGGTGATGAGAAAAGTCTGGACAGCTTCGAGGCCTCACAGACTTAAAGTTTGGCATCTTAATTTTATGCTGCTTGGTCCCACTGGACCTCATTAAACACTGCCGGCAAGATTCCACATGTATATTCATTTTGCATGTTCTCATAGGTTGTACCATATGCATCAAATGAACTTTGGTTATTCCTGCAAATTTGTTCCTGGGAAAATTTTTATTTTAACTTCTTGTTTGATTAAGATCACATGATGCAACATGCAGGTGCTTTATTTTTCTTTACTTTTAACATTTCCGACAAAGACTAGACTGTGACATCACTGATACTTTCATAGTTTCAATTGATTAAAAAAATAATTCACTCGCATGCATAAATTGCTTTTTGTTCGACTTCCTATCGTAAAAATATGAAGCTAAACTGAAGACATTGAGCCTCAAGAATGACTAAAACATATTCATCCTTTGACTCTGTAAACACAAATAATTATTCCCCTCTCACATTTGAGAGTAAATTGTTTTTCTCCGAGGCAGCAGAAGCGAGCGGACGAGCCAAGAGGAAGTAAACAAACCGAGCGCCACCTGCTCTGAACTTCCCCCGAAGTCGCTGGAGCTCTGCGTGCTCTCACCTTGAGGCTCGGCCAGCCAGACGGGCCGGCTGGGCTCTGAGGGCTCGCTGACGCCGTACTTGTTGACGGAGCGCACTCGAAAGCAGTACTGCCCCCCCTTGACCAGGTCGAGAGCCGGGAAGCGCGGAGAGCTCACCAGCGTGTCCAGGCTGGCCAACTCCCAGCTGTTCTTCCCCGCCACAGACTGGATGGAGAGCGGGAGAAAGATCACGTTATAAAAAGCACCGGAGCACATTTGCTATTCAGTGTCTTTGGAAAAAAAAACAACCCATGCACAGCTGCTCAGGGTGCACGAGCGTGATGGAGAGCCAGACTCCAGTTCAGTTCCTCATTTACATGTTTTTTTCCCCTGCAAGATTCACTTTGGCTGCAGTTACCTGCAGTTCTTTGGTTTAGAAACAAACAAAACCAAAGTTTGAGACGGGGGTTGGGGTGGAAGGTGTGTGGGGGGGGGGCATCTGGAGCTCTGGGTACCAGGGAGACATACAGGAGGAAAATCTCTGGCCAAGCTGGCAGAGGCAGAAAAATGAAGGCAAAAGCAGAGACAGGAGGAACACGCAGGTGCACGGGAATGTAATTACAATACGTCATTCTCGACAGAAAGTTGCTTCTGCTCATGAGTGCACCGAATGAGTGCACGTGTCTGCAGCAGTTTGTTCACTGTTGGAGCCGAGGCCCTCGGTGTTGACAAAAACAGCTCAGTCCAACATTCATGTCTGAAACATTAGGGTTTTAAATAAATAAATAAATAAATGTTGCATATTGAGAGAGAGACGGAGAAATCACTAATAAATAATGTTTTACAGAAATAATAATGAACTCATTAGAAATGATTACAATTGTGATGTCACAGATGGAACGGACACCTCTCACAGGTTAGATCAGTTGTGCCATTCTAGACATGACAAAGGCGACAACTCGGGTCTTCGGGTCTGGAATAAATATACTTCAGACTTCAGTTTGGAAAAGTGAAAACTTTCCCCAAGTATGCAAGCAAGAACAAAAATCAACCCCTGGTGCTGAAACTCTTGGCATGAAGGAAGAAGATCGAGGTCTGTTTCCCTTTAATGAGTCTGCAAATTCACACCTAAACTGGCAGCACAGCGGTAGAGCTGAGTGTGTGTGTGTGTGTGTGTGTGTGTGTGTGTGTGTGTGTGTGTTTCTTCCTCATCCTGTCTCTTTGATTAGTGCCGTGGTCGGAATCCTGCCGGTAATTTGGCGTCCATTCTTGAACTGGACCGCCAACAAGGAGACGCAGCTGCAGTGAGAATGTTGCTGCTGCTAATTACAGCGGTGGGTGAAAATGGAGAATTTAGACGTGTTTACGAGCATTTTCTTTTTCTTTTTGTTCCTCTGTGTGTGGAGGATCTTGGCTGGTAAACTAAAAGACAACAGCAGCAACAAAACAACGACAATATTATAGCATCATAAGCTGCTGCCCTGTCGGGTTCTGGTGGAGCGGAGAGGTGAGCGCTGACTGACCCGCTCCACGTGGAAGGTGAGCGGCTCCCTGCCTCTGGGTTCGGGCTCGTCCCAGCTCAGCACCACGTAGGTGTCGCTCACCTCGCAGGCGCGGACGTTTGTGGGAGGGAACGGAACTCTGACCTCTCCTGTGAAGCAAAGGGGAGGAGGGAGAAAAAAGTGAGACCAGTGGGGAGGGGTTTAAAAAAAAAAGGTGAAGGTCCAGATTTCGCTTTTCACAGTCTGGGGCAAAATCCCAAACAGCAGCCGAGGTTTTTGCCCCACTGCCACAATTCTGCCCCCGCGACTACATTAAACGGCGCCATTAAGGCTTCCTGCGAGACTCCCGAAATAACTGTATGACCGAGGACGTGTTCAGATTGTGTTGCCGGCCGTGTTGTTTGTGTTCACCCGAAGGGCTGCAGAGCAGCAGCGTGGATCCAAGAGGCCACCCAGACCAAAGAGAGGGCGTAAAAGAGTTGATCTGCAAGGAGCTATGAGGGGCAGATATGCACTTGGAGCTTTGAGATAAAAACCACAACAGACCTGATGTTTTATTTTTTTGTATGAGTGAATAGAAGCTAGGCTAGGCTAGGCTAGGCTAAGCAAAACTAAGTAACAGCTGCCCCTGCTCGCCGCTTGATAAATGAACGAGCTAATTACTTGCTCTGTGATTTTGGTGGTTTGTCATGGTAAGCGAACTGTTTTTGAAATTCCTGCTGGGATACATTGTCATGCGAACAATTGTTTTCTTAATGCCTGGGTACTATGCCGTAACAGGATAACAAAACAGCTCTTTCGTTGCTCTGTAACCTGCAGTGCCGCTAATGACCAGCAGGTGTCCCGTATGACACATGCAAATGTGTTTTTCTTAATCATGTGAATATGGTGTTTTCTCATCCGTCACGATCTCCATGAAAAAACCGTGAGAGCGGTGCTGCGTCAGTTCGCGTTGTTGTCTGATGTTTTAAGTTTTGCAAAGTCCAAGTTTCGCTAAACGATGGCTGCAGCGACAAAAACAAACTGCTGGACTGCACAAGGCGCTTCGGTAAAATAGAAGCTCTGGCATCAATAATCAGCACAAGAAACTTTCAAGTAAATGGTAGATAAAAAGTGAATTTCAAAAACGTAAATTAGTTTTTCCCACAAGGATGCAGGCGCTCCTGCAACTACGGCGTTCCTTCAAATTTTCTGTTTGAAAATAACTTTTCTCAGTGCTTTGACGAAGCTGCGCGGAGTGAAGCTGCGACCAGCACGCTGTGCAGGCGTTCACGATACGGTAAAGAATAAAAGGCGCCGTCCCTCCTCATTTGTTGTCCGCTTGCCTCCACCGTTTTATTATTTTTCCCTCTTCCTCTTTTGCCTTTATCTGTCTGTCTGTCTGTCTGCTGGCTGTCTTCGCCAAGGTTATCAGCCCCTCGGCACGGCGGCTGGGAAAAATGATGCGCGTTTGCCATCGCTTTCCCTTTGCAAAACAAAGAACAAAACCCTCGTAGCTGCAGCCGCGACAATCGCCGCAGCTCATTGGTTGAAATAATACGGGCATGGATTTAATGCCAGGAAAACCAGGCATTTTTATTTTAATGATGCACCTGATGAAGAGAGAAAAGTCGTTCCCACCTTCCAGTTCATCCTTTGTTATGGTGATGGTGCGTCCCCCGGCCACTTTGACCACTGTTGAGAGGGTGGAGGGGTTCGGAGGGGGGGTGGGAGGGGGGCAGTGGGAGGAATGGGGGGCAGAGGGAAATGGGGAAAGGAGAAGTCATTTCGGCAGTAATGGTGTTATGCGAGGGGCCATGATAACACTATTAATGTTAATGTTTGCCGCGGCAGCTTCTGGCGGAAGAGCCGCGGAGCCGCAGAGTGCAGCTTGGAGGCAAGTCAACCTTCTGTCCGTCCTTCACCGGTGTTTAATGATCCGCAGCACCTGACCAGAGCCCATCTGTCCCAGCTGGAGCTCGCACACACACACACACACACACACACACACACACACACACGTTCCGTGTCTCATATCCATCCCATCGTTTCTTTACCTACTCTTTATGAGAAATATTCACGCAGCATAAAAAAGGAGTCTTTGAGGAAAATGAAGCATTCCATTCTACGGCGCTGCCATCAGTAGGCCGTCACGGCGACCATCACACCACATCCTCCAGGCCTTATAGCGAGACGGGAGCCGCATCACGTTGGCTGCGTCTCGCAGGTATAGCAACGAGCGCAGCAGAAGAGGCGGCGTCGTATACGAATTTGTCGCTAATCGGATGGAATTGTGGGTAAATGCAGGAATAACAATAGATGGAAAATGTTTCGTAGAGAACAAAGAGAGAGCCAGGAGGTTGTTTTGCGATGGAAGATGCCGTTCCACCTGGCAGTGTGTGTTCTAATCTGGATGTATCTCAAAGATCCATGCAGGAAAGAGTTCCTCAGAAAGCGTTTGGAAGCAACTGGATGAGGTTTGGTTTGGTTTGGTTTGGTTTGGACTTGGTACAGCTAATTTAGCAGTTTTTCGCCGTGGCTCAAGGCTACCAACAGACTGGCGAGCCTTTTCGCTCACCTGGCAACTGGTGCGATGGCGCCGACCGCCACGGCCTCTCTGAAGAGGCACAAGTGTGCATGGACAAAACAACCCACAAAACAACATGCAATTTGAAAGCATTACAAGTTGTCCTAACGTGACGGAGCAACATTAGCTGCACATCACTGCCACAGTTTTAATCTAAACTCTGAACTCTCCAGTAAAACATCAAAGAAAAAAAAAAAGTCAGTGTGAAAATTCAGCCAAGTCAAGCTCGGTTCTGATTAAAGCGCGTTAAGTTTTCTGCGATTGCTTAGTTGTTTGATTCCTCAATTAGTCACGGAATCTGATAATATATAATAAGTCTCGGGACTGGTTGGAAAAGCTTTATGTTGCATGTCGGCAGGACATACGAGTGAGATTTCAGAGTTATGCTGCAGTAGTGCAGGGCTACACTTGGTCAGAGCTGTAGCTGTGACTCCTTTTGCATGGAGGCCAAGTTAGCAAATGTAGTGATCTGATATAGCATGCTTAAAAAAAAAGAAGCATCTATTTCAACGCTCCACTGTATTATGCTTTTATCCTCCGCAGTTCCTGGGCCTAGATGCTACACTCGTACCCATGGTCCTGGTGTGCTCCAGCGGGTCGGCGGTGAGCACGGGCTCCGTAGCCTTGGACGGCCGTCCCGCTCCGGCCTTGTTGACGGCCCGGACCCTGAAGCGGTACAGCGCCCCCTCCTGGAGCCCAAACACCGGGAAGTGGCACGCCTTCTGCACGCGCACGTTGCAGCGCACCCACTCGCCCTGAGTGACATCGCACCTGAGAGATGGGAGAGAGGCGATGGTAAACAAGCCGGGAATTTGAACGAGAGGTAAACAAAGCAGCCGAGGAAGAGGCGGCAGCCTGCGGGGTGCAGCAGTGTCACTCTGAAGCATTTTTAGCTTGTGTGACAACACATTAAGGCTGGTATATAACCTCACACCGACACAAGAAAATAAATGGAGCACATTATTTTTAACAACAGGGTTTTTTTCTGGTTTTTTTTTTTTTTTAATAACAAACTGTTGCCACTAGCAAACACAAAGGAGACGGATAACGGAACTTGTTTACAGCAGTAAGTAGGTTGCTAGGGAACTGGAAGTTATCCTACAGTTCCCCCTCCTCATTCGCTCGGTTCTGTTTTCCAAAGCCGAATAAATGAGGTGCCCAAAAGAAGAGAGAGACGAAAACACAGACAAACAAATAAACGCAAGTTGCCACAACTCACTAAGACACGATTAAACAAAAAAGAAACAAAAGAAAAAAGCAAACAAACTTGCGCATGAGAAGCAGACGTGCTCGCGCAGCCTGGCCTGCGTGTGGCGCTGATTGATTGGCGCCGGTGAAAGTGCAGCACCTGTTTTCCCGCGGGAGTCTTTGACTCTGCTGTTTACAAAGTGTTCCGGCTTGATCATTAGCGCCTCTGCCATCCATCTCACGTGAACTCAGCCGAGCTGATGTGAAACTGGTGAAGCAGCCCCGTTTTTTTTTTTTTTTTTTAAAATAGATTTTCACGTTAAAATGTTTTTACATCACTGTGACTTTTAGTGGTTGTTTTTTTTTTTTTGCATGCTTTTATCTTGAAATCCTGAAGCCAAAGCTGTGAGGTGGATGGAGCGAGTCGTCCTGGAAATAGATATCTGCCAATTTCTCTTCTTGTCACTGAGCCACTGACTGCAACTCTCCTGCTCTGACAGTCTGGAAATGCTAACCTGCACAGTTTAATAAGATGTCGTTAATGGAACAAAGGACCTAAAAAACCCCTACATTTCTCCCTCACTTCTTTTTGCTTTGTTTTAACCATTTAAATGTTGAAAAAAAAACATTTGGTGCTGCGTGCTCACTTTTCCACGTAGTAACCCTCCACGTGCGAGACTCCGTCGGCGCTGGGCGGCTGCCAGGTCAGGAAGACGTAGTTCTTGTTGACGTCGGACACCTGGACCGCCAGAGGAGAGGCGGGGCCTCCGAGCACTTCCACTGACGCATCTGCAGTGAGTTGAAGGTCGGGGGAAGAAAGAAAAGAAGAATGAAAAGCGAGCAAAGTGATGGCGGCAATGAACGAGGAGGAGGATGCGGCTAATTTGCCCACACTGAACCTCGTCATGCACGTGTGGGACTCGGCATGCAGAGTGAGGAGCGACGCAAGAAGGCTGCAGGAAGCAGCAGATTGACGGCGGACAATTCACACCAGCGGCTGCCATGACGAGGCTGAGAAGGTCGCCTTCCAGGGAAATGAGCTGAATTATGCAAAATTAGCCGCATGTTCCCCAAACGTTGACTTTGGCCTTTCGCCGCCAAACCCAACAAAGGACAGAATCAAGCATTCTTTCCATTTGTTTGTTGTTTTTTTGTTGTGATTTTGTTGA
The DNA here is from genome assembly GCA_009823395.1 of Thamnaconus septentrionalis. Classification (NCBI taxonomy): domain Eukaryota; kingdom Metazoa; phylum Chordata; class Actinopteri; order Tetraodontiformes; family Monacanthidae; genus Thamnaconus; species Thamnaconus septentrionalis. The sequence continues at coordinate 4,013,271 of CM020511.1, read as the reverse complement.
ACCACCTTTAATGATGCAAATCTGTCAACTGAATGGAACAGAAGAAGCCTCATGCCCGAGGAAGTTAGTCAATTCACTGATTACTACCTCCAGCTCTGCTGAAGATCAAACCTTTTAAAAGCAAGCACGCAGCAGAGAGCCCTGATTTACTTTGCACCAGACGTGTGTGTGTGTGTGTGTGTGTGTGTGTGTGTTTCTCTCGTGTGTTCATTTTGGCACGCGAGCATGCAAAGCCGAGTTCATGAATGATTCAGGGACCATTTCACTGCGAACTTGGCGGTGACGGCGCAGCAACATGCACAAGTAAGTGCTGCAAAATAAATAAATAAATAAAACAAACATACACTCACACACACACTTGCTCAGCGAGCCTGACAGAGTCGCCCAGCCACCTCTCTCGAGGCATGGAAGCGGGAAAACGTCGCTGCGGGAAGGAAGTCGGGAGTTAACAGCCGCAGAGCAGCTCGACGGATGGCGCGATTTCAAAGTGCGGGGCGCGAACGTGGAACTGGCGAATGCAAATCATGTTTTGGAGGGGCTGTCAAAGCAAATTCTCTCCAGCTGTGGAACGTAGGATGACAAACTCATGTTCGAAAGGGATGTTTTTATCGTACGACGGACCTCCAGGCTGGTCCAGGACTCTTGTCAGGATGAAAGAAAAAAGAAAAAAGTACTGTGTGGCTCTTGTAAGACTGAAAGGCAGGACGCGAGGCTTGTTTTGGAAGCGACTTAGAATGTGAGTGGGAGTTGGCTCAGTTGTGACCTCGGTGCGGATCTGCGGTCGCCATGGCAACGGAGCAGCAACCATCTGCCAATGTCGCCGATGGTTTGAAAGCACAAGAAAGAGCCATTAAGTCGATGCAAAGTGCCGCATCCTCTGATCTTTTTTAACGACCCATTTCACATTTGTCTTTTTTTTTTTTCCTTTTCTTTTTCTTGCCAAATTAGTATTTTTCATCGTTTGAGCCCGCAGGCCCAAGAAGACGCTCGGCTGCGGAATGTGATGAATGTGTTTACTACAAACTACAGGGGAAAACAACATATTGCTTTCGAGCACATTATCAGACGCTTCGATCGGCGGTTGAAAACCTGCGGCCGCGGCCGCTTGCAGGGGCAGACATTTATGTTTAGCCCTCTGTTTGCAACCTCCTGCTGAAACAGACACTTCTGTCGGACCTTCCGCATGTTTGGAGGGGGATGAAAAAACAAGAGCAGACATTCTCAGACGGAGGTCTCCCAACCTTGGAGAGGTGTGGGAACAACTGCCCTCGGTGACATCACAAGCCTATTTTTTCCTCACCTTTGACATAAACGTAGGCGCTGTGCTCCTGGACGTGGTTGCCCGTCCTCAGCCGCACGGTGTAAACGCCCTCGTGCTCCTTGTGCGCCGCCCTCACTGTGACGGAGGCGTCGCCGCCGCAGGTCTTCAGGTCCACGGCGGCTGAAGGAAGCAGCCGGACGCCTGAGGGACAGAGACGGAGACCTCGGGTGAAACCAACCACGACCTCCGTCTCACCCGACGCTCGTCCTTATTGGCACCCACCATCTCGGAACCAGCTGACCTCCTGCTGGGGGGGCGGCAGAGCGGGGTTGAAGGTGCACCGCAGGGTGAGGTCGTCGTCCTCCTGCACCCACGTCGGTGGAAAGGTCTCGTCAAACTGGGCTTCTTGAACTGTGGCTACGAGGGGATGAAAGGGGAGGAGAAGAAAGAGTTCGGTGACATTAAGAAGAAGGAGGCAATAAAAAGCGAAAAAGGCGCCGTGACTTTTTTAGCGTTAGCCACGGCAACAAAAGTACGCTTAATAGGAAGCAGGGTGAGTGAAGGACAGGAAGTGATCTTGAAACAAAAGCCCTTCAACTGTATATTAAAAAAAAGCTCCACCACTACTACGCTAGCTAGCTGCCACAAACCCTCTGGAGTGCCGCTAACTAAAAAGCCTCCTATTCCATCTGGGGGCTGTCGAGGCCACCGTCAAGGTTTGAAAAGCAGACGCTTCCTGACAAGCCAGTCTTCCGGCTGCCATTCTCCCACTTGTCAGAGAACTGAAGCGATGCGATCTGAAAGTTGAGAGTTGTGAGTTGTGCTGCCATCAAACACGCAATCCACGGCGCCCTTCGGTGACGGTCATCAGCTCGGCTTTGGAGCGCCAATGGTTAAAAGAGTTAAACCAGCTGCTTCACCTGTGGTGCAGCATTGAAGAAGATTAACGAGTTTCGTCCGCTTGTGAAAAACACTCCGTCGTCCCTGTGAGACTCTCGAGGGATGAGGCGGTGCGTTTCAATCGTTGGCCATTCAAGCAGCGTCGTATCTCTGATCTTTGAGCTATTCCACTTCAAGGTGAAAGTGGAATAAACAGTTCTGCCGAGACGTACAGAACACCCTCAAAACGTGAAGAAAAACTCTAAGTTTCCACCGAATTAAAAACAGAACTTTTCGAGTTTTCCTTTGTTTTACATTTCAAAACTACAAACTGGTTTCTACCAAACAATAGCCGCTTTCTAATCAAGTCTCAGGTTTTCCCAGTACGGCTGCCACAGGAGACTCTGTTCTAGTTTCAATTGTTGTCATTACAGTGCAGCTTCTGCCAAATACGACAGGCATGACAGTTGCAATGACTTGAATTGCCCCTCTTTTGGTCCAGTGCGTCACATTTGTATTGTGTTGTCTTATGCCACACAACCGGTAACAAATGCAATTTAATTTAAAGCACATGCCATCTTCTACGTCAGGGAGCTAGAGTCAGTGCTTCGGAGAAGAAAAAAAACAAAGAAGAATTAAAAAAGAAAGTGCTTGTGTGTTTGTAGTCTCAGCAGGCGAGAAGTTGTGTTGGGAAATGAACGTCGACTGTTGGTAGCAGATGGCTGCCAGTTCTCCAGCTTGTCAAAGTTAAAACCTCCATGTCTCTTGATCCTGATCTCCTCCCGCAGGCTCTTTGGGACAATTTTAAACTGGCACGCCAGATGACACATTTTCTAAATCCTTTTAATGTCACGAATCCATCTGGAGAAGCACTCGTAGAGAGAGCGTCAGAAAACTTGGGAAGTGATTGGACAATCCTTAATATTTGAGTGACGTATTTAAATGCGATTAAACAGGTGGCTAAACTGTTAGCTTGTAGCATTCGTCAAACCGATGCTCTTGACAGGAAAGTGGGAACATGCTGCCCGCCAGTAAAATCATCTGTGTTATTTTTTAATGTGAGAATTCCATCTAATTCTTTTCCAGCTGTAGCATCCAGTGCATCTGTTTGACCTGCAGTCACTTCTCTTTCTTCCTCACCTTCTTCTGTGGTAACAAGAAGATTAAATAACCACTAAAAGGACTACAGACCACTGACTGAAAACACTTTTTTAAATTGGAGGTTAGCAAGATAATATGAGACAAGATGTGGCTGCCTGACCGAGTTACAAACAACGTCCAGCAGACAAAACCAGAATCTTCACTGCCAACTGAGCCTGTGTCAGGCCAACCGTTAAACAGGCTACATGCTAACCGCCTGGCTGTCCGTTCCGCTTAGTGATGGCAGCCAAAAACGGCGCAGGCTAACGGCTAACCGAGGCCAAAGAGTGTCGCGGCCGACGTGAGTCACTGGCGCACACAGCTCAAAGCGAAATTGCATAAATCCCCCCTGCCGCCTCCGCCGCCGCCTCCGATCATGTATGAAAGCTACATGAGCGTGACAACCCTTTCTTTCCCCACCCCTACAACACTGGCGCTTGCATCCAGTGCACAACAATGGTCACGGGTGCCCACGCCGAGGCGTGAACTTCTCCTGCGGTGACAAATTAAAAAAAACAAAAACGCAGCATTGCTTTCAATGCAGCCGTGTGTTTCATCACGTGCTGCGTGTGGAGCTGAGCGCCAGCCCACGTCGTCTTCAAAGATGGCCTGGTTTACAGGTGGAGGCAGGAACTTCAAAGGTGCGCCGAAGAAAAATTGAAGGGAACATTTTTATGTTTTTTTTTAAATTATTAAATTTTTTTTTTTCAAGAGGGTTCTCGTTTGAAACTTACCCGAGGTCCTCACGTACTCAGAACCAGCCGCGGCCCCTTGATATGCTGAGATGGAGAGTGGCACAGCAGGGCAGAGAAGAAGAAGAAGAAGAAGAAGACAGCAGCGGGATGAATGAGAGGCAGTGAAAAACAGAGGCGGCTATTGGCAGGCTGAAGACTCGGCGCCGACAAATTGAACCTGGCAAGGCCGCGTGCATGCGAGTCGCATTTAATATTCCCTTTCACCTATTTTTAACAACTGAGAGGAGTGAAGTCATAAATAGTAGTGATGGATTAGCCCTACAGCGGCTCATTGATTGCCCTGAGCTACAGTATTAAAAAAAAAAGAACTTCAACTTTAGGGTCATATTAACATGAAACAAAAGAGGGTAAAAAAAATGAAACAAATAAGGCAGATTGATTTAATCTCAGTACTGTATTATTTCTTTCTTTGCTCTTTTTTAGACAGATGTAGGCACAACGGCCCCCCGCCTCTATTGGACAGATACAGAACCAATAAGAGGAAGACATGTGCTCTGGTTGTGGTTTCCAATATGTCCGCCTCTCTTCAAAGCCAGGTGCGGAAAGGTTGTCCTGACTGTCGTTGAGGAAAATTAACTCCTGTCAACTTTGTTGTATTTGTGTTTGAGTGCACCTTTAAATTATGAAAGCGGTCACTAGGAGGCAGCACCATCAACACATTTGCTCTGTAAAGTGGATGCTACTAATCACAATGAGCTTCTTCTTCTCTTTTTCCCTCTAACGTGTGTATTCTTTGTTCGTTGTACCACAATCTGCAATTGTGTTCTCTTTGTTGGCGAACAAAAAACTACTCACAGTTGACGACCAGCGTTGCAAAAGTCGTGGCTTCACCCAGGGGGCTCTTGGCTGTCACTCTGTACTCGCCGGCATCGTCAGGAGAGCAGCTGAAGCAACAGAGTGGTTGGTGAGTGGGTGACAGACCGGCTGAAGGTGGTTAAATCTTCAGAATCATGCAGGCGTATTTTTACTCTAACGATACATGATCGTAGCCGGTTGGTAAACTCACTCGGGCTGTGCAAAGCCCCTCCGGTCCTCCTCCTTTTTGCACGCTAAACCCACACGGGTTGGAAAATCGCCCCTTTATGATGTCACATAGGGCCGACACGTCTCACGGACACCACCCGCAGGTTAGTGAGCTTCTGCAAAGGTGGAAAGTCCACAGGGCTAATTATTCTGATTCACGGAGGTTTTTTGCTTTTCTACATGAATTCCACTATGGGCTGCTTGGGATGAAGAAGAATGATTTGGAAATGTGCACAGCATGGCACCTTTAAACATTAAAGTCAAACAGCTGAATGGCAAATTGGCTGTTTTGTTATGAACTTGTGTTTGCCAGCTGAGTCTTACTCATAAATCAATCCGAAACATATTTTCTTTAGGCTGACACGCACCTCATGTCTGACTGTCTTGCCCCCTCCACCACCACCACCACCACCACTGGCTTGATAACGTCGCACCAGGATGGAATCTGCGCAACTGTTCTGCAGACTTCCAACTCATGTTTACGAGCCAAAGTGCGACTCACCGTCTGATCTCCAGCACGTTGAGGCCAAACTCCTGCTGGAGGCTGTAGTTCCACGGCAGGTCTGCTCTGTGCAGCGGCTCACCGTCCTTATACCTGGATCACAGCGTCAGAAATAGATCTGAACGCGTATCAAAAATTCTTCCCCCCCACCGACCCTACAAATATCAAAGGGAACAACAGGTTTTTCGTCCGCGTGCGCATGCAAGCTCCTCATTAATCAGCGCCGGGTTGTGGATGAACCTGCCGCGGCTGCACGGTGGGCTTTTGATCTCCCATTCTGTTTCTGCGGCCCGGCGCCGCTGAGGGCAGCCTTTTAGCGCTCCAACGGGCTCGCCGGGTCCCTTCCGGGATGTCGAAATCCCGTGAACCTCAGAATTTTTCTGCTTGCCGGCTCCGGTTCATGAATACTGAGCAGCGGAGTCTCCGGGCAGCTCGAGGTCGACTCCCTGACCCGCTGCTCTGAATAACTCTGGCGCCCTCCCCACTTTATTATACGGACGTCGGCGTTTAATGAATGCACCCGCGGACTAATGAGTCATGTGCAATGAATGCAATGTCTTTTTTTAAAAATGTTTACCATCTTTAAATGTGTGGATTTATTCATTGCAAACACTGCTTTATTTTTTGGCATTGCGTGTTTTGTTTGTTTGTTTGTTCAATCTAAAAAACAATAACATAAGACATTTTAAAATGACTCATAACTAATGTGTAAAACTCAAAGAGGAGGAAACAATAAAAACATTAATTAATGTTATTGCATACATTGGCAAACTATCACAATGAGGAACTACTGAAGTTTAAAGAGCAATTTCATTTAAAAAAAAAAAAAAAATGCGAAAAATTCAAGTAGTTCATCAGAATTTCAGTGGTGACACATGTAGAAAAAAAAGTTCCAACCAATCCCCTGCGCCTCAAACACACTTAACCAGTTGGATGCCAGATATCCAAAGAACCTTTGTTCAGGAGGAACAAAATTGAAGCCATTGCTCCCACAATTGCCCCTTTTTTTTTTTTTTAATAATCATAACTTGCAGTCAAATATTAGCTTGAACCGCGGAACTCTGCTCTTTTCGTGCAAGTGAAATTGAATTTAAATGACGGCGCTCGCCGGGATGACCCGAGCGCTGGGGTTTTTTTTAGACGGACGCCTCCAGGAAATTGAAAGGACTTGATCCCCGGCGGACGGCGCAGGAATGGAGCGCGGCCGGTGCTTACCATGTGACCTTTGGGGGCGGGCAGCCCTGCACGGTGCAGGAGAGCACGACGGTCATGCGCTCCCAGACGGTGTGGGCCCTCAGAGGGATGGCGAAGTCCGGGGCCTTTTGACTTAAACGCTCCAGGTACTTGATGTGGGCGGACGCCTTCCTCTGCGCCTGGAGAGCAGAGGAGAAGGGAGGGTTGGCGGGGAGGAGAAGGGAGGTTGGGCGGGGGGAGAAGGAGGGTTGGCGGGGGGAGGAAGGGAGAGGTTGGGTTGGGGGGAGAAGGGAGGGTTGGCGGGGAGGGGAAGGGAGGGTTGGCGGGGAGGGGAAGGGAGGGTTGGCGGGGAGGAGAAGGGAGGGTTGGCGGGGGGGAGAAGGGAGGGTTGACGGGGAGGAGAAGGGAGGGTTGGCGGGGGTTGGCGGGGAGGAGAGGGGAGGTTGGCACAAGGAGGGTTCAGACGAGACCGCATTAAAACAGGTTCACAAGACCATTAAAACAGGCACGACCATCGCCTTTTGTCTGAGGATGGTAACTTGGACAGAAACTGAAAAAAAAGCTAATTTATTCCATTTAGTGTACATCCACTTGTCATGAAGCAACGCTTCATCCTTGGACAAAAGGAATTCTCAAGTGTGTTGAATTGGGTTCAGAGAGGTGCAAGAGGAAGCGGTTGTCTCAGCCACAGTCCAGGTGAAAACGGGACTCCAACCTGTTGGCGTAGCGCCAGCTTGTCGACGCGTTTGCGCAGCAGCCGCTGGCTCCTGATGACGGCGACTTCCATCTTCTCCGCCTCGTTCCCAAACAGGGTCCACTTGGTTCTGTGGTACTCTCCGTCAGCAGCCGAGGTCCCGGTCAGGATCTCCCTGTCGGAACCGATCAATGACATTGACTCGCATCACTCGCACTCTCGGTCTGTCGATTTCAAGCCTTCGATCCTTTAGTTCACAAAGCCGGACCGGCCGGGCGTGCATGGGTGTGAATCACCCGCCTCCTCCCGCCCTGCGGAACTGCAAGCGGAACAGCTAAGCTAGCATGTTGCAACTTTAGAAGGTGAAACTACAAGTGAATGCTAAAACACATAACACATAAGTGGTTTAGTTTTTATTTTAAGTCACTTTGGATGCAATCAATGAAATCAAAATTCTCCAACTCATGATAGGAGCAGAATTCTGTGTCAGAGACAAGTCTTTCACTGTTAGTGGGCCCCCTTTAAACACAACATGGTAACAGAGTTCTGGTAACTGAAGGCGACCCTGCCCCCCCAGATTTAAGGTTATTATAACCAGCATAAGTTATCAGCCACAGTAGCATGTCCAGCTAGCTCACTCGACATTTACGCGCTTTGCTTTGCGGCATTAAATACTTTTCTCTCACAAAGTTCGCACGCTGCCTGCCAGTCTTTGTTTTTTGTCTCCTTTGTCGGATGCACAACGACCAATCAGGACGCTGTGTTCCCCACCATCCGTGTGACGAACCCAGAGGCTGCTAGCGCCGACTGTTACCACCTGCCGGCGAAGCGCTCCGCTCGTCCAAAATGCACAAAACAGGTTTTCAGGTTTTTTGCACGCATCCGCGTCCCGAATCCTCAGCCGTCTTTTGATTGACGCTCCCACGGGCTTAATTATTTGTACACAAACACTCTGCACAAGCACGCAAGGAGGAGGAGGAGGAGGAGGAGGAGGAGGCAGATTTTTATATTTTATATATATTCACAAACACTGCCTCTAAGCTTTGATGGCCACTAGAGCATGAATGACCCTACAGACAGACTTGTAAACATTCCGGAAGAAGCTGAAAGGGGGCCGGGAGTGAATAAGTAAACGAGTGAGTGAGTGCACGGACGCACGTGTTGACGAGATTTAAACTTCCTTTGCCACAGGCTCCGACTTTCCTCCTGCTCCCCTCCTGTTATTGAGGTTGTTGTTTGCAGTATTTGTGTGAAACGCGGCGTGTGACAGAGATGTGATGTGTAATTATTAACCGGCAGCTTCATTTTCTTACCGCTTAATGTGCGCAGGGTGAAGACAGCAAGGAGTAAGGAGCGTGGCCTGTCGAGTGTTTCCCTTCGGCTTTGACAGGCCAGGTGGAATGTTTCCATGTGTGCTGGTGGAAAACACTGCACCATATTGGACTTAAAGGTCCAATATGGTGCAGTTTCCACATTGTCGAGGCTTGAAAACTGTCCCGGAGTTCCTGGACCAACAAAAATTGGAAATTTGTTTCTTTTCCTTAATCTGCTTGTTCCATTTTCTGCCTCTTACAACACCTAGTATTGGAAAGCAGCCTTTTATGATGTCACACAGGGCAGCGATACCAAAATGACAACCCATATAAGGTTGGCGACAACACCCCCAGCCAGGATCTGGCTCCGCCCAGTGGAATCATCTTGTTTTTGTCTTTTTCCGCTCATTTCCGTTAGTTTTTCTTATGTATAGCAGGAGGCTGTGAACAGAGGGCTAAATATGCTGTTGCCTGAAGCAGCTGCAGAAGTTTTTTTGGGGGGATGATTTAGTGTGCAAGGCTTCCGGCTCTTCTTCCATCCCGACAGGAATCCACCATCTGCAGCAACACTTTTGGGTTTTGGCAGCGATCTGAGCTCCGACGGATTTGAACGTCTGTCGAGATGGGTTTTTTTGTGTTGTGTGTGTTTTGTGCTGTCTCTCCGACCCGCTGAGAGGGCATCTAATGAGATCTCAGCTTGGCACGGCCACGTCGCCACAGCTGAGATGCATTACTGTCACACATCTTTTGTCCCGCGGAGGGGAGTAATTGCGTCCTCGACGACTTCCTCCTCCGTCTCTTCCTTCTTGGCGACTCCGTCTTTTCTTATCAGCCGCCTCCTTCGCCTCTAATTGTGACCGCTGTCCGTCCGTTTCCTATTCATTTTGGTGCCAGCCACAGCATCATGTCATTTCTTAGAGGAAATGACCCCCTCTCCTTTACCCGCAGCCCCCCATCGTCGATAATGAAGACTCTGTCAAAGTCTTTTCAACAGGGTTCTAGAGTTTGTTCAGTTTTTAGATGGAGTGGAGGACGAAGCTGCTCTCCAGCCCGCAAACACACAAAAGTGTAATTGATTTCCCACAGACACACACACACACACACACAGACACAAAGTGTGACACAGGCATGGCATCTCGCCCCCCCGACTGCAGAAAAAGGGATTTCGTTCCACTCTCGGTGCCCTGAACTCTCGTCTGCGTGAGCTCTTGATTTTTTCAATGCGACTTCCTGCCCGCTGCAGCGTTTGATTGTCGGAAATGCTATTGAAACATTCTGACTGTAACGTTTTGCACCTTGGCCTCGAGACTCCCTACCAAAAGTTGGTCTGATGGACTCAAAGCACTTTGGTTTCTGTCTATGACAAATAAAGATTGTTGAGAAATACTACTACTACTACTACTACTACTACTACTAATAATAATAATAATAGCAGCTTCCTTATTAGCCTCCTACTTCGTTATGAAAAACTTCCTAATCTTGGATATTTTGGGGATTATCTGTGGGTATTTCTCTCATCCAGTTGTTGTATTTTCATCAGAGATGTAGTTTGAGGTGAGGGTTCAGATTAATTTTTAATTCACAAGGCTTGCAAGCTGATTTGGTCCACGGGCCTTGGCATTCGCACATGCACATTGTATCAAATTGCCCAACAAGTTGGAATAATCTTTTTGTTCATTCCTGTCCAAATGCACCAGTAAGCACCTGGTCCAAAGAATGACTGCATTGTGTCCCAATTATCAAGGTGAAATAAATCTATGCACAGCGTTTGTGAAAGTAACTGAGAAATATTTTATTCCAACTTGATGAGCTGCATCAAATCAACACTGCAGTGCGAAATCCCACCTGTTTAAACCCCTCCAAGCAACCCTAACGATCCCCAAACTCTCACCATGTCCGGTGTCGGGGGGCGTCGCCCATGTCCAGGATCTCCTTGACAGACATCAGGTCGGCGGGAATGATGGGGTAGAAGTCGGCGTACGGCGCCTCCTCGCCGCCGCTGTTAAACGGAGACAGAGAGGCCGATTAGTGTGGGAGCAGCTCTTGCATGTCATTAAATGACACAGGTGAGCGATCGTGAAACAGATATTTTTCCCTCGTCATCCGTCGCAGCTATTTAAAGCGCTGATGGAGGAGGTGGTGGTGGTGGTGGGGGGGGATTAAGGTGTTCGCTCGTTCAATTTGTCAAGGTCTGTGGCGCGTTAACCAATCTCAAGTTCATCGGGGTCGCTGCTCGGCCGCTAGGAAGCAGCAGCGGCGCATGAGAGCGGGGAACGCCGCTGGCATGGCATTAAATATATCTGAGCTCCCCTGGGATCAGTTTCAGCGCTGGCAACTGCTCATACGTCTCTGTCTGCCGGGAAGAAACCTGCCGGGTAAATGGTGCAGAAACACAAATTAGGAAGAAAAGAAGGCGGACGGCCACGAAGAGGAGATCCACGGGAAGCTGGCGCCGTTCGAAAAGGCCACGCTGGTGCGGTTTGTCACGCTAATATCCGCTCTGGGTGGGTGCAGTGCAGGAGGAAATTGCTTTTTTTTTTTCCTCCGTAGGTGAGCTTGAGGAAGTTGCGACGCAAATATGTCTTTTAAGTAAAGCTACGCTTCATACGTCTCCTCTCGGTAAATTTCTTTTAGATTTTCTTTCCAAACCAGTTGAGAGGAGGCATGGAGTTAAAAAAAAAAAAGTGAGTTTGCAGTGAGTAAGTTGTTGAGGCAGCAAAGCGATGGTAAACTACCCAGACTTAATTCACTGATCACTGGACGCTTCCGAAGAAACTTTCGCACTCTTGACCAGTTGTGGGCAAAATCAAGGCCTTAACTTGTTGTGCTTGCATGAATGTAGTTGATACGGTAAAGGTCAGAGGGCTTTAAGATCCTCAGAATGATTTTCTTTAGCCATTAAATGCATTGAAATTTGTTGAACATCGTAATGCACCATGGGTTACTAAGTTTGAGGAAACATGAGTCTGACGTCAACCTCCTTTCTGGAGCTCTGACTTTTTTTCTGGTATATCAAGTAGTAAAATATCTGACCGGTCGACTGAATATAAAAGAGCAGTTTGTCCAATCGCCTTCCGAGTTTCGCCACCAGCTTTGTTGGTGCGAGTCGTAAAGAGTTTTTATCCGCCAAACCCTTGTGTGTGTCTGGAATATGAGTGCGGCAACACTGACCCTCCAACCAGACACTGATGGCCAGCTGCCGTCGCATCAACAATCTGAGTGGTGTCTTTATTAGGGGGTCCCGCGAGAGAACAAGAGAAAATAGACCTGTATGTGCCGCGGCTCAGGACCCTTTTAACACGCAGCCCCATAAACAGGAGGAGGGTCATCCGTGCTCGGTGACGAGGTTAATTTAAGCTGAGGGGATCTTTTAGAACAAAGAGAACCACACATTTTCGCCTTTGCTAGCCAAGTTAGCCCACGCCGCTCGGCCAACGAGGCTAGTATTGATGCTAATGGCTTCTACTGTGCTAACAGGTGTTTTCGGTATCTCACGCTCGCCAGAAAATGGTTCCTCTGGCACATGACCCATGTGGCAAAACAATTCAAAAGCAGTTTGGTTGGAAGTGACAGCAGAGGAGCTAGTTTGGTTATATTTTCCACATCAGTTACGCCATCGTCTTTTAGTCGACTGTTAATGCTATCAGCTGTGTTTCGTGATAATAAATCAACTTCCGCTGGCATTTCTTTCGGCTTAGCCAATGCAAATGGTTCACATGTAAATATATAAATATATAAATATATGAAAAAAAAAACCTTTCAAGGTTGTTTGCCAGAACTTTTTATTTTTTTATTTGCACAGGTGCTTTCAAGCCGGCTCACAACGTCAATGCAAATTTCTTTTGTTTTTAAAATGAACACATAAAAGACAAAAAAAATCTTCAGGTTGTGAGGGTCAGCTTCTGCTTTTTTTTTTCACTTTTACTTTTTTTTTTTTTTTTAAACTGCAGCCCTTTTGTTTTGGTTCCCCTTTGAGTGTGTGCAAAGAGGCCCAGGCCGTTGAATAATGTAGCTGTGCAGCTGCAGCTGGGCAGCATCACTTGAGTACAACACGCCTACAATGTGCACTCACTCACTCACACACACACACACACGGAAACACACAAACACAAACACGCTGTCTCCCACGCAAGCTCACACACACACAAACGCTCGGGTAAGTTGGGGTCAGTGTGTGACAGTGGGTTCGTGCTTAATGTGTTGATGAACGGCGAACTTCCTCAAAATATTAACTTGGCGTTAAGAGGAATAAAAAAAAAAAAAAGACTACAGATCGGATTACTCGTCCTCCTCGGCGCAGCGTGAATGTCAACGAACCGTCCTGAAAACAGGATGTTCCGTCTGCCTTTGTTTCAGCCGGGTGGAACTCAGCCGCCATAAATTCGCGGCTTTACTTTCTGAAAGCCCTCAGGTGCACAGAGAAAAAAAGAAAAACCGACTTCAGCTCTGTTTATCCTGAAACGAATAAGCGACTGCAGACCCTGCAGGTGATGGCCCTTTATTAACTCATAAGAAATAATGCAAATTTTTTGCTTTTGACAACTAAGGCAAAGCCCGGAGGGTTTTTATATAAGATTTAAGTCCCCCGGGATCCTGCTGCACCAACGTCCATCTGTGCTTTTTTTCTGCGAGTGGGATTTCTCTCTGTTGTGCTTGTGGAAATCCTTTGAGATCCTGTATAATATCTCCACTCTTTAGATCTTTGTTTTGTTTTTTTTTCATCCAGGACTCCGCTGTGAAGCTTGTTCGTTTATTTACTTTTTTAAACCTGTACACATGCAAAGATATTTGCATGCATGCCGTCACGTTCCCGTTGTTTGTACTCGTCTTTCAAGCTTCTGAATGTGTAGCTGTGAGGCTGTGATGCTGTCTGAGCATCTTGTGTGTGTGTGTGTGTGCGTGAGCTAGTGTGTGTGTACCAGTCGTCCATAGGCTGCCTTACAGAGTGACTGCAACGACTCATTGGGCTCCGTGTAAATCCCACCATATGTTTGTCCTTAATAAACACTTTGTGCGGCTGGCAAAACCAATCAGCTCTGATCAATTACGGCAGCTTTGCACATCACATGGGCAGCACCATGCCTGACAAATGCAAAAATGTTCCGTTCCAGCACGCACAAATTAATGTTTGGTGCCCTCAGTTTAAAAACAAAAAAAAAAAAAAAAAAAAAAAAAAAAAGCTAATCTAAAAGCACTGCCTCGGGCATTCTCTGAAAACTAAGCAGCTTTTAAAGGGCTGCTGGTCATTCAAACTGGCTCCCAGTGAATTTATTCCAAATTGTCGAAGCCCCAATTCCTGCCATTTCTGAGGAGGTGAGAAATTCTTTGTCAGTTTTTGGGAAATGAATTTACGTCAAAGGGCCAGAAGCGGACATCAACCAAACAGACCGACGCAGCCCCTTGGTTTTAATTAAACTCTTGGTTAAAGGCTTAATAGAATTTGGATAAACGCTGCGTGTTTTTCGTTTTTTGTGCACGCTGGGCGATGCAGTACTTTAGAACCACAATGCAGAACGCACACGTTTTAGGGCTGAAACAAAGTGACGAACAGAATACAAGCTGTGAAGAGAGATTAAAATACCATGACTGAGCAATAACTTACTGTGCCGAGGGCCAAATTGGAAATGTTATATGCGACCATTATTGTAATTATTATTATTACCAGAAGAAAACAAAGGTTTATTAACCTCATAAATACGCTGGATAACTTGCAATCGGCTCATGAGAAGATTTACTCTGTTTTTCTGATGTTTCAATAGAGAAATATCACAGATGACTATTAAGTATTCCTTTTTTTTTAAACTATGAATGCTTATGCACATGCAGTACTAGGAGGCGAGACCAAAAAGTTACCTTACTTTTCTTCAAATAAAGTATTATTTGATTTGCTGATTAGCTAACGCTGATGAGCTGACCTCTTGACCTCCATCAGCTCCCCCTTGACCCCCAGCGCTGATGTTCACACCTGGACGTGAAGGTCTTCTTCTTGATGTGGGACGACAGCTGCACGCTGTGAGACATCTGCCTCGACTGCTCCTCCTGCTCCCGCTGCATCACCGTCTTGGTTTCCATGGTAACACCAGATAACTGCTCCTCCTCCACCACCTCAGAGTGGCACCTGTAGAGGGTTGAGAGCCGGAGGTGACGACGGGGAAACGACACCGGCAGTGTCAATCAGAATCAGTGTCAGTCAAAATTTAAGAAGAAGGAAAAAAAAAAAAAGGAAAAAAAAAAAAAAAGTTTTTGGGAAGCTCGACGGGGAATCTGAAGTTTTGAAACTTTTAAGCCCCAGAGAGACTTTCAAATAGAGTTTCTGCACTGAACCCTGGTGTGTGACAGTGACTGTTGAACTTGTGCTTGACAGCAAGTTTCCCCAACGTGGGATTAATAAAGGTGTTCTATTCTATTTACGTTGATGTTTTAAAGGGGTGTTTGTTGCAAAAAGTGTGTGAAATTAGCAACATGCTAGCGGTTCAGTTAGCTCTCTCTTAGCGAACAAGGCACAGCAGCAGCAGCAGCAGCAGCAGCAGCAGCAGCAGCAGCAGCAGCAGCAGCAGCAGCAGCAGCAGCAGTGTATTCTGACAGTAAATCCACTGCCAGCCTGCACCAGTTCACGCATCATTGCCTCGATTTTAATGCGGCCATTTGGTTGTTTTTTTTCAACGTAATGCAAAAATATTTTTCACGTTGTTCATCGTCGTCTTTCCGGGCCGCTGGTTCACTTAATGGGTTTAAAAATCTGCATCGGTTCTCTCCTGCCCACATGCATGTTTGCCTTTGTCTAGTGGTCCATCAGGCTGCGCTTGAGTGACCGTAATGTCTCGTTGAGCTCAGAGTAATTCCACCATATGTTCCTTTTTTTTTTTTTTTTTTTTTAACACTTCACAGTCCACAACACAGTCGTCGCAAAAACAAATCAGCTCTGATCAATCGTGGCAGCTTCGCCTGTTATACGGGCAGCATTTAAAAAACAAACAAACAAACCAACACATTTTATCCCAGCATTTAAATTTGTCCACTCTACCGCTAGAACCGCTGATTTGATGCAAAAACATTCACAGATTAAGAATCAAATCAGTCAAATCAAATATTTCCCCCCCCTCTGCTAAATCAACTCCGTTCTCAGATGCAGGACACGTCTTTTCCCCTTTACGGCCGTCATGGGTTAAAGCAGAAATGCGGAGAAGAGCGTGTTTGTGGTTTGTGTGGCCAATGAATCACGCCATTGTTGGCATTGCTGCTGCCCCGCTAATAATTCTCCAGAAGAGGTCTGGTGTGCCGCGGCATGCGCCCCGCTCCTCATCAATCACTCCTCCGCTGTGGGGAAGTGGAACAAACGGAGTGCAGCCAGCAAACAAGTCGCACCTGAGTGATAGCTTCATTTTTTTTTTTTTTTTTTTTTGCAGCAACCACCAATATGTTTGTTCTGCTAAGCTAACAGGCTAGCAGGCGCCACGATTTCCCCCTCGTCGCTCCTATTCTTGAGAACAGTGTTGACGAAAGGTCGGCCAGCGGTGCATGAAGATGAGCTTTTCAAGGTCCCCAGTGGGAAGTTTCCACATCTCTGAGAATTGGGAGTATATCAACAAGGGGGACGAGTGATTTACTCTGCCGCTGGCGCCGGTGTCTCTGGAGGGTCACTGGATGCTGCAGACCAGCGAGGCCGTGTACGCAGGAGGTCGACAGAGGGTTCAGCTAGCTGCAGGAGCAAAGAAGGACTCTCTGGAGGAGAGAGGAGGAGAGAAAACTCTGGCACCGCAGGGGGAGCTTCCTAAATCCTCTGGATTTGCCTTCACACGTCCATCTGGTGAAGAACCCACAGAGAGAGTTTGGGAAGCGGAGGCTTCAGTGTCGGGTGGAGCGACCGCTGTGAATGTTTCTCTGAGAGATTTGGATTGAATTAATGACGTCTTGATTTCTGCCTTAAAAACACAGTTAGAAAGAAAAGTGAAATGAATCGATTTTAGATTAAAAAAAAAAAAAAAAGTAACATAAAACGCACAAGGAGTTATATTACATTGCTGGATTTATGGATTTCAGCTTTCATCCAAACCCTGAAAAGCCTTCTTGACAACACACACACAAACACACAAAATAAAAGAAATCCCATCAGCTAGGAGTGTGTCGCTCTTACAACTCCAACTACAAGCTCGGGGGGTCGGGGGGGGTCCGACTCACTTTCTCCAAGGAAGCAGGTGTCAAGGGATGGAATTCTGTCCACCTGTCCGTCCGTCTTCCTCAGGGATCCTGCTGCCTCCTGCTGTCTGCCGGCCAGGCGTCCACCTCCTCTCTCTCCTCTCCTCTCCTCTCCTCTCCTCTGCTCTCCTCTGCTCCTCTGCTCCTCTCTCCTCCTCCCCTCTCCTCTCCTCTGCGGGTGCTTTGAGGGTGACCCTGAAACAACAAAGTGCCCTTCGGTGCCAAGAATGTGGTCGCCACAGCGCTCCCTCATTCTTAAGTCGGTAAATATAGCACAATGACACCTCGCCTACGCATGACACACACACACACACACACACACACAGTCCTAATTGGACACCCGGGCAGCAGACCCGGCCGGCCGGGCACTCAGATCATATCCATCAGCGGGATTGATTTACAGAAGAAGCTCATCGCCACAATGAGGCTCCGGTCCGAGTGACCGCGGCAGCTGAAGGGAACAGCTGGAAACTCTGGGCCTCGGGGGAGCGGGCGGCTCCGGGGGTGGAGACGTCTGTTGGATAACTGTCACCAAGGAAAGAAATGTATTGATATATATTTATATATTTAATTCACGTCTCTCAACGCGGAGCGCCACTCGGGTGCAAACTGCTGAAAAATGAAAAGAATGAAAGGCGGAGGTGTGACAGGTGAGGAGATGGAAGAGACGTGGGAAGCGGATGAAGGGGCGAGGAGGAGGAAGATGCCTCTGAGGGGCGAGGAGGCAACTTTTTCACTTCTTCTCACTCAAGACCTCACCTCTGGGTCTTCCAGGGGGGAGAGGGGGTTAATGCACGTTTCAGTCCCCCTCTGCGCTGCTCATTAGACGCCTTTTTCTTCCTCTTCTTCTCCCGCAGCGTGTAATATGATCTAGTCGCTGTGCCATTTCCTCTGCTTTGAGGAACCAATATATAAGACACGCAGCTCCCGCGGGAATCCATTATTCGTCTTTGAGCCGGCATGATTAAAACACCATTGCACGGTTGATTTTCCCTGGTTTGCTACAGTAGCGGCTCTACTTTGTCCAGCCAGGGAAGCAAAAAACACATCAACTCAAGGATAATTTCAGAACTTTGTCCCTCAGAAGTGCTGTTCTGCTCAAATTTGACCCCTTTTGAGGCGCAACATACTTCATCTGCCGTCAAGGCCCATTGTGCCACATTAAAAGGGACCTATTGGTTTGAAATGGAATGAAAAGAACAAATGTTTTCAGTTGAATAAAGTAGCGATAATCGAAAATCTTTTTTGATTTTAATTATTTAATTATACACATTGATGTAGACAGATAGATAGATAGATAGATAGATAGAGAGATAGAGATAGATAGATAGATAGATAGATAGATAGATAGAGAGAGAGAGATAGATAGATAGATAGATAGATAGATAGATAGATAGATAGCTAGCTAGATAGATAGATAGATAGATGTCTTCATCATGATCAGAGGTCATGGGTCGCTCAGACGTTGATGTTGGCTCCAGCGTCTGAAACAAAAGACGTTGTTTTCTGCGTTGTCATGGTTGTGTTTTGTCCGACCGACTGCGGCTAAATGCTAACAGGGGCGGAGCTACACACAAAGACGGCGTCAACACTGTATGGCAGGATGGTCCCGTAGGGAGGAGGGTGGGGTGGGCAGAAGTTGTTATTTATAAGCGTCACACCTGCCTCTGGAATATCATCACACAATGCACTCTGCGGTCGACGGGCCTTTCTCCTGTTCGTCATGTGACGACGGCGACCAAGAATAACCGCTGCACTTCCTGTTTGCCTGGAGGACTTCAGAGCCTCCAGGTTTACTGGAAGAGATGCATCTGAATCAGGGGCAGGATTCCAAAAACCAGCTTGCTGCTGTTCTCCCGCTGCCGCTGTGTTTTTGTTTTGGTTTTTTTTTCGTTCAGACTGGAATCCAATTGGTTGTACTTCTCTGAGGCACCTGAAGCAAAAATAAAAAATAAAATAAAAAAAAAGCTCATAATGACCTTGTTGGCTGACGCCAACGATAAGCCATCGGGGAGCAAATATTTGCTGCACACTTGTCGTGTTTCCTTTATTTTTCGGATCACTAATCCCTCCTCACACTCTTCCTTGCACTCTTTACATGCATGAATTATAAATAAAAGACAGTCGGCGTGACGGTGTTTGTTCCCCCGCTGGCGCTGCTTGTATTTTTTTTTTTTATCTGGACCTCGCAGGAGGGAAAAAGATATTTCACCCTCAGTGTTTGGGTCAGTGCGAGAGGAGCAGGCTGTGTGTGCTGTCGTGTCTGGGCTTGTTACCGCAATCGGGGCATGAAATATTTAGAAGGCGGTGGGAGATCAGGTGGAAATGAAAACAGCCGTCGGCATCGGTAGGTGCAGAAGAAATAGCCAGTGAGCGGTGGAAAATTCAAGAGTTTCATTGTAGCACTGAAAGACACAGTGCAGCGTATCGTCATGTGACATGATGGTGTGAATAATAATCATGACCCGACAAGGCTTAAACAAAACTCAGAAAAAGCCAGACATTTTACTTGTCGTGCCAGCTATGCACTGACCTGTTAAGGACAACGCTCCTAAGTTCTTTTTAACCTTTGTGCTAAAATGTTGAAGCTTGTTAGCTACACTTTTTATATGTGTAAAATAAGTGTATCGAACATTTACATTAACCGACTATATATATATATGACAGATACTATACAACTTACGTCTCCCTCCTCAACAACAACAACTGCTACAATAATGGAATTCGTATTTACACAAATAAGATCAGATAAACACAACCACCTCAAGTTCTGTACAGTCGTATAGCTTAGCCAGCATGAAATAAAATAAAATAATCGAAATGAGGCTCACAAAGGCAACAGCCTTCCACCGGCATCCTTCTGTGGTCGGCGCAGGCACGCACTGATCTCCCTGGCACGGCACGACTCGGTTTGGAAAGTTCTTTTGCCCTCCCAGTCCAGCCACCTGTCGTGCTAGCTAGCGGGGACGGGCTAGCTAGCTCCGCACTGCCTAGACAAAGCACTTCACACTGACTCGGGGTCGGTGATGTCTTCCTGCCCCACTAACCGGTAATAAATTTTGGGTCTCGCTCAGACACCTCAATATTCAAAACTGTTTTGGACTTAGAAATGATCTTCTTGCTAAGGCAGCCTCTCAGCTCTTCTTCTTCTTCTTCTTCTGTAACCTTCTCTTCTTTTTCTTAGCATTCTCCTCGCTCTCCTAGCTTTCCGCCCGCGCCGCCCTGCCAGGTGTTCCCACAGCTCTCTAACAATCACAAAAGTAGAACATAGTACAAAGCAAATTTCCCCACATAGCATATTGATTTGGCATATCAACAGAAGATATTAAAAAATCAACAACAACATCAGCAAATAATGAACATAAGCAAAGCCTCTTACAAAAAGAATATTGCCATATAAGTCTGTGGCTTAAAATTAACCACTGGGTTAAATACTGTTGACAAAATCTCTCTGCAGCCCACAATCAATAAAAACAGAGAACAAAAAAAAATAAAAAAAAATAGAGTTTTTTGGGGAGGGTTATTTTCACCTGCAGCCAAAGCTTTCAAACAAAGAACCCGGACACGCATTTTAAACATCGCACCACAGGAGATTTAACCAATTAGGAGCTTCATTTTGAGCAGCAGTTTTGCTAAAACACCAGACCGAATCATAAAGGTCAGAGTTTCAGCGTTTATTACAGAGAAAACGATGCTGAATAACTCGGCTGGAGAAACAAAATCCCGCACGCCCAAGTCGCCTTGACCCGTAAAAATGATTCACTTCTAATCATTTCCACCTATTTGACTTTTGTGTCAAATAGGTGGAAAGGATTAGAACTGAAAGTCTTCTCTCTCTCTCTCTCTCTCTCTCTCTTTTTTTTTTTAGTTAAAGCCATAATTCAACATTTTAGCAAATTGAACTATTGTCACAATCCCAATAGTCATTTATTCCCTTTAATGATCAGTGGTCCATCCTGGACCTCAGAACAACAGGCACAACGTTATGACGCGTGAGGCAAATACTGAAAACTACTTCAACCAAAGTGACAGGTCACTACAGTGTTGTAGCTACTTAACTTTTGGCTTAAATGGAAAAGGTTGTGGGTCTCGGTTAGCAGAGACAAAAATCATCAATGATGATCAGACAACGGTTTTGTCTCAACAAACGTACAGTTTCGACGACGAAGTAGCTGCACTGAACAAATGCTTTTGAAGTCACTCCGCCCAGCAGGGACGTTTGGTCCACCAGGGTGTTTTGGAGTTGTTTGATTTTGTATTGGATGAATCCCCCCAAAAAACAACAGGCAACCTATGGCACCAGGGCACCAGGGCAACAGGGCAATCAGAATTTGCCAAAATCTTGCACTACACCTTTCCAATGTTCTTGAGCGCTCTTGCTCTTGTCAGGTCACATGGACTTTCCACTGCCAAAATTCTAATCATTATTTAGTGAACATTATCCCGCGCTGGGGTTTGTGAGACTGCGGGACAGAATGATGGATGGGTCCATCTGACGGAGTGACACAGCGGACTTGGCCCGACTTTTCGGTGCTGCGTTGCCATCACACCGCTCGCCTCGCTCTTCCACGGGAGGCGGAAAAAGTAAATGCAATTGTTTCTTTTCATCTTCTTGCCGAGAGCTGATGGGGTCCGGCCGGCGCAGACCCTCGCGGACAGCAAGAAGGCAGCGGGATGATCCATCATTTCCTGGCCGGCTTTGACAGCTGTTGACGTGGCTTTTTCTAATCAAGGGCCCATTAAAAAGCTCATCAGCATGCGAGAGAGGGGAGGTGGGAGGGCACGAGCTGATTGCATCCAATTACACGCGAACTGTGATTCATCAGGCGGTTTAAGCGCCTGATGTCTGTTGGAGGCTGCTAAAACTTTGCGGCAGCCGCAGATGGAGCTGCAGATGGGACTGAGATTGAGAGGCGTGACATCCAGAATGGAGACATCATCCTTTAGAGGCTTTTGCACGCAACATTTGCTTTTCATTTCTAGGATGAATTCAGCACCGATGATGTCGCAGGACAAACTGAAACGCTGCAGGTTTTTATTGTCAGATCTACTCTGAGATGTGAAAAGTACATTGGTTTCTTATTTTTCTTGCTTTCAAGGAGAGAGACTCTGGATATCTGCCTTTTGTGATGTCACAAAGGGGGGCAATCCCCTCTCCCCGGTTACAGTGAACGGTTGCAGCTCCTTTTTGGCTGGCCCTCCTGGTTTTTGCTCCCCTTTCCAAACATGTGGACTGTCCAACTAAACATCAGCTGAAGCAGGAAACAACAACAACAAAAAAAAAAACAGTGTTTCAGCACAAGGCAGCAAACGCGCTGTATTCTGCTATTTTTCCTTCAGTCCATGTTTCAGGGGTGAGAGTGTTTTTATGGATCACTAACAGAATTTCCCTCTGAAGAATCTTCATGGAAAAGAAATCTCAAAGCCTCACGCTGCGAAAACTGACCAGCGCCAACAACTTTTTCTATTTGTTTACTTTTTTTTTTTTTTTTAGCGAATATGTTATTTGCACATCAAAGCTGGTGTCTCCCCCGTCTGCTGCCACAACTAGCGGAGGCTCCGCCCACGGCGCAGACACTCATCGACCCAGACGGCCAGACACCCGCTGCTGTAATTGAATTTCTACCCGTGCTGAAGAATCGGCTACATCCAGCATCCGCCCCAACTATTCACTCTGAAAAAGTTCCGTAATCTTCACTTCGATCTCACACACACACACACACACACACACACACACACACACACACACACACACACACACACACACACACACACACTTTTTTGTTGCCAGTCGTCTTGGCTTTTCTTAAGAAATGTGTTTCCCAAGAACAGGAAGATATTTGGACCAACTGGATGGCAGGTGATTCAACATCTACAGAAATCCATTTTAAAGTTTACTCCCACTTGGAGCAGTTTCACATTTCATTTTTGCCCTGTCTGTTGATTGTTGAGTTCACTGGACATTCTGGCCTCACGGGTCCAGCTCAGGTTCTAATCATCTTAAGTGATATTCTTCCCTCCCTCATTGCTGTGCTTTGACTAAGAGATGCACGCACAAGGGCACTTCAATTGGTTTAAGCTTTTGAAAAGTAACAAAACACACTGCTCCCGCCGGCCTCCTCCTTGTGCAAATGAATCAGTGGTGCTTTAAAATTTACAAGGAAATGACACAATGAAAGGGCTAATAAAGCACCAGTAAAGTGGCTCATATTCCATTGTATTCCACATCAGAGCCTGGATAGATAGATAGATAGATAGATAGATAGATAGATAGATTCTAAAACAATGTTGATTACATGCTTGGATTCATAGAAATAATGAGGCCCCCCTGAGCTCCTTCTTGTATATGGGTCATAGTTGCCCTGTAAATTATCACAACGTGGCATCTGGTAGCGGTTGCATAACTGCGTGCACAATGGGTCTTAGAGCCGAGATCAACCCGGGGCTTATGTTCTCCCACTGGGCAGCGTCCATTAGCAGCCGACACCCACACTGCTGTCTCTCTCAGTCTCTGTGACAGTTACACCAGCGGATCGCTCTCTATTTTTTGCAGCAAAAAAAAAAGAAGGTTGTACAAAAAAAGCCCCCTTCATTATTTTATTTAGCCACACCTGTAATCTAGATACTAGTTTCACTCTGACTTATTTCCTGGTGAGTTATTAAATTACCCAGAATTAGAGGTCCGGTGGGATTTCCGATGCTGAACAAAGACATGGACAACAGACATTTTGATACATACAATGTGACATGATACAGTGCAGTCTGATCGAAAGTGATAAAACTTACCATCTCAGCATTAGCATGTTGTAAGATAGAAAAACATCAGTGGCTTTTACGTTGAACAGGAACTGTGCACCGAGACACCATTTGTTCATGAACAATGACGTCCATTACCTTTCTCGACTTTTGATAAACATTCGGCCGACACTGCAGATAGTGCAGGACAAGCCTAACGTGTGTAAAATGAATAAAAGCTGTTGGCCTGACTCGCTTTACCGTGACCAGGTTCCCCTTGAGGAAGCCCCTAAACACTGACGGGTTTTAGGTCCCAATTCAACTGCGTGAACAACTGGGGCATAAAAAGCAGACCTGGGTTGCCAAGGCAACAGGACTCCTGTCAACGAGGGCCTCGGTGATAGTAGTTCCACGGAAGAGGGAAGCCGATCTGCGGAAATTGCCTCCGACTTTATTGTCTCATGGTCAAACGGCTCAGCGCTGAAACAGGAGTCAGAAACTCGTTCCGTGAGTGAATCAACATGACTTCAGGAATAACAAAGTGTCTGAGTGAAAGCGGCATGTCTGTGATCAGGTTGAGTTCTTGCTTTGGGAAAAGATATCTTAGGTCCAAAGGTCAGTTTCACGTGAATAAATGTTTTCGCTGCAACTGTCAGGCCGTTAAGAGAGGCAGTGAATCAGACACATGAAGGCTGATTGCTTTGACCTCAACTATGAACTATGAGGGTGCAGTTCTTACTTACAGAGAACCGAAACAATACCGCCGTCTGTGCAACACTGACACTGCTGACACACAGATAACACTTTTAGCGAGAAAAAAAAGAGAGGACAAATATAACTTTCCACCTGGACGTCCTTTTTATGAGTGACTCCCTTTCCATCACGTGATGTGAAGATCAGGTCGAGCCGAGTCATAAACCAAGCTCTAAAGCATTCTTTCAGCTTTTCTGTGCTGAATCATGTATGAAATCATATGGATGCAAGCTGCACCCTGACCAGAATTTCAAGCTATACAAGCCTGCAGTGCAACTCCATCTTTCTCCGATCACTGATCCACCTTGTGGAGCAAGAGGAACCACAGCCCTTCCTCTATTTGAAAACATGGAACTCATTTGTGAGTCTCTGTCAGGATTTTGCACATTTATTGACAGATGTTTTGCAGGAGGAACTTCCCATTCGCGTTAAAAGTCCGAAATAACTGAAATTCCCTGGACGTGACAAACGCAACACTCTTCCGCCTCTTCTGTCGTTATCATTTTACGGCCGTGTTGAAAAGATTGCAGCCAGACCATAAAAGCTGGTTGTTATCGGTGTTGCCTCGGTGTCACCGTGACTTTGGGTGTCACACCCTGGTTTTAATTCCTCCAAGAGGCCAACAAACAACGAGGGGAACAGAGGCGCTTGGTGAACTTTGTCAGCCATAAAACATTTCATTTTTTCAGCCGCGGGTTGATTCATCTGACACCGTCTTGCGACGAGGAGTATCACAGTGCGCCTAACGACTGGCGCAGTGTCGAAAAAACAAACAAAACTGCTCTGTAAATTACAAGACCAGATGGGCTTGTTTATTTTGTTCAGTGAGTCTTTCTCCTGCATTCGCTGTGAACAAAATGGCAGTAAAATGTGTTTTGTCATTTTTTTTTTTTGTGCAAAATGTCAATGAAAAGAAATAACTTAATGTTCACATCCGTTCAGTACCACTGAAGAGATAAATCTCTGATGATGGATGTGCAGCCGTCTCAAGCTCAACTTCAAATTCATACAAGTATTGTAAACTGTATTCATACTTCTCACAGTACAAACATGAGTTGGGTGTCTCGTTGTCGTTGTTTTGTTTTTTAAATAATACAACCACGTTTTTTTTTTTTAAACAGAAATCAACTGCTGGAATCGCAATGTTTGTCGCATGTGTGAATAAATTGGCATGTACATTATACAGTTCACATTGATATAAAAAGGTAAAAGTGGCAACTGATGCAACAAAAGTGAGTGAGTTTTTGTCAAATCTGACTTGAAAAAGTAAACAGTGACACAATATGTACAGTCCATATGCTTTGTAAATAAAAAAAAAATAGACTTTGCAGCAAATTGACATACACCAGAGATTGAAATCAAATATTTTTACTGGCTGTCAAATATTTACATGAAGTTTGATACGTGTGGAGAATCTGTCTTGAGCTGCTACAGTTTGGGCTCGTCACAAAAAGCCCCTGTCGTCCTTCTGTTACCGTCATTCCTTTCACATTTTTTTTCAACAGTTCAATTTGAAAGGCCCAGTTTGTCAAATGTAGGGACATCAAAATATTTTCACCTCTACTAAAAAAAATGTTTTGTCCTCAAAACATGTTTGCATTTCCGTAAGTTCCCTGGAAAGGTTCCTCGTTGAGACTGAAAAAAAAAAAAAAAATCAGTCTTGAACTTGTACCATCCAGAGGCTGAGAGGAATTTCACTCGGGCTGCACACTTCCTCTCCTGCCTGAGCTTCGTCTTCTTCATCATCCCCGGCCTGTTTGAGGCCTGACCAGGTCTGAGAATAGGGCATCCCTGTGTCTTCAAACCCGCATTTGGGCTGAATGAAGTTCGCTGGTATACAGTTCGGTCTGTAGCCCGATGTGAGGACGTCGCCGTCTCCCTGCGGCCCAGGCGGGCGGTAGTGGTTGTTGCAGTACGGCTGCGTGGGCGTGTTCACGGCGCTGTCGTCGCAGTCCGAGTCGTCTGAGCTCGGCACCCTGGTCCAGTCCGTCCCGCAGCACTCGAGGTCGCGCAGGAGGGGCCTTCTCTGCGCCTCGCCCTCGCTGCCGAACTCCATAAGAATCAGTTTTCCATTGCCGTCCCGCGTAGCGTCCACCAGCAGTGTCCATGGGTGCGTGTCCGGGCTGCTGTCAAAAGTATTTGGACAGGGCGACTTTGGACCCGCTCCATCGGTCACGCTGGGCAACAACGGGAGGTTGCTGCCATCAGTCTGCTGAAAAGCTTCCTGTTTCTGGACGTCCACCGTGCTGTAGATGACCGAGGATTGGCGGCTGCTGCTGCTGCCGCTGCCGGAGTTCGAGGTCCCAGGCTGATGGCTGGGAACGTCTTGGGGACAATATCCGTCCGAAGGAGGCGGGTTTCGCGCCTTCTCAATTTTTCGGTAAGGTCTTTCTTCATCCGGTGGTCTCACGTCCACTTTGCAGATGGTGAGGTTGCGGTCCGAGGCTGCATGGACTCAGCACCGAACGTGATTTTCTGTATGGGACAGAAACCGAGAGCTCATCAGGGCTGAAAGTCAGCAGCCGTGAGTGACACGTGAAGGAACAAAAGTAAGCGCTGCGTTGACAGGTGATACAACAATACGGGACTTCCACCTAATTTGTCACGGCTGGATGTGCCGTGACTCACTGCCAAACTCTGGTCGTTTGTCTAAGTGCATATTTATCATCATGTCAGTGCAAGGACTTGATTTTCCCGTCCGGCGTCATTGCCCTGTGGTGGCTCAGACCCAAGCACTACTTGGCACTGACATTCCTTACCAACGTCTCCGGCGTTTTGACTCCCTTGCCGCCCTTGACGTAGTGCCACGCGTACAGGACGGCCAGTATCAGCAGGACCGCCAGCAAGGCGGCGGGGACGAGGAGCCACGGCAGAAGCCTCAGGGGGTTGCCTGTTGAGGGGGGAGAAAGAGAGGCAGCGGCGTCATCGCGCGGAAATCTGGGAAATGGGAACGCCGCTGGAACAGAAACAGATTCCCTCGGGCACTTTGAAAAAGTCTGGAGATTCCCCACAAGTTTAGACATGGTAGCAGAAAGTTGGAGAGTGTTTTTTTTCCCCAGAATCCTGCAGCGAGCGCTGATCATTCAAGGTGAAAATGGGAAACTTTGCTCCATCATCTACTGGAAGTGGTGCCCTGCCTGGAAGTGGCGTTTGCTCTACTTTTCCGCCTGGATTCAAACGCCAGGTTTATCTAAAAAGTCGGAAAAACAACTTTCGTGATATAGAGGTGTTATTTGTAAGCTGACGTTTTCTGCCTGCTGTTCTGTGTTTGCAGAACAAAGCGTTGTGCTGAGGTCAAAGAAATGTTCCTTTTCTAATCTCCCTTCCTTTTTTTATCGGCAAACAACAACAACAACAACAAAAGATGGGGACGAAGGTCAAAGCTGAAGAGTTTTCCTTGGCGGAGGCTTCTTTATGTTTTCACTCTACACTCAATCAGAAGTCAGCAAGAGTATTTTAACAGATATTGATCAGCAGTTTGAAGTCGTTACCAGAGTTTTTTAGTTGTTGTTCTTTGTCTGTTGAGACGGAGACGCTTGGAATTATAAGGCAGGAACTGGAAAAACAGACACTGATTCACACCTGACTCCACTCACTCTCTGTTTTGTAACCCTGTCCTTGGAATCAGCTCGAGCAATCATCTGGCAAAGAACCCTTTGAAAACGTGGTGAATCTCAGGAAGGGGGATGGGGCCAATCTTTCCAAAGCTGACCAATCAGATTTGTCGGTGCTAGTTTAGCCACATAGCTACAGGCTCCGGCCTCCTATTGATGCCAGGCCGTTTAAATGCTGGCCACGCCAGTCGAATGTAAAACCGGTGTGCTGCTCTTTGTTGTTCTTTTTATGTGAGGAAGCCATCTGACACATGTGACACAATGCCAGCATCTAAGCTAGTCCCTTTAGCCGCAGCCTGGCCTCGCCATCATACACTCAAGTTGTTATTTTGGGGATTTTTTTTGTTTTGTTTGAGCAACAGGCAGCAGTTGCTTCCTTGTCTCGTCTAAAATGCAGCTGTTTGATTGTGAAATCGAGTGAAATTTGGAACTGACTGAAATGTCCTGTTCGTTGCAGGTTGGCAAGTTGGATGGATGAGTGACATTCCAGAAGTGAAATCTCAGCCTGCTAATTCTGTTGCTTTTCAGTCGCTGCAAGTACTTATGAAGGTGTACTCAAGCTCAGTAATTAGAAACATCAATTCGGTGTTCTAGACGCCAGTGAAATGTTTTGTGTTGTCAAGAGTAGTTAAGAGCATTTTAAAAACTATCAGGCAAACACAGTGTTAGACTTTGTGATGAAGAAGAGGGTGTATTTTTTACCTTCCTCGTGCTGCACAGGGACACAGAAGGAGGCGTTGTCGCTCTGATGTCGACCCATTCCAGAAGACGGGCTGTAGACCACGAAGCCGCAGAACTTGGCCGCCTTCTTGCCGAAGTGGATGGCGAAGGAGCCGTTTGTGTTTACGAAACTCTGGCGAGCGACAGAAAAACCGAGGGGGTAAATCCAGAAACCTTCGAGGCTCAATTTGAGCAGCAGGACAACTGGACTGCATTTGAAGTGCAGACTCACGTGCTCAGCCCACGCTGGCTCTGTGATTCGCAGGGTGTAAATAATCTCAGTTTTGAAGTGTGGGTTTCTGGTGCCCCTGATGATGTCACCAACCGAGATGTTGTTCGGACCCAGCGGCAGGGTGACGTTGACGTGCAGGGACGAGGCTGTAGCGTACGCGGCCAGGACGGGCGGACCCAGATGGGCTGCGGACACAAGGTTGAGACTCATTTCCAAAACTTGCAATTGTGACAGTTGGCTTTACAGCAACTGGGTGTGAAGACTCTTACTGTCAGCGATAGGATTGAATCTCATCGCGTAGCCATAATGCACACCGTCCACCAGCACCAGAGCCAGGTAGTGCACGCTGTACTTCGACGGGGTTTGTGCCGTCAGGTCGCAGGTCAGAGTCAGAATATTCTGGCACTCTGCTTTCGTCTGAAACGTTGAGTTGTCTTCATAGCTGTGAAAGGGAACAGACCACAGCATTTATTTTTTTGGCAGGATGGTTTGCTATAAAAAAAATAGAAATAAAATAAAGCCAAAAATCTTGAGTTCTGTGTTTCCGCTGAGTGGTTTGGTGCGAATCATTAGGGCGTGTTAACATTTTGTACATTAGTTTCTAAAAGTCACTGATGCTATGATCTTTAAAATGCCCAATAAATGCTGATTTATGGTAACTCAACCTCTGACTGTATTCTTTACACCTAAAAACTGCACAAATGTTCTCCGTTAGGTCAAAGGATTGTAGTGGTAAAAAACAAACAAACTTTTAACGACTGTGCAGTTCTGCTTTAAGTGATGATCAGACAGACAAACAGCACCAGGGAGGAATCTGACAACCAACCGGAAAACACTTTTAGTTACGATTAACATTGTGCTATTACAGAGGCGACTGCCGCATTTCTGCAAGTTGCTCAGAATGTGTCATGTGACATCTGTGTGCAGTGCAAGATGCGGGGTCGAGAAGAACAGCGTTTGCTTTCAGAACATCAGACGCCGCTAAACGTCACGCACTGGACCTTTAAACTGGACTTCACCCTAGGCCAGTCCCTCCTTGGAGACCAAAGCGTTGCTAAGAGTCACTTCACCTTTATCCAAGTGACCGTCGTCAAGAGAAAAGTCAATATTGAGAATTTTCTTTATTTTTTTTTGTTCTTTTTTTCTGGGCCATGAGGAATCGCACAGTATGAAAACAGTCTTCTCTTAGAGGCGACTTTGCAGAAATTAATGAAAGGCAGTAGGACACAAAATTCCACTTTGAGAGGCGTAAAAACTCGTGAAAGCACTCAACAGGTGGCGCCGGTCTTATCGCTGTTACGGCTCTTCGCTCTGGTCTCTCAGCTGCAGGCGGCTCAGCGCGATTGTGCCAACAAAACAAAGCTCTTGAAGAGCCGCAGCGTGACTATTTAAAGAAAAACGCTTGAAAAGGTGAGAACTTCCTTAAGGCTTTTTGAAGCACAACCAACCTAGAGCTTTAAAGTAGCAAGTAAAATCAATCAGATTCTTGACCAGCAAACAGGGCAGAAGACAGTCGGTGGGGCAGCGGCACGGCAGAAAAACAACCCTTCTTGTCAAAGACAACAACTTTTCTGAGTTCAAACTCATTGTGTGTTCTCAGCTGTGGCTGAGTCACAGACTTGCAGCGCTGTTTGACATGCCAGCAATGAGGAAAAACACATATAAAGCACGTCACTGAACTGAGATAGGGCCTCTGGTCAAACAGAAACATGCTGATCTAAAATGTTTTTCAACTGTAAATCTTCTCGTAATGTCATAAATTCCTCCTGGTAGGGCAAAGGGCAACGGTGACAAAGGTCGGGGCGTTGACTGCTCACGTCTTGTACTTGACGGTGTAAAGGGGAGGTCGGCCGGCGGTGGCGGGCTCTGCGGCGTCCCACTGCAGCGTGCTGTAGAAGTTGGTGGAGACGAACCTCACCCTGCCGTTGCAACTCGAAAGGCAAGCTGTGGGAGAGAGGAGACAATGGGAGAGTTGGGTCAGGAAAAAAGCTGCACATTTTCTTTGGTAAAAGCTGATTTATCCCCCCCAAAGTGATTTATTTTATCTATTTCTTTTATCCTGGGCCACTAGGTGCACCTTGCTCGCGCTGGGTACCTAATAAAGTGTTGTGCGGTCAGAGACGCTATCCCGCAGACCCAGTGGCTGTTTGAGTGCTTGTTGCCCTTCTGTGATCTATGACCAATCCCCACATTCTGACCTTAGGGGTCAGCTCTAACATCAACAAGGCAGCCCACTCCCCCCTGTCTTGATTAGAGATGGTTGTGACGTCAGATCTGCAGCAGTTCAGAAAGTCCAACCACCTTCAAAGTCACTTCAATCCTCTTTCCTTCCCCGTTCTGGTGCACAGTTTGAACTAGCGAGCCGTCTTCACCACTATATATATATATCACTATAGGAAGGGAGACGGTGGCCTTTGTGACACTCTGGAATGAAACACTGACTCAGAAAACACAAAGAGAGTCGTCATGTGTCAGCCTGGTGAATGGGTTTAGAAAAACATCCTCTGGTGCCAGGAGCAGCAGCAGCAGTTTCCTCTTTTTTGAGCCGCCAGCAGTGATACACGAGCCCCTGCCATCGAGTCCAGTGGGCACCGCCAGGTGTGAGTGAGCAACACCCAGACACGTTCATTCACATGTGCCCCAGATTTAAAAAAAAAAAAAATACAGAGTCCCGACTGTTTTACACCGTTAAGTCCATTTAGTGTTTCGCAACTTTACAAGCTGCGCGATCAATAACAAATTAGCGCGACGCCAAGATGAAACTGCGGGCTTTCCATTGATTGCCACAATGCACGCTGGGGATCCCCCCCTTCATTCACATTGAGACAAAGTCATTCCCACTCCGCTTACACGCCACCTTTTGTGGCGTCGAGTCAAAGAAAAATCCAGGCAGTACCGTGAAAAATCGGGGCCTTCGGCACCGCCGGTGTACTCACCGTAGCAAAACAGCAGGAGGATGATGACTCTCAGGGACCACATCTTCATCGGCCGGGTCAGGTGTATGGAATGCCAAAGACTGACTGGTTTGTTGATGCTCCCAGTGAAAGAAGCATAAAAACACCAGAGAGTGAAGCGCTGCTAAAATAAGACCAATAAAACAGGTCAAAGAACACTGAGCTAATGGTCCTCCTAGATTAAAGGCACAATGTTATTGAAATCAGGCTTTGTGGGGCCCTCGCTCACACGCTCCGGCTGGGGAAAGGAGTGGCTTTGCTCAGGTGCACAGGTGTACTTTGGCTAAATCCTCCTGCTTACTGTACGCCCTGCCCACCTCCTTCTGTCCTGTATCCTCACTTCCTTTTTCCTCCTCCCCCTCCCTCCATGCCACTTATCTCACTCTCCATCGCACACACACACACACACACACACACACACACACACACACACACACACACACACACACACACACACACACCTTTAAGTCACCAGTCTGGTTTTAGTGGTTTACTGGAAGTGGCGGCTCAAGACAGAAAGTGAAACATAGAACATAGAAAAGTGATTTGAAAATTTACTTCACGGTGCAGAAATGTGTGTGTCTGTGTGTGTGTGTGTGTGTGTGTGTGTGTGTGTCCGTTGAGGCGTGCCCGTCGTTCCACAGTTTAGGTAATGAGCAAACGAGCGGCTATGTAATTTCTGTTCCTAATGCATTAATTAGTAAGAATGCAGTGATTCAGACTGAGCGGCGAGGCGGCGGCGTGCTTTGTTTGCCTTGATGTGGAACCCATTTGCTGGCAAAACATCTGTTTTTTTGTTTTGTTTTGCTTTTGCTCTCTATAATTATTAATCGACTGGTCCGCACAAGGGAAAATAAGAAGGAGCTGTGTTATTAGGTTAAAAAAAATAAAAATACAAAAGGGTGGCTGTGGCGCTTCTGTGTGAGTGCTCTGATGGAGAGCAATAATTCGCTCATTATTAAAGTGACCTTTCGGAAGACGGTCGACGCGGTCACAGGCTCGCAAAGCGCTTCGTCTCGCCGTGCACTTCTGCAGCAACTTTCGGTGTGCTTTTAGAGAGCGACGTCATTTGTTGTCACGTTATGTATATGAAGCGTTATACCGTGGGAGAGAATGTGAGAGGGTCATGGTTGGCCAGGTGATGGGCGGATAGAGATGGATGATTTCAAGGTAGGAATGAAGTCGCCCCCCGGTTGTAGAATCAGAATGGGGGGAGGGCCGGGCTTTCAATTTCCTCCACTACACTACATTAACATCATTAGACATTAATGGCAGTAGCATTATTTAGTAAACATTTTATTAACCATAAACATAAAGCTACTTCCTGCCTCCTTCCTCAGAACAGACAAAACTTTTTTTTTTCCTTCATTAATTCGCAGGAAGTGACTCCAGGTTGTTCATCACATACCACATGTTGACATTAATGCACAGCTTTGCCGTTTCTTTCAACATTCCGGTCAGCGACGCCTCACTGTTGACACTGACAACCTCCAATAGCTGGTTTTAATTAGACTTGTGTTTGACTTTTCAGTGTTGTAAAAAAAAACACCTGGTACCTGGTTGTCACTCATCTATAAATCTGAGCGACGGTGCTACGCTGGACTTGCTGAAGTCCATCCTTACTGAGCTCATTTACACATTAAGCGTCTCATCATGGTTCCATTTGCGGTAGTTTTGCAAGAAACTGAAGGTGTCACTGATCTTCACTGAGTCCTCACGACTTGGCAAGCAGCTACTGAAGAGGAACAGACAAAGGTGCTGCACGGCACAAAGACGTTTTCTTTGACAAACTTCTCAAAAACTTTCCAAAACTTTTAGTTTGTCCAAAAGTTGAGCCAACACAATAATCATCAATATTTGTTGTGGCCCAGTTGGTGGATTTTCCCCCAGTCTGGCTCTTCCACTTTCATGCCATGACTCTCTGAATTTTTGGTCGGCGATGTCCCCGAGTGGAAGCGGGCGGGAAAGGCTTTGATGTCGTCTGGGTGCCAGCCGAGGGAAGTGCGATGTGCCTCACTGGGCCCGTTTGCACTTCAAGAACATCATCAGCATGTCATCCTCTTGCCCCGTCACAGCAAATCAAACGGATCTCGCACCTTGCCAGCATGTTTGAGTCAAGAGGGCCTGAACCTTTGATCACGCCGGGTAAACATGGGCCTGGCCGCAGATTCTCGCTCTGGATCAGAAACCACAAGTCCAGAAGTTAAACTCAGTGTTTCTGCAACGGGGAATTCAAATTCCTGTCCGACACATATTTGATGCTGGTTTTTCCTTTTCCCCCAAACCCGGAGAAAACAGCTTGTGAAGAAGAAGGGAAGACGTGGGAGTGAAGCTGACGCGGTCGTATCTTTTATCTGTCAGCAGTCTCAGTTTGTCTGAATTGTAAGAAGATACACCGAGCCCACAGAACTGGACACTTTATTCAGAATGTTCCAGAAGCCAAACAGAGACTTCAAATGTTCCTGCAGCATCATTTTCGAGCCGTTATGTTAACGTTCCTCTATTACAAGGGCCTGGACTTTTGAGCCCTTTGCTGAGGTCCACCTCGTGCACTCAAAACATAATGTATTGAGTCCACAAATGGGGAAAAAGTGCTTTACGCTGTGAAGTGTGGTGCAACATTCACAGGCAGAGTTTGTATCATTGGACAACAAAACTGAACCGCATATATACACCATATGGGTGATAACATAGTGGAAATTGCGTTAGCTCAGATGGAGCGTGCACATGGAGCCAAATAATCCAAACAGAATGAAAAATGCTGCATATAAACACGTCATTCTGAGAAGGAGGTCCAGCCCGAGTGGGACTCCATTGGGTTTCAGAAGGTTGAATTTTCCAGTTCCCAAACAGATCAAAAGTAAAATTCTATCATGCGACCGGTAAAATGGAATGCTGTGCAATTGCATTCTTTCTGCGTGTGCGCTGCCTGGATGTAAATATCTAGTGATGTTTTTTTCACATTTACGAACATGGCATGGCATTTTTTAATGGCTTTAACATTGTAAGATGGTCGCAAAACCCGAAATGAATCTGCACATATCACATGGCTGTAAAAACCCATTTTCTGATTAAATGCAGTGACAAACTGCAAATCAGAATCGATCATGTCTCGTGTAAACATGAAATCTTGATTTGGAATGATATACTGAGGGAAGTAGCCATGTTCCCTCTTGTCAGAAGACAGGCCGTTGGTGGAAAGCAGCCAGATTGAGATTAAGAGTGCAATCTTTGGCCACTTGCCGTGTTCGTCGCATTGTTTAAGTGCGAGTCGTCGCTGCATGAGGGGTTGCCAGCGGGCAAACAGGGGAAACAACGTGAGGCGCTTAATCTACAGACGGCAAGGCAGAATGAGAACCAGAAGATAAAAATACGGTGCTAAAGATAGGCGGCAAGCAGGCAGGTAAACACGTCCGCGGCCTGAAAGACGAGCCGCAGGATTTAAACGCTCGCTGATGAGATGCGCACACTGATATTGACAGGTTCCTATTTAAAGCGCATGCCAGACTTTGAGCTCATCTCATGCCTCGGCACTGATAAACATTACGGACCAGCCCACCGCGTTTGATCAACGGACGAGGACGTGGAGACACAGACGTGCTGGAAAGAAGTCAGAGTTGAAAACAGATTGATTATTCTGAGCCAACCTGCTGATTAGCGCCATCACGGCAGGATAATGGTGCGGTGAGATGTGGCCTTTCCATGAATTAATGGGCATTTCTATGTTTCCCCCCCCCCTTTTCTCCCCTTTTCCCATCAACAAAGTGTCTCAGGGCTGCGACTTTTGATCACTTAACTGCAATCTGTTGTGACGCACACTTGGCCTTCTGCCCGTGACATTATCCAGAGGCGTCAATTAACGGCCGATCATTACGGGCTTAGAGGGGGCGGGGTGAGGACGGGTGAGGAGGCGAGGCACATGGTGCGTTTGTGAGGGAAGGACGCCAGAAAGAGGAAGTGATGAAGCGGCACTTAGATGAGGGAGGATGGTGTCAATGGGACGTGTCCTGGTGCACTGATGTGGCACAGAAAGCTTCTATTGAACGGGAGTTTTATTGCACCAGCAGGCCAAGACGAGAGTTGCTGTTGAGCCAAAAAGGGAATTTTTTTTTTTTTTGGTTCAGAGATGCTAACAGTCTGCGGCTGTCTGTCCAGAAGGTGGTGGGTTGCAGTAGAGCACACTCACAGTGGAGATTAGGCAAATAACCCATGTAGTCGGAGGAAACCTGAGCTTCCTAAATGGCTCAAAGTGTTAAGAATCGTTTTCTGATGGTCCTTCTCTTTGGGTCGGAGTACACCCGAGCAAAGCTTGTGGGGTTAGCTGAGTTAGCTAACGACCACGCGCCTCCGGTCCACTGCTGCTTAGCCACTAACCGCTAATGAGTGACTTCCTGGGTTACATTTCAGTAAACTTTGGGCAGACGTTTTAGTGTGTAACTCCCCTGAAGTGCCCTGGTAGATTAACTTTTCCTCCACAGCTGTGGATGTAAAACGCTTCCTCTTTACTGGTTCACCTGTGCACACCGTCTTCTTCTTCTTTTCCTTCTTCTTCTTCCCCTTTTATACACAAATTGCATAACCTATGCACCGACCATTTCTCCAAATGAAATTAAATAAGACATAGGCAACATTTAACATTTTTTATATTTACTGTTTTTTTTTTTAACCCAATAAGTTCACCATATAATGGAAAACATGCGTTTTAATATTTTTAACCCCCTATTTATTTCTATATTTATCTATTTATGAACATTTTTATCCAGGCTACACAATGACGAACCAGTGGAGGGTACAGTACTGCTGAATGCTGTCTTTAGGAGGAAAGGCTGAGATGCAACATTAACCTGTCGCAACCTTAACCTGATTTTTTTTTTGTCGTCCTCGAGGTGCGATGGAAAGTGTGAGCGCTTGCGGTGTGACTGCAGAGTGTGTGGTGACTCCGAGTCGGCCTCTGGGGGAGTGGCTAATTTCTGCTGTCTGTTCAATCACCAGGTCACGTTATTGCATCAGTGGCCCGATTCTCAAAAGGCAGGCGTCCTCCAGTCCCCGTTTGTTTTCGAGCCAATGCGGCAAAAACCTTTTAACCTTCCCGCAAGAGAAGGCGCGACCTTCTTCGTACGAGCGGGCCACGGAGCGGAATTGTAATGGTTCTCGGAGGAGCTGCGAGGCAGAGAGGCTGAAAAATAAAACAGAGAGAGAAAATAATGAAGACAGTAAACAAAACCCTCCTCACCCTTTACTCCAGGTAAAAACACTGAGTTGCCAGGAACGGTTTATGTGTTTGTGACAACTAGTGGAAGAATGTGGACCAGCAGGTGTCGGCAACTGTGATTGGTTTAGGTCGCGCCCTCGTGAGGCGGCCGGGTGTGTGCCTTTCAAAACTGAATTCTAGCACATCCGTCCTCGAGAAGCTCCCATCTGAGTCACTTCCATCCAGTCAGAATCAGCCGGCGAGATGAGAGTCTCAGTTGCAACTGCAGCCCAATAGTGCTGATTCTGCAATATTCTAATTTTGGACAACTTGACAATAACAATCATTTTCGATCG
Source organism: Thamnaconus septentrionalis (assembly GCA_009823395.1). NCBI lineage: Eukaryota > Metazoa > Chordata > Actinopteri > Tetraodontiformes > Monacanthidae > Thamnaconus > Thamnaconus septentrionalis. Next base: position 3,975,759 of record CM020511.1, on the reverse strand, counting down.
AATGCAAAGTGCAGCTCAAATGTCATTTTTCGTCTTTTGGAAGAGTTGAGAGACATTGGCATCATTCTTTGTGACGTCAGTAGTTTTGTTTGTTTCCTTGCAAATAACGACGCTGCCTGAGTCAACATTATAGCCGAGACTGACATGTGGCGGCCCGGAGTTAAAACTGATTATTAGCGCTGCGACAGCCATTATTGTTGTACCCACTTTGCCGCTAGGGTTTTAATGTCGCTCCTGTCAGTTTTAACTCGACGCTGCTGAGCGATGCGGCTCGGCGGCGGCGGCCACCTCGGAGAGCTGGGCTACAATGCAACCTCGTGACAGAGTTTAAGGCGGGCGGGCGCCATGCATCATCCAGCCTTGACAAGAAGCATCCGTCACATTTCCCTGGGAAGCAGCCATATTGGACGTTTCACAGAGTGAAGCAGCGGCAGCAAAATAAATAAATGGCAAAATGCACACAGACCTGATGAATCCCGCCGGAGGTTGTGGGGGCCAGGGTGGGGCCTGACTTCATGTCAGGGGTTGCAAATCAAAAAATGGCGACTGAAAGTTGCGAAACCAGAGTCCAGAATGTGGCCAGACTTGGCAGATGTTGACGTCACCTTGGCAGCGGAATTATAAAAGAGTCGTAAACGTGGGCGTCTGCAGGAGAGAACAAGGCGTCCTCTGAGTCACCAGCACATTTGTTCCTGTCAAGGGATTCTCGGAGTGGACTCTGGACTCCGGCGCCCGGCTCCTTTATCTGAAGTCCCTGTTTGTCTGTTGGTGGAAGGCTGTGTATGTACACCGGTGGGTGTATAAATAATGATAAAACCTATTTCTGTCCTTTTTTTTTTTTTTTTAACAAACCTAGATTCTATATAAAACAGCTTTTAATCACACTTTGGCCGAACAAGCAGGCTGGAAGTACTGACACAGAACTTGGTCACAAGCTGGCAAAATGAGGTAAACGCTCGAAAATACAGTTGAATATTGCATTTACTTTTATTTTTATTATTTATTTATTTTTTTTTTTTTTTTTTAATTATTATTATTTCTTTTTTAAGAAAAACAAAATTACAATCAAACTGCAATCAATCAAGGTACAAACAGTGTGAGAAGGAATACATACCAAAAATAATTGGACATTATAAAGCCCAAAACTCACCGAAAGCGTCGGTGCGGCTCCGCAACAGACCACTGAAGTCAGTGTGCGTGTTTCCACCAGGGTTGGACGGGTTTCAGAAGCCGCTTTGGAAAAATACACGGCTGTTCAATTTTTCACGCTTCATGCGTGGCAACCGTGTCAATTGGTGCAATTTGGCTGTCAAACAATAAAGCACATTTCACTTTGAATCTGAAACTAGAATGAACAAATTCAAGTATACTTTATATACCTGCATTTCGTATGATGCCAGCAGTTTGGTTTATTATATTTCTTCTTTTTTTTTATAACAGCAATATGTGGGACACAGTCTGGATGGGCAAAATAGTTCTGTTTAAGTGTTAACATGTTTAAGTGAATACACGCAAAAATACCTGGTTGTCGCAAATTTTTGGAATCCTAGCGTGAATCGGTTGAGTCTCGGTGCTAGACGCTCCGCTCAAAAACGCACTTGACGGAACAGGGTGTGCCGCAGTTGCAGCGGAAAGAAAGGGTTAGAGATGTGAAAAAGTTGGCAAAGACTCAGAAGTTGACGCTAAACAATTATGTATTACACAGTTGTGGAAAATGATTTCCTTCCAACTGTTGGACGTTTTATTTCGAGAGTTTTTTTTTTTTTTTAGAAAAAAAGAAAGAAAAAAAGAAAAAATAATCAATTTTGGAGCGGCCACAAAAATTGCGGCTGACCCGTTTTCCTGCCTTTTGTCAGCGCCGTGATTGTTGGCAGTTTGCTGGAGTGTAATCAAGGACTTATAAATCCAGCGTTCTCCCTCTTGCTCCTCGCAGGCCGCGTCTGTCATTGTCCATCGACGAGTCTTTATTGCGCCGCCTTGTTCGGTGGAGAGCCCCTCCATGTCCTTGCTCGCCGAGCTTTGTATGCTTAATTAAACCGCCGCCCACTAAGCCGTTCGGCGACAGCGGCAATACTTTCCGCGGCGGCAGTGGCACTTTTGTGTTGCCATACTTCTTTGCTGCTTTCTCCCTACATTTCAGAAAAAAAGAAAAAGAAAAAGAAAAGAAAGCTGCTTACCCGTTCTGACAGCGGCGGGGGTCTCAAAGCCAGAACATATAATGTCGCCCTTCACGATCAGTCGACGGTGAAATGAAATTAAACAAAGGAAGCAGAATGTAGCGAAAGGTTCCAAGTCACTGGCGAGAGTTAAATGAAATCTTTCCCCTCGCTTCTTTTCTCTCTCTCTAGAGTTAATGGAAGAAGCCACTGTTTTAAAACAAAAGGAAATGGATCCGAAATAGATTCTTTGACTGACTCAAGTTATGAGTCACTAATGGAAAGGCATGGGGTCTTTTAGGTATTGAAGTCACAGAGTCAGAAATGTGAAATCCACATGTGCACAAAAGCTCCGCCCAGAAAGCGGTTTGTTCATTTTGTGACTGGTTGGGGTTCCTGTGAGCCACCGAGTCATTCATTCACAGCTGAACCTCATAGCAGGGAGAGACGAGTTGAAACAAGAGAACCTGAGCCCCCACGGCACTAATACTAATACTTTATATATTCATACCAATGCAGTTCTAATATCGGTCACACAATAGAGGTGAGAAATCAGATTCAGGTTTAATTAAAATGACTTTTGAGTTTTTGTATAATTCATTCAGGACTCATACACTCATACATTAATTCCGATTAAGGATTTAATTAACTTAAAACGTGGTGAACATGGTTGCTGATGCCACAAAAAAAAAACAACAACAACAAAAAAAACTGCTGTGAGCCCCTGCTGAGTACCAGCAGAAACTCAATAACTATGTTCACTTCATAAGCCAGTAATACAACATTTATTGCTGCAAACCATGAGGGGAAAAAAGTGAAGAGTAAGTGAGCGTGAACTCCTCATCCATCACCGCATGACGATAGTTCAGTTCTGAGCCATTAAGCCTCAACGCTCACACGCTACACGCGTTGTCTTCTCTTTAATTTATTCCTTTTTGAAAAGGAATCATTTTATTTAATTGATTCACATCTCTGTGGACTCACTCATGCTAATGCGCCGCGCGCACATAAATGCGCAGTAAATGTCACTGTTGTGGAATGTGGACCCCCACTTTGCCTCCCCCGCCCCCGCTCATCTTCGCTGTAATGTATAGCTAGCTAGCCGATGCTGAAGTAGCCGAATGGAATAATGAGTAACTGGACTGCAGTCAGTAGGGTTTAATCTGCCTGGTAACAGTATCCTGATGGAGAGAGTCGTGTGCCTCGAAATGAAAACATAACAAACCAACATGCACATGAATATTGACTGAGTTTGCTCACCTTCGAGGAAAAAAAAAAGTTTAGGTTTAGTTTAAGAGCTTTACAGTTTGTTTCTCTTTTTTTCTGGGAAGTGCTACCGCTAAATGCTGAAACACTTCTACGCACATTTTCTTATCTTTGGCAAAAGGGTTATCTGCCTCCTTCCCATTTATCTGTCTGTAAACATCTATCTGGCCTCGGCAAGGGCGTCCCATTTCTGTGACATGGAACGTCAGAGGAGCTTTTCTGCGACACGAAATCACATTTTAATATTTGTCACATTTGTTGCCCTTTTAAAGCCTCGCACTGGGAAATAAGCGACAACAGCAATCTGAGCATTGTGGTATTTTGTTCGACTTACAAGATGAGACACAAACAGCTGAAGGGAAACGCACTGGGTGCATGACATGTCTTCAAGACACTTTGGCAGGTCTGAGACTCCAGTCAGGAGCCAGCCAGGTTCTGGTTTGTCGTTTTTACATCTGTATTAACAAAGAAAATAGACATTCTGGGAGAGCACTTACTGCCCAGGTTGGTTGTGAAAAATCTTTTGTCCCTCAACTTGACACTTTGAGAAGAGGGAGGGTTCTGAGATTGAGGGTTTGTTTCGGGGGGAACCGGGATTCATCCTTTGTCTCACATTCATGAAAACTTTGCCGACATCAAAGATGTTTTGCAAGAACCGTCTCCTCATTGCTCCACGTTGAACCACGACTCATGTTAGCCTGACGGTCCGACGACGTACTACTAAACTTTCTACTATGCTAGCCAAAACAATATTTCCCATAATGGCTGTGGCTACGGAAGCCTGTGACGTGTAAAAAGGTGTGTGATTTCAGAGGTGGTTCGAACCACTGTGCGGTCACACATCAACCGAACCGCACCATGGTTCGTTTGGAAGCGAACCGAGACCACCTCTCCGGCTGTTTGCTCCGCACCAGAGTTCGCTGGTTTGTATTCGCACCAGCCCAAAAGGTCCGCACCAGAGACCTTTTGGGTTTAGTCTCAACCAAACAGGGCAGGTGTGGATACGGCCTAACTGAGCGAGAAATCACACCAGAGTCAACCTGGGTTGAGTTTGTGAGCTCAAAGAAAAAGAGGCGTGCAAGACCAACGCGGGCCTCGCAGAGGATGGCTCTAAAGTTTTATTAGTGATATAGAACACCAAACTCCAGGGGGGCGGGGGCATAACAAAGAAGTGACCCACTTGCGTTGTTCCCCTTTTAAAATCACATTATTGTGTTCAGGATATGTGATAAATCCCATTCTAGCGCTGGCAAAGTTACGAGTACACAAAATTTGATCTGCATGGCATCATCTGTCATTTAAATATGCATTTCATGTTCAATAAATAATATGTATAAATATAAAATTGTTTTTGTTTAGAGGCGGGGTCGCCTCTGTTTTCCTCTCAGCTTGTGGAATGAATAAACTCGCCACCCTGAGGCAAACTGGGCAGACCGAATGCAAAAAAATATATATTTGGGGAGCAGGATGGCGGAACAACTTGTCAGACTTGTTTTCCAGCGTTATTACTCCGCGGCTCGGCAGAATTCTCGCTCTCTGCTCTCGCTGGAAAGCGGGCGAGGAGTGGGATGAGATGCGACAGCACGATAGCTGCTCTGTTTGTGTGACGGAGATGATTCACAGGAAGACGGACGGATGGGAGGCTGAGGGGAGAGAGGGCCGCGCAAAAGAGAAATGAAACGGCAAAAGTGTCGGCCGTGACCTTTTGCAAATAGATTTTTGGTAAACTCGCCCCCCTTTCTCTCAGAGAAATAGAGGGACAATGACTCTGACGTTCTAAGTGTGTGTGTGTGTGTGTGTGTGTGTGTGTGTGTGTGTGGTGAGACATGCCCAATTTTCTAAGTAAAGGTCAGGGCTGACAATGATTTGAAACACATTTTGCAATTTGCAGACCATGAAAAATGACCGGCGCAGGGAGGCGGCAAGGAAGCAGGAAAGACTCACTGTGGTGCAACAGGTCACCAAAGCAATTCAGCAATTCACTGATAAACGCCGTCATTAAACCAAACAAAAATGACACTGCTGCTTTTTTTTTTTTTTTTTTTTTTTTCACGATGCACTATTTTTTTCAGTGAACACTGAATCTTTTAGAAACCAGCAATGGCTGTGAAAATGTGTCTAACCAAGGCCAAAAAAAACAAAAAAGAAATCCTTGCCTCCAATTCACTGTTGAAGCGTGGCCCTGGGAAATCTTGATGAAACACTTTTTCAATCTGTACAGGAATCTGAACTCTCTTCACCAAAACAATGCCAACGGCAAAGAAAGACTCAGCGGGGAGGACAAAGGAGTGAAATGGGTTGGAGCTGAAGCGTTCCCATTGGATCCCAGTTGAATGTGACCTGGTGTCTAATGGATGGAAGCTGCTCCGGAGTCCTGTTCACAGCCATGAACTGCTCCAGGACTGCTCCAGGACTGCTCCCTGCTGTTCAATATGAGCAATTATCTTTATTGTTTTGTTTTTATTTATCCAACAAGACACCAAAACAAACTTGATTAAAAAACCAATACTAATCCCACATAGCTTCATGCCATCAGGCACAGATATTCAGGTGGAATACATGGAGTTTCACCCAACCATTCATCATGTCTAGGTTGAATAATTCATCCCAGGGGTGGTTTTGAAGTGCGCCCTACTTAGCATTTGCTCTGCTGACACCTGCTGGTGCATCCACAACTCAAGCAATTAGAGCGGCGCCCCTCACAGGAAGCCCAGCCGCTCTTTCATCCCCAATCAAACATGTTGCACTCAGTCTTCTCCCCGTCTCGCCGCCGCTCCACTCGAGGAATTTCCAGCCCGGAACTTTTTTCTTGCTGGCTCCCGCCCACCCTGCCTCCCGCTCTGATGCTTCGCTGCCTTTTGTTGTTATCTGATTAGCCGGAGCGAGAGACCAACCAGGATTCATTTCACTGCTGTCTCTCCTCGTTTCATTCCAGGCTGCTTCCCAAACGACGCACAGCATCTTAAGCTTCACACACACACACACACACACACACACACACACACAGCTCACAATCACCACCAGAAATCTGCAGGTTCACCTCGTGTGAGTTCTCTGTCAGGCTTTGTAAAACCAGTGCTGGTCCGGGATAAAAATTTAATTGCGTTTGTTTTGTCTTGAAAATTTTATGGAAAAGAATGAGTTTCACTCCATGTTTACAACATTGTTATTATGCTTAAAAGTTTTGTACAATTTTGGAATTAGTGGATTGATGTCTCTGGCTTTTTTGCATTTCCATGGTCACTGCAATCGTCTAGATATTAGATAGATAGATATATAGATAGATATATAGATAGATAGATAGATAGGTGCAGCTATGTCAGAAATAAGTCTCAGTTTACAAAGTTTTGATTACATAATTCTAATGTGTTGCCTATATTTACATGTATCTTGATCTAGCATCTGCCAACCTGGACAAGTAAAATAATTTGGCACTGGATGATGCTGCCGGTCTAGATGTGGATTCCCAGTGTTGTTGGCTGCAGCACCCCAAAGCATTTTGGAGTTGTGCAGAACATTGCTTATGCTCAGTATTATCCGTGCGGATTTGTGTTCCAGGGATGCGTTTGTGTTGAGCACAAATGGAGGATTGTGTGTGAGCTAAATTAAGACGGCAACGTTCCCAGACCGTTACATACAAAGTCATCATCTTCATATGAAACAGCACGTGTTCATCGCGCATTCCGTCAGCCTTGAGTGGAGCAGAGCGGAAAGGATTTGCATTTTAAGGTGGTGGAGAAAGACTGCCTGCGTGTATCCAGCAGAGATTTTGAGCTTTCAGTGGCGTCCAAATCAAAAATCCGGGGGAAAAAATTCAGCCTGGCAGCTTGGAATGTAGACATCAGTTAGACATTCGCTTCATTTTCAGCCGTAGTTCCAACCGTTACAACATCTGAAGTAGGGCTGCACGATTTTAGGAAAACATGCAATATGCGACAGTGTGTTGCAATAACAATATGACTTGCAATAAATAAACAAATATTTAAGTATACAGTGTGCATGTCTTTCTGCTTTGGAATTGCTGGTAACATAGACCGCAGACAATGAGTAGCCGATGCAGACATTGAAAAAAACAAAACAATATCCAATGTTTCCTTTCCAACAAGATGTTTTTATTGAAAGAATTGCACCTGGCAGCAGCTGCTACATTGACACTGAACCGACTTTCAATTTCTTTCTTTCAATTTCTCGATCACTGAAACACAGAGCATTTAAATATAAAACATTCATGCTACTCAAAAACATGGATAGCAGAAACATTCCCCACTACCTGTATTGTAGTCTGCACAACTCGTGAGTTCATACAGAACAATGGTGCTTCTCACCTTGAGTGGAATTGGCACTCGTAATTACTTCCTGGAGGCTCCAAACACCTTCACAAGTGCACAAAGTTTCTGAAATGATCTGCGCGTCATTCGGAAATTGTCTCTACATTCTGCATTTGAAACTCTTTCGTTACCGTCGTTTTCTACTTCTATTTATTAACACAATTAAAGGAGTTGGCAGATAGGTTTCATTGCCATGACTGAAGCTCCATACAATACAATTACAAATCCTCTCCCACCAGTCTGTTCTCCGAACCCGAATGCATCAAGAATGAAGGTTCCGGATCACTCGCCATCGGGACGGCGCAAAGTGTAGAATCAAAGACATGGTTTTGTTTTCCCTCCAGCATAAAGTGCTGTTGTCTGTCTCTCCAAATCACCATCGGTTTCCTCACCGAACAGCCGTTGCGCCGCCTTGAGTGGATCGTCAAAAATTCACACACGTACACAACTGGTTACTGGCGATTTTAATGAAAGTAAAGAAAACACGATAGCCGAGGGAAACCAGTTGTCTCAGGCAGCCCAAATCAAAATGTCACCTGGATTTCATTTCCTAATACCCGAAGAAAGCCGTGCTTGCTGTGAGTCTCGGTAGACAGCTGGTGGATATTGTACTGAGTTTTTTTATTTGGGTGAAATGAAGTCCAGCTCGATGCGCATTCGCTCTGCTCCTTCTCGCATTCTTGTTGGAATTCACATGATGGTGTGCATGGCGCTAAAATAGAATCAGATATTAACCACGTTGGAACGTAGAGAGATAGAGATAGACATCATCAGCCAAAAGCAGCGTCGTGCTGTGTGTGTACGCCGGTTCTGTCTGCGGGACCCAAATGAACATCAGCATAGCACGTAGCGTGGGCTTGATGGCTCAATCAGCGCAAGCTAATTAGTGCCTCAGCAGGGACGAGGTTCAAGCTGGGAGGACGGCCTCGGCGCAGATTGCGTGGCGCAGTTTGAGGGTCTCCTGAAGGGCACGACCACAGAGCTGAGGACGGGCCCGTAGGAGGCAACAACAAGCAACGCCGCTCATTAGTCGCTTGCCAGCGCGAGGCGCGGCCATCGCAGAGAAAGGAGCAGAATCAAAGACACATAAAGCAGTGGACATCAATAAACAAGGTCTCCGCAGAGCTGGCGAGGAAGTAATTAGGTTGTCTGCCTGGTCACAGAGATGAGCTGGAGGCCGGTATTGTCATCGTTATTTGCGCGGCGTCTTGGAAGAGAAGCGCGGCCGCGGGATTGAGTAATTAGCTTCTCTCGGCCCGTCTGAAATTGTCTTTGACCCCCCCCCCATATTTTGGCTCAATTTTTCTGTCCTTTTTTCTCTTTCTGAGGATCAAAAGAGCAGCACCTTTTTTCGCGCAATAACAAATGAAAGGTTTGAAATGTTCACGTGGGATTAGCGCCAGCAATGCATTTAAAATCCCAGCTGCCACAGTTTTGAGAGATTATGGCAGCTGAGAGACGTTTTTTTTCCTCTTTTTATTTTAATCAAAAATTAAACCCAGTCAGTTTTGTGGTTTGTTGATGTTGATATTGATTCATTTTCATATATATTTCCTCATTATTGACCAAATTCATCACTATTTTCTTTTTTCAAAGCACATATTTTCGAATTATGTGCAATTAATCTGACAGTCTTACAGCTTAATTTTCAAAGAAAAAACCCCCACAAGATGGTTAACAGTAAAGTCACGGTCCATTTGAGTGTCAGCTAAAAAAAAATGAGGTCTAAAACTAATATGAAATAGGAGTAATTGCTTCACATTGTTATTTCTTCCCCTAAAATGTCAGAATTCTTTGCCAAACCAGCAGTCGGCCTAGAAGAAGACAATCAGAGAGCAGCGCAGCAGGCCTTTTGGCAGGGCTCTGCCGCTTTAAGGCCCTTGGTCATGTGCAGGGCTCCATCAGCATTGCGCACACTGGAACTGAGCAGCTGCCGCTATGGCAAGACGGCACCACTCACATCACTGCAGGGCACAACGCGAGCCACACGCAGCATCGATCTTTCTCTGGCCTCACACTGCTCAACAAAGTAGTTCAACTGCACTCAGATCGTGGGCTGCCTCCATCAACTCTCCTGAGCCCACGATCACAAGAGCAATAGAAGTCTTTGTGGTGAACACACTTTACAAAAAAAAAAAGTTCATTTCTGCAGTGGTGGAAAGAGGCCGTCTTTCTGTAACATCTTGGGTAGTTACTCGAAGAGAATATTTATCAAAGATGAAGAAGTCTGTTTTCAGCTGGCTGTCGAGTGTCACTTGGGTTTTTTTTCTGTCACATTTGATTTTCTTCGCAATTTCGAACCAATTAGGTGACAGTTGTGATTAGTCATTAGAGATAGATTATCATCCCTCTCTGATGGTATTTGACATCCAATAGCTAAAACACGTAATCGTAAAACAATACAGACTTTGTTGTAATTGCTAGCTTAATGCAATGTGTCTGCTTCAAACAGGATTTTGTGCTTTTTTTATTCAGTCATTCATTTATTGCAGAACGGTTCTGACAGACAAACCAGATGTTACGAGCTGGGTTATACTTGCATTTTGATTGTGCAGTGCCCAACTAAGGAAATCACCAGCTAGTAACAGCAACATCTGGTGTAGCAGGGCGAGAACCTCTACTGAGCAAATGGGGATGTGTTCAAAGCAATAGATCCGTGACTGTAAGTACAAAATATATTTGGTGGAGGAGGCCGCTGTTGCTATTGCTGCCATTTAGTTTTATGTTGATGCCAAATTGCAACTCGTGCTGCCATTTTAGCGGGCTATGCTTTTGTTAGCACCGTAACATGTGGGAAGTGGGGACAGATAAACGTTCCGAAGGCATGTCACATCAAGCGTGTCACATCAAGGCTGTTATGATGACGCCACTTTCTAGAAGTTGGGACTCCTGAGAGCAACGTTTGGTTTTGATGAAGTTTGATGTAGCGCTTTCTATGCCTTACCCACTAGGTAGCGCCCTAGGTTCGTAAACTTTTCTTCACTTTATGAGGTTAGTTAAGCCTTTTACTTGATTTAAGTACACTTACCATTTACTCTCTCTCCTTTAGAGCCGAGCATAAAAGCTGGTTTTAGACCTTCTGTGATAAAATCATCATTAAGACATTTACACTTAAATCATAAAACATAAAATATGTAAAACGAAAATAATTCAATAATAAAAGACATTAACAATTAACAATTAATTAACTTTAACTGATTTTAACTGTTCATAAAGGGTAAATTAAATTGCACAGAGCTACATTGATAATTAACGTCAAAAACATTAAAGTTTTAATCGCTTTAGAATTAATGTCAGAAATGAGATTGATGCAACAGATGCTTGTAAGTGCCATGATTATATTTTGACCTCCCTGTAGTTTTTATGCACATGTGTACCAGCCTCATCCTCAAATCTGACTTCTTTATTGCACTGGTATGCAGAGAGTGCATATATTCTGGTTGCTGTATACACTTGAGACACTACAGTTCCACTGGTAAACACCACGTAGAGTCTCTGAATGAGACACTTTTGCCCGCCTGTGTGAAACCACTGACTCATTCCGGCGTTTGACTAACCGGGCAACTGGCTGCGAGCTCGCGCCGCAATTGGTTGGCATCACTCGGCCCAGTCTGGCCTCATTAAATCCCCAGATGGCGAGGCCGCAGGAGAAGCGGAGTGAATAGTATTATTACCCAGCATGGTGAGCCACCCACCAAATGTTGTCTCGGCCCGGTTCAGGAGCGCCTGATCATGGCAGCGCACCTCAAGCTGTGAGTTCATCTGCAAAATTCTTTGTCTCACTGTGATGCCAGAAATATATTATTACTGTTTGCATGTTTGAAGACGACGTCAAACAGGTTATAAAGTAAACCTCAACTGTTGGTCTGTTGAGTATTATTCAGAGGCATGCATTATAGGTTTTTGGAAATCCATATGTGGACACAAGCTCCACCCACTCTCAGTCATCACTGATACATCCAGCTAAAACAGAGTTTCTTTTTCTTTTTTCCTTTTTTTTTTTTGCTGTAAATTGCTCCATGCACGTGTGAAGGAACGATTTAAAAAAAAAAAAAAAACTTTGGAAAGCAATTTTGAAGCAACCTTTGGAAAAGGTTGCAGTCAGGCCTCTAAAGGTCTTCAGGCTCTCTCAAGGCTCTTGAACAAGTACTCAGGAAATATGACTCCTGGCAATGTGAGCCTATGCAGCTGCTTGATTAATTAAGCAATAAATGAGTCTTTGCAAATTGGCTCAGTCCTTCACGAGATTATACATCTTAGTAACGAGCCACAGAGTCACGCATTCCCTTGTGTAGGAGGAGGTATTTACCTTGCACGTGGTGCAGAAGATGGGACCTTGACGGTGTTAAAAATAAATACATTAAAAAAAAAAAAAAAGAACCTGTTTAACCGCCTCAGCGTGAGAAGATTTGTCCACAGATGCAGCGAGCGCAACTCGGAGTGCTTGAGCAAGATGAGCTGCTCTGACGGTTGCAGATGGCCCTGGCAAGGACGCGGCGTCGTCCCAGAGACCCTGCTGTTCCTCACCTCCCACTTAACAACAACGCCCTCACATGGAGCAAACGCAAAACAGAGGCCCTTCGCTAAAACCAAAGGATTGGAGGAGTGTCCAGGAGGTCGGTCGGAGGACTGCAAGACGTCTCATTGTGGAGAGGGAGGAGAGTCTCCTGGAAGCTGCGGCAACATAAAGCATGTGGATTATTATCTGTGGACTGCAGACAGCTGAGGGAGGCTGAGAGGTGTGTGAGTAATGAGATGTAGAGGCGAGCTGTGGGCCCCTCCTCCGCCATTATTTTATATTTGCACCTCCCTCGACACGTCCAGTTTTTTTTCCCCTCGCAAGTTTTTTTTTTTTAATGCTCACAGATTTTAGTGAGGCTGCCAGACCCCGAGGAAATTATTTTCAACAGACACGTTTCATAAATCACACGCAAATGTGTGCATTACCCAAAAATAATAATAATAAAGATAAGCTTACTTCTCTCCCACTAGGGTAGCCGTCATTGGACAGTTTTGGAAAGACGCCGGAGGCTGAACACCGACGACCGTCACACAGGGAGGGAGTTGAGTCATAGAAACTGTCTTATTTTGTTAAAGTTGTAAAATTTACTACATGTAACTTGGTGCCAAGACACTTTCGAGATGTTTGCAAGATCACGTGGCAAACAGCAACGGGTACATTTCTGGCTGCAGCGCAAGAATATTCAGAACCTTCTCTGGGGTTTGGTACCACTGGGCAAAGCCAAGAAAAAACTGCAGACGCAACGCACGCAGCAAATCGTTCCCGCTTATCACAAATAGGCTAATGCTCACTTAGGAAATCGCATTGCATGGGAGACATAAATAAGCATGTGATCATCAGATCAAGCATATATAAACACCTATAAATAGTATTTATTCCTCCAGAAATGAATAATTTACACGAAGCAGCGCACTCCAAATGGCTGTTACGCATTAATTATAGAAAAGCACACCGCCGCTCCGTCGCACTCTAAATAAATCCTGGATACATTTGAGCATTTTTGCGGTTTCACCGGGATCTCTTCAGATCAAACACTCTTTTATTCGGTAAGAGTGGCGTAGACTCGTGAGTCAGTCGCTCCTGCTGTGACTGATTATGGCCTTGACAGTGTTTGTGTCCCACTTAAAATAATTCCTTTCCCCTGACTGACTCCTCAAGAATTGTGTAGCTGACACACACACACACACACACTTTTTTTTTTTTTTGGTGAGTGTGATCGTGTCGAATGAAACCTGCATGTGAAACTAGTCTGGGTTTGAGGTTAGCTTGGTTGGGGGAGTGGTCCCACTGAGGCTGTCTTGTCACTGTTGTGGTAGTTTTAAAATAGGATATGCATGGTGTGAGTAGAGAGTGCTGACCAACACCAGAAAAACTGACCGTTGATGGACATCTGCAGCTGGCAAGTGACCACAAGATAAGAATACGCCAGAGCAGGTCAGAGGTTGCAAGACCAGCTAGGGATCTGTTGGTATAGCCACTCCTTAAAAGAGCGCAGCTGTAGCTTTGGTTCCAGTACAACACCTTCTTGGGAGATCCATATAGGACAGGAGACACTATTTTTGCCATGGTGGGACGCTTTGAAACTGAGTGGATTCGGGAAAAAATAAAAACCCTGAAAATAAAGAGTCTCACATTGGAGCTTTGTACTGTAGAATCATAATGTTCATTCTTTGTGCTGTTGGAAAACAAGCGACGACATGATGCTCCTCAGTGGCTCCCTGGTTGTTAATTAATCAACATTAAAGAAGCGGCTTTAATTTTGGCACCACGTTGATGCTATTAAGAATTACAGTGACTGGCTGCAACAGGGGCTGTATTTAAATATCATCATATTTTGATTCAGAGTGGCGTAAATTGCAGCTGTGCACTTGATTGAATTTAGCAGCTAGACTTGGCGTCCTTGATTCATCCTCCCTAAGGTGCCAAGCCTTGTTGGAGGATACTTTGTTGTCTTTGTTTTAGTGGAGAAACTTGTGCATACAATTATGCGTGTGTGTGTGTGTGTGTGTGTGTGTGTATACATGTGTGTCACCATATCTATATAGAGCTACATATTTCAAATAAATGTATTATTAATGAATCGTATATTAGCAAAGTATATTCATCAAACATAAACATATATCGTCACTCAAATATTTTAAGTGCAAACTGTCACAGTCGTGAAATAAAACAATCACATTAACAGCCAAGCTAGCTGAAAGCTAATCTCGCGTCCTACTTATCTCACTCACATTCACCACTGAAAACATCTGCTTGTCTGTTTGTCATTTCGATTTTTCTGGCTCATCTGAATAATATTTTCTAAGTCACTGTAACCCCTGCAATAAACAACTTCATTACAAAACACTTTCTATTTGACGCAAGCCTTTTTTCATAGTGCTTCAGAACTGATTGATTGGCTCACGTCACTTGGTTGCAGCCACATTGACTGGCATCTGTTTGCTAAATCCATTTTAACGGTAGTGGGTGGGATCGATAGGAATATCAGCAACGTCGATAGCGGCCTCGGTATCAGGTCGATACTAACGGCCTGGGATTGATGCTTCCTCCTCACCGTTCAGGCGTCGACGGCGTCTTATTGTTTCATCGATGCAGGGAGTCATCTCTTCAAACACAGGTCCTTTCACACCAGAAAGAAAAGGTGGCGATTTTCAAAATTGAGAAAATATTGTTGCGGATATCAGTGATACTGGCCCGGATATCGTATCAATACACAATTTTGTGGTAAAAAATTCAACAACGCATTGCACCTTTTTACACACCACGGCCGCTTTAGAGGGTCAGCAAGGCTGTTCAGTAAGCAGATCTTTATGTTGGCTGTTGAATCTGCTTCATATCCATGATAGTCATGGTAACATTGAAAATCCTTCCACACGGGGCTCACCTGCTCTCACATCCAAGCACAACCGTCGCTGGAGGATGCTGACAACCTTGAATATTAGGTGACAATATTGAGACAACAAGCTCCGTTAGAGACCGACTGGTTTGTGCTCACCTGCCTGCGGCAATCACAACAACTTGACAGCGTCTTAGCGAGACTGCCACTCCAGCAACAAAGAAATAAAAAGACGCGGCTGTGATTGCACGGGAAGAAGGTGAAGGAGCGGATGAGCTGGCGGCTCCCATCACACGGCCCGCTGAAAGGTATTCTTAGCGCCTGGGCAGGAGTGGGAGCGGGTGAAGCGGCGGTGGCGTCTCAACAGAAGACGGCTTGTCGGATTAAAAACTGCATTTTTTCCCTTATTTTTTTTCCCATCCAATGAAAGAAGCAAATTAAGAAATGGTGATGGAGCGTTGTCGTGCTCATGAATAATGCTCTGACATCGATTTAAAAGCCTAGCACTCCACTTGCGTGTCTCTTTGAGTGCTCACCGAAGCCACTTGCTTCACAGTGGTGCTAAATATCAATAATTGTAAGTTATATTTTACTGCGTGACCTAAGCCGATAAAAAAACAGCTGATTAAAATAAATTTTATTCCATAAAAAAATCTGAAAGCTTGATGTTTCTTTTTAATTACTTCTACTTTCGATTCATTTCTTTTCAGTTATTGCAGTTTTTACTGGACAGTTTGAACTTAATATCTATCACCTGACACACCCCATACATTTCCAAAATCCTTTGGAACTGAAACTCCCTGGAGAGGGAGGTTGCGGAGGGAGGGGGGAGAGACAAAAGGATGCCGACGCTTTCTGGAATTGAGGGAAAATCGAAGCCGACTAAAAACATTGTCAATTGGAAGTTGGCAAGATGGATGAGGCAGATTTCAGAGCGATCCGGCTGCCTTGGAGGTAAAACAGCACAGCAGAGCAGAAATTAATGTGATCGATCACATAAACAAGAGATAAACTAATAGACTAATAGATCTCAAACACACCTGAGGGCACCCAGTGGAGAGATAAAAAAAAAAGAAGAAGCACAACTCACAGCAATGCTGCGGCTAATGAGATATGATCGATGTGGGATATCTGAAGAACTCCAGGAGTTCGTTGGTAATGAAGTGTTCTAATTTACCTTGGAGGTGAGGCCCATTTCTTTCCTCTCACTCTGCCAGCCTGAGTGGGTGATTAACAGCGTTTCCCACAAGTGCTTTCAACAATCCAATGAGAGGAATGCATCGCCGGCACGTCTCATTCTTCTCATTTCATAACTACCGCAAGCCCTCAGCTCCCATGTGACCTGGAAATCGATCGGGGTCCTCCATCTTGGAGGTAATTTTAGTTCTGTGAGAGCCACTTGAGGGAGAGGAGAGAAAGAGATTCGGAGTCGGGGAGAAGTTGGGATACGGATGAGCACAGCTGAAAACCTATTAATCCACGGACTTAACTGAACTCGCCGCTCTGCTGCGTGTCAGACCCAGAGGGAGAAGTTAGAGCAGGAGTTGTTTTGAAGAAGGATATTAATGGAATGCACAATATATTATCTATCTGTCTGTCTGTCTGTCGTTATGACAGGTTTATTATTAATCTATTTTAAGTGTATTCACGATAACGGTACATTACAATAGATATATAGTGGAAAAATTCAGATCATCAAGGTCAATCAAATACGGACAATAAAAAATGTCAACACTCACAGCAGCCAATCTTATCTCCACAATGTAAAAACTCCAACAGCATGAAATGCTCTAAAATCGACTGCTACGTAAAATTATGTAGTGGCTGAATTTACGTAAGTCGTCCAAGTCCAGTAGAATAATTTATGACTTAATGTGTACTGTAACATCGCAGAATTGTCTCTTAACCGCTGTCTGCCTGTGCAGCTGTAGATCTGTGGACTCACCAACACACACACACACACACACACACACACACACACACACACACACACACACACACACACACACACACACACACACACACACACACACACACCTGTCAGAGGTGAGCTGGTTATTCATTCAGTGCTTCCGGAGGAGCTGGTGACTCGTCGCTGCTCCGTTGTCACATGACTGCTCCTCCCTCAGTCTCACCCTGACAGTCTCCTGCGTGAGTTTGCTCACACACGGGAGAGTGCGCATGAGGAGTGCAGAGGGTACAGACAAGTAAAAGGGAGGGAGAAGAGAAGAAGGTGTTTTTCCTATTTTTTTTTTTCCCCCCAAGCATACACCTCTGTGAATGAAAAGAAGTCATGTATTGCCAGTGATGTCTGCAGTGCTGTCTGGCGTCATGTGCCCATATCATCAGAAACATCAAAGGCAGCCGGAGCGCTCGGATCACTGAATGCTCACCAAGTTCTGCACATATATATATATATAACACACATACACCTGTCAGAGGTGAGCTGATGAGTTGTGGAAATAATATTATATACTTCTACTAATACTTTCCACAATAACTTAAATATGAATTTATAACTAAACTAATTACACCAAACTGTTTTTTTTTTGTTTTTTTAAATGGAGACAGAAGAAAAATGGTCGGGCATCAATTGGTAACAGAGGAAACGCTGCGTACGCAGTGGGGGAAGATGGGGACGGTCAGGTAAAGATATAATTGGACATGAAAGCATGAAAATAAGAGAGAGAGAGAGAGAGAGAGAGAGAGAGAGAGAGAGCGAGAGAGAGAGGCAGAGCTGATCCCCCAGGTTTGCTTTCATGTCGTCCCCACCGCCCCACCACCGATGGCTTTGGTCTCTGCTCTCTTTGTTCTTTCAAGCTGTGTTTTCCTTGAAGACACGTGTCCACAGGAGATCACTGCGTCGTAATTAAAGAGGTCTGATTGCAAATTAGTTGTCCGCTGTTCATTAGTCCCGGCTCGTGCGCGGCCCCATAGATAGACTGACAGTCAGCGAGCTCTCCTGCAGGAAGCCAGCTGGAGCCGTTTGATTGTGCCTTTGCCCTTTTGGTTTTGATCTCACCGACTTTAATATTCAAACGCTATAAATATACACTTAATGACGGTAGTTTCGCCAGCTAAGAGGAGGTTGAAAAAAAGAAAGCTCTTAATAAAAAGGTAATGAGACAAAGGTCTACGCTCGGGAATCAGCCCTTTGTGAATGATCTTTGTGGGATGAATAATCAAGCCTTCCCATGAGCTTTCATCTGCCATTCTATCCTCTTACAAACCAGCTATCAAGACAAATTAAGTAAAAAAAAAAAAAAAGGAGAAAAGTGAGTAAAGATTGGAAGCAGGTGAGTCGGAAGGAGGCGGGAGAGGAAAGCCGGCTACCTGTTTTCCCCATGGCAGCAATCATCATTCCATCCTCACAGAAATGATTGAGGTATCGATCCAAACCACCTCGAGGTGATTACAGTGTAGTGGCGAGCGTGAACTCAATCACTCATCCACCGCATTGCTCGTCTCAGCAGCACTTTCCCCTCCTCTCGTGCACCGACAGCCCCCTCCAGCATCACTGGTGACCGATGACTTGTGGAGGTCGCGACCGCCGTCAGAGCTAATGCGGTTTAAAAACATGGAGCAAGAGGAACACGGACAGGAACGCTGTGCACGTCACACGGGGGAGCAGGGGTCTCCAGAAACAGAGGGAGAAAAAGAGTTTGATTTTTGTTCATTGGGAAGTAATTAAGGCCTCGCCCCAGAAATAAATGTCGCTGTCCTCAAAAAAAAAAAAAAAAAAACTCCAATGAATTGCATCAAATGCACGATTAGCCAGAACAACAGGATTGTATAATGAAAGTAACTCAAGGAAAAAAACTAGAATAATGCAGA
This sequence comes from Thamnaconus septentrionalis, assembly GCA_009823395.1. Taxonomy (NCBI): domain Eukaryota; kingdom Metazoa; phylum Chordata; class Actinopteri; order Tetraodontiformes; family Monacanthidae; genus Thamnaconus; species Thamnaconus septentrionalis. The sequence goes on along the minus strand of CM020511.1, from coordinate 3,956,817 downwards.
AAAATCTGCACAGTTCCAGAAATCCAGACTTTCCTGCGCTCAGAACTTCTCCAGCAGTCAGAACGAACTGCAACTGCGAGGGGGGAACAAAAGATGAGAAACTCCTACGCTCCTGTGCCCAATCGTTTTCCTGCTCCGCGCGTGTAAACAGGTCCGCTGAGCTCGCCGCCGCCGCCGAGCTCTTCTAGAATGCACTTTATGTCTGAGCGAGGCTGCCAAGTGGCTGCTCGTTATAGGGCCACTGCGTCTCTGTCGCTTAGATATAACGATGAATAATGAATAAATGCCGGCTTGGATACAAAACCGCTAGCTGTAAATATACCAGAGGCCGCTGCCATGAGAGTTTGACCCGGGTTTGTTTGTATTGTGTAAATAATACAGCTCAACAGTTTGTTTCCGCTTTATTCTGTTTTTCTTTTCTTTTCTTTTTTTAATTAAGATTTTACTGCATGTTGCAACCCTAACGGTGAGATTTGCCTCAGGACTAAAGTAAGGTAAGTAACAACAACAACAACAGCGACAACAACAACAACAACTTGGCTAACTAGACATTCATTTTAAAGGTTAAGTTTGCAATGATTGGAGATTTTTAAGAGGAAACAGCTCCATCATGTAGTTACATTTTGATTGCAGCGCTCTTTCACTTATGTCTCCTGGGAGACTCGGTACCTCCCCTCCCTCGAGCTAACCAGTGAACAAAATTTGGCCTGCGAGCAAAAAAATGGGTACCTCATCCATGTCCTTCTTCTGCTTCTTTAGAAGCCTGATCTAGCCATATTTATATTCTTATATACATATAAGAACTGTTCTAAGGGTAGGAAAACCAAATTACTTTCATTGTACTGTGTGTATACACTTTTATTTATGTATTTAGTGGGTGTATGTTGATGAATTAGGCCAAAAGTGAGTAAGTGAGTAGTATTTTACACACTGGTCCTTAAGAAACCTGAAATCAAACTAGAGGCACACATGAATAACACATATAGAGAGAGTCACACTCACCAAAGAACCAAAACCCATTAAACCAAAGAAACAAAAAACAACCGATAAGGAGGGTGACACCCAAAACAAACAAAAAAAGTAATAAAACAAAATTCACAAGCTAAGCTCAATCCCCCAACCACTGACCTATCTTACTTACATGGCTGGAAACAAACTCTAAACTTACCTAACAAAAGATTACAGTAAGGTGGGCACGCACTAAACTAATGTACTTAACACAAAGCGACTTAGAGCCGTCCCTGACAAAGTAAAGAGGGCTTTTAACTACTAGCAAATCAGCTGGTGCTGTGGAGGGAATAAAGATACTGATGCAGAAGTGGCGAGCAATGAGCAATTTTATGGAGAAAGGGTCGGAGCTCCGAGACACAAGCACAGTACAAACAACCGAACAGATGCAACAAGTGCAGGCGCCCGAGTGTGTGCGAGTGCAAGTGCAAAGAGATAAGGAAAGTGAAGGTCCTTTATACCCTGGGCAGGGGGGATGTGAGGAGACAAAACCAAGAATATAAGTCAAAGTCGCAGCAAACATTTGAACGCTCTCGTGTGAAAGATGGGACCTGTGCAGTGCACAACAGCAGCTATTATTAATGGAAATGGCTCTGGGTTCAATTAGCAAGATGTGATTGTGGGCTGAAAGTCATCAAAAATGTTATTTCCTCATTTAGGGAAACCATTTTTTTTTTTCTTCCTGCTGCTTATTTCCAGGGAGTCATAAACTTGAAATGTCATCACTAATGGTCTGCGGACAGCAGAGACGCTGCTTTTCTGATGGGTCATGCACGCTTATTGGTCCTTAGAGTATGTGTAAGAAGTCAAGTCTATTTTAAAAGCTTCAAGGACTATTTGTACACGAGGGCAGGGCAACACAGGTGAGAAAAATCAAGGGCAAGGCTGACAAGGGCTGTCTTTCACACAGGTGAGAGACATCAAGAAATAAAGACAGGAAGTAAAACTAAGGACCCTGACAACGGAATAAACAGATTTCAAAATAAAACAGGAAATGCACGGGAGCACGGGAGGCTGATGGGAATCTCAGTGGAGGATGTTGTTTGCAGATGATCAACTGGTGATCCGTCCACATTAGGGTTGGATCTTCTCAGGGTCACCTGTTTCCAAAAATAATTAGTAAAAATAAATTAACTGTCAGTTATAGTAAGTAAAAGTAAGATGGAGGCGTCGTAATGCCAGATGCGCGACAAAATGAAAATATAGAAAAGTAAAGATAGAGAAATAAAGATTGTTGTCAAAGTCATTCTTGGCACACAGTCTCTATTCCTTGCAATCTGAGGCGCTGCATTTTGTCGCTGTGTTTGCAAATTTGCACTGACCTATTACTGGGGCAAAAATTAATTCACAGCCACAGTCCATTTTTTTTCAAACTGGGTGGAAGCAGTAAAAAAATTCTGATACAGCATCAGATTTAGCATTCAGGAAGTACTTGTGGTGGCTACATACCAACAACTGTAAGTGGGGGCACGTCATGGCAGGGTTGGTTCAAAGCTAAAAAAAAAAAGAAAAGGAAAAAGAAAACAGCATTAGCATCCAGTAAGGTAGGTGGCGAAACATCTGGTTGGACGGACACTGAAGTTGGAACTGGCAGGTAGGAGGTGTGACAGGTGTGGGAAGAGAGGTTGCAGTGACAGAGGCAGATGATTGGCCACGGCCCCACTTGAAGGGAACAGCCCAGAGCAGAAGATGAAGCTACAGGCTAAATGTTGCTGTGTATGAAGCCTCACACAATAAATCAAAGGGCAAATCTCACCTGAACTTGATCTATATTGTTTTATTTTTTTTGGCTATTCACTTTGCAACTTCCACTATTTATTTATTTATTTATTTATTTATTTTTAAACTCAGTCATTTGGAACTCCTTTGACTTAGACAGTCAGCTGAATTTGAGGATCAGGTGTTCACATCTCTGAATTGAGCGTTGCCAGGTTGCTTGCAGCTGTGTGATACATACGGACTGGTGGGATTTCCTTCAGTGTCAGCGGGTGTTCATTGTTCTTTGATCTATCATCCTCCCCCTCGTTGGGCACAGTTTGATTGCAGACGATGGTGGTGATATTCTTTGCACAGCACAGGTTGCACTTCCCGGGAGCAGGTGAAGACATTCCACAGCACTTGGGAATTGTGTCATTCTCTCCTCTATGGTACAGTGTGATGTCGTCGTTGTCATAAACATGCGTGATCTTGGGACATCGCTCCAGATCGATGCAGGTGTAATATTTCACTGTGATGAATGACACGTGTCAATAAATCCGTGTGCACAATTATAAGTAATCGTCTGCTCAGTTTTATACTTACAGTCCTTCGCTCCTGAAGATCGACTCACTAAAGAAAACAACAAAGTGGACATGTTTGGTCAAATTAGCTAAAGGAACAATGGACTCGTGCACTGTAGTACACTTGAACAACACAAAGCTGACGTAAAACATTAATAAAATACAGAAATTAAAGAGAAAATAAAATTATACGAATATATATGTTGCTGGGTCATTCTTTGCGCACAGCCAAACAAACGTGTCTTTATTCCTAGCAATCTGAGGCACATATTGTAGCCTAGTTTGGCAACCTGCTGTAATTTGTGGGTGTGTTTGCGCTGGCCTACCATTGGGGCAAAAATCAATGTACAGTAATGGTTGATTCTTTCAAACTGGGTGGAAGCAGTAAAATATTCTGACACGGCATCAGATTCAGCATTCGGGAAGTACTGGTAGTCGCTACATACCATGAACTGTGGTGGGGTCATGGTTGTTAAGGGAGGGTCCGTCCAGAACTATAAAAAAATTAAAAGAGGATAACATCAACATCCAGGGAGGTAGGTATGGTCTGGTGTGGAGAGGTAAGTCGTTCCACAAAGAAGGAGCAGCAAGAGAAAAAGCTCTTTCTCCTCTGAGCTTTCGCTTAGACCTTGGTACCTCCAGGAGCAGCTGGTCAGCTGACCTGGGGCACCGAGCAGGAGCGTAGGGGTGAAGCAGGTCGGAGAGGTGAGGTGGGCCAGACCAGTCAAGCATTTAAAAACAAATAAAAACAATCTTGAAATGAACTCTAAAATGCACTGGCAGCCAGTGGAGGGAGGCCAGAATGGGAGTGATGTGCTCCCTCTCACGCGTTCCAGTCAAAAGACGAGCTGCCGCATTCTGGACCAACTGGAGACGTGCAATGGGAGACTGGCTGATTCCATTATAAAGTGCGTTGCAGTAATCCAGCCAAGACGTGATGAAGGCATGGATTACTGTCTCAAAGTGCTGTCGTGCAAGAAATGGCTTCCCCTTTACCAGCTGCCTAAGGTGGAAAAAGCTGGACTTAACCACTGTGCCGGTTTGATGATCTAGTTTAAAATTACTGTCCATCTTAAAACCTAAATTAGAAACAATATTCCACGTCCTGTCCGGGAATAGGACTAAGATCGCTCCAGGCAGATCTTCAGTTTCACCAGCCGACCGCCGCGTTTGCCGCAGCGTCAGAAACGCCTACACCCCTGGCCCAGTAAAGGTGAGTCGGGATTTCCGATAGGAACAGGGGCAAAGTCCACCATGAGCGGCCGCACCTAACTCATTGATATTTGGTCAAAGATCCAGGAGCGATTGGCGATCATACACCAGCAAAGACCTGATTTGTGTCATGCCGAGGTACAGAAACAACAAAAACACAAAATACAGTGACAGCAGCAGGCGGACAGCCATGAACACCGGCGCCATCTCGCTTCCACAGCCAACTCATCTCAACAAAAGTCGACTCACTTCAACTTATTGAAGTGAGTCAACTCATTCCCAAAAGGCTCTTCACTGTATCACTTCTACCTTTTGTCCAACTCAGTCATTTAGAACTCTTTTAAACTAGACAGTCAGCTGTAGATGAGGATCTGACACTCGCGTCTCTCAATTGAACTTTGATGCAGCAAAAATGAATGACACGTGTCAATAAGTCCATGTAATCCGTCCGTGTTGTAAGTAATCGTCGAGTCAGTTTTATACTTACAGTCCGTTGCCTCCGAAGATGGATTCACTGAAGAAAACAAAATCAAAAACAACACAATGGATGTTTTTGGTGAAAATGGTACAATGGATTAGTGCACTGACAGATGACAAAGCTGAGGTACAAAAATAAGTAAAATAAACAATGAAAATAATATTAAATTGTTATTGATTAAATTGTTACACTTACGATAGATTCCCAGGACAATACAAATAACTGCCAGCAGTACAAAGATGACAGCAGCAACTACAGCAGCCCCATGAAACAGAAAAAAAAACATATATGATGACAGTTAAAATTCTGGAACAATATTATTAAATAGTATTATTAAAAATGAACAAAAATGACATTATTCACAGGGGTCATTGAAAGGTGCTTTACAGATTGCCAGGTATTTAATGCATCTGGCAACAGAAAAGAGATGCTGGTGGATCTTCTCAGGGTGAGAAAAGGTCTCGGCTGGTTGCTAGTCTCAAGACTAGCAACTAGTAGTACTAGCAACTAGTGTGTGTGTGTGTGTGTGTGTGTGTATTTGAAGGCACAATACATTTGGAAAGTATACCTTTAAAAGACATATGGCCTGTTTATATAATCACAATAAAGCCTTTTTAAGATCTCACCAGTACTTACCAATGCACTTTTTGCTCTTCAGCACTTGTTTCCGTTGCTGTACAGGAGCCTGGCCTGCATTGCCTTCACCATCAGCTGGAGGTTGTACACTTGGCTGTGTAATAAGAGGCTGGCTGGCTGCCTTGTCAGGGACCTCTTCCTGATCTTCGCTTTTTGATGGTGGATCCACTTTTGGAAAGTGTGTAGGTTCTATTTGGACCACACTGGAGGTATTTGAAACCTCCTCAAGTGACAGACGAACGTCTTCCTGACTGGTTCTAGTATCAAGGTCATCCTTTGCAGGTTCATCCTCAACTGACAGACAAACTTGCTCGTGAAACAGACTAGTGTGAGGGTCATCCTTTGCTGATTGCCACACCTTATTTGGCGCAACGGGTGACAAAGGTTTTTTTTCAGCACTGTTCTTGGCCTCATTGAATGAGCAGACGCCAACAAAGCTGTATTGTGACAAAGATAGTTGCATTTGTCAAAGAAAATAAATAAATAAATACATAAGAATATTTCTACTTGAGCAGGAGGACACTAGCAATCCAAGAGAGAGACACAGATATGAACACATATAGTAGAGAACCTACCCGGTCTCTTGGGCATGTTGGGTGATGCCAGCTTCAAAAAAAAGAAGAAGAAAGAAAAATAAATACCGTTGTATTTGATAAACTAAGTGGTTATTAAATAAACATCCAGATTATTTCATACTGGTTTTCTACCACTGTTAAGATTCAACTGCAAAAACAACATGTTTATTTATCATTGTAGTTGTAGATAAGGGCGAGGAACCGTAAATATACTTTATATTAACAACAACACAGCATGTGTTGATAGTAGCGCTAACAGGAAGCGAACAGTTAGCTGTGCTAGCGGTTTTCACCATCGTCTCAGTGAGCCGATTGAAAGGACCCTGCCGCAGAAGTTTAGCTTTGCAAGCACTACTGTTTCACAAACAGTCAAACTTTGGTGTCTGTTACTTACTTTCCTGTTCTGGAGTTTTAATATCGCTCATTTCAAGGTTTTCCATGATGTTTCACAATGAAGGGTCACAACGAGTCGGCCTTGCTTGTCAGGAATTTCCGGTCTTGGAAGTCGTCACCTCCTCAGCGAAAAGAAAAAAGGAAAACTGTTTATTTATTTTTTTTTTACTTTGTCAGTTGTGGTCTAAGAGACGCTTTCAGTGTCTGTTATGAAACAACTAAAATACTGAAAGTAATAGCACAGAGTGCAACGCACCTTACGTAAGAGAAAGGGTTTCGCTAGTCGCAGCACGTTCGTGTGTGTCTATTAGGCTCCTCCTCCCCTTGTGTCTTAAAGCGGAAGAGGTCAAAGGCTACAAAACCTTTATTAAAGGAGTCAGACACATATAACGGGTCAAAAAATGCTGATATTTCAGAGGAAGTGTGACTGGATATTGCTTTCAACTTTCACTTTCAGCCAGTCTGTCTGCAGCAGTTGAAGTTCAAGTCACTCTTACAGAAACATTTAGAGAGCTTGTATAAGAACAGACTTAACAAGCTTAACCACAGACATATAAACCTCAGAATGTTAAGTACGACCTCATGCTTGTTGTATTGTTCCACCACGTGGCCTTCTTCAGCATGCTTGCACACAGCAGTTACTTTTTTTTTTTCTGGAAGGATAAAAAAACCTTAGTAAGTACAACAATGTGCTGCAAGTTTTAACATAAACGAATGCTGAGCAATTAAATTATAAATCTGTAAATAAATCAATATTTTAAAACCACTGTCCCGCCTTGTTTACATCTCCTCCCACGCGTGTGGACTGTCCACCACGACCTCAGCTTTAGCAGGAGGCTGTAAACAGAGGGCTAAATGTGCTGTTTTTCTGGCAGTTAATCATGTGAGGCTGCTCCACTGGGAGAAGATGAATAAATAATTCTGCTAACGGTTGTTAAATGAACTTGTCGGCATCTTATCAAAGACTAATTTCACTAAAGGCCCAGCATTAATTTTAGGACACCTGTGGACTAAGTAGCGGAGCCTGCGAACACCACAGACACGGCGGCCACTGAGTTTGATGAGCAGCACTGAAATTGACTTTTTACTTTTCATATTTAAATGTATATATTTCATCTGCATCCATTGCATCATTATTTTTTATTTATTTTTTAAACTCATTTACATTTTCTTTTTTTTAATTAATTTTTAATATTTCTTACTTCTCTCATTTTATACTGCATTTATATATGTTATACAGCTTTTTTTATATGTATTTTTTTACTTTATGTGTGTGTGGGTGTTTTTGTGCAGATGTGTGTTTGTGTGCGCGTGTATGTTCATGTGTATTTTTGTGGGTGGGGGGATACGGGTGTGTTGCTTTTATTGTGTGAAGCACTTTGTGTTACTCTGCTTGTATGAAAAGTGCTACAGAAATAAAGTCTGATTGATTGATTGATTGATTGATTGATTGATTGATTGATAATGAAGATATATTTTTTTTGGTCATACAGGATGCCAGCGCTGCCCTGCTGCAGTTGACCAGACGGCAGTTTCACCTGTAAAGACAGCAGGAAAAGAGCAGCAGGGGAAAACGTTGACTGGGCACCACAGTGAAACATTTGTTAAAAGTTCTCAGTTGTGCATCCGGAGGTTGCAGTGAGATAGAGCTTTTTTTTAGCTATTGTAATCTATGCTGGCTTTTTTTTTTTTTTTTTTTCGTACAAAATGCACCAACAATTGCCACCTCATGAGCTACATCTAGATTTGGCACGGTGAGACTGATTGACTGATACAATGGAATTGAATTCTGGACCAGTTAGAATTCATATTGTATTTAAAACTTTCAAGTTTTTTGATCTAATCATAAACACACAACCCAGCCGCACAGTATTGTGTCACTTTCACAATGTAACGCCAGTCTTTGCACTCCTCCACCCCCCCCACGCATCAGAGATGCTTTTCCACATTAGCATCCGTTTGCGTGCCTGTTTATGCAGCGGGTGTAATCGCTCCCAGCGTGTTGATGTGTATGCATGAAGCTCGACTGAAGTGGAAATAAACATTTCAGGCAGTTCATTCACCTTCTCGCCGAGTGTGACAGAGGCGCCGCCTCACTACTCTCAACTGAAAACAGCCGGCGCCGCTGAAGACTGCAATTTCCAGTCAAGCTGGGTGCTGCTCACCAGCGAGCTGAGTGTGTAAACAGCTTTTTGTGTTTTCTGGGTGGCATCAAACTAACAAATAATTGAGACGCCGTCAAAATCATGACAGCGGCTTTTGCCAGCAGCGGATTGTGAGCGCGTGAATGTGCAACGCGGCGCCCTCTGCCTTGCACAACGCACTGGATCGAGACAATAGACGCACGCCTGTGCTGCTTAGCAGGCCGTCGTCGATGGCGCGAGAAAAGTCGCGAGCAAAATGATCCACCTTGCCGATGTGTGTCTGCCGTCACGTGCACAATTAAAACGGACGGAGAATCAGGAAGATCTGATCTACAAACTCAACAAGGCCTTATTAGCCAGGAATAATCTGCTGATCTTCTGCTTCGGCTGCTGCAGCGACGGTGGCCGCAACACAAATAGCAATTAATGCTGAAAATAGGATGAGCCCAGACAAATTCACCAGATATGGGAGCCAGTGTTTACCCGATTCATTAAGTTTGAGTTCTGGAGAAATCCTACCTCCGTCAGTCGCTACAGAAAGCGCAAAGTAGCGCGTGGCAGAAGTTGGGACATGTTGCCAAAATTAAGACTTATTTAAAAACACTATAACAAAACTATTCTTGGCTTTCGTAAGCTGATCCATCTGCAGCGTTTCTCCAAAATTTTCAACAAAACTTTGACTGATACATAAAGTTTCTGCGCCACCAGAAGGCTCCAATTGACTCTGGGATGAGTGACAGCGCCCTCTACGTCTATTTCTACCAGCTGGAGCTGTGAAAAAAAACAAAAAAAAAAAAACTACTCTGATTTATTTGATTACGTGTTGTCACGCACTATTAGTGTTTATCTTTCCAAGCCCTCTGCCGCCGCCACAAAAGTTGCTTCGAGGTGACAACTCATTGCTGTCGGATGATCGAGGAAATTCAAGTGCAGCTAATTAAACACAATGCAGCGTGACAGAATTTTTTTTTTATCACAACAAATTGTTGTTTTTCCTTCCTCCGTTCTAAGAACTCCCTCACTCCTGTTTTGTCACGTAGCTTTTATGTCTTCATCTCGGCGCTAATTTACATGAAAAATGGATGTCGACCCACAACTATTAACATCTGCTAGGTCTGAAGCTTGGATTTAACTTATGCAAGGTCTTTTTTATGTGTTACTATAAACTGCTCTGTGTTTTTGAGGCTATAAAGGTATCTAAGTACATATATAGGCAAGTAACCTTGCTAATTTTTATTTAATTCAATTCATATTTGAAAGAAAGCTAGCTAGCTAGCTACATCAGTCCAACAAGTGTATTTCCTAGTTTTTTCTCCCTGGCCAATCAAGCTGCTGTCACTTGCTCTCTGTGGCATCTAAACTTTTCAAAGTCACTCCTGTAAGCAGAAACCAAACAATGGCTGAGGGCCTGTCAGGCCCTGAAAACACGGTGCGTCATCCGCTCTCCTCCTCCTCCAAACAGTCTGCCTGCATCTAATGTAACTATTCTTGCTGATTCAAAATCAGCCGGCAGCATTAAGCAACAGTGTTCACCACTATTAAATGTATTTGCACTGATTCTGCTCACAGGCAGGTAACTCAAAACAAAGAAAGTAGGTACTAGTTAAATAAATGAACAGTTTCTGTACTGCAGAATGGAAAAAAAAAAAGACACTGCTACTGCTGTGTGCATGTGAAGCTCTTTGAGGCAAATTGTCTTTCTGGACTTGGACTATAATAATTACATTTGATTGCTTGATGATTGATTGAAGTCCAGCTCGAGGAATAACTTCTTATTTATATCTTAAAAATACATTTTCTGGCAGTTAGTGACGTTTCTGTGACTCTGTTTGTTTATGTTTTCTCTCTCTATCATACAACGTCGCCAGATGACATTGTCGTCCCAGAATACATCTTTTAAAACCACTTTGATATGATCTAAAGGTGGCAGTCTGGGAGCTCAGAGAGGAACGGTGAGCAGACGGAACCTGTCAACTGCAGTGGAGGAGGACAGAAAAAGCTTGGTTTTGTTTACCATCCGCTTTTCCTTGTGACCTTCTCTTCCTTCGTGTGCAATAATGCCCATGTTTATTGCTCTTGAAAGTTCTCAAAAATGAGAATCCAAAATAGCTTGACTTTACAGTTACAGTCAGAAAGCAAGTTTCCACAAAATGTCAAACAGACTTCTAGGAACTGTTGAAATCTTGTTTTTTTTTCTTTTTGTTTAAATTAAAGCCCATTTTCCTGGTCTTAGCCCTACAGGAATAATTGCAATGTGGTCAGTGGTCAGTAATCCCCCAAATCCTCTCCATATTTCTGCTGCTTCTGTTGACCTACAGCTTCTTCCCCGGTTGAACCTGTGTTTTTGTAATTTTCTTTTTGAGATTTTTTTTTCCTAGCTTGACCTTTCGTTGAAACTTCACCACCGTTTTGCCCTGCTGTGCTTGACTACCAATAAATAGAAAATCCAAAGAAAACTTTGACTTTTTAGGATGCAGCTGCGGCGAGGGATTCTAAAAATCCAGGCAGCCAAACTCTGAGCGGAAGACAGTGGAAGTGACATTTGATTTGAAAGCCGGCAGGAAGCGGATGAAAGAATTGGTCAGAGTGCCGAACCGGTTGCTCGTGTGGCCGAGGCGCGAGCTGCTGGGAAAGGAGCGGAGACGGCAGCGCGACAGAATATGAGATGAAAAGTCGCTAAAATGTCAGCTGATGAGGGAGAGTCAGAGATGATTGTAGCTTAAATATCGCGTGATGTGGTGGCGGGAGAAAGAGTTGACATTTCAATTACGGTGGGGACAGTTCGGTCCGTGCGTGTGTGTGTGTGTGTGTGTGCGGGCGCGCACGTTCATGTGTGTGCATGCGCGCAGGTAGCAGCTGAAATGAAATGTCACTGGATATCTGAGCAACCTCGGATGCTGAAACACATCTGGCTGCATGCAAGTGTTGCCAGACAGAGCGTCGTATTATATTAGCGGAGGATAATTTCATCCTGTTTTAATTAATGTGGCGCTGCACTTGGCCAAGGCAGCACACAATCATGCAACCAGATGCTGTTTAGGGAGAGTGGGCTTGGCCTTTAGCAAGTTGCGCTTGCTAAAATGTTGTCAGTTCAGTTTTGACGATCTTGTAACTACACAACAGCATCAGACACCTGGACCCTCAGTGACACAGGAGAAGGAGGTAGGGTGGGTGGGTGGGTCGGGGGATTAGCTGAATATACATTCATTATTATCACTATTATACTTATTAGGATGATTGTGATGGGACTTTATGAAGTTTCATTCTGTTTTGGACTTGTGTCTTTGCAAACTCAGACACGGCCTTGTCCTGCCTTTGACCTCGGTGTCATGTGCAAAAGGAAAAGGGACTTTAAATGTTCTCTGAAGACACATTTGTAGCCAGATAGCCATGAAACTGCTGTTAAGTAAAGTTTACCCCAGACTGCCGGGGTAGCGGTGGCTCTCTTTCCTTACATGAAACATTAATGACGGGTCTTAGTGAGTCAGGCCGCAGCTCAGCGAGGTCTTTCAGAGACTGTAAGACAGAGGATGTTTGGCCTTCACCATCAGTTTCTGGTGCTTAAGAACTGTTGCAACCCCCTCAAAGAATAAATAAATAAAATCTTGCACGTCCATCTTGCAAAGCTCCAATAAAACAACAACGACGACGACAGCAACAATTCTGAGTTGGCAACTAAGTCCTTCACCAGTGGTCGGCCATGAAGTCGTGACTGAACCAGGAGGCAAATTCATCTCTTGACCTCTAAAAATAAAAAAAAAAAAAAAGTGCCGGTGAGCCTCGCCGTCGCTAGAGAGGTTAGCCCGCGCTAGGTGCTGCGTTAGGTTAGCTTCAGGATGCTGCTCAGCGGTCTCCACCTTCCTGTCTCAGGTAGACATCAGGTGAGCTCACACAAACAAACGACATCCTTCAGCTCTGCCCTCCCTTCATAAATCCATAAAGCTAAAATAATGTCAACAAGTGCCTAAAGGCCCTTTAGCTCTAATAACATGTACATGTAATATTTAAAGCCAGACACCTGAACATCGGTTATTCCTTTCTTTTGAACAACAGGACGTTGAGATTAATGCCCTTGACATTTAATCACCGTCTTTTGTGTCGCTACTAAATGTCAACAATGTCAATATTGTCTGCAGATTCCATTAAAAAAACGGCAGAAAATCCCCTTCAAGCCATCTCGCCGAAATTGGGATTTGGAAGACATCAGGTAGAAACTAATTATTTTTTGGGGTCAGGAAGTTATTAAAACTCGCCTGGGTTGCTTTGACACTGTGTGAGGTGTGACGGCACAGTCCCATTAGTCATTTTCTGTGGGAAGTTTTCTTTTCCTCCTTCAATTAAATTTGTCATTAACCCCGGGAGAAGTATGAAAACAGGCGTCGACAGAGAAAAATTAAAGTCAAACAGCAACAAAAAATTGGATCGCAACTCTGTGACACTAAGAGTAACTCTGGAAAGTGAAGAAAACACTGGACAACTGTCGTTGGTTTAAGTGTATAAAGTCGCACAGGTCTTTTTTTTTTAATCAATATTTGAAAAATATTCAACAGTGAAATTTAAATCAAACAGTCAGAATAAGTAATAATAACAATAATAATTAATATCAGCAATAACTAGACTTAAAATCAGATGTTTAGTCTTATTTTTCACTCTCTCTCTCTCTCTCTCTCTCTCTTTTTTTTTTTTACCTGGAACACCTGAGGGAAGCAAATTAAAAGAGACCCATCAAAGAAAGCACATAAAATTTCTGAAAAAAAAAAAAAAAATAGCGAAAAAAACAAGAAAAAAACAAAACAATTTGAAGACAAGCTCACACGTCGAGCACCCGACTTAACTCTATATACAGCACATTCGCTCCACGACTTCGCAGGACAGCAGTGAAGAAAAGAACAGAACAGTGTCGGAGGTCAACGCTCAGCTACGGAATTACGCCTCGGCGTCGGCCGCCGTGCGGAATCACGTGTGACAAAGAAGGAAACAAGGTGAAAAACCTTGATGGATCTCGGAAAACCGCCGTCTTATATCGCCCCCTGTAGGACGTTTTTAACACACGCTGCTCCGTCTGTCACTCTGATGGGTGGAGAGGAAGGCAGAGAAAACACTGTCCAGTTCAGGAAAACCGGCCGACGAGCCAAGCGTCTGTCTTTTTCGACAGATGGTCCCTGGGTGCATAAAGACACGCTGCCGCCTCGGCGTCCACCTCCCGCTAACAGGAAACGAAAACAGACACATTTCACTCCAGCTTGTTTCAGGTAGAAACTTGACATCAGCGTTAAGAGTTTGGAGAATCAATTTTTCGTCTGTACAATAATCAATATTCACGACACTTTTTTAAAAAAAAACAAAAAAAAAAAAAAAAGCAAGAGAAAAATCACCCTTGTAGGAATATTAACCTTTACATTTAAAAAAAAAAAAAAAAAAAAAAAAAAAAAACCCTCACCAAAAAACACATGACTAGAATTAGAAAAAAAGGTGGGACAGGGTAGAAATGCAAAGAAACCTTTGGTCAAAGAGTGGGATCACCAAGGGAATGAAGCAGTGAGGAGACAAAGGAAATCATCATCGTTCACTGACGATTAACCAAACAGCAAAAATCCAAGAGCAAAAAAAAAAAACCAAAGTGGTGGATTTCTTTTTTCTGTCCGATACAATTTCTCTTCCGGTTCCAGCGTTTCTGCCGCCCCACAGCTCAGCTCTAACCTACTTCTGCCTCACATTTGGGTCTGCATGTTATACTGGTTTCCTCACAGAGGAAAGAAGGAAAGAAAGAAAGAAAGAAAGAAAGAAGGAAAACAAAGGTGCTCTTTTCACGAAAAGTCATGTTCTTGTCTTGATTGTCCGCAGAAGAGAAGTGCCAGCAGGAGGATAAAAAGCCCAGCCAAAGGATTTACAATCACAGCATCCTCTGCTAGAAAGGACCAGAGAGTCCGAGACGTCCGGCCCTGAGCCTGCGTCAAACCGCTGCTTGTTTATTTAGTTATTTATTTATTTATTTATTTTTTCCGGGATGTTGTCGTTTTGTGTGACTCTCAGCGTATGTGTGTGTGTGTGTGTGTGTGTGTGTGTGTGTGTGTGTGTGGGATCAGTCCTATTCCGACAGCGTCTGCTCCTGTGTGGCTCCGCCCTGCTGGCAGTTCCTGCGGATGACGGGCAGCGGGTGGGCCTCGGTGTTGAACACCCAGTCCTCCAGCGGGAGAAGGTCGTCGTCGGAGAAGAGCAGGTACAGATACCTGGAGACAGACGGAGAGACTCCGTTAATTCCAGAGGGATCCATCCGCTAGCTAGCGGCTCTAGTGCTAGCAACGCTTTTGGACTGACTCATATCCTTTTTCAACCGTGTGACCCCGAAATGACTCTCTTCATTTTCACTCGCCTCATCCTCCGCTTATGACATCTTTCACTGTTATGTTTAGCTGTTTTCCCCACATGCCTCACAAGGTCAAACAGGTCTGTTTCTTCCTGAGACATTGCGAGGAAAACTTAACGAGGTTAACTAATGACTCAACATGACTTTGTACTTAACATCCAAGAATGCTTAAATAATGCATCATCATGTATAACCCTTTGAGATCTTGTTTTCAATGTGGTCCAAATAATGTGATTTTATGTGTGACATGGTAAAATTTTAATTGTTATTGAATTATTTCACACACTTTAAGAGAACCCCCTGAGTTATAGCATAGCTGGAAGTGAGTTTGTTGATCCTACGTGAGCATTTTACATTATTATTGCCATGCATTTTGTTTCTGATGATTTTCTCTGTCATTCTACGGATGGTATAAGACAGGCAACAGTGCGACTTTTTCAGTTATTTACTCAGATACATTTTGCACAAAATCATTTCTGTTTTGAAAGATGCATTTTAGCAAAATTAATCACGAGTTCAAGTAAACGTTAAAGAGTTGTTATAGATTTAAATTCATCGTGAACACAATATAGAATTTGGCAGTTTAAATGTATTTTATAATGCAATATTCTGCTTATTGCACATTAAACAGCTTCATGGAATTAGTCAGAAAAACATGGCGACAGTGCAAGTCAATGGCCTAAATATCCTTACATGTCAAATGAATGGAGGGTTATTGGACTGATGGCAACTGCATCACCGGGATTAAAACTCCAGGCATGTCTGCAGGCATATTCTACAGCAGGGGTCGGGAACCTCTTTGGCTAAGAGAGCCAAAAAAAATCTAATATTTTAAAAATGATTTTCGTGAGAGCCATACAATATTTATTATTTCTAATTAGTAACTCTTAACACAACTAAACACAGAGATCTCGCCAAACTGGAGTCTGAACGAAGCGCTGTGGCCGTTTCCACGTCCAACCTCCGCACCTCTCCTCTCATCTCCCTTTTCCACTGTGTCTTTGTCCGCGGTGCGTGAGGGCAACCGTCATGACATCAAAGTGTTGTTTTATTGCTGTGAGAGAATTTAAGTGTGAGTGAGAGTGAACTTACGAAGAAATGCCACCTGCGCTAAACTTGAGCACAGTGGCACTTGCTTTAAGTGTCCAGAAATTATCTGTCAAAGCTAAGAAAAAAAAAAAAAAATCATCTTCTTCGGCAAAGAGTTTGCGCTGTATAAATCAGCTTGATAGAGGTGTGGAACGCTACCATATGCTGAAGCACAGATGTGTTAGGCTCCAGCAGCGCAACCCTGAACATTTGCGGTAAAAAAATACTGTAGCCTTTAAAATGCACGAGAAGTTTTTTTGGGAAGATTATTTTTTTAACACTGTGATTTTTGTAATGTTTTACTTGAAAATCAGCGGAATTATTCATTACTTGTGTTAAGAAAGGTGAGCTAAGATTTTTCTGTGAGCCAGATGCCGTCATCAAAAGAGCCACATCTGGCTCGCGAGCCATAGGTTCCCGACCCCTGGTCCACAGTGAGAAAATTGCGATGCGAGTGATGCAACTGGCTGACACTTTGATTTTATGTTTTTTTTTCCCACTTGATTTTTATGACAGGAAACCTAATGTAAAACTAACAACATACTTTGATTTTCGCCACGCTGCGGGCCATTAATAAACTGAAGCCGTTAACGTTACGCAAAGCCAATCTGGCGACGCTAAATTATTCAGCAACAGCGATCTTGACGCTTGTTCGGACGCAAATTAAAGCTGGCGGACGGACGGTTAGCCCGCTCGCTGCAGCCGGGTGTTAAACGATGTCACGCACGTCCCAATGTCATAAAAATGTGAGAGAAAAAAAAAAAAACACAATCCAAATGGTTTGTGATGCTTTCTGATCCAAGAGCCTGGAGTTTAGATATCCCGCGGCCCGCTATCTGCCCTGGCCCGCCCCTCTCTGTATCTCCTCTGCAGGCATAATGGAGAATATCACTGTCCAGGCGTGATTGGAATCAGCCGAGTGCGGCGTCTCCGCTTGGCTCTCAGCGAGAGAGCGGATAATAGGTGGGGACCAATCGGCGGCGTTGGCTAATGGACACAGCGCCGCTTCCTGTGCCTGTGATAGTTTACACATTCAGATCGCCAGATGAGATTTCTGTGGCCCCTGCAGGGTGGGTGGTGGGGGGGCAGGAGGAAGAGGAGGGGGAGGGGGGAAAGAGGAGAGGTAGGAGGAGGAAGAGGAGCAGAAAGAGGAGGTGGACGAGGAGGAAGAGGAGGAGGTGGTGGAAGAGGTGGAGGATGAGGAGAGTGAGAGGGTGGAGGAGGAGGAATAGTTTGAGGAGGAGGAGGAGGAAGGGAAGGAGGAGGAGGATGAGGTAGATGAGGAGGAGGAGGAGGAGGAGGAGGAGGATGAAGTGGTGAGGAGGGTGAGGAGGATGAAGGAAGGAGGAGGAGGAGGAGGAAGAGGAAGATGAGGAGGAGGAGGAGGAGGAGGTAGATGTGGACGAGGAGTGTGAGGAGGTGGATGAAGAGTGTGAGGAGGTGGAGGAACAGTGTGAGGAGGAGGAGAGGGGAGGGGTGGAGGAGGAAGAAGAATGTGAGAATGAGGATGATGAGGAGGATGAGGATGAGGAGGGGGAGGAAGAAGAGAGTGAAGAGGCAGAGGAAGGGAGGGAGAAAAACAGTAGGACTAGCAGCAGGAGGAGGAGGAGGAGGAGGAGGAGGAGGCGGGACTTACTTGAGCGTCTCGGAGAGGAAGAAGCTCTGCTGCATGTTGTCGTGGCTGACCGCCGTGGTGTAGACGTCGCGGATGCCTGAGAAGCCCGACTCCACCCTGCAGTGCTGCTCCAGGGCCTGACAGCAGACATCAATAAATGTCAGGAACAGAGGAAAAAGGTCGCTCTCATCTATAATGCAACCACAACTGGTGCACTGCACACGCCTCTTACACAAGCCCCGATCATCAAGCAAAAAAAAAAAAAAGAAATTGAATAGAATTGGTAAAATGAGTTATTTAATGTCACAGTGACTGCAACATTTATTGAATCATCCTGGAGCAAATGAGAGAGTCGTGTGTGTTCCAGTGCACTTGTAAAGCACCATGATTGCACAGTGTAGCACTACACACACACACACACACACATACATATATGCATGCTACCCTGGAGAAATAGAAGTGAACACGTCTTCAAGTCTGTACACATAAAAAAAAAATGTTTTTTTCTATTTCTCTCGTCGGCGTGGCCTTGTTCACCTCTGCACTGCGATAGAAAGCAGCAGTTTGGCCCAGGGCTTCCCCATAAACATGTGTTAATCATCCATGGCATTCTTCATTTTCAAATCTTTTACCGTTACATTTAGATTTGTCCCCTCCTACTATTACTGCCACTATTTGAGATGCATTTAATTAGATTCAAGCAATATATTAATCACTTATTACCCCATATTTCTTGCTCATCACCCCACGACATCTGCAACAAGCAGAGAGAGCGATCTTGATAACGGAGACCGGCCCTGTGTGATGTCACAAAAGGAGCGATGCGTCACTGTTACCTCTCCCAGGTTGGTGACTACACGCTCCGCCCTTCTCAAACATGTGGAAGCTACAAACATCCTGTTTTCCTCCAGGTTTTTAGAGGCCTTTGGGGTAATGGCTCTCGCGATGATGCTCACTGTAAGTTCACGGCCATTTATTATTTAAAAAAAAAAAAAGAAGGAGCATGAACTCTGCTGACCCCTTCCGAAGTTGAGACCCGAGCAAGGCTAAATCTGACAGGGGCTAATGGAGAGTGTCTGAGCTAGCCGCCGAGGATTAGCACGCTATTACCCCGTCGACAAAGGCCCGGCTCCGGCAGCCCCCTAATTAACTGAGACCTCGCCGTGTTCATGCGTCGGCGTTGGCGGGCGGAAGACGCGGCGCGCCGCTTTCAACCTTTGTGGCTGATAATTAACGGCCCCGTCAAAGTCGTCCGGCCGATTCTCGCCGCGTCGCCGCTCGCTAAACCGGCGCGGAATCTACCGTGCCAGTAGTTTACCGCCGCTAATGTCCCGTCGGCTGGCGCGCTCATACGGTGCTCCGCCGCCCAACCTTCACCCTGCTGCTGCCGGTGGGGCTGCTCCATCCACAGGCTAATATATAGTGTCACAAAATATCAGGGAACCTGGCTGAGGGTAATTGGGGCTGTTAAAGGGGCCTGACATAGTAGGTGAGCACTGCCTTCTTCTTCTTTTTTTTTTTTTTATTAGTAAATCAGAGCCTCGGCCACCACCTGGAGAGTGAAGAGGAACAAAATGCACCGAATCTCTCTCTTAAATTATTCACTGCACCACATTCAGCCAGGTGTGTTATGGGAGGGGGGGACGGGGGGACGGGGAGTCTTCTTTGCAGATATTCCACATTTCCGGCCTCGTCCCCCGTCTCTGAGGCTCAGCCCGCTCTGTCACCAGCTTTCCTGTCACATTTCAGAACTGTTTCAATATTATTATTTTTTTTTGGCCCAAGCTATTATTTTCACTTTACCCCAAACCTTTTTTCCTCCCCTCGCAACAAAAGCGAGATGAGACGCTCTCCATCCGCCTCCACTTACTTCTTTTAAAGAAGCAAAATCCCTGAGAAATGAAGCATCTTGTGAAGTGATTCAAGCCCCATTCTAACAACAGCCTCCCACAGAGGGACTTCTCTTCTCTCTCTACTCTCTCTTTGAGGGGCCACGCCGGCACTGATGCCTCTTTAAGATTACCCAAAATACATTCCGGGAAACAAATTCTCACAACAAGATGTGTCTGTGCCCTCTGTCGGTGAGCGTGACCACTCAACCAAGCCAGGCGTTGGCTCCACCCGTTCGAGACCCATTAGTTTTTGCTTCAAACAAAGTGTCAGTTTTAGCGGAACGCTAAATATGCACTTTTCTACTACTCTATTGGACTGTGTGAGCAAAAAAGAAACAACTTTATTGAAGCATATTTTGACAATCCAAAAAGGTTAGTGACCACACCCCCAAGCCAGCTACTGGCTCCGCCCCCTTCAGATCATCTTGCGTCTAATCTCACCTTTTAGCAGGAAGGTTAGGCTGCAGCAGGTTGCAAACGGAGGGCTAATTATGCTGTGCTAAGTCATTACGTCCAGCGTATGGATGATCAGTGGAATGAAAAAATAATATGTGAAAATGCGGTGTAATGTGCGACACTGAATGTGTGCGCTAGCATTATATTTGCCAATGAGAACTAGATTAACGGCACAGATTGTGTGTGAGTTGTATTTTTGTCCCACTGCTGGCAAACGTGTCTCACCTCCACTGCCTCCCAGCCCCACTCCCGGTACTTGGGGTCGTGGGTCAGCCTCCACATGTACATGTAGCTCTCGATGACCTCTGGCCTCAGGATGTAATATCGGTCGCTCAGCCTGGTGGCCGTGGCTTCACCTCCGCTGTCAAACCTGAAGGCCTCGGGCCCCAGTTTGGTCTCTGACGGAGGCAGAAAAAAAGACGAGTAAGCAAAAAATTATACTGAATAAAAGAGTTTTTTTAACAGTGTGTGTGTGCGACTGTACGCTTTGTTGTTTGGACATTTTTTTCCTCCTTCATTCTCATTTTTCCCAGAAAGAAAAGATCACAGTCTTGAGAAGGCGAGGTTGAATCATAAATAGATGTCCAGATGGTCTGAGGGCTTTTTTTTTTTTTTTCCTCCTCTTTACTTATTCATCTCTGTGTTACTGAGCTAAAGTAAACAGCAGTGATTATTGTAGCGTTCCAGCTGTCCGCAGGAGAGATGTATCTCACACCAGAGGGAAAAATTTGGATATGCTTTTTAAGCTTTCTCTTGTTAAATCACCTTGTTGTGATTATTTAATCCATTTAGCCGTGAACTATAAATAAATAAAAAACAATTTACATTTAGAATGCACAATACTATGCTAACTAAATGGGGATGAGCCATTTAACCAAGGGAAAAAAAAAATGTTTTGTCTGTAATACTGCAACAACAGTTTTTCCATTTTTAGTCATTAGAATAATGATAATATTGGTCTGGGTTCTATTCTACCAGTTGGCGAACCAGTGGAAACTGATTGTCAATTCATTTTAGGACCCGACCCATTCCCTCTTTCTGTACGGGCATGAGTGCTTCATATAAAAGAATCAGTGTCACTGACAGCAGGATCGGCTGGTTTGCACTTGAGCAAGCCAGGAAAGCAAAAAAAAAACAAAACACACATTACATTATTCACTGTCCAACACAATCCCACAGACTTGAATTATTTACTGCGGGCTGGCTGCAAAACAAAAGTGTAAAGTGGGTCAGAGCTTTCAAGTCCGTTTCAAGTGAATTCTATTTACCGTGGCCTAAAATTTTACATTTGTCAGGGGTGGAGCCCTGCGATCTGCACGACATGAAGGGAAAAACAAAACAAATAAACAAACAAAACAAATCCTCTCTGCTGAGATTTTGCATCCGGGGAAAAATACAGCATGGAATAACATGACAAAAACAGGAGGTGATGCAGGAGGAGCTTTCTCCGGATGGACAGTGTGTCACCTGTATAACCTCATTATAACCTATCCCAGTAAGTCTGCCTAGCAACAACTGCTGAGGCTTGGTACGATGCACAGAAGGTCAGGATGCGGGTCGAGGATTTGGACTGTCGGTTGCAAACTGAATCCCAGAGCTGCAAACTCGCACGTACGCTCACTGGCCACTTTATTAGGCGTGGTGTTCAATCACTTGTTAACACAAAATAACTAATTGGCCAATCACAAGGAAGTTACTCGGTGCACTCACAGACGTGAAGGTGACTTGCTGGGGCTCAAAAACAAACATCAGCATTGATAAAAAAAAAAAAAAGGGGGGGAAATTGAATGTGATTTTGAATGTGGTGAACTTGGCTGTTGCTGGTCAGAATGTTTCACAAACTGCTGTTAATCTACTGGGATTTCACCTCATCACAAAGGTCTATAGAGAACAGTCACAAACAACAGAAAAGACTTGAATCGTCAGTCGTCATCAGTGGCAGTCGTGTGGAGGAAAAGACCTTGTTGATGTCAGGGGCCAGAGGTCAGAACAGAAAGAAACTGGTTGGGGCTTTGCCGGTGTTCAGTGGACTTTGGCTGCGTTCAGACTGCAGGCAAATCTGATTCCAATCAGATTCCTTCTCAAATCTGATTTTTAGGGCTGTCTGACTGTCCACACTGTTTATAGCAAGTGTCCAAATGGGATCTGGCTCTGTTCAGACTGGGCCACATTATCGACCCATCTGACAGGTCGCCGTAGCACCGACGTCGGAGCCGAGGCGTCGTCCAGCGTAGCGTGTAGTGTGTGACGTCATATAACTGCGACAGCGGCACTTGTTGCCATACATGGCCTGGAGCTTGGCTTGAATGGAGCTACAGTATCTCCCCACACACTGATGAGCCAATGAGGTTCCTCCTCTGTCCAGGGACTGCTGCTGTTTTCTACTTCTCCTGTCTGCTCCATTACGTTCCAGCTCCGCACCTGGAATGTCGCCCTCTGGTCTGGCGCATTGGGTCTTGCGTCGCGTAGAGTGACGTCGCGGACAGTCAAACCCATCGGTGTGTTTGGAGCTGTTCAGACTGAGACGCATCCGTCCAAATGCCATTTGAAACTACCTCCTGAAGGTGATTTGTGACTGTTCAGACAACAAACGAGCCATCCGGTTTCAAACTGGATTGGCTAATAATCGGATTTGGGCTGGCAGTCTGAACGTGGCCTTGCTGAGGCAATTGGCGCCGGGATGCGAAGCGGCAGCCCTGAGTGACGCCTCGTCTCTTTCAAGTTGCTCTGTCCATATTAGCTCCTTCATCTGGCAGATAGGCACGTTGCACCCTGCATTAGGAGCGCATCACCACTCATTCTCCACAGTCGGCAACCTTTTTTCTCTCTCTCTCTCTCTCTCTCTCTGTCTCAACTCTCCTCTCGCTGCTCGCTTTGAGATTTCCCAGCACCAATCTGTGCGTGTGTGTGATGATGGCAGCGATCCAGAGGGGCTCCAGAAGTCAAGTTTTTTTTCATGCTATCAGTATTAAAGACGCAGCTTTAAGCGGGAGCCAACACACACACACGCACATGCGCGCACTCTCTCCCAACAGCTAATCTAAGAGCCGCTAAGCACCATCCAGCGGCTTTAATGACGGAGAAAAAATGAAAAAGAAAAAAGAAAACCTGGTGGATGAGTAGGAAGAGGAGCCCGGGAAGCCTTCTGGGGCCCTGCTGATCAAAAGTATTCCAAGCACGTCAAGGAACCTGTTACATGATCACATTATCTCACGAGGAGATGTGGAAAAAAAAAAAAAAAACTTGGTGGATGAAAGCGAACAACCCACCAAAGGAGGAAAAGAAATTAAAAATAAAATAATTTTAAAAAGTAGGTGGAGTTGGTGGATGGAAGGAGCTTGAATATTAGCAGAGGAGATTATTGTCAGGGCCAAGACAGATAGCAGGAAGGAGATCAAACAGAGAACCTGACAAAAAAGAGGGATTAAAAATGTGCGAAACTGTTTTTCTGGCAACCGTTACTTTTTTTTTAATTTTTTTTTTTTTAATTGCACGCATGACTTTCTCTGCTGAGGTCAGTCAGTCTCTCTGAGTAAAACCACTTCTGCTGAAAGCACAGTAAATTTCAACTTTCATCATTTATCTGTGATTCGCCAACATCACTCACTTTTGTTTTTGTGTTGTTGTTTTATTTCACTCCTGAATCGCAGCAGTGTGTGTTTTGCCTGGTGTTTAGGACGGATCAATGTTGGCTATCACCAACAGTGAGAGCAATTGAGATTCAATTTGTTTCCACCGCCGCTGCTTATCGTCTCCGTTGTTTCTCCGCCCGAGTGGCGCCAATGAGAATAAATCGGGCGGCGAGAGAGAAAATAAAAGGCTAACAAGCCTTTTGAATTGACAAAATATGCATTTCTACATATTTAACCTGCTTCTACTTCTTTTTCCTCCTCTTCTTCTTGAAGATGTACGAAACCCGAAACCTCGCATTGTTTTCCAGGGACGCGACGCAAAACAAACCAGGTTTTGAGTCCCAGAGTTGTTGCGATTTACGGCAAAAATGCAGTTGAAACAGTCAATGTGAACTCATTTGGGAAAAGTCTCAGTGTAGCACTGGATGATTAACCCACCAGACTCGTCATGTTGAGCTAAATAAGAGTTTTCAATAAGCTTTCATGAAATATTCCAACTGAGAATTCTGATTGTGATGACATTGGAGGCGTTCCAGCTGAAGTGTCCGTGTGTAGTACCCCCCACCCCCCACCCACCTGAGCGGCTGTAGCTCTCGTGGCAGGTGTGCGTGATCTCGGCGGCCAGGTCCAGGTAGTGCTGCCTCTTCTCCGGCGCCCCGTCGTCGGCCCCGATGCCGATCATCCCCGGAGAAGCAGGCCAGGTGGCCCATCTTGTGGTCCAGGATGCCGCCCCTCCACTCGGCCAGGTAGGTGAGACCGCCGGGCGACTTCTGCACCAGGTTGGTTTCAATGGCCTGCAGAAATGAATAATATTTAATAATAATGATAATAATCATGATAATGTAACCGGACCGAATGCAAGAGGCAGATTGTTTCTCAGTGACTTTTCTTCTGCTCGACTCAGCGCTTCCCACCACAGTGCCACCTGTCTGTTACTTTGCCAGATCTAACACAGGGATGCAACATGCAACTCCCACGCAGAAAGACCCGCAGCCTCCTCTCTCTGAGGGAAAACCCTGCAAAGCGCCGCTGCACCGCCGTGTTACTCTTCTGTCTTACGCTTACAGTCTGGCGTATGAACAACAGATGAAACCAAAGTGAAAAATTTGCAGATTTATTCCAATTTCTAGTTCCAATTACCGCATTTCACATTAAAAACACAAATTGGAAAACAAACCTTGATGAAAAAATTTCATCCCCACTCAAAAATGCCGCAGAAAGGCCAAACCTCCATCATTTAACCAAAGTAAAAACGCTGTCAGAAAAATAACAACAAATCACTTCTTAAAAGGTTGGATTTGTTTTCTGTTACTGGCAGCAGCTGCAGCGGCGGCCGGCCGGACTGGATAATTGCAAAAAATATTTTCATATTAAAACCTGTTTTAATTAGTAATCTACGCTTTTATTTAAATTGGCGGCCGTAATGAGTTGTGCCGTGGCCTCACCTCGGATCCCTGAGTGAGCCTTCAGCCCGCGAGATAATGTGGTGGTGGTGGTGGTGGTGGTGGTGCGGAGCCGGGGAGGTGGGAGGGGGGAGGGGGCGGAGCTCTCGGCCATTTAAATGCTGGGTCCCAGGGGACGAGCGCGAGTCTGTAATTAGTAGTCGTGCCTCTGGCTTTGACCCTCTGATGAAAAGTGAGGAACTCTCCACGGCGAGTTTAACTTATTGTCTGTGATACGATAATTGCAGCCGGAGGGAACGGGCCTCACTCTGGCGCCGCCTGCCGCGAGCAGAGCGCCGCCGCCCCGCTCGGGGAGCCGGAGGAAAGGCGAGGGTCGCAGCACTGCTACTCTGGTCGCGTTCGTGACGGCGTCACGCCGACCCCGTTACGCTTCTCTGTGTGAATAACACGCTTTCACTGAAGAACAAGGACAACAACAACGCTGATGCATATAATCACAGTCAGCGCGACGCTTTACA
Source organism: Thamnaconus septentrionalis (assembly GCA_009823395.1). Classification (NCBI taxonomy): domain Eukaryota; kingdom Metazoa; phylum Chordata; class Actinopteri; order Tetraodontiformes; family Monacanthidae; genus Thamnaconus; species Thamnaconus septentrionalis. The sequence continues at coordinate 3,931,120 of CM020511.1, read as the reverse complement.
TCAGAGGCTTCTGGTTCAGCTGCACACACACGCACGCCCTGCTGAACTACAGAGGGAGATGAACATGAAGAAGAGGACCATCTATACATTATACATGCCTAACATTTTTTTTCATTCTCTTTCATCTGGAGGCTCGACGGCCGGAGGAGCCGTAAACAGATTCATCTGCGGTCGCTAGTCGCAATTCACAAACTATCAACGGCACAATCACTCGTTGGATGATGCTGTCCAACTTCCTGTGATCGGCTGTTAAACGTCCGCACAGGAGAAACCATTCCATCAATCCACCTGCACCTGCAGGGGTCGCAGGGGTCGCAGGGGTCTGCTGGATCTTACCTTCAGAAGAAAACTCCAGAAAAAATACAAAAACACCTTTTATCGGAAAAAAAATGGTTCAGGATCAAATACTCACTTCACTGTTTTTCATGAAAAAAGAGAAGGACTCCTCCTTCCTTAGTGGTGCTCACTGTCATTGGCTTATAATGCTAAAATAAAAGCTAAATGACCTCACACTCACTATATATGCAAATGAGGCTTCATTAGCGCCAGTGTTATTACCTAACGCCGACTGTGACCTAGTTCACTGCCAGATCGTGACCTGTTCCTACCTCCATTGCGTCGTAGTACATCCTCTTTGCGTCATCGTCAGTCTTGTCTGACATCAGGAAGGATTTAATCAGATACTCGTAGAAGCTGTCCCCCAGGCCTCCGATGGAAACGTGATCTGAGGAGCAGCGTGAAACAAGAAGCTCGTTTTTACAAGAAAAGGGATTGAAAGAAAAAAAGAAGGTGGAAGGTTCCACACTGAACCCATTTTCAGATTTGAACTTTTCATCCTGGACTTCAACCCGCAGGTTTAGCCCTTTGTTTGCATCCTCCTGCTAAAATACCAGGTTTTCATGGTTTTCTGCTGAAACCGCCGGACAAAAAAAAGGTGGTCTCGGGGGGCGGCGCCAACCCCCGGCTGGGCGTGCATGTCACTAAATGTGGGGTAGAAGTCAGCACCCTTTGTGATGTCACAAAATAGCGGAGGCAGAGACAGAAGTGCATGTTTCATCGCACGTTCTTCTTGGAGAACCTGAGCCACTTCATAAAGTAAAGGGCGGAACCTTTAAGATGTACCAATAGAACATCGACATCATGTCACATGATCTGCGTTTGCGCCACAATTATCAAATTGCCAGTGTCTTACTTTCTTTGCAGTGATCGATCGTGTCGAATGTACCATTTTTTCCGACTCCTGTCCTCCTTTTCTCGGATGTTCCGGGCCGTAAACTGCGTGTGATGCACTCACCGCTGGCCGCGGCCCGAGCCAAGTCTTTCAAACCTATATTGTGTAACACACTTCATACGTGTGAGAGGTAATTGAAACAAGTGGCGGTTGATTTTTCTCGCGTCGCCCTCCAGGGGCCGACATTCAAATTCATGGAGATGAATATGTTTTTTTTTCTCCTCCTGCGGAGGAGGAGGCGTGCAGGAGGCCAAATCTATTCGCTGATTCTCGTCGCGCGAACACGCGGCTTCGCCAAAACTCCCACGCAAAGGTTGCTGCCGCCACCGCGTGCGTTTGTCCTTGACAATGACTGATGAGGCGCGGCTGCACAGCCAAGATTTCTTCTGCCTATTCCGGGAGTAAACATGCGTCATTTTTCGCTTCTCTTCATCCTCACCCACCACAATTAACCTCAGTCATCATGCACATTACCCGGCCTTTCATTCCCTGCTTCAATTGTACACTTTACTTTTTTTTTTTTTTTTTTTCCTCTTGCCTCCGCCTCATCTCAGGTAAATCCGGTAAAGATTCAATTTCCTAAAGTAATTGAATCCATTATCATTTTAATAACCCAGAGCGTTGGGAGTCATATTGCTGCGGCTACAAGGGCGATATTAAAAAAATGAAAGAATATACACAGACGAAGAGCTGAGAGTGTGAGAGGCGTCGAAGGAGAGAGTTTGAACGACGGCAAAAGATTGGAAAGATGAGACTTTGCATACAAAACAGCAAGACTGTGAGGTAGAGTTGGGAAACACAGGCGCTATGAGATTTAGCAGGCAGCAAGAAATGGTCCGAATGGAAGTTAAAGGCTTTAAAGCCTAATGTTGGTGACCTCATCTTCGAAAATCATGCAAACGTTAACAAAAACGACACGTGTGCTGCTCCAATTAGAGTCCAGACCTTTGATACAAAGTAAACCCCTCAAACACACACATTTGCAACCCAGTGTGATATATATGACACTTACGTTGGACCCAGTTGCCGCTGACTGGACTCAAGAAGTTGGGATAGAGGCCGTGGGGTTTCTCAATCTTATTCAAGAGTTTCCTGATGTTCATCACCTGAGGGGACAACAGGAAGTTATGGTTTTGATTGTGCCACTCCGTTCATCCGCTGACGGGTGGTGAAGCTGTTAAAAAGGTAAAAGGTGAGTCCCACCTTCTCTTTGTAGATGGGGCTCCTGGAGAGCTCTGTCAGGTGCATGAACTCCAGGTGGAGGGTCCCAAACTCGGCCAGGATGGAGCTCCCGGCTGAGGCCCAGCCCCAACTCCAACTGGTGCCACTGCAATAGAGACCACGCCCACAAAGATAAGTATCGCAGGTTGCTGCCACGCGTGTAACCTTTAAAATGCAACAGGAACCAATCAGAATTCATCTCTGAAATCCAATATTGCCAGTCTGGAATGCCACGCTAAAATAGCATTTAAAAAGAAAAAAAAAAAAGAAACTGAAGGTTTTTCTTGATGGACTTTCTTGGCTTTGGCAGAAGTTCCTTCAGTTCCCTGTGGTGCACAGATGCCAGCTAGCCACAGGGCGTTTATTTTATGCATCACGATTGGTTGGGTTAAACGCGACAGACGGATTATTCGCCCAATCGCCTTCCAAGCATCGCATCCTCTCTCCAAAGACTTCTGTTGGCTCTTCTACTGGATGGACGAACACGATGAAACCAACGGATTCTGGAAACGTTCCGTCTGCCATCTTTCTTAATTTCCCTGAAAGTTAATTTGGCGTTTTATGTTCGCTGGAATCACCATAAACATTTATAACAGGCTGTCAGACGCATATGATTTGTTTCGGCTTAAATAAACACATTAGGTGTTCGCAGATTAACCTTTTGCCATCATCTACCGCGAAGCCTCCTGCCAGCCGTGATTGATGCAGAGGAAATCTTCATTAACCTCAACTTGACTCGACTCGACGTGGCAGCAAAGGGATGTATATACCAACAGTTTGACGGAAGCTCTGAACACTCGGCTGAATTAACGCGGCCGTCCCTGCTGGGCTTCGCTAATGTAGCATGGCTAACAACGCCGTAAAGAACTCATTTTCTGTCCACCTGTCATCTCGGAGAGGGCGCGCTAATGCAAACAGGCGCCTTTGATTACAGGAAAGGGGCTCATTTGCATTTAGCAGATCACTTTCAAGTCTTAGGAGATCAAAGATCGACGGCAATGAATTGAAATCTCGACTCGGGAGAAGAGAGAGGACGATGTGAGAGGGGGGAGATGAAGGCAGGTGGCGGGAATCAAAGAGGCGGCCGTGCCCATGAAAGTTGGTGTCATTGAGTGTTTTTTGTCTCCAGTCACATCCGACCAGTCTATGAGAATGTTGGGCTTTTATGTGCCAGTCGTAGTGGGGTTTTACAACTATTTTTTTTTGTTTTCATAAAACCTTTGTTTTGCAACTACTTCTTTTTATTCTATTAGCTAATGAAAAAAACATCCCAAGTTCCCAGCGCTCAGATTACTTTCCTAAAGACAAGAAAGATATGATTTATTATTATGGAACACTTTGCTAACACTTCATGAAGGATGATGTGCTCAGAGTCATTTTTAAAAATGTAACAAACAAAACATTAATCTATATTTTAGGGAATTCTCGAATTTATTGAATAATGGATAAACACAAAAGTAAAATATTAAATAAAATATCTGTAGTGTAAAACACTTTGAAAAAAATAAATGACTATCATTAACTTAATACATCTTGTGGTTGTTTTACTTTAAATATTACATATCACAATTTCACACATACTGTATCAAGGCTGGACTGGTGCACAGCAAGAGTATAATTATTTATCCATGTATGTGTTCTTTTATCAGACCAGTGCGTGCAAATTCGGGTCAGCTTGCCTGTTTTCCCCTTGACACACAACATGGCTGGCGATCTGAGCGGCCGCACTCCCGCCTCCCATCTGCGCCACGGGCCAAACGCTAGCGATGTAGCAGGAATTAGCAGCAGAATAAGGTAATTAAAGCTGCCAGCAGCTGTCCGGCCCGACTGCCGGGTTAATTGGTAGCAGGTGGATGGCTGCGACGGCAGTGCCAGGAAGTCCTTCATGAGATTAGAAAATAAGAGGACCGGGAGGGGGCGGTGCTATACGGTGGGATTTATCAAAGCCTTTAAAACAATCCATGAAAGCGCAGTTGCGGCTAATTAAATTAAGATAAGCATCTGAGGCTTCTCGCGCGATATGACTCATAATGTGGCACCTAATTTGTAATTTGTGTTTCGGGGTAAAATGGGGGCGAATTCAGAGGTTTCAGTCTTGTAACATCAATCAGGTTGTCCTTGACTCTCCTCTAGTCGTTAACTGGTTTCACCACTAATGCACAAAATGTTTTATGGAAAGAGGTTTTGGCAAATTAACTGTGTGTCGTAGCGAAGATTTAAAACCAGCAGGAAAACTTGGTTATTAGCGTCACTGTGTTAGCCACGTGAACGGAGGAGGGCTCCTCGGCCTCACTCGTGAAAGAAAACTGTGTGCCAGCCGTTCTTGACAGTGTTTGCTGTACGAGTATCTGATGTCACTATGTTTTATGTAGCCTTGTTAATTTGTGTCAACTCGCCTAATGGAAATGTGTCACTACCATTTTTATTTTATTTGCTTGACACTCTACGGAAACGGTTGGTTTCCGATAGATGTAAAGATGTAAAGATTGGCTGCCTTGGCAGTAAACCTCGGTTTGTTGAGACAAATTTCCGTCCTAGACAAATTTGTTCACATCACAAATCAACGACGTCTCGGGAGAAAAACAAAATTGTAAAATCGGGAAACAGAACTGTCGTTAAAAATGTTTTCCCCACAGTGATGGACTGCTGATTAGCGTTGACTCCCCTCTGTCGGGGAGCAGAGCTGGAGGTGAAGGCCAGTGCAGAGACTCACCTCCCCAGGTTGATGACTCCACGGGGGATTCCCGTTGGCGTGTTGAAGGCCGGCAGCAGCTTCTCTCCGAGCTCCAGCACCTTGTCCTTGAACACCTGGCAAAGACAAATCAACAAACCTATCAGCCCCTCAGATCGATCGTTCAGTCAGCTTGTGAAAAGTTCATCAGTTAGAAGATCTATCTATCTATCTATCTATCTATCTATCTCTAGCTATCTATAAAACATAGCTTTATATAACATAAAGCCTTTTTCATCTGAGAATGCAGTGTATGGGATATGTGCAATAAATTCATTCATTCATTCATTTTCTATACCCGCTTATTCCTGTTCAGGGTCACGGGGGTCTGCTGGAGCCTATCCCAGCTGTCTTAGGGCGAAGGCAGGGTGACACCCTGGACAAGTCGCCAGTTCATCGCAGGGCCACATAGAGACAGACAACCATTCACACTCACATGCACACCTACGGACAATTTAGAGTGTTCAATTGACCTCACATGCATGTTTTTGGAGTGTGGGAGGAAGCCGGAGAACCCGGAGAGAACCCACACAGACACAGGGAGAACATGCAAACTCCACACAGAAAGGTCACAGGTCCGGGCCCCGGAATCGAACCCACGACCTTCTTGCTGTGAGGCGGCAGCGCTAACCACTGCGCCACCGTGTCGCCCGTGCAATAAATTATCACAGCTAAAAAAATCGCTAGCTCAATAGTTTCCTTCTTGAAACAATGTCTTGTTTCCGAGCATTTCGAAAGGAGAGCAAAACAAGGGCGGCTCCAAAAACCCTGCAGGTGCAAAAAGGCATTTTTGAGACTAAAATATCACTGTTGTCAGCCCTTCAAATATTAAGACTACCAACACGTCAGGCATCAAGCTCCAAAGGATGCAAAGCCATTTATCAAACCTCTATTAGCGAGGGGATCAATACATGGGCAGATGCTAAAAAATGCTAAAAAGACAGAGTGGATGAGCGAAGAGGCATCGAGGGAGGGGAGGAGAAGCTTCCAGGAGACAGAGGGACTCGCAGAGATACAAAGAGAGCCCCGATGGGACGGAAAGTGCGAGACGGTGTCTTTGTGAGCGTGTGGGAGGTGAGAGTGACTCAGCAGAGACACTCGGCAGAGACTCTCTGCTGGATGAAACAGGAGAGACAGACACCAGCACACCTTCACTGTCCTGCTGCAGCTGCTACCAGTGCGACTCCTGCTGCTATACATCCGACCACTGTAAACACCAATGATTTATTGCAGCGTTATCAAAGCGCACTTCAAAACAGGCCTGGTGGTGGCGCTGCAGCAGCGTCACGTCAACTGAGTCTGTTGTTTATTTTTCTTTTTCTTTTTTTTCTTGCTAATGACTTGCGCCTGGTTCGTCTCTCGCTGCTTCTTCTTCCATTGATAGGAGCAGGCATGCACACACACACACACACATGCATGTACACACACACACACACACACACACACACACACACACACATGCATGTACACACACAAGTGAAGAAACAGCCGTGTCTTTGTCTTGCCTCATCCTGAGGGTAACACAAAACACGCTTCTGTTTGTGTAAATATGCAGCACAGAGGCACAAAACAGCAGAAACGCACAACGGAGCTCTGCATGTTGAGTGTGCAAGACATGAATGCGCACACACACACACACACACACACACACACACACACACATCAGTGTCTCTGAAGTCAGGCCTCTACATGGTGTTGCACTCATTTATTCCTGTTTGCATGTTTCTAAATGAGAGGATTAATTACAGCGAGGCTCCTCGGGCCGCTGCTGATTTACCGTCGGCGGCGTGCAGATTTAAAATTAAAGGCCGCGTCCATAAATCCGTGGGCTCCTTGTCTTCCGAGTCGCACAGAAAGCCCCCACAACACACACCCCAACCTTGCAATTACTCTTTGGCGCATTTTTCCGTCGCCTTCGCCCCGTCAGCCGAGGGCAAACGCAAACCAATCAGATGGCAGCAGGCGCTCGCAATATTGGGCGCGTCTACCCCCCCCCACCCGATTCTCTGTCTCGTCTGATAAAAGCAGAGGAGCGGCTCCGGATGAGCCGGGCTGATCGGATGTGACGGCCGCCGCCGCCGCCGCCTTCCCTCTCAGACGGATGAATTCCCAGGGGGGCTGCTGGAGAAGAGAAGAGGAGAAGAAGAAGAAGAAGAGGAAGAAGAGGAAGAAGAGGAAGAAGAGGAAGAAGAGGCCTGGGCGCAAAATGGCTTTTCTATCAGCCGCTGAGTGGCGAGGACACGCGTCGAGCGGCAGAGTCGTCTCTCTCACGCAGCGGGGAGAAGAGAGAGAGAGAGAGAGCGCGACGCTCTGGGGCGACGTTTTTGGGTCTGCCACATCGGTTTACCTCCCAGCCTTCGCGTCGGGCCGACAGGAGAACCAGCTTATGGGCTCGTCTGGCGGCGGCTTTATTTAGGAGACGCCGCCTCAGAGAGACGAGCTCTCAAACGGCCTCAGAGCAGAGCGAGAGCAAAGCAGCGCCGAGCCGACGAGGTCCTGGAGTAATTAAAGAATTCAGCGCCATTAAGTTAAGGCGACAATAGACTGAGATTTATTGTACTTCTACCAGGAAGGTTGTGGGTTCCATTCCTGGGTCCGGGTTCATCCTGAACGCAGTTTGTATGTTTTCCTCGCAGCCGTGTCGGTTCTCTGCTGGTTTAATGACTGACACCTGGACACATTGGGATAACTGGCTATACCTATAGACTGTTACTTTAAAATAATCCAGATGATTTTGTTTCTGTACCATTTGTCCGGTGTTGCATCACCAGTTTCGTGCTGAATCGTTGCGTCGTGCTACAGCATCGGGCAAAGGTCCTGCATATTTTTTTCTCCCGGTTCGCCAGACTAGGCTAGAAATCAGTCATAAGAGCAGCAGCTAGAAGGAGCTCTTTTTTTCTTTCTTTCTTTGGTAGGATTCTGATGAGCGTCTTGGCCTTTGACACAGACACATTTCAAACACGACATATAAATAGAAATGAATACCGTCTTACAAAGTTATTTTATTTATTATTTTAAAGCTTAGAAAGGGATTAAATTGAGGCTCAAAGTTGTTTTTGTAACAAGTGCTGTTGAGCTGCCCGCTTCCAACCCAATTACCCTTGTTGGGAAAAGTATTAATAATTCCTGCACTTAAAAAAAACAAAAAAAAAAATGCCATGTGAATGGCTCGATTCTGGAGGCTGAGAGGAGCTGAGAAAAGTGAACTTTTTTTCTGGGTTCTTGTCTCAGGAAATCGACCTGGGCAGAGTCTCACCTCTTCACTCTGTGACATTTTCTCAAGCCTGATTAAAAGCGACGGTGGATACGACGGCGCCGAGTTAGCAGCGTCGACGCAGAGCTTCATCGGCCGCTCACTCAGGGTGGCAGCTTCTGGGGCAGATCAGCGGGAACAAAGTGGCGTCTCCGTTACACCTGCCGGCTCCGACTCCCTTTATTCACCTCGGCAAAGGTGCCGCAGACGCAGCGACAGCCGATCGCTGGAGATAAAAAAAAAAAAAAAAAATCTTAATTTTTTCTTTTTTTTAAAAAGAGCTGCTGAGCGGCGGTGGCGCTGCCACAGGGAACCTGAATCTGCAGTTTGGAGCTGAATTTTCAACCCAGTTTCAAAAGAGTTTACTTCAGTGGTCGGGTTTAGCCGGGGGGGGGGGACCAAAGCCGGGCCGACGCGGACGAGGTCGTCACTCTTCACTCCGGGTTCCTTCAGCTCCCAGATTGACTCCCTGCATCATAAAATCCCACTGATGACATTTTGAGACTCCTCTGAAGTTGCCTGGGCTGAGAGCTGCTCTCTGTTTCAACCTTCAGCCGCTCCGTCTCACTCCGACACATGGCTGCGCATGAGTTTCCTCATTTATTCCAAAATCCCCTAAATGTCAAAGGTTTATTGTTTTCCAACTGTAATATAATATCTCCAGCCTGTGAGCGAACCTGCGGAAATGAGAAACCACTGTTTTGCTGCCTCCTATGTTTAACGCAGCTGTTCAGAGAGTGAAAGTGTGTGTGTGTGTGTGTGTGTTCTGAAACACAGGCCTGATCATCAGCCTTTGTGACATCACACGGGGCACTGACACCACCTCCGGGTTAGGGAGAAAGCCAGCAGCCAGACTTTGACTCCGCCCTCTCAGACTGTCTTGTTTTTCTTCCTTCCAAAACATGTGGAAAGTCCAACAAAGCATCAGCTCTGGAGGCTGTAAACAGAGGGCTAAATGGCTGAGAATGGGTCCAACTGCTGGACCTTTAAGCTTCTGACGCTACATCAGACGAAGACAAACCCCCAAAGGAGGGGGACATTTTTTCTTTTAATAAAAAAAAACAAAAAAAAAACATACTTGAACTCCTGCCTGGTGCCTTTAACGTTTCACCCAGTTAATTACAAGGCAGACGACAGCATAGTGAGTGCTTAAAACTGTCGAGGGCAACCTAGTAAGAGAAGAGAAAGTGCGGCGAGGCCACAATAAAAGGAGAAACGTCTAATTTACTGCTTAAAGCTGCTTTTTCGTGACCTGTTCACGACACTCCTTTATAATCAAGGGTGCCAGCGCAACTGCGCCGGAGTCGCACACAAAAGTAAAGATCTGAATGTGGATATAATGAAAGATTCCGGTCAATATTGCAAATGAATGCAGCGTTTCCTGCTTTTATCTGATAGCTGATGGACGACAGACGACTCCACTGGGTTGGAAAATAAAGATATGAAGTAAAATATGCAACATTTATCTCTTGAATGTCACCCTGCATCATCTACCCTGCACATCTATAGTAATCTAGGTTAGAGCACAACGTGAAACCTCGCTGTTTAACGGCCAACACAACTACAGTTCTGCTCAGGCCTGAAGACATTCAGTCACTCAGTGGGAAGTTGCTGGAACACAGCAGCTGTGCTGTTTCTCACCCGGCGGCTCTCGTCAATGTGAAGGACCCTGCTCCGCTGCCCTTCCAGGGCCGAGAGGGGGGGGGGCAACATGGGGAATTGTACCAGGAAGACAGCTGAAAGCACCTCAGTCGCTGGGTGTAGATGCACTGATTGAAAGAAAGATTACAAGTTTCCGCTCCGGCTGTCCTCCAGAAAGTGTCGACTCTCTCAGCTGGATCTGACGACTGACAGGGGGAGACGTTTCCCGACACATTGATTTTGTCCCTGATTTCACAAACTCCTGCAGGTGCTAGCAAGCTGCTAGCTGAGCGTGAAGCAGAAGAGTCCACAGGTTGCAGCTCCTCCTCCGGCTGACCACCACGGGTCAACGAGTCCTCGAAATGGAGAATCCTCGAAAAAAGAAACTGATTCTATCTCTAAATCTAAGAAGCAACATTTTATTATACGTATAAAAGGAATTTAAATTTAAGCTTTTGTCATTTCCTTTCAATCTGCATAATTCACTTCACCAAAGAAACCCAGTAATTTCGTATTTCTTTCTTTCTCGTTCAACATAAAGTGTTTAATTGCTTATTTATTTATTGTTTCTTCGTTTTCTTTCTGCACCAGAGACAAGCAAAGAATCAGAAGAAAGTTGGGGCAGATCTTTGCTGATCGCTGGTGCTGAAACAACACATTCTGCCAACCAGACCCTTTGTGATGTCGCAGAGGGCACATACACCCTGCCCTCGCCCAGGTTAAACTCCAAGACAGTATAATCAGAATGCTAAATACAACATTTTCTGGAGATCTACACTGGGTTTTATCTTTTCCCCTGCTAATTAATCATGCTAAACTGCTCCGCTGGTGGAAAAATAAACATCTGAAAACGGATGTAACGTGGGACCTTTAATCCACCGAGACGTAATTTTGCGGCTGCAATATGTTTCGCCGTCTAACTTGAGCAGAAAAGAAATGAAAACAAAAAAACACTGGCATGAGTGTCTCGAACGCTGTTCTGCTAAAACTTCGCAGCGGGTCGGAGCTGCCTCGTGGCCGCCGCTCCCTCGCTCCCCAGCATGCCGGGCACTGGGATAAAGCGGCCTGCATAATTTATGCGTCTCCCGAGAGCGAGCGCGCGAACACGCCGGAGCAGATCCGCTGAATTAGACATGAGGCCCTCTCGCAGAAAAACAAACGTCGCGCTGAAACGGAGGCGGCCGCCACCAAAGCCCGAAATGGAAAAAAAAAAATCAAACAAGTGTCGGACCGCAGCTGGGAAGACAGAGAGAAAGAGAGAGAGAGAGACAGAGAGAGAGAGAGAGAGAGAAATGTCGACGTCACAGCTGCGGCTACAAAAAGTGAAGTCCATCACTGTGATGTGCACGAACGAGCGCACCGTGTGACGCACTAAACTGGGCATAAAGCAATCGTGTCACACTCAGCTGACTGCAGCTACTGTATCTCCCCCAGTTCACATTAAAAGCAGCGATGCAAACATGCAACATGCATGGCTGTCTTCCTTATGATGTTGCTCCAAGCCTAATTACGGCGAGCATGAAAGCAAACCATTATATCTGGCCCGCATGTGTGTGTGTGTGTGTGTGTGTGTGTGTGTGTGTGTGTGTGTGTGTGTGTGTGTGCGCGCGCGGGAATGCCAGGAACAAACTCATTCCATACTAACAGGATTATAATCCGTGCAAACGTTGGATTGGCTTTTGCAATCTTGGTCATTGCCTGGATGTTTCAGCTGGTACAATTTTTTCTTCTTTCATGTAAGATGCTGTGCATGCTCCAGTTATTCTTAGAGAAGAAAAAAGTAATCGGACAGCCATTTTTATCTGTGTTGAATGCTACTGCCGAATGCGGGAACCGAGGCAGGAAGGAGTTAATCCTGCCCACATTTCACAGCTTTGGGAAAATACTTGGAGACTCCTGGAGGATCCTGTTAAGATTTATCTCGCTGCTACCTGCCACAGCAAATCAGCGCCAGCCACGGTCCAGGAGATAATGATTTTGGCAGCATGGGTCCTCGTCAGCCTTACCCGCGAGTGCCACATTCTCATCCCCTCAAAAAACTAACAATAGGGATTGTCCTTTTTATCTCAGAATGATGCTCCGAAACCTGTTTATACATTGATGGATGTCGCGTAAAATCAACTCATCAGGCGCATCCGCTGATGCATCAATAATTAAAAATCATCCCCCTTAGCGGAGGGGGGATGAGGGTGGCTGCCAGTGCGATGCGTCGAGCCAGCGCTTGTTGGGACGGCGGCTGACAGGTCCACTTCCTCGTTATCGCTGTGACAGGCTTCTCTGAGGGCCGTTGTGGGAGGACAATGCGATACATTCTGACCGACTCGGGCCGACAGGAGGCTTAACAGGTACCTTCCTGCGTGGGCGCCGACGGGAAGAAGTCCCGCGGGAACGGTCCGAGAGATACCGCCAGAGCGCGTGGGTGACGGATTCGGGTTTTCACGCATATGTTTTCTGTTCCCTGCCAGAGGCTTGTGACGATCAAAGGATTATAGTGTAAAACTTATAAAAGGGGGCCTGCAAAACCCGTATAAGTCAGACTACGATAGAGACTGTGGTACAAAAAACAAGTCGAGCTGATAACGACAACGACAATGACAGCAGGCAAACTTCACGGGAATGCTCAGAACGAGACAACATTCTCTCCTTCCAGTGGATTTTGTAGAAGGCCGGTGGTGAGGATCAACGACCATACCGTCCATACCCAAGAACACCATTGCCAGTCCAGTCTGGCATATTTTAACACATCGTGCCATCTTCCAACCCCAACGAAGCACATCCTGCAGGATACACGTCTAGCTACATGTTTCATGGCGGCATCAGAACAAAGATTCTTGCAGGCTGTACAAGAATCTCTGGATGAATGGATGTCAGAATTCCTTACTACGCTGACGACATTCAAGTGAATTCAGATGACGCTGACCAGCTGTTTGATCTGCAGGCAACTCCGCGGTCAAGAGGTCGGCTGCATCGTCCAGGTTGCTTTTGGTACACGTGACACTTGAGCAAAAATTCTAATCACATTGAGGTCTATCTAGATCCCACAAATGCAGCCCCACCACCACCGCCACGAAGCGGTTTCAGCAAAAACAGCTGCCAAAAACATCAAGCGCGACCGCGTGCCCGGAGGCCTTGGCCAGCTTCTGTTTAGCGTCGCTACAGAGGGATTGCTGACGTTCTGCCAACGCACCGCCGTTATCTAAAACGATAGTTGTTGCAGCCCATTTCCGACACTCTCCTCAGCATACGGAGCAGGATGCGGTTTTTATTTTCCCGCCTCCATTTTTCACCTGCGGCGTGATGGATCCTTGTAATTCCTTCAAGAAAACCCTCCATCAGCCTCTTGCACTTCCACACCTCGGGGACACACTTGGACGGTGACGGGCTCTGGTCTCCGATTGGCCTGACAGGCCTCCTGCTGTGGCGTGCGCCCATGTTGCCATAGTTTTTGGGCTGACACAGCACAGCGGTTTCATCCTCACTCCATCTGTCTTGGTTGTCATGGGGGTAGGTGGGTGTTCGGGTGGTCGGGGAAATGCTGTGATTACACTTATATTTTTACATCCATCCTACTGCCACTCCTCTGCCTTCACATATACAATGTATCTCTATGGTGACTCTAGCACACAACAAGCAGGAAAGAGAATGTGTATTTGGAGGGGCCACAGACCCTTTTGTTGGAGGCTAAAGTGCTCGTAGGTGGAGGAGGAACAAAGTGATCCCTGACTCAATCGTTTTTTTTTTTAAACGTGAATTTGTAGTACTCATTCATTAGTGGCCTTCTGTACCCACAAAATACTTGGAGAAATGATCACACTTCTAGCCTTTTACTGCCATCTTTCTAAAATATTTTCTTTGAAGATTATTACATAGTCTGGGCATTTGGTTCCTGAACAATTTAGCCATTGGGAATTTAGGACCTTGGAAACCATGGTTCAGTAAAGAGCTCATGCCTGCTGAGGCAACGCTTGAGGGAATGTGCCGTGTTGCTTTTCCACCTGATGATTAAGCTCCAGCAAAACTGTGGTTACTGGCCCTTAGCCATCTCCCATGGAACATGCTAATAAGGTTAATTCCAGTTTTTCCTCCGGGTCTTTGTTGATTTTCTTCATGAGCGCAACCGGCGGTGCGTCGGAATTCTCATTCTGGACACAGCGAGAATAAGGGCAATTCGACTCTCGGGGGCGGGGGGGTGGCACCAGCTGACTGAGAGAGTTAGCTGTGGGCATGACGAAGAACATAAATAAGCATGAGTCACTCTGTCACTGCTCCATGTAACAGGAGTACTTGGGAGTTTTTGACCTATAACACTGAGTGAAATATCTTTGGGCTGAAGATGCCGAGCCGAATACTCTTACGAGAGGGTGACTAATGGTGTCTAATATTCTCCAAATGCCTGGACGCGTCGGGCTGCGGGGGTCGTCTGAGAGATCCCTGTCCTGTCACAAATGTCATCACTCATAGACGTTACATGGGACTTAGCCTTTTGATGCTAATTAAAACTTACCGCATACCCAAAGCCTTGATAAAAGAGGAAGTGACGGGTGAGCAGCACCGGAGAGGGGACACAGAACTGGAGGATTCGAGTCACAGGTCCATAAAATCTAATGCAGCAAAATTCAAATGTGCCAGTGCTTCCTGATAGATTCATCTATACGGAGGCATGTTGGTTTTAAAGTGAATGAGAAATGTTAACACTAGGCTCAGAAAATCTGCAAAGTAATGTTTGCAGTACACGGCACTTGTAAAACCTCTGCAAACAATACCTATGCATTTCAATGTGGGATTATATTCACAGCACCATTTCATTTATATTAATGCTCAGCAAGTCTAGAACCTCAGGTCAAAAACTGCCTTTGAGACGACAGAAACCGTTGAAATAAAGGGTGGAAGGTCACCGGATACTTTGGAAATTACGTGGATTGTATTAATCCACTGTGAGGGTTGACGCACAAAGAGCAGAATAAACACATGAACCATAAGACTGACTCTGATGCCATACAACAAGTCTTATTTACATTCCCATTGCGCCCTGGAACTGTGAATTCCAAAACTGAAGCACCAAGAAATCAGGCAACCAGCAGCTTTGAATATCTGTGGACTTCAAAGCGTTCCTCTGTAAACAGTTTAATAAAACACTTGATGCAAGATTCCTTAATGAAAAAAAAAAAAAAAAATCCCACTGTGTTTGTATGTGTTTGCTGGTGCATGCATTGCCTCGATTTGTCACATCTGGGTGCAAAAGCTGTTATTTGAGCGAGCGGGTGGCCTCGGGTTTGAGAGTCTGATGTTTTAAATGTTGCTTATTGATGCATAGGAAACAATCAGCTTGAAGTGGCGCCATTTTTTTTTTTTTTTTTTTTTTTAACTATTTGTGTTTTTCCGTTCCAGCAGAGCAAAGCCAGCGGGGAAAGGTGGAACGCTGGCCGAAGTGCCGGCCACTGGGGCCCCTGTGCAGCTCAGGTAATGCATGCAAAATGCACCACTGCTTGTGTTCAATTGTGTTTTTTTCATTCGGTTGTCCATTCTGTTTTACTTTACAGCCACGTTTGTTGGTGCAACTTCAACCACTAAAGCATTTGCAGGCAGAAAAAGTGCAAGCCCTCAAGACTCAAACAGGACTGTTTACACACTGAGATGAATGTCATCCTTCTCTCCCACTTCATTATGGATGAGAACCCTAAGCTGGCAACCACCTGGTGCAATATTGGTGCTTTTGGTCCTTCTGCGCTTTACTTCAGGCATTTGATTGTCCTTAGGTTTGGAGGTTATCACGCCATCTCTCCCTCAGGCATGCGTTTGATGTTGGATGTCATGTGACAAGATTCTATAAAATAAAATGTCCATGTGTTAGGGTATTTTTAACAACGCAAGATCGAAAAAATGTGTCATTTCAAGAGCACCCCTCCACACCTCATGCACTCTGAAGAAAGGCACCGAGTATCGTTCCTGCAAAACTCCCTGGCTTTGTAAAAGTCACCTTGCTGTGCTCGTCTGCCACATTCTGGCCAATGAATCCCACTCTTTGTGCAGAGTGACATTTGCTAACGTCCCCAGCGCAGCGGGAACGTCGGTGCATCATTGGGATAAGACATCGCACCCCCTGAACGATTCTGCCGTCCCCATCGGGGGTCGCAGGAAGTCCTGCTGCTGGTCGGTTCGCGTTAATTTCAGCGTGCTGCGGGGAGCTCCCCCGTCCGTCCCGCTGACAGCAGCAGAGCCCTGGCATCTCGTGGGGAAAGGCGCGCCGTCACTCCCGCCGCGGCGCCGTCCGCTCCGGAGGCGTGACATTTCTCCCCCTTGCCTGTCTCTTGCTCTTTCTTCTCACCGGCTCAGTGCCGCAGCTGCTTTCAAGCAGCGGTGGGTGTGACAAGACGGAAGAGACACCAGAGTTCGCCCGGCTTTGTTAAGAGATGCGAGCACCTCACAGCGGCGGCGGCTGGCCAAGGTGACACAGACTCAGGGCAGCTACCTACCAGAGCCAACTTTGCTCTTCTCTAGCCACTCAGAGGCACAAGGCGGATTTAACAATCTGCCAAACGGCCAAAATGCTCCAATTAGCCGCCAGGCACAAAACTGCGCATTTGCACTTTACCCAAAAAAAAAAAAAAAAACAAAATGATAGGAAAATGTGAAAGACCATTAAGCATTTGGGCCCAGTGAAGCGAGAGGACAGTCCCCCGCCACACCCCACTCCCTCCGCAGAAAAAAGAAAAAGCACTTCACCTGCAGAGGCAATTAAGGCAGAAGAAGTCAGAGACAGCTTCATTATGTGGAGGATTTCTGATTGCTTCCTGTCCCCGCAGTCTTTCGAAGACGCGACACGGAGACCAAAGGAAAACGTCCGTTTGTCCCTTCACACTGCGAGCTCAGCTGACTGGAAACACTTCACTGCGCGCTGAGATTGAATTTCTCCTTTCCCACAGCAGGATTGGGACTGAGTTTATCATTCCGCTGACAGCCACTGGAGAGTAAATGCAGTCTGGCCTTTTTATTTTTTTTGCATTAATAGCCAGCCAACATGACCAGCCATTAGTGAAAAAGAAAAGTACGTAGTAAAGTGCAGACAGGGATTTACGTACTCTGTAGAATGAAGGTCATTCACGATCCTTTATTCTGCACAAGCAAAGGAAAGCAACCGCTCACAGTGCAAGCTTTTTTATATATATCTTAGATGCATTTTTCCTTCTTTACTTTCCTTCTCTAAACGAAAATTGAGTACAGCAAAAGTGAGACAATCTTAATTTGAACCTGGTGCAAAGCACCATCAGCAGCAATCACAAGCACAAACTTCTTATCAGAGAATTAAAAGCCCATGTGGCCGCCGCCCAAGCCTCTCCATTTTAATTCTACTGCTAATCGTTCAGAGATTTTTAACAAAATCCATCACCGCTATCAGCGTAATTCCCAAAAGCAAATAAAACTCTTGAAAAAACCTGAGAGGCGAAACTTAAATACGAAAAAAACAAAAGTACAACATTTAAGTGAAAAAAAAATCCTACAGAAGTTGCAAAGAATATTTTCTAAAGGTAAATATGCTTTATAACAATATGTGACTCTGTTACGTATTATGACTCCCGAAAGTGTTTTAAAGCACACACCTCTGCTAATGGACTCTTTATGATGTCATAAGGGGCCTGTATACTTCATCAATGCCTCTTTTAGGTTAGTGACCAACACCTCCAGCGAAGACAAAAAGAAGGAGCTTGTAAACAGAGTGCTAAATATAGCAGTTTTTTTCGAGACACAATTTTTTTTTTTTTTCCAGTGTCCAGCCCACCTGAGCCAGAGTGCTGCAGGAGAACCGAGCGCCGGAGGTCAAAAGTTTACATGAAAGAGATGGAGTTCTTTCCCCTTTTTCTCCCCTCTTCGGTGCAATACCTTGAGCTAATGCCAGTCCCCGAGTCCACATGTGACTGTGAGGATGCGGACGTTGCCAAAACACTGTTTGGCACCGAAACAAAGCGCCTGCAAGCCGTGCTGCGCTGGAACGACGCCCACTTCCCTCCCGGCTGTTGCCAGTTCAGCCCAGTTTCTCCTCTTTGAATCTGCGAGGGCATTTCTCCTCCATTGCTGCACTGATGGACGGTCAACTCCCAGCTGAGTTCCAGTGCAGATTACGATGATCGGTGTCATCAAAGGGCTGGCGTCAACGTTAAACTGACAGAGGCGGCACATTAGTGGGAGGAAAAAACCCTGAGTGGCACAGATTGATGTCATCAGGACTGCGGCCATTCTGCAGCTGGAGGGAGGAAAAAACAACAACTTTTTTCTTCTTTTTTTTTTCCTCGCAGGAAGTGAAAGAACCCCCGAAATGGGAGCTGCTAGCTGAGTGCGGGTCACCATGTGTTCCATCTCTGGCTGTAATGAAATGTCATGCTTGGAGGAATCGGCCCAATCTGGGCCTCCAAACACAGTTTCCCAGGACGGACGGGGGGAATTGGAGGTAAACGAGCTCGGGGATGATGTAGGTGCTGAAACAAGGGGAGGCAGTAGTTGGTTGTGGAGAATTGACATGGCGAACGAAGGGTGGCGGGGAGGCGGGGAGGCGGGGGATGATGGTGGGCGGCAGCCGGGCGGAACGGACAGCGTATTTCCTGTTGCTCCTCTGGTGCGGTTACGGACTCGTGAAATGATCGTGTCGCTGATGCGAAGCTTAAACCGTTGCTGGTCATGATGGAGTTTCGCTCACATCCCGAGAGGTTGTGAAAGGACTAAAAGTCCAACACAATCATCCCTGCTGCACCACAACCGGGTGACTGTAAGGTGGTTTTTGCTGCTGGATAGACTGTTTCTTGGCTTCTTCGGACCCTGGTTCCCCTCCAGCTGCAGATTCCTCCCACCGTCACCGTGCACAATAGCTGGCAACTCCAAATAGCATGTGTGTGGATGGTGGATTGTCCACCTGGCGACTTGTCCAGGGTGTAGCCCCGCCTTCAGGGTGTAGCCTTCCCTTTAGCCTGAGATGGCTGGGATTGACTCCAGCATCCTCAAGACCCTGGACGTAGGATGGATGGATGGATGGATGATGGATCAATGGATAGATTTTATACTATGACAACACCTCCAGTTGCCCTGTTGTGAACACACAACGGCCACACACACACAAATCCATCCAAACCCAATCATCTGCCCCTGAACTCTGAAGGAAAGGAGTGAGGAACGTTCACTTTCTTCTGCAAACACTTTTTTTGTCACAAGATTTCAGATTCTCCCAATCAAAGGGGCCCCAATATTGATCGAAGCAGGAAAGTAATTTCAAAGCCATGTTTAATATTTGTTCATCGTCACTGTCTCAAATCCAATGATTTGCTTTGTGCTCAGATGTGATGAAGCGGAGGAGCGACGTCGTGGCCTCCAGCAGGTGGAGTGAAAGCAGAAGACAGTGAGTGAAAGTAAAAATGATCCCTGCAACACCCTCTACTGTTGGTTAATCTAATTTCTGATTGAATACTGATTGACGACAAAAAGCATTTTGCTTTGTAAACTAGAATATTCACCAATCTCTCTGCCCGTAGCGACAGTGTACAGCCATGCTAAACATATCATAGTCAGATTATGCCAAAAGATCTAAAGCCATGTTGTCTTATGAATCCACTCCAATAGAGGAGAGTTAAAGAAAACGCACACAAACAACAACAACATCAACAGCAGCAGAGCCACATCAAAAACCCGGAACCCGGATCCCGTTGGAAGGCAACAGAGATGAAGTGCGTGTGGCCGCCTCCCTGAAGTCTTTGAAGCCCTTTGAAATGAAGTCCTTAGAAAGCAGGAGGGAGGGAGAGACGGGAACGTGAAGTGGCTGTCGTCCGACCCGGAACAACCCGGCAGGACACTTTCAGCCGACGCACTCCCAGTCTTTCATGTGATATCAAAACACACGGCGCCTCATTTCATAGACACCAGCTGAACAGAAAGTCTCCACTTTCACGACAAAGGAGAAAAAAAGCCGTCTTTTTATATTTTGCTAATAACCAAAAGTGCAATCTAAGACAAACAAGGGTTGTTTTTTCACCCAAACTCACAATTATTGTCTTTATTGTTTTTTTTAGCAGCGCAAACAAATTATCCAGAGATTGGCAGCGGAGATGAACCAGGCGCTTGTTGTCGGCTGGCTGCGGCGCTTCGCTGATTGAAAATGTCAGCCGTGCGGCTCTTGACCCGCAGCTCATGGTAAACACTGCTGCCCGCCGCCTCGTGTCCGCCTCATCCTTCCTGCCTTAATGGGACCTTGTGACTGACACCTGCCAACACAGAGCTGCAGGGCTGCTGTCAGACAGCTGCATTGTGAGTGTGTGTGTGTGTGTGTGTGTGTGTGCATAGGAAGCAGAGGTTGACTCAAATGGTGGATACACGGCCATGAAAAGTCTGTTTGTGTCTGAGAAAACATCTCTGCCGGTGTTTCAAGCATGTCGTCGACTCTCAGACAAGTGCAGCTACACGACGGTGATCAACCAGTCCAGTTCAGACTGGAGGAAGAAAGCTCAAGACAAACTGTCCCCCGGTGACATTTGTCGTCTTTTTCCCAACTTAGGAACGGAAAACGAGAAGCAGCTGGTCTCCCGACGTGCAATAAAACGCCGTCAACTTCAATTTTAAGACATGCCATGAAATGACGCGGTGGGCTGGATCCGGCGTCGGAGGTTGACACTAAACACCTGAGGAACAATGTAAACAAGTAGGAGGAAGAGGAGGAGATACACAAACGGGTACAAAGCACAGGTTTGTGCGCTCCTGCTAAAGTGTCGAGAGGATTATCAAATGACGAGTCAATGAGGAACACGCCTGTGCTCTAGAAGAAAGAAAAATCTAAACCTGAGCCCTCACGTACACGGGGACACACACACACACACACACACACACACACACACACACACTGAGATAAATGTTCATTTGTACCATATTTGTAACTGTTACGTGTGGCACCGGCCATCTGGCTGCTGTCACCCACAGCTGCTAAAAAATACATCCCTGCAGCTGATGGCAGCCGTCCTGATTTCCAGGAGAAGAAGAAGAGGAAGAGGAAGAGGAAGAAGAACAACAACAACCTCATCCCCCTGGTAAGGAACCCCGTCCACGTTCCTGTCCTACTCAGCAGCAGCTGCATTCAGCCCTGCAGGCATATTAACCAGCGTGTCAAACAATATTTCACCTCCCACCTGTCAGGATGCGCCGTAATCCGAAGCCCCTAGGCAGCCAAGAGTTATGGATTTACTTTCCACCAGCGACGGGGGACTGTTTTTTTTTTTGTTCGTTTTT
Organism: Thamnaconus septentrionalis; assembly: GCA_009823395.1. NCBI lineage: Eukaryota > Metazoa > Chordata > Actinopteri > Tetraodontiformes > Monacanthidae > Thamnaconus > Thamnaconus septentrionalis. The sequence goes on along the minus strand of CM020511.1, from coordinate 3,909,787 downwards.
TTGGTCAAGTCAGCATTCATCCCTACCTGCAGAACGCCGGCGTGATGTCAAACGTCACGCATACAGAAGCAGCGCTCTCGCTAAATATGCATTGGATCTCCACCAGCCGAGGCTTTCAAATCTGCTGTGATACGCTCTGCTTTTTGCCCCAGCTACGTTCTCTTCTTCTGCGCAAAGAGCTCACGAGTCCCGCTTGGAGAAATCATGTTACACTGGCAGGCTCCCCGGGGAGGAGGCGGATTCATTTAATGACTCTCGGGAGACAAATGAGACACCTTCAACGTGAAAGAAATAAAGAGGGAGGAGGGGAAACACGGCGATGGCAAGAGATAAACAGAGGGAAGAGGAGGCAACAAATAAAATGACTAAGTGAAGAAGATGAGAAGGGAAGAAGATAAATGTTTGCATGGGTGTCAGAGGAGGACTAACAGAGACGCAACAGATTTGCCCAGGAGTCACACTTTAATCAATGAATAATGAATTTGTTTAATGAAAAAAAGAAAAAAAAGACGCAGTGATTTATTTACTTGTGTTCAGGTATGAAATCACTTTCACCCTTTTATTTATTTACGACAGGGTGACATAAATGAGTAAAACAAAGTCATTAAATGGCTAAATAAATGCTTCATAATGTCTACAACAACTCTATTGTTAGCGTGCACGGTGCCACTCACGTGCTCCAAGACTCACAATCAGACTAACAACCTGTTCTGTCCTGCTTTCAAGGAAGTAGGAGCGACAAATAGGAGTTTTCAGGAACTTTCAAGAATTTTCTTTCATTCCGCATCAACTTCTTTCTCATCTCATATTTCAGCTGTAATGCCGGCAATATTTGTTGACAAACCCCTTGGAATTGAGTGTTCATCACTTTATGAATCATATAATCTTGTTGATGTGCAGCTGTCACGGTGCGTCTAAAAGCAGCAATGATTCTTTTTTATTCTAGAAAACCATATTCCATTTTCCTGGCAATTTTCCTGGCAACCCTGAGTGCAGGAGGAAGCAGGTGCAGAAGATGGATGGATATTCCAAATTTTTCACACACAGAACCAGCACAACACACCGCATTGAGGTCGCAGGGCCTCCAGCTGGACGTCCGAGATGCAGAACACCTGCAGCTGAAGCTGCTGTGAACGCGATGCTGGGAATCAGGCGGATGTGCAGGACTCCTTCCTGTGAGCAATCAATCACCCAGACGTGGATGTTATATTTGTTGCATGACTTGGTGGGACGACTGTCGGCTGTGACTGACGGGACCAATGAATTTCTCCTGCGACGCCTGTGGTAAAACAACCCACTCGCAGTGATTTGTGAGTTTGGTTTGTGTTTCGTTTTTGTTTTTGTTCCTGCCGCCTCGGCGGTTTTGCGTTTTTCCTTCGCATCCATTACGGAGCCGACCCGTTCGCTGGCTCGCTGGCTCGCTGGCTCTCGGGCTTCAATCAGACCACGCAGGGCGATGACGGAGCGCCGCGCTAATGTCGGCTGATCGCCAGCCGTGTCACACAGGAGGCGCGACAACACGGGCGACCGGCCATCAGTCACCCGCTCGTCATTCCCGCTATCGCCTCGCTCGCTCTTTAAGATGCAGAGTGCAGCGCGGGATTGTGGGTAGTAGCCAGCGTCTCGTGCCAGGAATCAAATCAAGTGAATCGGTGGGCGTCATCATGACGACTGCCAATAGCCAGAGTGCAATAAATCAAAACGCTCACAAAATAGAGGTTTTTGTTTTTTTTTTTTAGTTTTCGTGGCTCCATGATGCAGGTGAAGAAAAAGAAAATGATTAAGCAGGAGGTGGGACTTCATTTGAATGACAGATGTGGAAAATAATCATTGGAAAAACTCAATTCCAATTCAACCCATTTGGATTTGGCACTTCACTTTTTGGATCAGTTGGTACAACAACAATTTAAAAAAATATTTAAAAAAAAAACATTTCACATACATTAAATAGGTACAAGAATCAGGATATAAACTTTTTTAGATCATACTAACAAAAAGCTCTATATTTTTTTTTCAATTTTCTGTTTTAACTTTCCATACAAACAGAAAACATGTTCATACTTGTGCTTCCACCCTCCCCCCCGACCCCCCCATTACATACATAAATGAATAAACAGCAATCTGATTTGGGTTTCCCTCTCTGAAAAGAGAAAATACAATCAGGGCCCAGAGGGGCTTCTCCTCCCGTGGTGAGGAGTTCTGCAAAGGCCTTTTAGCTGCATATAATTATAGCAAAGTTACGCTACACGGCAGAAAAAGTCAATAACGGCCCTTTGTGGGATCTGGTGGAGAAGCAAAAAAAAGCTTTAGTCTCATATGTGGATCCCTTTAAATGTGCAAAATCGGCGGCAGCCTGAAGGTTCCTCCGGGGAAAAATCCAGCCGAGTTCCCCCAGCTGCACTTTTCTGGTTATTGTTTATTATCTAACTGATTAACCGCGAGTGGGTCTTCTAACGGCCCCCCTTCCCCAACCCCCCACCTCCACCTCCCTCCCAAATTAATGAGCTGCTTTTTATGTGCCTAATTAATGACCGTCGCCGCAGCGGCTCCGTGCAAAAAAAAAAAAAAAAAACGCTCACTCAATTACATTCGCAATTGGAATGCCGTTGCCGTTTTGCAGCCTCGCCAGCGCAGGACGTGAGGCGGCGCAGACACTCGTCAAACCGAATGGAATTCGACCGGACAGACTTTGGGATTTTTTGGGAGGCGACAAGTTCGCTTCAGTTTAGTTCACGTCGCCGTTCGCGGCTCCGAGTTCGGCGACGGATCCACACACACAGAAAAAAAAAAATGAATGAATTAAAAATGAGTTTAAATCAAGGCAGCTGTCAGCAGAGTCGCAGCCACTCTTGCTCAAAGCTTGTTTTGCTGCCAGGCTGTGACCTTGTGTTCCAGGGTGTGTGTCATATTCGGAGCGCTCCTGCTTTTATATCATTTGCTCTGGATTTATTGTGTTGTGAGCGAGCGGCAGGCGTCACACGCAGCGGCGGCGACACGCCGAGATGTCAAACCAGCAAAGTGGAAAAAAAAATGTAGCTGTGTAACTGCTTCCCAGTGAGGCAACCCAGGGGCGATTCTCAAGGTGGCTGGTTTGAATAAAAGATGAAGGGCGACGCCCCACAGGGTCTGACGATCAACACCCGAAGGAGGCAAATCAAGACGTTTCAAATCTTCACTCAGTCAAATCTGACGTTGCTCATCCACCTCGACCGACCGACTCATCGCGTTTCCGGTCGAGCTAATTTTGAGGAAGCTTGTCGCGTTTTGGGCGAACTGTACCTTTAAGGCGGCAGCGAGAGCCCAGCAAATCTAATCTGATGGATCATTAAGGCCGTTCCTAACGTCGTTAGCCGTGTGGCGCAGCCATGACGCAGCCATGAGCTCTTTATTTATAGCTCCTCTCCTCTCTCTCTCTGCCGTCCGGCTGCAGTCGGACGAGCGAAAGAGCTTTTTTTTTTCCCTTCCTCACCTCTGCGGTTGAACAGAATACCGGCGTTTGATGCGAAAAACGCGGACAAAGAAGGAGACGCTTGGCTGCGAAGATTCTATTTAGTGATTGTGATGGCTCCAGAATCTGACTAGGTATCCAGTTTTCTGGGCAACGCCCCCTGACAGGGCGGCGCCCCCTGCCTGTCCACTGTGGAGCTTTATCTTCCGAGGTCAACGGGCTCATAACAGTATCGATCTTGATGCCGTTGGCTGCAATCGATGCCTTCCTGGAAGGGGTGTGCGCGAGTGTGTGTGTGGCTGCTAGTTTGTTGGCCCTAATGGGATTCAAAGACACTCGCCTATTTGCAGTCGGCATGAAAAAAGACAGAACTCATATTAGAAAAAAAAACAAAAAAAAGACTTCATCATAAAAGGCGAGTCTGATGGCACGAGCCGGTTTAGTCTGGCTCTGATGAATCTTTTGGTCTCAGCCTTTGAGATCCAGAGAGCGCCAAAACTCTCTCTAATGATGTGAAGCGGACAGTTAATATTTTGAGTTAGGCAGCCGCGCCAATAGTCTGGCTCATTAGTTGAATTTCCATAAAGCCTTTCAATGCAGATTTTCGAGCAATGTTGCATCGGAACAGTTGTGGGAGCTGCAACACCTCCTCCACTCCCCCGACTTGCAAAATAGAATGTTTGCATGCTGGAGCCTCGACTAACGAGAGGCTCCAACTCACTTGAAATTTCAATTTTGTGCAAGCTCGCCCTTTAAGGAGTGGTTAAAGCACTTCTATTAGAGTTTGGGCTCATTTGAAACCTTGCCAGTTCTTCTCAGTTCTTCCTGGCTGAGTCCAATTACTCCTGCCGAGATGCTACACACAGCTATAAAAAGACTTACTGTATATTGAAAGGCTTGTTCTTGTTGGGTTTTTTTTTTGCAGGATGACAACTAATGGACCCATAAAGTCGTTGGCCATCACGACTAAGAAGAACCACCACACAAGCCTCCGTGTATCGCACCATGCAAAGGGACACGCTTTGTGTTTTTAATCTTGTGGTAACACAATCAGGCTTACAAGACGGCAGACGATTAGCTCGGCTGCAGCTCTGCAAGAGGAAAAAAAAAACAAGGCGCTATCTTCTTGGAGAGTGAAAGACCTTTTTTTCCCTTCCTAGCAAATGAGTTGCTAATATTACACTGTGCACAAGCCCAGAGATATATTAAATAAGCCGCACGCCTGGATGCTTATAACATCCGAACAAGCCATAACGCTGCAGTTCCTCGTTATGAAATGTTGTTCTTACTCCGCCGCCTCTTAATTCCACAATAGAGGAAAAAATAAATAAATAAAAAAAACGGGAACAACGGTGAAAAAGTTATTATAAACTCCGCGCAAACAGGATTAGGTGCTTCCAACACGGTGCGCCGTCTTTAGTGCAGCAAGCCGACTGTGGCGTCTGAGCAGCGCTGCCGCCTGATTACAGTGATCCGGTTTGATCTGAAGGGAAGGAAATCATTTTTTTCTTATTCTCGAGCCACTTTTTGCCTATTCAGCAAGAGGAGATACAATTGAGCAGGTGGGGAGTGATAAGCAACAGACACACACACACACACACAGAGCATGATTTGGTGCCTTATTTACAATTAGCGAAAAACATTTATTATCGCTCCACTCCAGTGCTAAAGCTATTGTGAAGGCAGAATTACAGTTTGAAGTACCAGGCTTACAGTCAATGGGATTTCAGTGTTTTGTTTTGTTTGTTTGTTTGTTTGTTTTTTTTCCCAGTTTCCTAAGCAGACAATTCCTTAATCAGGCAATGCTCGCTGTAATTAGGGGTCCTCTTTCTGCACACACAATTATGAGTTGACATCCACTGAATGAAAATGATAAATGCTCATTTTCAGTTCGCTCTCTGAAATATATTGCATTTTATTAAATGAGATGTATCAACTCACGGCGTTGCGAATCAAATCAAGACGAAACGAGCATTGTCATCTGTGGCAACCAGCAGGGTTTAGATGCTAACGTGGCTGTTGTGCTAGTCTTGAATAATTGCTGGAACAATTTCCATTGGTTGTAAAAAAAAAAACTCTGCAGTTGTCAGTGGCTAAAGTAGTCCGACTTTTTTGGCGATGTGATTTGATTCGTACATCATGTATCTACCCTCTAGGCTGCTCTCTAGTGGACAAAATATGCCACCCAGTTTGGACTATAACAGCCAATAAACTGCAGCTGCAGCTAAATCTGAAATTGAAAGCCGATAGTAACAGCACACAAATTCAAGGCACGCCACAGTTTCAGGAATCCGGCCCTTGGGCTTGGTTTTCAACCAAACTACGATCCCTCTTGGTCTATTTGAGGAGAAAATCACACATTTCAGACACAAACTGCCAGTCTGATGCGCCACTGGAACCGAACACCGCGCAGACACGTCAAAATATCATCAAAATACTGTGAAAGCCACACCAGCTATTATCCCAGACCTTCCAGCAGCAGCTCCACTGCTCCACCGTCATGTTCCCATTTTCCTGGCCACTAAGCTGAGGTTACCTTGGCTGTCAGTGGCGCAGGGAAGAAGCAGCAGAGTGAAGCCCTGCTGATTAGAATCAATGCACGCTGAACAACTGAGGCCAGGTTCCATTCATTTGGCCCCCACAATACTGTCAATGCCTGCAGTGTGAGCGGTGGAGCCACCTGCCTCACTTCCATCTCCACAGCAGACTGACACTCAGCAGGGAGGACGGTGGGATTCAGAGGGAGAGAAATTAGACAGATGGGCTTCATATTTCCAGGCCACGTGCGTTTTTGATGTATGAGAAATAAAAATGATGCCGACGGAAGGATGATGATGCTTTCCGTCGAGGGGAAACTGAGCCAAAGCAGGAGGGAGGAAGGAAAAGCTGGTCTTTGTTTAAGGAATTGTTTAGAGCTCTTCTGCGGATCAAATTAAATTTGTGCAAAGCCGCCGCATGCAGGTGCATCTGGCCTGGCAGCTGACATTTGGCAGCCCCGCCGCCGTGACCACGGGGGTGAAGAGTGCAACCGTGGCGAGGGAAGAAAGGAGGTCGAGTTCGGAGGGGAAGGTTTCTCCAGAAAGTGTGTCGGAGCCGCAGCAGGCCGTGACTCAGCGGGTTGGTCTCACTCTGCTGCTGGCCGAGTTGAGGACGCTCGTCCTCCTGCCGGGAAACACAATCCCGAGCTATATGAAGGGCACTGCAGCAGAGCTTAAACACACACACACACACACACACGCACACACACGTAAACAAAACCCAACAAAACACAACTTCACCAGCAACGTCCGTCAGAAACGGCAACACAGGAGTCGGCTCACAAACAGACTCACTTCAATGGAGGTTGTCATTTGCTCACTGCAACACAAACAGTGCAAATACACACACACACACATTATTTGAGAGAATATAATATTATGCAAAATCAAATGGGCTTCATATACACACAATAATCCGATGCACACATACATATGTACATATTTTATAACCACCACTAATCAACAATACAAAATAAATGAGCTTTTAGAGTAAGTATCCTGATCCATTTATCTATCTATCTATCTGTCTGTCTATCTATCTGTCTATCTATCTATCTATCTATCTATCTATCTATCTATCTATCTATCATAAATCCATTTGCCTGCACTATAAGATAAACCTACAGTTTGATCCTCATCAAAAGTGAAGTTCTGTGTCAGCAGTCAGAAACTCTCTGGTCTGATGGGAGGCTGCGGACGGTGTTGATATTCCTCGCCGTGATGGACCCCGAATACGTTCTGCTCATTAGCCGCCTTCTGAATCCCAGTTCGGCCACTACTGACAGGCGAGTAAAGGTCAATCAGCCTCGGAAACAAGCGGCGGCTCCCCCGACGAGGCGGCGCCGCCGACTGTAAACCAACACGGCCGCCAATGATGTGAATTAACGACGAGCAGGAAAACAGGGCGAGAGTGAAGACGCCGTTGCCTGGGAGAGTTTATAGTCTGCAGTCCATCCACCCACACATGAAATTAAATGGCTTTCCATCAAAACGCATCACAAATTTTTTTGAATAGCAAATCTTTAGCAATTTGCTATGAAATGTTTGTTTCCAACCTCTACTGTAGTGCAAAGATGAGGAGTAAGTTCACACAAATTAGCAGCAGGGGGCGAAGGCGTCATCTGCCTCAGCAGGAGAAGGCCAAGCAAAGATGACATCATCGAAAAGCAGCAATCATTTCATGGAAACCTGCTTAGCGTCTCCGACTTCCTGGTTTAGATGATTAAAAAGCGGCTTTACAATGAGACTAAACAAAGTCGACAAACTCTGGTTTCCAGCTAAAGTTCTTAAAAACCAGACGCAGCTAAACTTTAAGTTGTGTTCCAACCCGCGAGGCTTGAAAACCAACTGATCGCTTCAATTCTCTGACCTTCATTTGTTGGATTTGGCAGCGCACAAAAGGTTCACTGAGCAACAATCGCACTGGCGGTTCTCTTCTCTCTTCTTTTTTCCTTTCTTTCAGTCTCGTCCGCACGCTCACTCATTTGCCTCCCTCCATCTGTGCTGTCTTTCTTCGACTCTGTGCATCTTTCACGGGCAGAAACACTCGGTCGCACCCGGGAGAAGAACAATTTTCTTCAGAGACTCCAAGATAATTGGACTTTTTTTATTTTTTTTTAGAAAAAAAACAATTTCCTCTGTGGCCACATTGTTCTTTAGACTATAGAATAGCTGAATTATAAAAACAAATGAGCAAAAAAAAAAACAGGCACAGGAAGTTGACACGCAAACAAACAACACACAGTGTGGATTTTCTTCCACAGCCTTGTCACGACCTACATTGTGTTCGCGCATACACGTTTTTCCAGTGAACTCGGATAAATCTCAAGCCACAGTGTGCGGGACAAAAAGACAAATAACATGAAATTTCAAGTGAAATTTGATTGGAAGGTCCCATATTGTAACCAAATTCAGATCAGTTATTATCTTACTTATTTTTAACTACCCCTTAGAATCTTCAAAACATCACATTTAGCCTTCTGTTTGCAGCCTTCTGCAAAAAATGACCCCCAAAAACAAGTCTCCTGCTCACACTGATGCCGAGGGACCGTCCACCTGCCTGGGTGGCCGACAAAACCACGGTGGTCTCAGAGGGGTGGGGCCAACACCTGCTTGTTGTGTATGCAAGTGTGTGTGTGTGCTTCTGACATCACAAATGGCTCATAACCAATCAGCGTAAAAGTAAGCAGACAGTTCAGACAGAGCAGCCGCTGAAGAAAAAGTGAAAGAAAACAACACAACCCCGCATCTACCAGGTTAATATTGTGTTGTTGTTTTGTTTTGGTTGCCCGCTTTCAAACAGTTTTTCTGCGCTGTGATTCTTGGAGCCTCTCGATGCTCCTCAGTGAAACCTTCTCAAAAAACAACATCAACAAATATGGATTTTCTGATTACAGATTGTAAATAAAGCAACACACAAGCAAAGAAAAAAAGTAAGATTGTTCCTTGAACTTCCCTCGGCCCTGGTGCAGTGAGCCGTCGATGCTGCTCTGCCCTCCTCGTGCACTTTGATCATCAGCGTATGAGCAATTTCTTTCCCTCTACCTTCGCCTCTCCTAACCCACCCCTACCCCCCTACCCCCCACCCCCCACCCCCTTCCCATCCCTCCGGCTGATGAGCACATGAGCAGATGTCTTTCTTCTTTCGTCTGCTGTTCCGCCTCCATCTGCGGCTCCGTCGGTCCGTCCGTGGGCAAATTTCACACAGAGCTGATTGAATTCAACCCCTCTCACCTCACCCAAGTCCTCCTCTCTCCTTGTACACGCTATAATGAAAAGACTCCGTGGAGGAAAATGAGATCAACACGCAAAACATACAGGCTCCTGACGCGGAGGAGGTCACGCTGAGACTGCAGAGACGGCCGGGACTGACGGGCCGGCGCGTCAATGCTAATGCTAATGCAGCGCAAGTGCTAGCAAACAGATATGAGCGGAGATGCGTGCAATTAAAAGCAAGGACTGCTTCATTATGTAGCAAAAATCTAACTTTTTGAAACATTTTTTATTAGATATTTCTAGCAACTTAAGAACCACCTTTGCACCGCCTTCGCTATGTGTTGACCGCTAGCTGAGCCTGCTTTGACAGAAAAATCTTGATGGATTTCATAAAGCGTTACCAGCGCAAGGGGAACAGACAACAGGAATTCACGAGGCCAGGCCCTTTTCACTGGTTGTGCACCCCGCTAGCATTTTAGCACAAGCTAGGCCAAGTTAGCTGACAAGCTAGCTTAGAACAACACACGCCAAACGGAGCTACCCAGTTCAGTTCAGCTGGTAAAACATTTTTAAAGTGCCTTTCATTCTAAAAGAAGAGGAACCTGGATGGGCTTCATACTAAAGCTCCTTAAAATTGTATTTCATTCATTTTAAAAGTGTGCTGCTGCCTGGAAAGTTTGAGAAACGATTTATTGCTTTCAGTGCAGCAAGTCATTTTGTTTTTCTTTCGTTTTTTTACTTTTATCTGATTGTCTAGGATTAAACAGCAGCAAGGGGAGAACGGGGTGGTGGATGAGGGGGAGGAGGAGGAGGAGGAGGAGGAGGAGGAGGACAGCAAAGAGCAGAGTCGGCCTTAATGAGCGATTACAATCTGGGAAAAGATAAACTTAATTGTGTTCAATAAAAGTTGTCGATAAACTTGCAAAATTTGAACCTTAAGGGTTTTTTTTATATTCATGTGGAGTCTGAGAGCAGGACAAGGGTTTTTTTTTTTAACCACATTTTGCTGTTTCATGAGATTTTCTACTGAAAAAAAGGCTTCATGGCCATGTTTGCTGCCATGTCAACCATCACACCCAGTTGGAACAAGACATCTCAGACTGGGTCCATGAAGACCTCCTACAACAACCAGATGCCTCACACGGGGCCCACAGCCGGCAGCAGGTTATTAATGCCCAGGTGTTGGCTGCCGTGCTGCTAAGGCACCGCCCTCTGCTAAACGGCGTCCCGTGAGGAGCCGTTAGCCGTTAGCCGGCGCTGCCGAGCAATCGCTTACAGCGGCACCAGCTGCGTTGGCGCCCCCTCTGGTCAAAGCGCTCTCACGGTCCGCTAATAGTGCTCGGCTCGCCGTGTCTCAGGTGATTTAAGTCTGTGCGGCGGCGGTAGACCTTGGCTTTGTCTGTTTCCACCCTCGGATGAGGAAGCAGAGGAGAGAACGAAAAGGGTCCTAATGGGGTGGCGTGGAAAAAAACGGCAGAGGGCAGAGGGAGACCACCAGGTGGACATAAATCTTCCTCCTCGGGACCCTTCAGAAAGAGCGCACAGCGACCTGAACGGCGTGATGGATAACAGCAGCAGAGTGAGGAGTATTGATACGTCCGTCAGCGAGGAGGACGGCGGCGCTCCATCTCGCAGGACCGATCGGGTGTCTTCCAAGCAAACGATGCAAGTGAAAAGCTTGTCAGGATGCTGTGGCTGATTTTAAATGGAGCAATTAAAATGACAAGACGAGGTAAAACAAAAAAAAAACCCAAAAAAAAAGGACGAGTCAGTCTACAGGCAGCTCATTATGAGCAACAAATACATGTTTCAATGCTGTCAAGGCTCTGAAATTTCACGTCACGGCTCAGGCGGCGACTCACTAACATGTTTCACAACCTAACACAGCTCACGAGCATCCGCCCTCCCCACTACCTGGTGGTAATCACTAAAGCAAAGACTTCAAGCAAGCAGCAAGAATCAAATCCAGTCACAACGCAACAGCACAACCGTTTTTCCAAACAAAAATACAGAATGTATCTCCTGTTTGCAAGAACATGCAAGAAAACAAAAAACAAAAAAAAAATCCAAATTCTTCTTCGATTCCTTTCTGCAGAAAATCACATATAACTGACTTGAATAATTCATTCAGCACTGGCTTTTATATCAAAACATCTTCCGGAGTCAAACAGTGGGGCACTGGTTTGGTTTTTCTGCCTCGTTGAGGCAGTGGGATGAGAATCAAACCCAGAACCAGCCAGTCTCACAGCGACGCTCAGACAGTCCTCAGGCCTCCACTGCTCTTCCAGTGTTCTCCATGATAAAAATACCAAATGAATGTGCATGTGAAAACCCCTCATTACTAGAACTGGAACACTTGACTTCATAACCAGCTGGACATCAACTCATCCGCACCACAAACTCTCCAGGCTGCTGTGAACCTGCTTCTTCTTTAGTTGCCTTTTTTCCCCCCTCTCTCTTTCTAATTGTCTTAGTTCTCAGATGTCTAATGGTGAGGCATTAAAGTCAGCGGGCAGCTGGATGAAATGGATTTTTTTTTCTCTCTCCTCTTTCTGGCGCTGCATTAATGGGAGGCAAATGTGGAATAATGGATTAGACAATAAATTCTGCTCTGGCAAAGCCGTATTTCAGCCCTGCGCCGCTGGGGTCGACGTTTTCATGCGGCTCTGCCTGCAAGTCGACGTCCATCACAGCGCCCCCCAGAGCTCACGTGCTACGGGATTGCGTCTGTTCTACTAAACTGAACACAGAACCAAACGGCGACTCGATCTCAGCCTGCAGGTTACGACTGAGTTGTTTTAATTACTGAAAATGATTCAAATTTTCTAGATAAATTAAGAAACAGACGTATGTGTTCCCTCTCCTTTTTGTTAAAAATAGATATTATTTCACAAAGAGGGAGATGTTACATTTTTTCAAGTGATGTAGTGATAAATGTGAAGCGGTGCGGCCACTCGAGAGAGTGAAAAAAGGAAAAATGTACATTTGACATACATTATTCAGGCGTCCTGCTGTCAATAAAACAACCCAAGAACACATAAAGCAGAAGCAGCTAGCATGGGTTTTGTAACACACACACACACACACACACACACACACGCACAACCACAAAAGGCCCGAACGCTCAAAGTAAAAGCAGCCGACACTCGCAGCTCATCACTTGAACCGCGGGGCTGATTGCGGATAAAGGAAGCGGCAGCAGAAGCGACGTCTATTTATCTTACCTGCTCTCCTGTCAGGTAGTAGGCCGACAGCAGCCCACCGACGTAACGGATGTTCACCTCAAAGAGCGACGCCTCGCCGTTCTGCCAAGAGACAGAGAGACACAGAGAGAGAGGGAGAGAGAGAGAGAGAGAGAGAGAGTTTAGATGGTTGAGTGTCGGCTGAGGCCGGAGACGGCGGTAAAGTGGTGCTGAGGTGTGTTTGAAGCAGAACAGACAGACGGACAGACAGACAGACAGGGGGCGTTAATCATGACACGCTGCTGACAACACTGTTCCGGGGTTAAAGGGTAGATATTCCCTACTGCCCCCTAGTGGCTCTGAGTGAGTCACTAGAGTGGACATGAGGCCACAAAACTGTCAGTACATCAATGCATGCAGAATATATGATGATAAGTTATACAGAATGAAGGGAATGACCCCCCCCACCCCACCTTGGAGTGGTGGCTGAAGCATCTCACCATCAATATAATGTAAATATTGCAACAATTTTAAAACATGGCAAAAAAGCAGCAGTATTATTATTGTTTGTTTTTTCTTCTAATCGACCAATCAGTGTAGTTTGATGAGAAACGAGGCTAAAAACTCAAAAATAAAGTCTATAATTATTAACAGCTGATTTTTTTTTTTTTTGATGAATTATATGACACTTTCCAAAGACTACTCATGATATATTCCACATATTCATTTGATTCATTTCACAAATCTGTCAGTCAAAAACCCCTCAGACAGATTGAGGAAAGAACCGAAAGAACCCTTGTTGTATTTTTAGGCAGGGAATGTGAGTGGAGCACGGGGTTTTTAATCTCCTGATGCTTTAATTTCCAGCAACTGCATTTATAAAGGCTTATCCAATGCTGACGATCAGGATTAACAGGAGAGCCCTAATTACAGGATGCAGGATGAAGAGGATGCAGCAGAACTCCATTATGACCAATTTTCAGCAAGCGGGATTCGTGTTCTGGATCTGCATCAACGGGTTTTGGGCTTCTTTTGTTTTTCCTTTTCCTCCGCAAGCTGCGCGGGCGAGACAGCGGCGCAGTTTCAAGACGCGACAAAGTCGCCTTCTCCCGTCCGGGGAAGCCTTTAATTGAGGACAGACGGGGATTACGAGAAGCGACACTCCAGACGTCGCTGACGTTTTTGGACAAATCATCTGCATCAAAGCTCCAGAGTCAGTTCTAGCATCGGCGCCGCGGTCGGCAGAGGCAGCCGGAGATCCGCTCATCAAGACGAGCCCTCACTCTTAACTTGGCTTCCTTGGCTGACCTATCAAAAAAGTGCTACTCTGTATATGCATAGTTCCACATCGCTGATTTTCATTTTCATTTTCTAGGGTGAAGGTGAAGTATTGAGGGTTAGGGTTGGGTAGGTAAAGGTTCGGGTTACATTATTGCTCAGAATGCTATTTAACTATGCAAAAGTCTTTGTTAGCCGACATGTTTGGTTTTGCTAGCTAACACCGAAAAGACTTAGTCAGTAGTCAGTAGTCCCTACTACAAGATGCAACCAAAAAACTGGAATATTTCAAACAAAATGTATCCGAAACAGACACGAAAAACAGGAAAAAGTATTTTGAAAGTGAAATATCCTTGTAATAGGACATTGTTATATAATTCTGTACTGCAAGTCTTCTGCAACAAAGAAGAAGAAAAAAAAAAAAACAAAAAACTGTTGTTTTCATCTGTGCACCCGATGGCATTTTCTCCATGGACGTAGTGCGAATGATTCTGGCAGGACGGCGCAGCTCAGCACTCTGGAGCAGCGATGAAGAGCCAGCAGGAAAAAAAAGCGTCTGGTTATCGCCCCCCTGATGGTGGCGCTGATGGACACAGGTGGGCGGACAGGTGACGCTGATGAAGCTTCTGGCTCTCAGACCCAGCGAGCATCCTGGGAAAAAGGCCCCGTAAAAATCCCTGAACCAGCTTCTACATCAGATCCCGATCAGTCACCATTTGAATTTCAAAAGCAACGTCCGTTTCAATGTGAAACGGAGCCGCAGGGCTTTTTGTTGTTGGACGCTGTGCGAGAATCTGATGCTGTTTTGAGAAACACACACACACGCGCTCGCACACACTGATAAAGTGAAGCTGCAGCAACCACCCGCCTCCACTGAATCAACTCAAAACAGTGAACCCCAAAGCAAAAAACCAAAACAAAACAAAACGCAGAAGAACAGCACAAGTGAAAGCTGATAAGAAGTGATTCAATCATCACGTCTTATGTGTGAGACGCCGAGGACGTCTGCACATGAATAAAAACAACTTCATTAGCGCAGATCAGCTCGTTTAGTAGCCGCGCAGAGGAGCCGGCCTGACAAAATCTGTCTGTTGCTGAGTTTTGCTTTCGGTTCCTTTCACTGCTCTAATTCAGTTTCTCCTCATAACTTTGGAAAAATGAAGAGTCAATAAAGCTGGCGGTTGGAAAAAAAAAAAAAACAACAACAGACGTTTGGCTGACGAGATCAGAGGTTTTTCAATTTGGTTCAGCTTTAGGGATAAAGCTGTCAATGTTTTCCTTTCATAGCATTTAAGGCTAAAAGCACATGGTGCTATTTTCCTTTTTTGTCATCTTGAAGAAAAAATGGAGCGACGTGAAGCATAATGAAGGCAATTATGGGGAAAAGCCATCTTGGATCCTTCGGTTTTATTTTCCTCTGGTGATTCTGGCTGTGGCGTCTCACACAGCGATACACTGTCACGCTCCATCTACAGCTGCGGATGGCTTTTTGTTCTAGAGTGACGCTAGACTGTAGCGATGAATCTTAAAAGAATCCGAGACTTCATCCTGGAGGAAAAGAAACTGGTAGAAAACCAGAATCTTGCGGATACGTCCTTTAACATTTCCACACGTGTTTCAAACAAGGGTGAAAAGTCTGCATGATGATGATGTTGATGATGTTCACTCTTTAATTAGCGTGCAGGAGCAAACAAAGGAGAAACAAAACAAAGCAACCAAAACAAAACCTTATGAGTGTCAAACTCCAGCTCGCTGCCTTTATGTTGTCTTGTCGTTGCGAAATTTTTAATGTTCTGCTTCGCCAGCGGAGGCGCTGTGACCCCTGACGCGGGTTTGAGCTCCTGCCTGACGAGGACTCGAGCCTGATTGGCAGACCTGCTGCGCTGCTCCACGTGCAACCATTGGCCTGCTCTGAAGCTAATTTAGCGATCTAGCGCTAATCAAGGCCTCCTCCTCCTCGTCGTCGCCGCCCAGACTTCGGGAGACTCTGCCAGCGAGCCGACTCTCACAGTTCAGCCACGGCGGCTCATCAGCGCTTGGTTGTTAATCTTTTGATTCTAACCGACAGGATCCAAGATTTCTAAGCCAAATTGGACTGAAGTGACAGCAAAAAATGTTATTACACGACCAGCCAGGGATTAAAATTAGCCAGACGAGTGCATTTTCCTTCCGAAGCTGTTTTTTTTTTTTTTTTTTTTTTTACTTAAACTGGCTGGCTGTGATTTCAGTGGCTAATTAACTCAGTTGAAATCATGAAAGAGACCAATTACCTCCCGAATCTCATCTCAGTCAGTCCGGCACGCTGCTCGCACAAAGCAGAGGCTGCTAACTTTCACACCCCTGCGTTTACTTTCTGCATAAAAAGCCGAAGAAACAATTTGGAATCTTTCTCTTTTCTTTCTTTTTTTTTTTTTAATAAAGAACCTAGCAGTAATTGTGTTGTTAATCAGCATCCACAGGCCTTTTTTTTTTTTAAACCATTTCACACTGAAGCTGAGTGGACGGCCGACCTCTGGCAAACAGAGAGGAGAAAGTGAAAAGAAGAATGTGAGAAAGGGAGAACTTGCAAATAATGAGTTACTCTGATGGAAGTTTTAAAACCATTTTGCAACAAACACGATACTCTATTCTGCAGAAATGCAACTGTGCAAATTGTAAGGAAGTTGTGGGAAACAGCATTCAGACTTTTTTTTTAACAGACATCAAACTCAAGATTATTTTTCCACGTTTCGTCCACCATAAACTGGCTGTGAAAGTCTTTCCCTCCAGACGGTTTGAGGCTAAACTGGTCCGAAGCGCCGAGTCGATGAGATAAACCCTCAACTAAACGGCCGGAGTCTCGTCAGGCCCAATTTCAATCCCACTCCTCAGATCGCCTTTTGAGAATCCACTAATTTACCAGCAGTTTTTTCTCAGACATCATCAAAACAAACGGCGGGATGTAGCGGCTCGCCACGAGTCTCCACAAAATATTGTTTTTAATATATAAAATAAAATAAAAAAAAATCGACCCATTGAATAATTAATCACATTTTTTGCCGGGGTGGAAGAAGACTGAAGTCGGATCGCTGGTACAAGTCGGCCCGACGGCCCTTCATCTTCTTCCAATCACGCCCTCGTATTCCGAGAAAATTTTGCCCGGAGTTCTGATTTCAGAGCTCCGTCTGCTTCGGCTCGCATCCGCGTTCAGCAGCTCCCTGCCGAGTCCCTCGCTGATGATGTTTGTGTCTCCCAGGGGGCAGATTTTTCTTCTTCTCCTTTTTTTTTTTTTTTTTGCGGCACTGACAATATTATTCAAGCCGCCACAGTCCGTCTTGCCTTTTACTGACGGTGCAGAATCGTCAGCGTCTCTGTGACACCCGAGAGTCTTTCTTCACCTCTGTCTCAGAGGCTGCTCGCCACCATACCGCCACAAGGTGAAGAACGAAGCCGGCACAGGAAGACGAATGCAGCGTTCCCTCAAGAATATTGCAATAAAACGTTTAGGGATAATTCAGAAAAGAACTGAAAAAAAAGTCAGCTTGGAGGGTTTGTTTTTGTCTTTTATATGCAAAAATTGCAATGTGCAATATGCTAGCATGCAAAATGTTGGATGGGAACAGGTTTGCAGAAAAACATTGTGACAT